>CM061063.1:10921177-11583862 GCA_030762895.1 Sophora flavescens
TTTTTAAGCTTTAACATGGTTTTAAGTCAAGTTCTAGAAAACAAACCAAGAGAATAACACTCTACACAAGAATGAGGCGGTTGTTGAGTACTGCAATGCTCCAGCTCCGTTTATCGATTTCGAGCGGGTGAAACCTTAGTCACAAAAGCATTATACTGAATAAATCAACTATCCGAAATCATCTCAAGCATGTATTCATTTGCAGCCATATCACAGAATAAGCAATTGAGTTTAAAATCACTTATCACAATTTAGTGTACTTAGTTCTCCCACGATTATAAGCTCGATCAAACGGGGGCAATCAATTCATGTGATCTTACAAAGACTAAACCTATATGAATGCAACATTTACAATAAAATGTGAACATATATACAAATACACCCCTACCCCAGGCTTAGAAATTTACATTGTCCCCAATGTAAACAATGGAGTTGGAGAGGAAAAATAAAATAAAGCAAAAATTGGGACGACTTCACAGGCGGTAGTAGGTGTTGGCTCACATGCTTTTTGGCTTTGTTTCTCACTAACTCTTTTTCCTTCCTTTATTTAAAATCTGAAGATATAGCAAATTATTAACCAAACCTCTCAAGGCTTCTCAAATTATTCAGAGGTTAAAGCAAAACAAAATTAAATAAAGGAGGGTTAAGAAAAGTTGGGTTTGCCTCTCGATAAGCGCTTCTTTAACGTCACTAGCTTGACTCATCGAAGCATCTACCTGGATCCCATAACCTGTGGTATAAGGACCAAGGAATGCTAACCATGTGAGATCCTTCACTTGGATCACGGTTTGCGGCAAACGTATGGAAGTGAGCGGCACAAAGAAATTCATGCGGCTTAACTTCCATCACGGAAGTAGCACCAAATTCCTCTCGGGTCAAGAATGACCCCTTTATCCATAAAATCTTCCCAATAAAAATGGGGTTCAACCTCAGGTAGAGGCATGAACTCCATTGTGGCTACTTTAAAATATAAGGTAGCCTGGAAACAAATCAAGAGAGGATCATTGGTGCTTTACATTAGAAAACACGTACCATATACTTACCATCTCGGCCTGTAAAATCCATCACCTTCCAAATATACGAGGAAATCTCGCACAAACCATACCATTCATTTCTCCCATCATTCCACACATGCATAGGAGACCAATAGCATCATTAATTTTCACAAATTCTTCATCATCCATTGTGGTGACATAGCTATCATCAAAATGCCTCTTTTCCTTTCGGGACTCTTTAGTCGAGTTCCAATAGGAGTGGTGCAACTATATTCCCCAAAACAGAGGGTCTTCACTTCTTGACTCGGTTGCTCTACTTCTTCTTCTTCCTCCTCATCCATCATTGCATCATCTTCATCATCATCCATCAAGTCCTCATTTGGCATTTTTGAATGGAAAGGTTTGAGGTTCCTCAATCGTGCCGAAAAGGACTTGAATGGCATACTGCTGATTCTTTAATTCTTCCCCATTGTTTGGCTTTGCCATAGAGTTCTCCCAAAACAGCCTCTAAGTGAGGTTGACTATAAAGGATAGGTTGCTCAACCTCGACTGGTAATGCGGATTTGAAGTTCTCTGACAACTTCCAATGGGGATGGCTCGTCATACCCAGTGTGGAAGATTCCCGATATTACACCATCCATCAAAGCATTGTTTGGAGGTTCCCCCACCATGGAAGTAGAAGTGTTGGGAAATTGATTTCCCCATTGAACAAACCTACCATTGGTGGAGGAGGAATGATTGCCCTGTGACTCATCACTCACTTGTTAGTTTTTACGGCCAATGCGGCATATCTACTAGCGGTTGCGACTCGGATAATTCTGCTTTCTGCATCAGATGGTTGATACCAATTGTAGTCCATGATCCTATCTAATCAATTTTTCACCCCCTCACGAGACAATTAAGCTAAAGATCAAAAGAAATACAAAAACAAATATATACAAAACTAACAAAGAAGATCGATTATATCACAGAAGAATAAAATAAAATGTCTAAACTAGTTGTCTCATTTGCTTACTAATGATATTGACAAAACCAACCCCAATAGCGGCAAAAACTTGATGCGGTGTATTTAAGATATATAATTAAAAAGCGAGTGCACCTCGTCGCCAATCCGTGTCACGGTGGTGAGACAGTTAACAAATATCATGTAGTTGGTTGCTTAATTCCCCGATTACATAAATTGTAACTTCTCTGGAGCCTAAGCTAAAGTGTGAGGATTAAACAGAAAATGAAATGTTTTTTTTTTTTTTTTTTTTTTTTTTGGTCTTTTAGGAATTATATCGAACATGGAAGGCAAACGGAGATATAGCTAAGATTGTTAGGGTTAGACCACCTCATCCTCCACTTAGTGCAATGAAATGGTTATATTTTAGATCTAATTCAATTATGCCAGTCAGCCCTTTCTAAATTACTAGCCTAAATTCCTCGGATGCATTGAGCCTAAAACCCCAATTAAACCTAATTCCTTGGGTGGTTAACTCAGAGATTTTGCATTAAGTTAAGGACTCATAAGATTGCAAGCATTCAACACTTATTCCTAGATTCTTGAACTACTTGGTATATGATTCTTGGTGCATTAATACCATGACCTTCCGGTCATCTATCAAAGCGGCAAATCATTCCACATGGGTGGCCCAATCCAAGGAAAGCATTAAACACAGGAATCACATACTCATTGAAATTAGAAACTTGTATTAAAATACCAAAATCAATTCTGATAAGTTAGGAAAAGTTACATCTAGCAACTTATTAGAATTTAACTGCTCATGGTGGAAATACAAAAGGAAAAAGAGAGGGATGAAGAACACTCATAGACAAACTATCAATCTTCTCTCCATCCAGGAAGCGACTTCCCCGCACTGGTGAAACCACTCTCCATTTTGACCTCGGCTTTGCACTCCAAGAGTGCGAGGATATTTGAGTTAAAAGTTCGTCCCTTTTTATAAATCAGTATCGCGTCACGGGCGTAAGCGACCATCCACGGCAGTAGCGTGGTTTACGACTTAGGCGCCTCTTCATTCACTTATTCATCCGGCGTAATCATATCACAGCTATAGTAGTGATCGTTTAAACTTTTTCCAACTAGCGGTCCCCTGTGTTGATAGCCATCATGACTAGCGTGACAACAAACTTTGGCTCAATTAACAACCCGACTCTTTGCTCCCTCAGTAGTGAACTAATCAACAGTGGTGATACTCTCTGTTGGCTATATTCTTCTTACCAGCTCTTCACCATCGAAGCTCCACCAAGGCTGATTTCTGGGCATTTTCCCACTAAATCCTGCAAAACCTTTACGAAACACCTCATCCGTTCAAAGGAAAAGCATAAAATCAACACTAATTTGGCCTTTCTTTATATACAGAAGTAAGCCAAAAATGTACATGAAAAAATGAGAGTAAAATCACAACTCATCAATAAAAATACTAAAACTTGAACAACAATCACCTATTTCAGCAAAAACTTACAAAAATTATCTCAACTAATTGTTGTAAAAAGATTAATAAATTGTCATGCCAAACCGTCTCACGTCTAAATTAGGCCCACGTAGTAAATATGAAACATAAAGGAATCTGTGAAAAGGTGCAATAAAATAAACAACACATTAAATTCATATCCAAGAAAACCAAGGAAATCAACTATGCAAGTAAAAGGCAAACGGAAAGGATTAGCTATGCGAGCGAAAAAGACTTGAAATAGAGGCCCATTATGGTCTGATGTGGAAGATGGACTCACCAATATAATCTAAGTCTCTGTTTTGGCACATCATCATATTCACACAAAAATGACATTGTTTAATTTTAAGACCTAGTACAAAAATAGAACTTGTGTATCAAAGAAGATGAAGAAATTATTTAGAATGAAATACTAAGAGAATAAATATGTATATATATAACTTTTGAAAAAATCAGGAAAAGACAAACTGACTTGAAGCCTATAGATTCAATGGTTTCATAATGTTAAGAATCCCAAAACATGAAAGTTTTTAGCATGCATATGGTTGAAGAAGGAGGCGGTCGGAGGGAAAGGAGGGAGGAAAAAAATCCATACCCATTTACAAAAAAACATAACTTTAGTAATGAAAAGAGAAAATAGAAAAAAATCACATACCGGCGCCCATAGATCAGATAACCCACCCTATTACTTCCCGCGATCTACAAGCTTCTTTGTCCCAATAATAGATCTGCATCAAATCCGGCCCCCACCATAAACATAAATCGGCAGTCTTCGGCAACCACCCACCGCCGATTAAACCTTGATGGCAAGCCAGGAAGAAAAGTCGAGGGGCCGAAATGAGAGAGAGATCAAAGAGGAGGGTTTTCATTTTGATGCTAAAGAAAAAGAAATGGAAGATAATATGATATGTATCTTAGCATTAGTTTCATCATTTCTCGTATGGGCTTGAGCTTTCCGCCACTGTCTGTATCTATGCCCAGCTTGAAGCTTTTAGGTCACTTCCTATTTTGTTGGCTTTGGTTATTTGGTAGAAAATAAAGTCTATCCACCTAAAGAAAGAAATGATGGTTAATAGGCTAATTAAGCTATCATCTTCAGCAAATGACCAATAAAAACTAATTTAACCCCCCGAATCCTTGATTAAGGCGGCAACTAAATGACAATTAAAGAAGATCCGTGACCATTATAAAGTTATGATTAATCATGGATAATAAATGATGGATTTTAACATATTATTCAGAAAATGTAATGGTTTATAGGATATTTCTTATAATTAAAATTTTTTAGGTTTAGATTTTCAAGATTTATAAGATTTCTATATAATAGATAGACTTTATAGGAGAATCAAAAGTCTAATGGATTCCTAAAAGATTATTTACAAATATAATGATTTATAAGTTTTTAAACTTGTATAATAAAATTTATGTTTGAAGTTTAAAAGATTTATATAATAAAATTATAAGACTTGGAAAGA
Organism: Sophora flavescens; assembly: GCA_030762895.1. Lineage (NCBI taxonomy): Eukaryota > Viridiplantae > Streptophyta > Magnoliopsida > Fabales > Fabaceae > Sophora > Sophora flavescens. Next base: position 10,926,101 of record CM061063.1, read on the forward strand.
ATAAAAAAAAACAATATAGATTTATAAGATTGAACATCATATAAATTTTAGGTTGATATTCAAAATTATAAAAGTCAATAAATTTAATAAAAGATAATAATTTTGAAAATAAAAAGTACAATTTGAAAATATTAAAAATGAGAGTAAATCCATTTAAATTATTAAATTTTCAATTTATTATATATTCAGTTTGTTTAAATAAGTAATTACTTTCTGTATACATTCTAAGAAAGGGGAATGCAAGAAATGTAGGAATTAGACACATTTCAAGTGAAAAAAATGCTGTATTGAAAAAATAAGAGTGAATCTACTTAATTTGTTAAAAAAGTGTTAAAAAGAATTTATTCCACTTTAATAGTTAGTAGACATCCTTATTATTTATTTTGCTTTTACTTTATTTTTAAGAATGCTTTATAGAAAGCAGATTGTAGAAGTTAGCGTAAAGGGTAAAGATGAGACAAACCCTTGCTTTGGGCCCTCAACCTGCCCCAATCCATGGCAATCCACTAACGCCAAATTGTTTTGATACCTAATAAAGATTTGCCAAATAGGAAGTATACTCGCGATTTGTTGCTTTGGGCATAAGCTACATACAAACAGAAAGCTTTGCCTCGAGTGACTTTACAAATATGAGTGGATATTCACGAGTGGGGTGATTCCGATTTATACACTACATAGAGTTGGATAGAAATCCTTTTACCGTTTATATGTCTCACTTCTTGTCCATGAATAATAGAAATTATAATGTAACCATTTACTCTAAAAATATGTATAATTGTTTCATTTTAATGGGATACCAGATATGACAAGAATTAACACAAAAATTGAGATTTTTGTCTAAACAAAAAACAAAAACAAAAAATTGAGACAGAAGCTCTATCTGCATGAGTTAACCAATTTGAAGGTATAATAAATAAATAATAAAAGTAAAACGACAAATCCGGAAGCATAGCATAAGCCCCCTGGTGGTTAGACAAGCCCTAATCAAAATTCAGCAATCCGGTTTGTGGAGTGCTTGACCGTGAGAATCTCCTCAGCCCTCGGCCATGATGAGAGCCTCTTTTCGAGTTCAAGACTCTTTGCCTGAACTCTTCGATGAAGAAGAAGAACGCCAAATCTCACAATGCAATCAGCACATTCAGCCTGAATTCAATGGTGATAGAACACTCATCCAGAGGAAAGAGCCTACGACATCTTCTCCCACGTCTTCTCAAGGAGCGTATCATCACCATCAACGGACCCCATCTCAGACGACACCGCCACACGTTGTCGTCGCTCAACTCTCTTCCTCAGATCTGAAAACCCCTCAAGCCCATCAACATGTACCTCAATTCCCTGGCGGCGCCGTAACCGCGGAGTATGACCCTCTTTCCCCCCCCATTTCCTTTCTTTGTCTTTTAAGGTTCTATAATTGGTGCTGTTTGTTCAAAATGCTCATTTTGGAGACCCATGACACTGAATCCCACAAACCTCCTAGATCTTTCAATGATGCACCTATTTGTAATAAAACCCCAATTCTTTCATGTACTTAAAAGTTGACATATTTTGCAAATCATATGATTCTTATTAGGTTGAATTACTCATTTGCTTATATGGGAACTGTCAAAGATGTGTTTTGTTTGTATGAAACAAAATCTGTTGCTGTGTTTTGGAGATGCAGTGAATAATGAAGTGAAGTTGTTAAATGACATTAACTTACTGGTTTGGGAATATCTAAGTAATGGAGTGGGATGATAGCTCAAACCACTCCATCCCTCCATTACTCCATTTAGGCATTTGGGAATTAGGATATCCTTCAATTCCATCATTGAACTTTAACTAATAGTATGGTATATTTTTTTACCTCTCACTACCCCATCTTCTTTAAGGAAACTTCCAAACATAGCCTTAAAGTTCCTTATAAAGTCCCTCGTTAACTAGTATGAGTAATAAATCCCATTTATAATGTTGGCAACCCTCCCTTTTGAGCTAGTTTTGGGATAGAGGTTAGGCTTGGTTTTCAATACAATCTTAATGAGAACCCTCCCAACTAATACAGGACGTTTGCATTATTTAGAAAACTATGGGATATTTTTAAAATGATTTTTATTCTGTAGGCTAAATTGAATTTTGGTGAAACATAGAAATTGGACAAATTTATGAATTTAACCTCCTATTCGTCTTCAATTAGTATGTATGGTGTTCTGATGCTTTGCATTGGTGTTATGTGTAGGTCTTGCAATTTGTGACACTATGCAGTACATTCGCACCTCTCCGATTAATACAATCTGTTTGGGTCAAGCTGCGTCCATGACTTCTCTCCTATGGCTGCCGCAGGTGCAAAGGGTCAGAGGCGTTCTCTTCCAAATGCAACTATCATGATTCGTAGCCTTCCGGTGGTTATAGTGGCCAGGCAAAGGATATTGCCATTCATACAAAGCAGATTGTTCGGGTTTAGGATTCATTGAATAGATTATCACCACGAGGCTTATCTACGGTCAATCGATTGATATTATTCAGAAGAATATGGATGGGGATTATTTTACTGACACCAGAAGGAAAGCTGAAGGAGTTTGGGATGACCAGTGAGGTTATTGATCTCAGAGACCAATGGCTTTGGTTTCCTGATGCTGTTGCTAATGAAGGCAAAGATAAAGGTTCAGATTAGCACTGGAGGTTAGTCTTTGAGGAATCCTTGCTGTATTTAAATGTCATGTCTGCCACCTTAGGTATAAATTGCAGTTGATATAATTTTATCAATTGGACGCAGTCTTTATTAGTTTCAGTTGTTAGATTTCATCATTGAAATTCTGTCCAATGCTCAATTTGGTTTTATTAACATAATGTTTTTTATAACTTACAGATTTTGAACTTCTTCTCCTTATCTTGTATCAGATCAATATTATGGTGAGGTATTCAATTGTATATTTGATTGCTAATTTTATGTGTGAAAAGTAAAGCTAGGATAACCAGTTGGAATTTAATCAAGGTCAAGTTACCCGTTCCACTCAATGCATGATGCAAATTCCAGTCAGAGATATGTGGATATTGTCGAATATTTGTGGTTGGAAAATACTGATTTATGCTCCACAGCATTTTAAATTTAAGAGATAGGAACATGTTCATAGAGAATAGTACTTCAGCCCCTATATTACCATAGCAGTGCCTGAGAACAGTAGTTATAATGGTTACTCAAGGACAGATGATTGAAGAACTTTGAATAGAAACCAAGGAGTGGTTATTATGCCAGGGGGATAGCCGACTGTGGTTTCAATCTTTTGACCAGTTTATGGTTGGTTTGATTGCTGCCTAGGAATAGACTTGCGGGGTGACAAATATTATGGAACCAGTGGGAGATTGATTGAACATGATAGGGGGGATAGATGAATGATTGTATGCTAGGACAACTACCAGGGCTCCAGCTTTGAATTGTTTTGAATCTCTTTGAATAGAGTGGGAGGATAACTTTCAATGCCTGGATGGAACTCGTGGCTGGTGTTTTGTTGATGTCGTGTGAGAAAGCACGTTCAACATGAAACTACTCATTATAGCAAAACATGCACGTAGGTGGTGTATCCTTTTACTCAAATCGTGAAAATAGTTTGTGATATTTTTATAGGGACATTTATTGGCCATTACAAAAACATAATTCATGATCTCCCTCTTCTACTACTTCCTTTGTTTGGACCTAAGGTCAGCCATGAATTTTCACGTCCCAAGACACATTAATGGGCTCTCTCTTGTAGCTTCACAATGGACTTGAGTATGATTATGGAGACGCGGATGTAAGGCTATTGTGCTTACTTGTTTTGAAGATAGAAATTGTAGCTTCTTAAAAAGTATCCAAAATGTGCTTTTTTTATTGCATTTTCTAAAAACCCATCCAAACATACTGTATTTTTTTTAAAGTGCTTTTATTTTAAAAATAAGTGTTTTTTTCGTAAAAGCTTATTTACTTATGTTTTGTTTTATGGTTTTTATGAAAGCATGCCCTTATTTTTAGGAGAAAAGTTTTATGAACACCAAAACAATGGATACCATAGGTGTCCTTTGCTTTTATGGTGTTTTTTTTTTTGGAATCGTTTTATATAAAGATAAAAGTAAGAGTGAGATAGAGATAAAAACTGCTGTGTACATACGATTCTACAATTTTGATGTTCGAATAACATAATTATATTTCTAGTTAGTCATGTGGCGTGGTCATTTATCCGGTGTAACATGTACATACATCTATATATAGTTAATTTAAACCCCTAATTTTTTTTTTATCCATTTAATTTTTTTTTTGAAATCTAAATCCTAACTATGATGAATCAATATCACTCTTACACGGACAATTGATTGTATCAAAGCAATTTATTCATATGGTTAAAAAGAGCTCGATAATATGTTACACCATCTATTCTAAGATTTAGTTGATATACCTTTGTTGTGTGTAAGTCTATCATAAATTATCACAACATTTAAAATATATTTGACTGAGTCATATAACATTCAATTAAAAGCCATTAAAGTTATTATATCAAATTGAAATTCCTATTCTAATTGTTTTAATTGATTAGAATACCTCTGATAGAGGATCTTCGCCAACATTACGTTGATCCGGGTGGGCCCAGCTCGGATCATAGCATCGCGAGTTCGAGTTTTGTTGATGGAAAAATGTAGTTGGGAGGAGACCCTTAAAGGTGGCGGTTAAGTTCTCCGTGAGTGTCAGTCATGACAAAATCATTGGATCTTTATGCCTATCTACGTGTGGGAGTCGCGTCACGCCGTTTGGTGCGGCACCCCCGCAGTGAGTTCTTCTTTTTATTAAATCTTAAATAATTTTATTTTTGCCCCCAATGAAAAAAATGTTGCCCTCATTATCCCAATACTTTTCACTTTTAAGGACAACCCTTAAAATATATTTTAAAATTAGAATTAGTAAAGAGTTAGAGAGAAAATGGGTAAAGTATTGGTATATAGTAGGGGCTTGAATCATATGATAGTCGACTTAAAATTATATCATGAATGTTCGTTTTTATAATTTAAATGAGAATAGTGATCTTTCCGAAATGTTGGTGAAAACTAGAAAGTATATTGTGTATCAATGATATATTTACTTTGAAGTTAGCTTCGATTTTACTGCGTGACCACACTGCAACAAGTGAAAGGGGTTTCTCTGCAATGAATTTTGTGAAGAATCTAGTGCACAATTGTGTGAGTGAATGATGAATTGTTTAATGATTGTTTCGGTCACATACAACGAGACCTTTTTTATAAGTGTTGAAAATGGAAAATATCATATAACAATTTTAAAATATGAAGACAACGTAAAGAACAATTATAATTTGTTGAAGTTATCTTTAACTTTTTTAGATATACAATAATAATTTTTGTGATCTCTAATTTTGACTTAATGATATCGTTATTTTCTTTCTATACATTTATTTATATATATATATATTTATTTATATATATAAATATTTATGATATATGATTTGCCTCATTAATCAGCATTTAATGCGGCTGCTCATTGTAAAAAAATGTGTCAAAGATAGTGAAATTGCATATCTCCCCCATATGAATTGGCATATTGGTAGAAAATACAAGATCTCCCATCAAAATCAACTGAAAAATAAAACAAAATTGCTCTCATCCGGACTAGGGATGGCAGGCAGGGCGGACACGGGTAGCACCCCCTGCCCCGTGTCTCTGGGTAAAATCCGTCATCGTCACTCTACTTATTCCCACGCGGGTATTTTTTCGACGGTATCCGCGGAGTTTGCGGATATCCGCGGGTTTGAGTATCCACGAATTATTTTTTCCGGAAAATATATACTCTTTTTCTTGAAAAATTGCTAAAATATACGTAATTCATTTAAAATACATTAATTTAATGCAAATAGATGTTAAGAAAGCATCAAAGCATTATCCAATTACAAAAGTTCTTAATAAAAGTAATTAAATACATTTAGCAATTACTACATATATATAATAAATGTCATTTTAATAATTTAAATGTGAGCAACGTGGATTCGTGACGGATAGTGTGACATCCGCCCCGCCTCGCTTATAACGGGTATTGAAATTCTCATTTATTTTATCAAGCGAAGTCTTCGTTTAACTACCATCCCAATCTAGACATTCACAGTTTTATGCTACGGATATCTGGGTATGGATAAATTAACATCCTAATCCGGACCGGGGGTGAAAAACAAACTCGAAATATAGGCAGTGGGGCAAAACCAAAGAAAAAAATATCAGAAAATTTCCCAATGGGTCCGTGTTGCCAAAGCCACCCTAACGAAATCTACACTATTCCCTTTCTCTTCCTCTCTATTTCCCTCTGCCCACCGCCTTCCCCTCCTGCAATTTCCCGATTCCCTTCCCTCCCTTTTTCTCAGTGCTCACCCTCCTTCTCGCCCTTCCCTCCGCCGCCCTAGCTGCATCCCGTCACGCCTCTTCGCCGCCGGAGATAATCCCCACCGCACATACCGCCGCCGCTTCCGCGGGATTTTTCTAGGTTTTTTTGATTGCTTGATTCCGATCCCGTTACCCTTCTTCGACGTCGTGTTTTTCAATTGAACTCACTGTGCAACATCGACGACCGTTATGGCTCCCGCGCGTCGACGCGGAGGGAACAAGGCTAAGGCCAATGGGCAGTTGAGTTTGGGCGATCTCGTCCTCGCTAAGGTCAAGGGCTTCCCAGCTTGGCCTGCCAAGGTTTTCCTCTGTTCCTCAAATTCTTGATGTTTTTCGCATATTCTTCATGTTTCACCTATCGATATGTATCTCACACTTGCAATGGAAATCTCTGTGTTGCACTTCTTATTCGTACTTGGATTTTGGATAGGTAAGCCTAAATTCAATTACTTTTCTCTGTAGGTTGTAAAATTGTTCAGATTAGGGATTTTACATCTATTGGTGGCTAGTGTGATGTGGTTTTGTTTTAGTGATTGCATAGACTCTTGTTGTTGAACATTGTTAAGATTTTGGTAAATTTGATCCATAAACAATTGAACATTTACACCGTCCCAATTTGCTCGACTGTTACTTTTGTGTCCTCTTCCTTTTTGTGATATTTTGCATTTGCTATATGGTTACCAACTAATTGTGGTAGTTGAATTTTTATTATTAGTACCGGGGATACTCTCTTTGTTGCATATTTGTCTTCAGATAAGCAGGCCTGAAGAATGGGATAAACCCCCTGATCCAAAGAAATATTTTGTTCAATTCTTTGGTTATGGAAGAAATGTAAGTCTCTTTCACCTGTTTATATTGAAATGGGTAGCTAGAAAGTATATGAACGGTTAGGTTGTCAAGTAATTAGATGAATGGTGATAAGTTCTTTTAGGGTGGATTCAATAACTCATGATGAAAATTAAAACAAGATTACTATCCAAAGGAGAATGTTAACAAGTAAGGGCACTGGTTAAAGAATAAAAAAGCAAGTTTGTATGGGAAATGATGTATTTATTGTATTGAGAAGTGGTATATTTTGTTTTCCCATAAAACTTTACTTCTTTTGGATTCCTTAACCAGTAGCCCCTTAGCCCTAAGGGCCTTTGGTTACAAGACCCTTATCCAAAAATAGTGGGAAACTGTGTAATGCATTTGGAGGTGGAAAAGAGATACATATGGCATAGCTGAAATAATACTTTAAGTGAACCTTTGGCTTTTGGTTGTTGTAGCATAGAGAATTTTCTGACTCACCAGCTGGTGGATGAGACAAGGTCATATCAAATTTTAAATGTGGAATGTAGCATGTGTATTACGTCATAGTGGTCAAAGAACAATATCCTTAGTCTTGAAACGGAGATAATAATTAATTCAATTCTCTATTTCATGTGTGCATTTGTTTGTATGTTGTATTTTTTAACAAGTCTTTATAAAGAACATTGGTGTTTAAGATAATTGTAAGTAATAATGGTTTCAAGATTGATAATCTTCAGTGCTAACTGGTCAATATAAATTGTTGATTCCATTAATTACTTGTAGTGTATAATTGGCTTTGTAATATATGAGGAACCTACTCTCCTAAAAGCTTTAGCTTTAGGTGGAGGAGGGCCAAGAATCATTTTACATGTCTAACACTCCCACTCACCCAAGAGCTTTTTGTGCTTAGCGTGGCATTTTTGCCTTATCCTAAAATTCAACTATGAAGAATGGGCTTAGCAAGGTTCAACCTAATCACATGGTCATAGGGGTTCTAATCCATATCAAAGATCGGCTCTCCTTTTAGGGATTTGACTCTAGCAAAGATGCTAAAAAGCTCTGACAATGTACTCGCTTTGCGGTTCTTTGGTGCATTTGGTTGGAATGGAATGCTAGAATCTTTACAGGGTGCTAGATGTCTCGAGTTTATCTAGGATAGAGTAGTTTTTCTAGCTTCTTTGTGGGGTTCTTCTCCTGCCTTTTTAGAGGGTTGTCCTTGGCAGACCAGCGGAGAAGTTAGCATGCTTTGCTGCATTTTATTGTTGTTAGTTTTGTTTCTAGTTTGTTTTTGGGATGCCGCTATCATGTGTCGAAGCGAAACTTCTTGAGGATTTCTTGGCCCCTGCATTTTTGTACTCTTGTTCCTTAAATAAATTGTTCTTTTTTAAAAAAAAAAAAAATTGACTCTCCTTAAAGCTTAAGTAGTTTGGTGGAGGTCATTGGATCATTTTATATCTCTAACATAATATGAATGGATTTTGCAATTATTTTTTGTTTCTTGCCAATATTTTATGAGGCTTTAGAGAAAGAAGCAACTTTCAACGTGGGTCTAGATATTGTTGTGAGGACTTCTGTCATGATTCATGGGATGAGGGTGGGAGATGATTTGACTAATAGGGTGAGTCTTAAACAGTTTATGCCTCAAAATTTGAGTTTGAAGGGTTGTAAATTAGTTATTTTCACTTGTTGTGGTATTTATGGCTCCAAGATCGAACCTTTTCTTCTCCTTAGCTTGTGTATTAATGAACCGAATAGTCGGATCTCCTTGAGGCTCCCCAGCTCCTCCCTTGGCCCTTGAATGTATCCAAAAACAGGTCTGAGATGTTGTATATGTGATAAATTTGATGGTTGGAGTTTATAGTGAATCTAATTAGAAGTAATAAGGAAAGTAAATTCAGGAATTTAGTTATCGCCTTGTGAATTATGAAATAATACCAATTTTCTCACACGAGAAGGTAGATTTTGTGGTCGTCACTTATTGTTTTGAAACTTGTCTCTAGTTGTATAGATTTTCCAGCATCCATGCGATAATATTAATACATGATTATAAATAGCTAATAAGAAATTTGTTGATGATGTACGAGTGATCTGGGTGACTTTTCAGTGTTAGTTAAATGTTTTGAGATTGAATCCTTCTTGCTATTACTAAGGGCTTGAAAAGCTCTTTTTTAAGCTACTGTTCATCTTTTATGGATTCTTTCTCTTTTCTTTGGTTGTTTTGTAAGGATGTCTTATCCTCTGCTCTAGTACTTCCTTTGACAATAATAGAATCTCCTCTCCCTTTTGGAGAAGAGGTATCAGATTCTGTGGTTTTCATTATGCTTTAATTTTTTATTATTTTCTTCGTTTTGAGGAGCATTTTTGCGACTAGTTCTCCATCAACGGCAATGTGACTCACAATCTCAAAGGTGTAGTATCCAGAATTAGCCACCCAATTAAAGAATTAAACCTTTGGTTAACAACTATGATTTTACTTTAAGTAAATTTCAAATAATTTCAAAAACTCTGTTTATCCATCCATTCAACCTGAATAATCTGATTTTTGTGATTACTCTGATGATTTCTGCTTTTCATCTCTTTTGTTTATTCTTTTACTTTAGAATGATTGTCTTACATTTTATCTGACTTCAGCTTCACCTATGCCATGTTCTTTTCCTTTGCTCCTTTGCAGAGCTTTTGTTGCCCTGTGGATATTCAGGCATTTACTGGTGAGGCTAAAAATAAGTTGTCTGCTCGGGTTCAAGGCAAGACGGGCCCCTTTACCCAAGCTGTGAAGGAAATCTGTGCAGCATTTGATGAGATACAGAAACAGAAGGCTAGTTGTTTGACCAGATGACACTGATGATTCTCGGATAGGTTCAGAGGCTCCTTCTGTTGATGGAGTAGTGGGTGACAAGGATGCTACTGATGCTGTGGTATCAAATGCAGAAAAGATAACATCGATATGGGTAAAAACTGACTCTAATTTGGAGCACTGTGCTCAGAGCATTCGAAAGTGATAGCCAGTATGAAAAACTCTGTGTATCTGAACCAAATGAAAATTATTCTGCTTTGTCACCTGTGATCAAAAGTAAATTATCCATTGGTTCAGAGTTAAAAGAAGAATGCTAACAAATCTAGTCTTAAGGGTGGAAGCAATGTTAATGACTTAGCGCAAGATGATAATGGACATAGTGTTTTGACAAATGGGAGCAAGCCAAGGAAGCATGGTACTTGGCTCAAGGAGAGACGAAGGTGCAGATGATAGAAGTAGAAATGGCGGATTATCTGCAGGATCATCCTTGAAGGGCAGAAATTCTACTGGCAGCATTGATCTTTCCAGGTCTGGAGAGATGATGAAAGCTGGGAAAAAAAGGAAAAATGTATTTGCTATTAAATCAGATTCTCCAGATACTCTGAAATCAGACTCTAATGGTAATACTGGAAAAAAATATAAGAGCTCGCTAAAAGTCAAAACAAGTCTTGAGGAAAAAATGAGTTGCAGGAGATCTTGATTGATTCTGAGGAGGCTGATGGCAAAGTTCTAGTATGCAAAAGAAGGCCCAACTTCACGCAAGCATAATGTGGCAACAAATGAACATTTACATGCTGCCAAGAAGCTGGAAGCATATGGATGCCAAAGATGACATAATGTTAGGATCTGTCCCAAAAGATGTGAAAAGTGCCTTGCCTGGCTCTACTGTTGTTGAAGACAAATCATTTAAAAATTAGAGTTGGAAATGGTCCCGTCACATTTGAAAACAGAAAAAAGCTTAGCAGCAAGGGGGTCAAATTGGGGTTTTAGCTTCTGGTGATTCTGTCCATGAGGATTACTACCTGGGACCAAATATCATAGCCAAGAACAGAAAAGCTATGCCTGGTTCTGCTAGCATTGCTTCTGATGAGAAAACAGAAGCAGTTCTCTTAGACTGAAAGTTAATGCAAAATAATGTTATGATCAAAACAAGTAAAGAGGAAACGTAAAGCTGTTTGCCTTTTTGATGATGACGATGGACGATGAACCTAAAACTCCTGTTCATGGAGGAGCTGCAAAAATATCAAGTCACCTTTTGCTTCAGATGTCTTGAAGAGCAATAATGCACACTCAAAGAAGTCTGATGTTGCTCAGCTGGCTCTCAGAAATTCTGGTGAGCTTGAGGATATCCATTTGAAAGAACCATCTTCTCAATCACATAATGACACTTGCCAGCTAGGCAGCCTCTAAAAGAAAGCCGATGAAGAAGTTCCTGCAGATATAGCTCATAGTCCTACAAATTAAATTCAAAGCAGTTCCCCTTCCAAGGTGGCAAGATTAGCTCTGCCTCTTCTGTAAAATCACCTCAGTTGGCCCCTGCAAGCAAAGTCAAATGCTGAGAGGCATAAATCTTCCAATTCTTTGCTAGAGTTTCCAATAATGCTACTCAAAAGAAGGCTGATCATGGGTCTTCAAAATCTTTGCATAACATCACTTCTCAGAATCTAGTTGCAGCTCATAAAAAAAAGAAGCTTGCATCTTCTGCAGAAATTTCTAAAACTACTCCAAAAAGATTACCACAGGCAGTTGGAGTTCCTTCTTCAACAGTTGGTTTTTAGGGAGCCTGATGCTTTTCATGTTGATAGGTGCATATGCTTTTGATTCTGGCTTTAATTAATTTGTAGGTCCTTGAACTGTTTAGGAATTTTCAAATAGGTCTATAACTTTTGTAATTGGGTCCCTGGATACAAAATAAGTAGTGGGTCCTCGTACACTATTCGATAGGGTTTGAGTTAAGTATCTATTAAGGTTCCATTAAGAGATCCATCTACTTGTCATTTGTGGGTCCCTAATTTTTAGAAAAATTCAAATGGGTCACATATCCCTGTATTTCTTGGGGCCCAACGGAAAAGTGTAGAGACCCAGTTACAATTTTTTTCATGTATTCAGGACCCAGTACAAACTTTTAAAATATAGAAATCTGTTTAAAAATTCCCAAATAGTTCAAGGATTTCAGATTAATTAAACCTTTGGTTTTTCTTGTTTCTTTTGGGATTATTTGTGATCCTTCTTCCTTCCTTGTTTATATTATTACAGATTGGACGTAGGCACGGAAGAAAAAAGTAGTGTATATACTGGTTCTCGACTCCAGAAACTGCTAAAACTATGAAGCATCTTATTACGAGTTGCCCAAGCAAAAGGAAAAAGCCCATTCTCAATGTGTTCCCTCTTGGCATTCACAGTGTTCAGGGGGGACTCCGAGCCCCTCCACAGTTCAGCCATTCCTGTCTGTCTCAAGCAATTTTTACAGGCAGATGTGGAGGGAGTTTATGAGCATCAATATTAGCTTCCCATCTACTAACGATCATCACTCTGCTTTCAAAATCAACTTGATGTTGAAGAAATTGAAGTAAAAGAAGAGTTGGTTCAGTGCAAAGGGGTCTAGGAGGCTCGCTGAGTGGTGGTACTGAGGCTGCTGTTGCTCGTGATGCTTTTTGAAGGAATGATCGAAACTTTGTCAAGGACCAAAGAAAGTATTGGGCGTGCAACTGCGTCTTGCCATTGATTGTGCCAAGTATGGCATTGCCAATGAGGTATGCTCCATCATACTATTTCTAGTTATAAAATTATGAATATGATAATAACTTGATTTTTTTCCAACCAATTTTCTTTCCGAATTTTATGAGCTTCAGGGGGAAATGAAATTGCTGTAAAAGAAGTTAAATGCTACTTACTGAAAAAAAAGTTAAATACTATTATAGTGTGCAAAAATACTTCTCAATATTAGTATTTGGTTCTTAGATAATACTTTGATGTGATTCATAAGATTTTTTTTTATTTTGATGAGTTGTGTTGGAAGTGTGAAACTGGTGGGTGTCTCCTAAACCAGCATTGTCAGTTTGTTGGAAGGGGAAGCTCAGCCTGTGGATAAGTTCATAACACTAAGCCTTAAGTTTATTGAGAATAAGAATCTTGGAACATTGTTGTGTTTCACTAATGTGGTGTAATGTAACTCGTAGTTTTGTTAGTTTCTAGTGTTAGGATCCTTAGAAACAGAAATCTCAATATAGATGAAAAGAATGAAAGAATAGTAGTGAATCTGTATAGGCTTCTTTATTATGAAAAGAATGGTAAAAGAACTACACAAAGGGCACTCCCCTCCCTGAGACTTCTCAGTCGATGCAACTATACAAATGATCAAGAGTGCCTAATTCCAACTATAGGATGCTTATTTATAGTAGGGTGTGCATCTAACTAACTTCTTGACTCAGCATGGCAGTTATTCTAACTGCTAACTGCTTGTGACAGCTAAGGCCAGCTAATCAAGCCTTGCCGCCTTAGTTCCCTTCAGCTGGTGACTCTGCTGTCCTAACATCTAGTGTTAGTTTATGATAGAATAGAAAAATAGACTGATAGGAATGAAATAAATAGGCTAAAAAACAAGAGAAATATGATATGTATCTGAATATTTCTTGGAATACAGTAAGAACTGTGATGAAAGAAGAAAAAATGACTCAACCAGAGATTGAGCCTACGGCCTTAGATGGCCCTACCCCAAACTTCCTTTACTTCCTAATTCCTTTTCCCACTCTCTTTTCCTGTATTGTCATATAAATCCTAAAAATATTTTCAAATTCCAGCACAAGCAAAACACAAAAATAAAAATACTTTTTTATTCTTCACATCCTGGATTATGTCCTGGATCGTTGGATCGTTGAATGGGAATCCGAAGATGAAAGAGAAACAAAGAATATAACTACTGTCTAAAACAAATAGTCTTAGAGCAAGCATTACAAGATCTCCAAGATAATCAGAATTAAAAAACAACTGAGAAAGAGAATAGATTCTCTTATTTTACACATTATGTTTCTTTGGTACTGAGTTTCTAAGAGTTGGGTTTGTTCCATGGTATGAATATATATTCCTAGGAATAAGACTTGGGAATGAAATATTCTCATGTTTGGTATAAGGTTTTAGGGAGAGAAAAAAATCCTGGTCATCAATAAGTCTCAGAAATCATGTTACCCACATTTTAATGGGTTTCTATTACCATGATATATATTAGGAATATAAGTTCGAGTGAGAATAAGTCCAAAAATGGCCCAGGTTTACCACTCCGCTGCTCACGATTTTCCACTGCTCCATGATTTGTATCTTTCTCTTAAACCAAACAAACTTCTAAGTTATTTTCGGGAATTTCAGAAAATATTCCCAAAATTTTAAATGCTAACTAAAGATGTTTTCTAAAATACCCAACACATTCCTAGAAATGCAATCCCCAGGAATGTAATTCCATATCTTGAAACAAACGCCTCCTAGAAATGAAGTGTTTTTAAGGAAATAGAATTTTTTAGAATTGTTTGTTGTACCGAACTGCTCACTGCTCCACTCTTCTATCATACTTGGTTGGCTGATCTGCTGCTGCTCAAGACACCCTAATAGGTAGGTATCTATCAGTTTACATGTGTGCTTTTTGTCTTAATTTCTTGCTTAATTATGGTGATAAAGTTTTATTTGACATAGAAAATCATGGAGTAGGAACATCTATGATCTTTTGAAAATAAGATTAAGAAATGCATTTTGTTTTTGCTTTATATTTGGTTAGAGATAATTGATTGGAATGTGATTTTTCCCTAAGATGTTATACTTTCTCAACTAATTTTTGCAGTTATGCTAATTTAGTGGTTACTGTACCTACTGTGCTCTGACTTCCTAGTCCTTATGTTCAGGTTGTTGAACTTCTTATCCAAAGCTGGAAAATGAAACTAGTTTTCCTCGCCAAAGTGGATTTGTTCTTTCTTGTTGATTCCATCACCCAGTGTTCGCATAATCAAAAAGGTGGGGTGGGCATCTAGAGAATCCTTTGCTATTAACATTTATGGGTGTTCTTGTTTCCCGATCTCTCTCCTGCCAAATTTGCTAGTGTTGGTAAAATGTTCTCTTCATGCTATTTTTAACTCTAATTGTTGAGGACTTTTTCAGGCATTGCGGGAGCCTCCTACGTCCCTACAGTTCAAGCAGCGTTGCCGCGTCTTCTTGGTGCTTGCTGCTCCCTCTGGGGCTAGTGCCCGTGAAAATGCGTCGTCAGTGTCTCAAGGTCAGCTCTTTTTGTGTTGATAACAAGGATTTTTATTTGAGAGGGAAGAAGCAGACTAGAACTAGGGTGAGGATAACTCATCATCCAAATCAGAAAAAGAAACAAACAAGAAAGAAAGGGATAATTAATAATGCAACAAAGTTACCCAGTCCCATTGCATATCCCTGATATCGATAAAGGCGACTAATTACCTAGAAACAGGCATGAGAGCACTAGAGAGGAAGCCATAAATTCAACCCCTATCCTGAAGAGGAACTAGGGGCAAAAGAAAGGCGCTCAAAATGTGGGCATTTCATTCCAACCAAATAAACCTTATATTTGTAAAATCCACTCACATTGCCGCTAAATTTTGGATTCCTATTTTCTTCTGAAATCTTTAGAATAAACCTGGAGATACTGCTCCAAAGTGAATCATCACCCAAGATGTAAGATGTCTAAACTTTAATGGGAATATATCTTAAACTCAGGAATCACATAAATAGCTGTGATGATCAGGTTGGCATCCGACTAGGTCTACACCATACTTTGAATTAACTGTTGCCTCAATGGGGTAGTCTCTGGATAGAAACCATTTTGCTGCCAAAGAAATATTTCTGAGCATAAATTTCCAATCCCTAACCCCTTTCCTTTTTGGACCTGAAACAAACCTCTTAAATAACAAGGTGGTCTCTACACTTCTCCCCAACTCAAAATCAAAGGAAATCCCTCATAGTTTTCTCAATCCCGAGTCATTATGTCACTGTAAAGAGATATCAAAAGGAAAGCCGGTACCCTGGATTTGTGGTCAAAGTGGCTTGAATAAAAAAGAAAGCCGTGAATGAGAGGCCATTGTAAAATTTGGCATCCACCCAAAGCAACAAGGAAGGATTATGGCATTATTATCCTATTTATATCTGCCAACTCACATTTAGCCCATTTAATCTTCAAACCAGGAAAAAAAAACTGGAAACTGTAAAACGTTGACAAAAATTTATCATCCAAAGAAAGAGAACTGTTTTCAACTATAAACTGAAGGTGAGGGATCATTTCATGGGCGCCTCTGAACCAACGTCCTTTTGATGAAGCCTCCATGAACAATGCTGGAGAATATCCGAATCAATAGCTCAACCACAAGTCAAACAAAAATGGAGATAGTAGATCTACTTCCTGTGGCCTTTTTGTCAATGGAGCCAGGATTTAGGCGGACCATTTACAATCATTGAAAAAAGTGGTGGCAACAAGAATTCCCACCTCCTCCCTCCATCTAACACCATCTCTATTTATATCAAGGACTTCATCGTAGATACTCCAAGTCTCCAACTCAGTCGATCATCTGCTTTCTCAAAATCAAGTTGGATCCTCATGGGTCACGGCCCTTTTTCTCAGATCGTTCACCTCCTGATAACATTATCTGAGTGTCAGTTATTTGATTTTGACAACAATCTCTGCTTTATCATCAAGTGAAATGAGATTTTGTTTAAATAATTGGATGATGGCACTTTAATATTTATAAGGAGGCAGGCTCTATGCTAGATAGATGTGACATTTGTTTTATTTACTATTGTGGGGTGGGTTGCAGGTTTTAAGGCTGTGGCTTGAGAGGAAAATTTTTCCTGAATCAGCTCTTCGCCGCTACATGGATGATATTGGAGTTTCAAATGATGAAGTGGTGGTTAGCTTTTCTTTCAGGCGTCCATCCCGAGCAGAGCGGTCTGTGGATGACCCAATTAGAGAAATGGAAGGCATGCTTGTTGATGAGTATGGAAGGTTTGTTGTGTCAAATTTTGTATTGATTGCTTGTTTTAAATTTTGTACTTTTCATTCATTATATGTTTTAAACTTATCCTTCTTGTACAATTAGCTTATCCTTCTTAAAACCAGGAGAGATAGTAAAATCTGAATCCGTAAAACAAAGCTGATTGTGTTTGCCTTTTACTTGGGTGACTGTTGATTAACTACATCATGCCTTAATTTCTATTTGTCGTTTCCTATTCTATTACCATTCTAACTGTTTCAAAAAGTAATTTCTCTTTCTGATTCTTGATATATTCCTGGATGTTGTATTTCAGTAATGCTACATTTCAGCTGCCTGGCTTCTTCTCTCATGCGTTTGAAGACGAAGAAGAGCGAAGATGAATTACCAATCAATTCATGTAAGGATAAGGATACATATGATGCGTCTCCTGCAGATCCCACACCCACCCTCGGAGAATCAGAAACTTCTACTGTTACTCCAAGTGACAAGCGTCATTGTATCTTGGAGGATGTAGATGGTGAGCTAGAAATGGAAGATGTTTCAGGTCACCTGAAGGATGAAAGGCCTGTATTTTTTTGTAGTTCTGAAGAAATTGAGTTGCAGCTTCAGGGCTCAGATCATAATTTAAATCCAACTTCGAACATTTCAGCAGAAATATCTACTAGTCTGGAGGGTTCTCCACCATTGCCTCTTGATTCACCCCCTCCACCCCCACCTTTGCCTTCTTCACCTCCTCCACCTCCTCCTCCATCTTCTCCTCCACCCCCACCACCCCCAACGTTGCAACCCCCACCCCCACCCCCACCAGCCCCAGCCCCAGCCCCACCGCTGTCATTGGTTCCTCAATCATCTGGACCAGCTCGGCCATCACTTCTCTCCCAGTCATTAATGCCACCTCAGTCATCGCATCAGTCGTCCCCGCAGTTGGGATATCAGCAGAATGTACCTCCGGACTATAGTGGCACAACTAGTGTAAGGCTGTTTTATTTTTGAATGTCACCGGTTTGTTTTGGATTTGTTTGAATTGCTGATATTGACAAATGCTGTCCTCTATACAGGGTAACCAAATTGTTCAAATTGCTGGAAATTCTTTTCCTGGAGGGCACAGTAATGCAGTTGTGTCAAATGAAGTATTCCCACTGCCTTCTGCCTTTGCCCCAACAGCAGGCTGCAGCTCCCACGAACCTTCTGGTTTTATCCCATCAAGGCAACTAGAATACGGACAGCATGATATGTATCTAAATGCTCAAGTTCCTCAACTCAACCATCAATTTCAGCAGGGTAATCCCCCATTTGTTCAAAGACACACACATCCTGCGCCGCCCCCAAATCCATCAAACAAGTACTCATACTCAAACCCTAGCGTTCAGCAACATCTTCCTCATTCATTCCATCCTCCCTTCTCTTTGCCATCCCTTCAAGATGGCCTGAGGCAATTTATTGCTGATGAGCAATGGAGAATGTCATCGAGTGAATTCAAAACAAACAATCAACATGGTGTATGGATCGGGAGAAATCCTCCATGCCCTGGTCCACCCTTTGGGCAAGAAGGTATGTGAATCTATTCAGTCCACAATTTGAAATTGTTGTTATAGTAAAATATGGTTTGTGCCTTAGACTATTTATTATGTGTATCCAATTCTTGTAGTTGTTTGTCAGCTTTGTAGTTAGTTGCCAGCTTCTTATGAAGGTTCTTACCCATCTTTTTATTTTTATTTTTACTATTTGTTATTTCTGTTGGTGATACGTGTAGAAGCTCTCTTGTTACAATAATGTTATTGGTATTTCATGTTGTTTGCAACAGCAATCTGAATGTGATACATAATTTTTTTTTTAATAATGGTGATGAAGGTCATTTTCAGCCACCACTTGAAAGACCACCAATAAGCAGTGTAGGTTTTCAGGGCACAATTTTCAAGCAACCTACCAGCTGTTCCTCCAATATCAGGTAATTTTATTATTTTTCACACTGGATTGGTTTTTGTAAGTTCTCCGTTATATGGATGCACCCCCCCTTTTGAGCTTCCACTTGTTAAGAAACTACATTTATTGTTTATGGATCAAACTCATTACTTCTATCTCCAGGACTTGGGGTTTCTCAAATGTTGTCTTGTAGACCAGACGCTCCTGGTCTTAACTGTTGGGAGACCCACTTGAAGTTGATTGGAGTCTTCTTATTAGTATTAAGTAAGTTTTTTTTTCCTTAAATCATGCTTTGGGAGGATTGCTTTTTTGTAATAATGGTTTAACAGTTCAGCTGAACTGTAAGTTACAACAGGTGATTGTTTGCTTCTGCATTTCCTTGACAACGGTGCATGACATATACAAATTTGTTAAATGAAATCCTGTGCCTCTAAAGACTTACTTGAAGATGTGTTGGAAAATATTAGATGTGCATTGAAAAATTGGCTATTGCTGGAGAAGTCTTTTGCGGTTGATAATCTTTTGGAAATTCTTCTAGATCTTCATTTATGTATTTGGACAGCTTTGATATATATGTATGTACGACTGGTGGAGAATGAGAACTTTGATATATCTTATTCTCCTTATTCTTTCCTTTTACTCTTTTGCTCTTCCCAGTAAAATTCTTTAATAAAAATATTAAAAAAAAAGGAAAAGGAAAAAAATGCCTGCCATTGAAATATTAGGGATAAAGCCTTGCGAACAAAATAATTTTGACTTTGGCTTGAAAATTTCCACTTCATCTGCAAAACTGCTGGATAAGGATATTGGCTATTGGGTTTATGATCCTTGGTTTACTTGATAGGGAACCTCCTTCATGGAGCTTTGCAAAGCCTGACATTGCATATCTAAATTCTTCACATAAGGATGAAATGGATTTTTATTCTATACGTTCCTGTGTATGGACTGAATTTCTTTCAAATTAAAAGGTTCTAGGTTATTCTACTTATCTGTAGTATGCTTGTGTTGCGTCAATTTTTATACATAAAAAAATGTATTTAAGGTTATTTTCTCTCTTAATATTGATTATTACTGCTTTTTATCTCTCAGTGGTGCTGCTGGTGGATCAACATGCAAGGTTACATATTGTGCCTCGAAGTTAGATTCGCTTTGCGTTACCATGTCGTGACATACAACTACCCCTAAAGAAAATTTTGAAAATTTGCGGAGGCTTTTGGCAGGATTGTGTATATTGTAATTTTTCCTGACAATGTATCCCATGGAACATTTGCTTCCAAGTTTATGCCTATGTTTCTGACTTGGTTAGTTTATCTGTTTCCCATCCCTTGTATTTATTACATAATATCTATACAGAAATCAGTATCAAGCACTCAATTTTAACTACAATAAATGAATGTTTGTTTTACCAGTGAGGTTTTTTTTTCAAATTTTATTTTTCTCTGGTTTGTTGCATTTTCTTAATAACTAGCATGTTTTTGTGACTTTTTAACCTTCGTTTGTTCTGGAGCTCTTTGGTGGTTACTTCATATTTTGGCCATGCTGACAGTGGGAAATTTCTGTACGATGTTGACTTTGTTTTACTTGAAGTTCTTTTTATTACAACTTAATCTTTGTTAATTACTTCAATGTCTAATTGTAGTTATGAATCCATGCACACCATCTATTTCTCTTCCCCGCCTCTTCTCGATCCATCCTGTGTACTAATTGATATTCAAAATTTTTGTTTGTAAACTGTTGCCCAAGCTTATTTGGTTCCTGTGGTTGTTGTGGATTACTGAGAAATAACTATAAATTTTAAAAAAATATTATGTTCGTTGGAAAGCCGCTTTCAACAATGTTAAATGGTAAATCTATGCCTTTTTAAGCCTTGGTTTCTATTGGTTTTGTGAATTTATTGTGAAATTGTAATATTCCTTTAATTTTTTTATCTATTTATGATTCTGTGTTTTGGGGCAGTGTTGTCAAATTGCCGCCATGGCAATGCCATGATGTTATGCCATAGCTCATAGATTTTGGGCCTAACTCAATCCCAAAAGCTAGCTCATAGGATGAGGATTGCCCTCTATTTATAAGCTCTCATTAGAGACTATCTCTAGTCAATGTGGGACTTGGGTTTTTCCCAATACACCCCCTCACGCCAGCACTATTGGGCTTGGTGCGTGGATAATATGGTAGGTGGCCCAATAATGGATCTAGGATAGCTCTGATACCATATTAGAGTTGAGAAAGAGAGAAAGGTAAAACTGAATAACTGAATTAGGATTTTCATTATGAATTGAGTGTACACAGTACATGGTATGTATAACTGTAGCATGATACAGCTGTGAGCTTAACTAACTCTCAACTGACTGCTGACTCAGCAGGTCAGTTGAGTTACAATTAGCCTAAGCTTAGTTAGACCAAGCATATATACTCTAACACGGATTCTGTGCAAGCCGCCATAGGCCGCAACACCTATTATATCTGTCATGTTTCCACCATAGGTCGCAATGCCATATTTATATGGTGGATTTTTGTCTGGCTGCCATATCCGCCATTGATAACACTGTTTGGGGGACTGTTTGGGGGTGAGGATTGCTAAAATTTCTGTTGCTTTTCTTTTTCAATTGAAGATAATATTCATGAGATGAAATCATGAAGTTGTCTTTAGCTGTGAGGATGGATTTATGCTTTTAAAGTTTGAGTGGCTTAATTTGACTGCATTTTACGGATCTTTAATTGGTAGCCTTGTTACATTAATAAAAATCAGATTGCTGCTTATCATGACACTTATTTTCTTGGAAGGCACTCCTTCCAAGACTCGGGCATGAGCATTAGGGGTTCTCATCTCTCTTGAAATTTTTACATTCTCAACAATTTTAATTAATGAGATAGACTAACACCTTCAGTTGTCACTTTGTTCTACTCATCTTTCCTTCCATTTAGACACGATAAATTGTATTCTTGGTTCGTTTTGTATTTTTGTTTAAGTTCTATTTTAGTTTTTTGCTCGTCCTCCTAATTGGGAAGGTTCCCTTCTTGACTAACCCATTCAGAGATTTAAAACTCCTTCTAAGGTCAAATCTTTTGTCTGATCAGTGGTGGTACATAATAGAAACTATTAGTAATGACATGTTGCAGTTTCAGAGAATTACAGTCCAGAGGCATTTCCCCTGGTATTTGTTTTCTGTGTAACTAGTTTGGAAATGGACTCATCTTGTGCATTGTTGGGTGGCAACTTGTAAGGGTCCCCCCCTATGGGATAGGGTTATGTTTATGGTCTCTCTTTGGTGTTCTGTGCAATGCTGAATTCCCCTCTGATTTGCAGGATTGCACTTTTTTGAAATTTTGTGCCTCGTAGGCTCACTGTTTTCTTCTAGCATCTTTGTTTATGAGGATATCTTATCCTCTCCCAGTGTTCTACTTTTCACTTCTCTATGTCAATTTTTATTTTTCCTTTTCTTTTTTGAAGAAAGTATGGATTAGAAGAAATGCGGGTAGGGACAAGATGTATGGTAGGAATTCCATGGAAACATCACGTATTTGGTTGCATGGTTGCTGATATGTACATGCCTGTGAGCATTCCAGGATTTTAAGTGGCCTGAGCTAGGATTACTTGGCAATGAATTTATATAGAAACTTCTTGGATGCTAAAACTCTACCTTAAATAGAAAGGATGTGAAAGATCTACCGAATATAAATATTCAGCAACAATTTTGTGAAGTTCTCGTTAACTGAGAGCATTGCAGTAAAGTTTCAACCCCTTCGTCTGAATTTTTCAGTGATTAGCAGGATTAGTTGATTGGTGTTTCGTGTGTTTTTCAAATGTTGCTTCAGTTAGTTAAAGAGGTTACAACGAATAAGTGATGTCCTTTGCATTTCTCATTAAACTCTTTTTGAATTTGTTTGTGGGTGTTTGAAGGAAAAAAACTCAAGTAGTTTCTAACAGAATAGTTTAGGGGGACTTCAGAAGCTACTTATGCTTTTGTTTTATAACCATAGAAGAATGCATGAGCATTTTTACAGAATTACAAAACAAAATACTGTTTGCATCCTTATTTGTGTAATTTTATTATTCACTAATTTCACTTTTACGAGCAGTTTTTAAGAAGCACAAGCATTTAGACATGGTTTGATACTATGGAGCTCTTATTACCATTACTGTAAGGTAGCTTGAATTTATGGTGTTCAGCCACCCTTGTTTGTCTTTAAGCTGTCTTCTTCATGTTCTAACCCTTGCTTTTTCCCTTTTAATTGGGAGTTTGGGGCATAACGGACTAGTATAAAGAATTTAAACTTGACTGGAACGAATTATGTTTTTTTTTTCTTCTCAATGTTGACTTTGAATGAAAATTAAGATGCTGCATTTATTTAAAGTCACGGTCCTAATGTTTGCATTGCATGGAATGTACTGTTATTTAATGTTATTTGCTAGTGATGTACTTTGTACAGACTTTTAATCTTATTTTTGGGTACGAGCAAATAAAATAATTTGTTGTCTGTAAATCTTTTCTATATTGCTGAATAGTTAGGAACTCTGAATAACTTGACTGTTTCAGGTTTTGGCAAAACAAAGAAGATGGCAACTTTTAGGGGGGCCCCCTATGGGATAGGGTTATGTTTATGGTCTCTCTTTGGTGTTCTGTGCAATGCTGAATTCCCCTCTGATTTGCAGGATTGCACTTTTTTGAAATTTTGTGCCTCGTAGGTTCACTGTTTTCTTTTAGCATCTTTGTTTATGAGGATATCTTATCCTCTCCCAGTGTTCTACTTTTCACTTCTCTATGTCAATTTTTATTTTTCCTTTTCTTTTTTGAAGAAAGTATGGATTAGAAGAAATGCGGGTAGGGACAAGATGTATGGTAAGAATTCCATGGAAACATCGCGTATTTGGTTGCATGGTTGCTGATATGTACATGCCTGTGAACATTCCAGGATTTTAAGTGGCCTGAGCTAGGATTACTTGGCAATGAATTTATATAGAAACTTCTTGGATGCTAAAACTCTACCTTAAATAGAAAGGATGTGAAAGATCTACCGAATATAAATATTCAGCAACAATTTTGTGAAGTTCTCGTTAACTGAGAGCATTGCAGTGAAGTTTCAACCCCTTCGTCGAATTTTCAGTGATTAGCAGGATTAGTTGGTTGGTGTTTCATGTGCTTTTCAAATGTTGCTTCAGTTAGTTAAAGAGGTTACAACGAATAAGTGATGTCCTTTGCATTTATCATTGAAGTCTTTTTGAATTTGTTTGTGGGTGTTTGAAGGAAAAAAACTCAAGTAGTTTATAACAGAATAGTTTAGGGGGACTTCAGAAGCTACTTGTGCTTTTGTTTTATAACCATAGAAGAATGCATGAGCATTTTTACAGAATTACAAAACAAAATACTGTTTGCATCCTTATTTGTGTAATTTTATTATTCACTAATTTCACTTTTACGAGCAGTTTTTAAGAAGCACAAGCATTTAGACATGGTTTGATACTATGGAGCTCTTATTACCATTTAAACATGGTTTGTTTGTCTTTAAGCTGTCTTCTTCATGTTCTAACCCTTGCTTTTTCCCTTTTAATTGGGAGTTTGGGGCATGACGGACTAGTATGAAGAATTTAAACTTGACTGGAACGAATTATGTTTTTTTTTTTCTTCTCAATGTTGACTTTGAATGAAAATTAAGATGCTGCATTTATTTAAAGTCACAGTCCTAATGTTTGCATTGCATGGAATGTACTGTTATTTAATGTTATTTGCTAGTGATGTGCTTTGTACAGACTTTTAATCTTATTTTTGGGTACGAGCACAAAAAATAATTTGTTGTCTGTAAATCTTTTCTATATTGCTGAATAGTTAGGAACTCTGAATAACTTGACTGTTTCAGGCTTTGGCAAAACAAAGAAGATGGTTATCATTTTCTCATCTTTTGAATGTGGTCACTGAACAAAGAATAAGGTCAAACTACATCTCATACAAAGACTGCTGATCTTTGAGGTAAATATTTGTCACCGAATTTCAGAACAGACAATGCATTAGTAATTTACTAATTTATTTTAGTGACTTCAATTTCTATGCAAGGCCGTTATAGTTGTAAAGATAGTTCTCAATGAATTTTCGGGAACTCCAGTAAATTATTTGTGATAGTTTTAACATTTTATTGTACATTACAATGTCTAGGTTGTTTTCTTGTACTGTGTAATGCATACATATTTCCATGTAGTTAGAGCCTAAGTTTTTCTTATGAAAGACAGTTGAAATAGTTAAACTGTCGTCATTAGCTGCATTAATCTCTGGCTTCCAGATTTTGGTTTGCCATATATAATTTTTTTTTTATTAAGAATGATGTTTTTAACAATGGCTTGCCATGAGAACCAACACTTGATATGTCGTCATAAGTACCTTGTCATATGTTTTATATTTCCTTGCTCGTTGCAATGGTAGTGTCTGCTTTTCCAACTGAGGTTGGAGGAAGAGTTTCAACATGTTCCGAGAACTCGATTCTTTTAATTATAAATGAAATGATTTGATCCTGGGAAGAGTGGAGGCCAAAGGATAAGTAAGTTGAGACTGAGACAGTCATAGATTACATGGCGTCTTGGATGATTAAGATAGTCACTAAATTCTCGAAGCCCTTGTGTTGTGGAAGTTATTTTGAGGTTTTATTGTGTGCGCGCGTGGGCGCTTAAGTTTTCCATAATAATGTCGTAGATTTGAAACATGAATCAATCAATTCCCTGATCACCACTTCGACTTACCATACTGACTTCAATTGTTGGATTAGGACTAGTACTAGATAGTAGATATATGAGTAAAATTGCCTGGGGTTTGGTCAAAAGACTATAAGTTGGGAGTAGTTGTTTCTTTTCTATTGTAACTACTTATGAAGGGAAGGAGTAGAGGCTGTGCCCGCATATATTGGAGTCATTGCAATATGCTATTAGGTAGTAACTATTCGACATATTTTCTCCAATCTACTTAAACAAAAGTTATGACACTTGAAGGAGATAAAATTCTGACACGGCATAATTTGGAACGAGAAATGTTTTTTGAACACCCATGTGGGACACCTCCAGCAACATCTTGGTTAATCATGTGTAAATATTTTGTTAATTCAGTTTATTATATGGTTAATCACGTGTAAATATTTGTTTAGTTCATGATGACCTATTAATCATATAAAGAACTGAATTAATCAGATATTTGCATGTGATTAACCGAATACTTACATGGTTAGGGAAAGTAAGTTTGGATAACCTATTAACTATATAATGAATTGAATTAATCAAATGTTTGCAGGTGATTAACTAAGATGTCCCAATCGGGTGTGTAAATAACACAACTGATTTCGAATAGTCTTAAACACGCACAGCATGAAGTAAGGACCAATAGAAGAAGAGTATTTCGAGTTTAGACATTGTGGGGAAAGTTTTTTGGATAATGCATGGTGGGAACCTGTTGTGTATAGGTTTTATAGCCGCAGAATTTTCAAAGATGAAGAAAACCGAAGCTGCCCGGCAAAACATGCTTTTTGGGTAGGGGTATAACGGGTTGCTTTGGTTTGGTTTTAATAATTTTTTCTATTAAACCCGAATCAAACCAAACGATTCAAGAACGGTCAGGTTTGGTTCGGTTCAATCCGAAGATTATTAAATTTCAAAATATATATAAATATTAAATATATTAAATATTAAAATATATATAAAAATTAAATATAATGAATAATAAACTATTAAAATATAGATAAATATTAATAAATAATAAATATTAAAAAATATATGAAAATATTAAAATATAATAATTGGTTCGGTTTGGTTTGTTCCGAATCCTTGAAACCGAGAATCGAATTAATTATCATTGGGTTTGGTTTGATTCGGTTCGATCCGAACACCAAAAAATTCGAATCAATTTAATTGGTTTTGGTTTGGATCTTCGGGTTCGTCGGGTCATTAGTTTGGGTCTTACCCCTTATTTTTGGAGAGTCGCTCCTCTTTACAATTACAATAGTAGCGGAGCTTCCACTTCAAGTTTTCTGGTAAAAATATGTATGCTTAAATTATTATTGTAATAATTTACCCAAAAAAAAGAGTAATTTTTAAATGTCAGTTTCGTAGAATTACAGTCTAGAGGTATTTTAATAGTTTACGCAATGTGCTTATAATTGACTGTCAGTCAACTTTTGTTTTTTAACTGTGCAGTTATAGGTTTTAATTGTCACAAATTATAGTAATTTTATTTTTAGGAATATTTATCCCCCTGATACATGGAAATTTTCAATTTTTATTCATAAATTTTGTTTCCGGCTATTTATGTCTGGGAATACTTTTTTATTTCTTGTATCAAACATGAGAAGTGTTAATTCTTATTTTACTTTTCCAAAAATATTAAAATATATCCGATATCAAATATTACATTAGATGAAAGCACTATCTTAAAACTTTCATTAAACTCATAATGCTTACAAAGCATGATTATGAAACTTTAAATAAAAAATTATATATTTCTTATGGTTGCTTGTGGCCAACTTTGTTTTAGTTGGACAAACTTATTTAACTGGCACTAAGCAGGTACTTACTAAACTTATATTTAGTCTGACATCCAATACTGTTGCCATTCATTAACGTCTAGTTGTGAAACACTTGCAGCACATATTTTGCAATGCATGCTCATCTATTTTTAATTATATCCTGTTTCGAAACGATTTCATAAGAATATTACAACCATGTAAATTTAGCGGATTCAACACGCAAATAAATCGGGTAGAAAGAACTTCCTGAAATTATCTTTTTACCAAATTCTAAATAAATCACTTTACTTATACGAGCAATCCTGTCTCTGGACATGACACCTATCTTAGCTAATACATTCTCCACTAAGGTTCCACACATACAATATAGTGGAATGCTAAGTTGGGGAAGGCGGTTCTTTCTGTCCTGCATCTTTTAAATGTGTCCAAAAAAATAATTCAAATAATTAAAGAGGACCCTGTTCTAGATTAATAAATGTAATGTGCCTCATCCAATCTACCCATTGGTGTGCAACTAATGATTCGATATAATCAAGTGCTATATATACTAATCAAGTGCGGCTTTATTTCTTCTACCAGTTATTGGCTTGGCCAAGCCATCAAAGATTGGTTTTGCAATGCCTGTAGCTGAAAAGGCTAGCCAGATGGATGAGTTTCCACTGTTATCTTTATCTTGTAAACATGATGTGCTAGATGATTTCCTTACACCAGATGGCTCATCAAATAAAAAAGCTTTCCCCAATCTTATTAGCATGGGATTTATACCACTTGGTTCAGAATCAGTTGTCAACGCAGTTCGGCTAACAGATTTCTGTCTCTGAGCTAAGCTCTTTCCTGTTCTTGATAGGAACCCACCATTGCTGCTATTATCCTGCACCAACAGCAACTCTGGTGTACCCTTGATGTTAGCTTCAGATTTCTGATGCCTCCGGAGAAGTATATCATTCCATTTATCGGATTCGCCTTCCCCGGCTTCTGCAACATCAGACCTTTCCAGAATATCATCCAAAATTCCACCAGCCAAACTTCTAGATTTGTTGTGATGACCGAGAGGTCGGTCAGGCATAGGTAAGTCCCTGGAGAATGAACCATTTTCTGAGGAATTAGCAGCCCCTTTTCTATACATTGCCATCTCAAAGACTGACATGGATTTCTTCATGGTTGGTTTGGCTCCATTGTAACCTGAGCTCATGGATGGGGAGAGCTTCTGCTCGGAGGACTTCATTCTTGGGGACAGGAATGATTCAAACAGTTCACGGTGCTCATGATCAGAGTTTCCATGTCTGATGGGACAGCATCCATGTTCATCAGTAAGTTAAATGCTAAGTAATGATATATTAAAGGAAATACTGTATAGATATCAATAAAAACACAGTACATGTAATCTCGTATTGAAGAAAATGGTACTAAAGTTTCCATACAAACCTGCTTTAATGTCTGTAATTTTTTACCTGTAAGTAATTTATATGGTAAAAGATATAGTACAAAGTTTGAGTGTTTTAACTAGAACCATGATCAAACTCCCTATGGATAGCTCCCATTTAAGGTAAACAAATCAAAATGTTTCCCTTTGTCTCATACAAGATACTCCTTTTGAATATATCATTGGTAGCTAAAGGACAAACTTAGCTTCTGGTATTTAGCGAAACTCCTTAATTCAATAGAGATAAACATACCCTTTAGTACTGGAACCATTTGATAAACAGGGAGATGGAGGGTGCCTTCCATGTGGTGGGATGCGGAGAGTCTTAAGAGCAAACATCTGATGGTCTGTAACAAGGCCATTCATCTTTTTGATGTCGGCCACCTACAATTCTCCAAAGCAAAAAGATCTGACCAAATTATAACTTATTGTGTAACTCAATCTTTTTAGGGGCAAAAAGAAAAACTGTTAAAGAATTCAGCATAATTTTGTTTATCTATATGAAGTGCCATAGGAAAGGGGTAATCAACAATGATATTTAGATAAAGGAGCAAACACTTGAGAGCCAACTCTCAGAATGCAACTTGGGTGTGAAGAGTACATCAGTACATATAACAAAAATTTCAAAACCATTTTAAATCACAATAGTGTGGCATAGATTTTTTTTTTTCCATGCATTTGGTTTAAGATTAAAGTACTCTTTACTATCAGTATAAAAAGTCTTACACTGACATCTCAACACATGGTGCTTTTATTTTAAATACTAAAGAGAAAGAAACACTAATAATGTTGATTTATCAAAATATCATTCCATGACTGTGTAATTTTCTTTTTTTTTTACACTTACAGTGCATAGAAATTAAACTCTTTGGTTTATTGAATTAGTCCGTATATCAATCTGTTTATTTCACTTTTTCTATGATAAGTTAATTGCATCCATCATGGACTTTGATTCTTATGCAACACTTTCATGTCATCATCAAATTCCAAAATAACACTAAAGAAACAAAAATAATAATAAAAAAAAAGGTACCTCCAGACCATATTTGATTGCAATGCCAGCAAGCGTGTCCAATTTGGATATAGGATGCTCTATGTAGCCAAGTGTAGGAGAAGGAGGAGATGATGATGATGATGATGATGATGATGAAGAAGAAGGAGAAGATATCATGGTGGAGCTTTGGCTATGCTCTCCCTCTCTATTATTGGGTACCATGTTTTCATCATAATCAGATACTTGTAACTGATGGTGGTGATACCCATTACCGTTATGCTCTTTCCACCCATACCTATACATTTCCATTCCCATTTTGTCCCAAAAGGAATCAGATTGAAATGGCAAATGTGGTTGAAGATGGAGAACAGAGCAATTATTTAGAAATCATCATTTTGCAGAAAGGGATTTGCAAGTGCGAGAGAATGATCAAAATGTGATGGTATTTTTGTGGATTATCTTTTCTTAGTCTTCTTCTCTCTTCGTCAATTCCGATCACCGTTTTCCCGTGAAAACAATGCTATTTCCTGCACCCTTTACGGGGTACTTGGAAACAAAATCAATCAAAGCCTTCAATTTCATTCCTATTATTAATACTAATAATTTTTTTTATATAAATTATAACCTAAAAAGGAAATTAGAATTATATTATATTAAATCCGTATAAAAAATATATATTCGTATCCCCAAATGAAAAGCAAGTGTTTGTCATTTTGTGGGGAAAAATGTTTTAAAATAGTAACATCCAATTTGTTTCTTTGCTGGAAAAACATTCCCTATATACATTCTCCTAAAATAATTTTATAACATAATTATAATTACATACCTTTATCTACATCTTATATTTACATAATTTATATAATACGATAATATCTGGATTCTTCTACATAGATAAATACGAAATACACGTCAGTTTTTGAAACAAAATATGCAACTAAGAGCACCCACAATGGAAGAACACAAATGCGGTTCTTATTTATCATATGATAGGCCCAAAAATATCACTTGGGATATAAGAACCCAACTTCCTTTTCAATTCAACGAAAGAATTCATTTTTGTTTCTTAAATGGATCCCACATGTTACCTCATTTATTATCTATATTACTATTTATTTTTATTTTTATTTAAACTTAAATTATTAATTCATATTTTATTGCTAAGAACTGATTCCTGTAAAAGAACGGTTCTCCAACTTGGCTGCCACGGCAGAACACTCTAATGATATGAAAAATAAGAACAGGTACTTATTTATTAAGAATAAGAACCCCTGAAAACCATCCGTTAGAGATGGTCTAATATTATTTTAAAGTTTTTTTTTCCCAAATGTACTTTTAGCGTTACTCAACATTAAAAACAAATCTTAGTGGTTTATATTTTACGAATGGCTGATATCATCTCTACTTGTAAAAATATGATGATGATAATTGCATAAGCAGAGTTCAATTTTAGCAAAGTTAAAAAAGTCAAGTGGTGGAGAAAGTGCAAGGATACGAACTATAAAATAATTTATAGTAAACAAATAAATTGTATGCCGCAAGCACAGGAATGTTTAATGAAAATTTTCCGGTGGCATCTTTCTAATTCTGTAGTGTTATGAAGCTACTCATTAAATCAATTAATACATAACATCACAACTTTTAGAACACTACACCACCTGATTACCGCTGTTCCTAATCAAGCTCTTCATCATTTTCACTATCTTCTCCATCCTGATCTTCTTCATCTTCACTACCTTCTGAATCTTCTCCTCCTTGATTGTCCTGCATCTCATCATCACCTTTTTCTTTGCCACCACCTTTCCCTAACAGGAAAAGAGAGAGCCATTGTAATGTGAGTTAATACAGGCTGAAAAGAGATGAGGACAGGGAGGTATGTGCAAAGAACAAGCATTTCATTTGCAAAAGACACAAACAATTGGAGAATTTAAATCCTAACGAATCATTACTGGAGAAAAGGAAGGGAAAGAAAATGAACGAACTCATTAGAGTTGTTGAGGAAGCATGGACTTCTACAAAGACATGCAATTGAGATCACAAAGGACTGTGAATCTCTACTGCCAGAAAGCTAACAAGAATGAAAACTTTAATGGTATTGTTCACTATCAGCATCAACAACATACGTCTAATGAAAATATGTATTGGTGCTTAAGATTCAAGATATGGAATATATTTTGAGTTATGATCCTGCTTAGCATCATTAACTGTGTATATGAAAGTTTTTTTGTGGAAGAAGAAAAAGTTCACTAAACTGCACATGAAAATACTAAACAGAAATGATTCTTGAACACCCGGTTTCGACACCATATGTCGCGACATCGTATGTGTAAAATGAAAATTCGTATGTTTTTAGAGTTATCGGAATTTAATTTCCGGAAGTGTAAAATGAGGTGTGACGTGTGAATTTTTACAAGTCTGAAAAAAATTTGTACCACCGAAAACTAATTTCCGGAAGCTCTAAACACATTTGACACTTCATTTTATACATCCAGAAATTAAATTCCGGACGTGTAAAATTTTGCACGTCCGGAATTTAATTTCCGGATGTGTAAAATGAAGTGTCAAATGTGTTTCGAGCTTCCGAAAATTAGTTTCCTGAGGTACAATTTTTTTCAGGCATGCGATTTTTTACACGTCCGGCGGTGTCCGACACTTATCGGGTGTTCAAATAACAGCACTGAATAGTAAATAGCCATTAGTACTCCCAGTCAATTATTACAGCTCGAACAACATATCCACATTTATGGCTTTAATGAATTCAAACAGCAAAAGACAATTGTGACGTAATATTTCATAGATTTGTCACCCAAAAGAAGCAAATTTCCTTGAGGAAAATGTGTAAGATGATGTACCGTATTCACTGAAGAGGACTTCACCCGAACACAGTCCCTTCTCAACCTTAACTAGTTGAAGAGTCATCCTGGGACCAACCTCTTGAAGCCTGACGGCGCTTCTTGTAGAAGCACGGTTCACTCTGCCAATATCACTAGACAAAGTCACTGTTGCTGCTTCTTCATCTGCTTCGCTTTCTGATCCATATCCAGCCCTTACAAATCACAAGTGAAACAATAAAGACAAGAAAAAAAATAAGTATTAACTATGATCAATCTTTTATAGAGATAATACAATTTTTAGTCCATTTCCTTACAGATATAGGCAAAATACTGACTGAAAGTTCAGGAAATATTTCACTAGAACAAAAACCTTTCAAAATCATTTGCAAAATTTATACAGACAGCTTCTTTGAAGGCTAATGTCATGTTCTCCACTAAGTAGTTGAGAACAGAAAATAAAACATGCTTCTGGTCATTGTTTATGATTTACTCCTTAGAAAAATGCAGCATTTGGCACGTGGGGGAAGAGGAGAAGGTTGATCAAATTCTGAAGTCCTGATCAAATTTATCTTCCTTTCTATAGAACCTAATATTAAACCTCACAATACATAAAATATCAAAACACAAGAACTAAAGAGCAAGTTAGATAGGATTCTGTTCATTACTGGTCTCAATACTCCAACAAATCAGAATGGGTTCACGTGTCAAATGGATTATGACGTCTCTCTCTTCCTCTCCATTTTTTTATAGAAAAAGAAATTCAATAAGAGGATTACAAGATAGGAGGATAAGATGTCCTCCGCCAAAAAACCTACAGAGAGATATAAATACAAGAACAGCAAACAAGCCTCAAAAAAAAAAAAAACAAAGCACGACGGAGCCCAAACTTTATTCATATGCTCCTAAGAAAACAAAAATAAACATTTCGGACCTACGATATTGGGTCATGTAGTAAGGCATGTCAATCTCTTTGTATTTCTATCAAGGAAACATCTTAAATAAATCATGGGCTGAACACCACAAACAAGCCAACAGAATGACCCTATCCCAAATGTTATTTATAGATGAAGAATTTCCCTTGAAGATACTAACATTCCTCTCCAACCATAGGCACCAAAGGACACTGCCAAAGAGTTTCAGCATCTTCAGGGAAGTCAAAACCTCTACAGTGAAATAAAAATAAACTGATGTGAATCCTTAGGGCAGACCTGGATCTCTCCGAATTGGCCAAAAAGCCTATAAGCCTATTCCAAAGAAAATTCACAACTCAACAAAGCAAAAAGAGGAGTCCCATTTCCCGAACTAGAACAGCACATCACACACACTAAGGGACAAGGCAGTGAGAGCTAATGTTGCTGAATTAGGTGGTTTTAGGTAAGGAAGGAGGATAAAATATTAAGACTCGAAATTATTTATACTAATAATAGACTCATAGTCCTAAATAAATAAGAAAACAAATCAAGGAATATAAAAAGGAAATAAATCATAAGATATCATTTGAGATGACATAAAATATTCTAAGATACAATAGTGACATTATGAGATACTTTTCATATACTCTATCTAACATATGTGAATAAGCATGTATCTTACTTTGTGACAAAATCACTCACGTCCTGAAGATTCTTTAGATCAGGCACCTGACGTCTCTGCACAAGTTTTATTATTCTGCGTGAAGCACCTACAGGTTGTAGTCTTATTGAATAATGCCGAAAATCAATTAGCTTAGTGTCTTTGTTGTAATTAAGTAACACGATCCTTTGGCAAGAGGTGAGCTTAACCTGAAACAGTATGTTGTGACATTAAAAGATAAAGAACTCGGATGTCATGAATGTCATTAAAGTGTATGTGTCTGCAAAACATACGGTTTTGACATCAATTGTTGGAAATATATTCTGAAACATGTTAGTTGTAAGCTGTAGAGGTAGATCTCCACTCACAAATCCAGAAAGCACAATCTGGCAAGAAAACATGGAGACAGACATCAATCTTGGATGAATAACGAAAGCATATAAATTAACTACATTAGTTCCTGCATAATATGCAGCAGACCATTAATTATTTTAGTGCCAAAGTTCCAACTGATTGCAACATTATTATATTCTATAAATTTTAAGAAGCTGCATTGCCATGGTTGCATGTGAGTATGAGAGAAATAATTTACCAAAGCAGAATTTTTAAAAAGATCTTTAGGACATCGAGGATGCGATTGAGATCGAGCAATGTCAGCTGCCAATGAGTATTCATGTATCTTAAACGTAAGAGTAGGTCCTTGTGGGGTTGTTGCAACTCTCAAGTAAGGTGCAGCTGCAGTTTTTGATAATATGAGGAAATGTGTGACACCCATAGGTCCAGCAACGTTCAGAAAGTCTCTCAGATTATTCCTTTTCTTTTCCTGCAAACGAAGAGACATAAGATTATACTCAACACTCAAATTAGATAGAACATTGCCAAACAGCCCCTCTCCTGTGTCACACCAAAACCCTTGAAGTTGATATTAAAAAAAAAACACTACAAATCAAG
Source organism: Sophora flavescens (assembly GCA_030762895.1). Taxonomy (NCBI): domain Eukaryota; kingdom Viridiplantae; phylum Streptophyta; class Magnoliopsida; order Fabales; family Fabaceae; genus Sophora; species Sophora flavescens. The sequence goes on from CM061063.1 coordinate 10,961,253, forward strand.
AGGGAACACCAAAGATTCTCCAAACACGTCAAATAATAAACTACACATAAAATTCGAAACATGAACATGGAAAAGGAAGAATGACCTTGAGGTTTAGAGCAGTGTAAGGCAACATTAGCTTTCTGAGATCCATCTGAAGCTGTTTGAGAGGAGCAGGCAACTTCCCTCTTGAAAATACGAAACTTTTTGGAATCTTCTTTCCGGTGATAGGATCCACAGTGGGCTGCTGCACCTGCTGCTGCTGCTGCTTCTTGATGATAACGGGCCTCCTAAACCCTTGTTTCTTCTTCCTCTGTTTCATTCAAAACGCACGCTCAGTGACAAACCTTTTTTGTTGGGTTTCAGAGAAAATTGGATAGAACACGAATACCCAGTTCCATATATTAAATAATACATAAAGTATTATTCAGCTAAGCTTACCATGGTTGGAGACAGATTGGGTATTTGAGTTGAGGACTCTCTGTTTCCGCGGAAAATAGAGATGATGGCCACCGAAAGCGGCACTAGTTGGCGGCTGCAAGCAAGTTAACACACAACGAAGCGCTCACTGATAGATAGAAAAAGAGGGCATTTATCGCGAAAAGGGTACCCAAATAGGGAACAGGGATTCAGTTCTTTTTTTTTTTTTCTTTCCTTTAAAACAATTTAAATTTTGTTTATCAGGCTAATATAGTTGGTGCCTTCTAATACAAGGGAGCAAACATGAGACCTTAGATTTATTATTAAAATAATTGGATAGCTCATATCACTTACTTGAACATGATAATATAGGTTTCATTTATATTTGCTTAATGGTCCCTGATATTTAATTTAATAAAATTATAAATTGCAATTAAATCCTTAATGGATCCAAAGTTCATGTCACTCAACTTTTTCTCTGCTTTCGATCTCCTTTTTATTTTGTAATGGTTGTGGTAGTTACTATGGTAGAGCAATGACGTTGTTTGGCAGAGACCATAGATTCGCCGCACATGTGCTTCGGGTTGTGACAACGCCAGACACCCGATCTGGTGAAGCAACGCTTCCGCGATTGAGGGGTTGTTCTTGTTAACCGCTTCAGCGCAAGCGAGAAGGGTATGAACGAGTATGATTCCGTTTTCTTGTGAGTCATCCAGGACGATTGGGTGAGTTGAAGAGGAAATGGTTACAGAAGAATTCGCATTTGGTTTCAACCGTTTGGAGGGAGATTGTGGGATATGAGTGTGTTAGTTGTGCAACCAATCTCAATGAGTTACCCCTGTGTGATAATGGAAAAACGCTCCTTCCACCGGCTGCCATGGAAGAACCTTTGGTAGGGATGAGTGGTCACTTTGCGGATGGGGACGTCACTGACCAAAAACACGAATTTAACTTTACCAATAGGTTAAGTATATATATAATACACTGATGATCACAACTTCAATACTAGTCTAGCGGTTCGCTGTTACGTTACACACCAATAGGTTGCGGGTTCGACACATGTTTTCCCATTCTCGTTTTTATTATTTTAAAACGCGAAGTTGTAACTAAAAAAATGAAACTCGTTAAATACACTTATTTTTAATTGAAGTTAAATAAAAGGATAACGTTTGCCTATCATCTTTTACCTCCAGTCTGACCCATTTTGCAGATAATGGAGTCCCTTTCCACCTCGTTAGCACCGCCCACCGTAAATCACCGCGCCTTGTTCATTGCAATCAACCACCGTCCAGCCATTCTCCCCCCTCTGTGTTCCTTTTGCTTATTTGTGGTTGAACTTACTTTTCACAAAGGGAAGGCAATCAACGACCAAGTCTGAGTCCATTATTTCATCTCCTCCGATGGTAAGTTTCGACTTTTCTGATCAATGATTTTTTGGGTGGCCATTTTGTCTCCTCTTCACGATGGCGGCAGTGACGGTTTGGGGTAGAAAATCAGAGCTTAAGGAGACAGTGGTGAGAAAAAGGAACAGGGAATTTACTGCAAATAACAAATTAAAAAGGTTAACCTATAAAAAAATAAATTTATAAATAAACCCCTAAAAGAACCTGCCAAAACCAGTCATTTTCCGTTCCTCACAATGAGGGACTTACTTGGTCCCTCATGTTAGAAGGCACCTATATAGTTATATATAATTATATAGTTTGGGTTTTTCTATCATGTGCAACTTTGCACATGTTAAGAAACTCAAAAGTAGCAACTATTTATTGGAAAATTAAGCATCTCAGTTTTGAAAGTATAAAAAACACAAGTTCCTATATAAATACACTCTTTTAAGATGCTTAACCTATGCAAAATTGCACAAGATAGAAAAACCCATATAGATTTTAACCAGTGTTATTAAAACCGGACCGGCCGGTCCGACCGGAAACCGGACCCATGTCCGGTCCGGTCTGCATATCGGACCGCATAAGCTGTCGGACCGGTGCTGACGTCATCAACTCGCGGTTGAACCGGTTTGGCTCGACTAAACTGGTCGATTGAAACGCATCTCTGCCCGGACCGATCTTGTATTTGTGTGCGTGCATATCTGGATTTCAGACGAAATTCCAAAAATCAATCATGTTATGCAGCTGGGGAGGTTCGAACATGTTTTACTATTTGTGTGCGCGCATATCCGAATTTCAGAGGAAATTCCAAAAATCAATCATGTCTGGTCCGCACAAGTTGTCGAACCGACGCTGACGTCATCAACTCGCGGTTGAACCGGTTTGGGTCGACTAAACCAATCGGTTGAACCGCATCTCTGCCCGGACTGGTCTTGTATTTGTGTGCGTGCATATTTGAACTTCAGACGAGCCGAGGTGCTGGGAGCACCACTGGGCCAACACTGTTGTTTGTTATATGTATCAAAAATATAATATATATACACGTTTTACTATAAATTTATTATACACCGGTTTATCTGGTTCAACCAGTGACTTACTGGTTCGACCAGTGACCCATTAACCCAGTAACTTGATCGAGTCAACGACCGGTCCGATTTTAAAAACACTGATTTTAATAGTTGATCTATTCCATGTTATAAAAAAACAGTTTTTTTTTTCCAAATTTTAATATTTATTTAATTATTAGTTATTAACTAAAAGTTATATTTTATGTGCAAAATATAATTTAACATGATAGGCATATGTTAAATTATTCCATTGGTTAATAGTTATTTTTTAAAATTTATGTCAAAATTAAAATTTTAATAGATTAATGAGATCGCCATCATCAACCCGCTCATGCTGCTTGGTCTAAGCCTCCCCAAGGTTGCTTCAAACTAAATGTTGATGGGTCTCATGGGGTTGGGAAAGGTAGCTCTGCTTGTGGTGATCTGCTAAGAGACTCGGTTGGGTTCTTCGTAAAGGGTTTCTACTGCAAAATTACTTCTAGCAATGCTTTGTGGGCGAAGATGTGGGGTATCTTATCAAGATTGAGGATGTTTGGTAATCTAGCCCTGAAGAAAGTGTTTGTATAGTTTGATTCAAAGGTTGTGGTAGATATCATTCATAGAGGACATGCTTTAAACCCGGCTATCCAGTTTCTTCTTGAAGAGATCACAGCATTTCTACGAAGGAAGGATTGGGATGTGGAATTCGTTCATATTTCAAGATTAACTATCAGATGTGCTGATGCTTTAGCTCATGAAGGCCATTGTGAATCTTTCTCTCTATCCTTTGTAGATAGGCCTTGGCCTCTTTTAGGCTTGTTGTTACAAGATGATTTAAGGGAAGCCTGTTCCACCTCGTTGTTCTGTAGTTAGGCCTTTGTTAGTAAAAAAATTGAGTTTATGTATAAAAAATACGTATTAATTCTGATATAAGATAAAGGGTTAAATATATTTTTGTCCTTAGAAAATGAGCGAATTTTGGTTTCTATAAAATGAGAAAATTTTGGTTTTTGTTCTTATAAATTATTTTTCTTTAGTTTTCAACCGGAGGTTTTGTGCGCTTAGATTAAAGGAGTGATTCATCTATGTTGATTGTAACACCCCGATTTTTCTACTTTCTAAGATCGGTATAAATATAAATAAACGTTTATATTTTTATCTGAAACTTAGAAAATGATTTTGGGAAAACTAAAGTCGTATTCATATTATACTTATTTTTATAAGTATACGCTGAAATTTCGGGTTCAAAACTCAGAGGAAACTGGTCTGCGTTTTTACTTACAGTATAATTTTATAACGACGGAAAACCCTAATTTGACCCGAAACTGAAATTTGTAGTTTTTTTATATTTTATCCGTGAGGAATTCTACATTCCAAATTTCTGATCAGAAATGAAATATTATGTTTAATCGGATGAATTTTGGTAAAAGTTCGAAAGGAAAACACCGACAGTAAGATTTTAATGATCAGAAAACCTAATTTTGACTCGTGAACGAAATGGTTTATGTTTAAAACATATTTCCAACGAGTTTGGTTATTTTGAAAAAATTTTGATCGAAAAACAGACAGAAACCCTAATCGGGTAATTGACGGAGTCGAGAACGGACGTGCAGAGACAAAATCCGACATTCAATGGATGAAGATGAGTGATGACTCATAAGGTTCAGTCATATAGGTGACTCACAAGTGTCATGATTGCTTTTGAGGTGAAATTACTATAATGTCCCTAAGTTGTTATTTTATCACCAAAATGTCATTATGTAAGATTACCATTTTGTCCCTCAAAATTCATGCTTGGACCTTTTTGCCCCTAGTTGGAATGACCAAACCCCTCCAAATGAGCCCATTCTCACTTCTATTTAAGGCCAAGGTCATCTTCTTCACCAAGTTTTTACCATTTTTACAAAAAAACTCTAAGTTTCCATAAGCTTACTTTGTGAAGTAACTTGGGGATTCCTTGCCCATTATTTCAATTCCAAGAGGTAATCCATGATCCTCATCATCATTTAACTATATGTTCTTCACATATTTTCATGATTCAATGCCTTATTCATTTTTCCAATTTCTAGATCTAGAAACTTTGAAATTGTCTAGAAAATCATAAAAAAAATCCTTAAAATGTGAAACCAATTTCTATGCTCCTATTATCATCCCTATATTCTAGATCTATGAGCTTACATCAAACAAAAATTTCTAGCCATTTGAACCTAAAGAGGCCGAACCTTACACTTTGGAGGGGGAGGATTTTGTTCAATTTTTCTTAACTAGTTTTACATGATTCAATCTTATAGCTTATATATGTATTGAATCCATGGTTATTAGATCAAATCAAAGTCTCTAAGACATATTTTTGGTCATGGCCGAATTGGATTTGTTGGAGGATTGGAATATTTTATTTCAATTCTTGTAACCTAAGTGTTGATTTAGGGTTTTAAGTGATTAGGAATCACTAATCCAAAAGTTTAGGAATTTTAGAGATCTTTAGCCCTAAAATCACACCAAGTCCGAAACCAACATGTAGGTAATTAGGTGTTCTTAAGTTGTTTAAATTGTTGATTTGTTGTTGTAATTGTTGTAATTGTTGAAGGATAACATTTGTTTTGAGTACCCGAGTTCGTGGAGGAAACCGGATTTGAAACCGAGATTTCGTTGGATAGGAATTTGAATCTTCAAGAGGTAAGGGGAGCTTACATGAGAGATTTTTCCCAATAATTATATATGTGATTGGTGTATTATTTGTAATATTTGGTTGAGATTCATGGTGGTTGTTTAGCTTTGTGTTAAGTTGTGATTTTATCTGTGGTTAGTTATTTGCAGTTATGCATTATAATGCTTTGATACATGATCTGCCTGGGTTAATTACTATAATATCATGATGAATTGTTGACATAAATTTATTGTTGATATGGATTATGGATCGGAAAGCCTGACAGTCGTCAGAGCTTAATTAAATACGAGGTTAAAAGTATTTAAAAACTTTTTATGAATTAATAAGTTTAATTCAGTGGAAATAGTTGTAACATCTTAAAAATTTAAATATAATTATTTTAATAAAAAAAGTGTAGTATAAGAGTTTATTATAATTGTTTTCTTTATAATAAAAATCCAGTGGGTTCCACAATAATGTAAAATTGATTTAAAAAAATAAAATAAAAATAAGGATAAGAACCTAACCTGGACTAAATTATTGCGGCAATAATGATAGGAAACATAAGTATATCAAGGCCCATGCCGTGTTACCCATTATAAATAGATAGTTTGAGTGTTTTAAGCCCAATTTTGCATAATATGACTAGATACCTAACTTCATATGGATATTTCGTAACCAAAGAGAACTTGTTTGAATTCGAGATCTTCATAAGAAATATAGTCCTGTCTCTTAGCTTTCCATAGACACCAAATTCGTCCAAATTGGATTCTTGTAGCTCAAGTTATGATCAAATTCGTACATACTATTCATGTTCTAGCGCCAGAACCGTTTTTTTAAATTCTATCCACGTTTTGACTATCTAAACGTCGATTTCAGATTTTGTGGTCTTCATAACAGTTGTAGACAATTCTTTTATATTTCCAACTATATAAAATTTATAATTTTTTAATGTCTATAACTCAAGATATGTGCGAAATACAACACCATATGCAGAGTAAGCGGGCTTAGCGCGTTTTTACACGTTTTGGGCTATTGGGGGCTCTATAAATAGAATCTTAACAGTCTTAGGGTGCGTTTTTGAACCCTAATTACACCTAGAAACTCAGAAACGACTAAGAAGAGAAGAAATTCAAGGATTAAGAAGAGATAGTTGTGGAAGAGGGAGTCTAGGAAGAGGAAGATGATGATAACTCTTGGCAAACGTTAGGATTCGCAGTAGGAAACGCTTGGAGCTATTTGGAGATCTTCAAGAGGTGAGTAACAATACTTTTTACGAACCCTTTCCATGGTATATAGTGTTGACAATGAATTACCATATGAAATTGGGAGTTTTAATTGATTGGATGCATATTGCCAGTAACCTAATTTCTAAAATTGGGGTTTTTGTTAAAAGGGGAATAAGTTGATTAATTGATGTTGTAAGATGCTTATTCATGTGTGATATATTGTGATATTCGTGATTGCTTGTTGTTGGGGGAAATTTATTTGTTTAATTCGTGGAAAATAGTTTGTTACATACATGAGACATGACATATTTGAGTTATAGTATGTTGGATGATGTTTGCCGTAATACCACCTATGATAGGGGTATCGAAAAGTAATACCACCGTAATGGGGTATCGAAAGTAACATCCCCATATAATTGGGATGTCGAAAATGAGTAATACTACCTAAAAAGGAGTATCGAAAGTAACACCGCCACAGGTTGGGGTGTCGAAAAAGGAGAAATACCACCATGTGCACATGGGAGGTATCGAAATGGAAATGTCCCCGACAAGAGGGTGACATCGAAACACTCCTCGTGAGTAGGGGTGGGCAATGGGACGCCATTGTTGTGTGATGTGTGAATATATGGCATGCCGGCAAGAGGCCAATTTAATTAGAAGGTCTTCGGACCGCTTGGATTAAACTAGAATTTATCTGGTATATGGAATGTGATGTATTGAGATGAGATTATTGTTAATATTAAAAGTATTTTCTTTTATATATATTATTTTGGAAAATTAGCGGGTGCCATGGACAGTTTTTCCGGTTACCGCGCTGGCTGAGAATAGTGTCATTTTCGAAAATATTTTATAAAACTGTATTGTTGATCACTGGGATTTTATATCTCATTATAAGTATTGTTTTCAGAGACCGAGGACATCGTCGTTGAGGACCCAAAGACCTGAGGAGACATCTTCTCATCACTTTGTTGGTTAGTAATGCAGCATGGTTGAGGGTGCTGACGAAGTTCTTTTTTTGTTTACGCATTGTTTTTCTCGGATTGTAATTAGATGCCCGGTTTTGAGGCTTGTGGTTTTTCATTTATATTTATATTCATTACATGGATATTTTATTACTATATTACTTAATATGAAGTATTTTCAGACTTTAAATATTCCTTTTAATTTTTCCCTATGAGATATATGTGTTAATTAAATGTTTTAAAGGATTTTTATTGATTTTATCTTGGGATTACTAATGTAACAAAGGGCATTACATTTATGGTATCAGAGCAGTTCGATTCTAAATCGTACTGTGGTAGTGGGGGTTTTTCTAAAACAAAACTTGGGCGCATATGATGCTTGTTAGAGTTATAAATACTGCATGTTATTCTTTGGGATATTGGACACGATCAACCCAATATTTCATAGGTAGTGAGCAGATTTATAGGACTAATAGGCGAGGGACGAACATTGCACTTGCAGCAGCTTTGGTTTGTATGATCAGAGCTACGCAAGGGCAGACGGAGACTCTCCGTCAACTGTAGGAGAATGGAGGCCAATCACTGATGGAGTGGTGGCTACCTAGGACCCTTAGCACGTGGGACTTTTCGAATTCAAGAAGAATGATCCGTTATTATTACGAGGCAGCTTAGAATCCGAAGGAGACTTGATTTCTTTAACACGTATAGGGGAAGAAGTTACTATATTGTTTGATTCAGGAGCAGCACTTTCTGTGATATATCCTTCAAGTGTGAAAATTGAGTTGCCTATCTTTCGTTTGTCCTTTGAGTCATATGTTTTGGGGATAATCTTATTGCTTCTAGTGCTTGTTTAAATCGTCTTCCTATGCATCGGGATGTTCCTTATGCCATCGATCTTATTTTGTATCTATACCTGGAGTCTGAGAGTAAAAATAAAATTTGTTTACCCTTCCTTGATACGTTTAATTTTGGATTTTTACATGTAGATTAGTCTACTATAAAAAATAAAAAATAAAAAATTTGTAATTTAGGGTACTTGATTCTTTATATGAGATTTTTGAATGTTGATGATGAATTGATTTTAATAAATTTATTTTCCTTGAATCTATAAGCAATTATTACTAATGGTAGTTTTGTATGTGCGTTCATGCTGGTCTTTTCTTGTTTACACTATTCTCATCATCTATACTTCTGCCAACACTGTCAAGACCCATTTCCATATCTAATTGAAATGTCCTATTAATTTTTTTTAATTCCTTCTGTGCGTGAAGTTCACCTCCATCGCATCGAGGCCAATTTATTGAATTGTAATTATATTTCTAACTTCCTCTGACTCATGGATTTAATTGTGGCATGAGTTCTATTTTTTGTTAGTTTGAATCAAATTATATATTTAATATTTAAATTAAATTATGGTTCACTTTATAAAATTTTAAAAATATGTTTGATTTTGTATTAAGTTTTGAGTGCTTTTAGTGGGAAAAGATGATGGGAGTATGAGGTTATATGTGGGCAATATGCAATTGAACAAAGTAATTATTATGGATAGGTATCTTTTACCTATGATAAATGAGCTTAGATCAATGGAGTAGAGTAGTGGTTGATTCTAGTAAAGTAGATGCAGGGATAGGGTGAGAGCAGCCTAAGACAATGACAAGTGTGAGAAGTTTCCTAGAATCGGAGAAGTATTATAGGAAGTTATAAACGAATTCTCTAGACTAGCCTTACCTCTCACCAAGCTGATTAGGAAAGGAAAATCTCTTGTATAGGATACAACTTGAAGTTTTTAATGATCAGTAGAGCCTTAAACAGTTGTTAAAAGATAGAGACAGAGACATAGACGAAGAGTTAAATATAAGGCAAAGAAAGTGGATGAATTTTCTTAGGAACTATAATTTTGAGTTGAAGTATAGTCTGGGAAAGGCTAATGCAGTAGTCGATATTCGGAGTAGGAAATTTCCACACAAGTCTAACTTGAAGTTGCAAGTGATGAACCTAATAGAAGAGTCTAGAGACATGAATTTGGATATATTTTTAAGGCTTAAAACTTGGAATTGAATAGGTTGAAAATTTGTAGTGACCTTAGAAAATAGATTAAGCGAGTGTAGTTTTTAAACTAGGATTTGAAATCTCTTTTGGATCAAGAGAATTATGTGTTATATAATAATGGTGTAGTGTTGTTTAAGAATAGGATCATTGTCTCTAAGGAGGGGAGCCTTAGAGGAAAAAAAATGTTAGAAGAGACACATAAAAGAACGTTAACCATGTGTCTAGGAATAACCAAGAAGCATCAAGATTTAAAGAAGTATTAGTGAACGGGAATAAAAATGGAAGTAAGATTAAAGAATTATATATATATGTTCAAATTTTATTATAATGTTGTAATTTTGTTATATAATTTTTAGAGGATCACTTTCCTTGAAATTTCAAATTGTTTCTCAAGTGACAAAGTATTAATCGTGATTGATATTCCCCTATGATTTGTTTTCCATATAGATTAATGGCATGTCTAATCCTAACAAACTTATATTTCTTAACAAAAAGTGAAAAATGTTATTTCTTATTTGTATGTGCCTACTCAAGGATCGAGATTGAATTGGTTTCTTATACTATTGTGGTGTTAATTCTTACAGTTGTTTTTGCATAATGTCTGCACAGTTTAATTGTAATTTTGTTAAACATTATTCTCCATTTTGTTATCACATATTTTTTTTAGTAAGATCTTCTTATCAACATAAAGTGAAACTATTTCTTCCTCTTTTGAAATTATCATTTTGGGATAGCTAAAAATTAGTATGTGAACGTGCTAGTTCTTCACATTTCTTTATTTATAAAATGTATAAAATTCCTCGCCTCATGTAGAATATAAGAAATTTGGTATAGAGTTCGTAAGAGATATTATATCTATGTATGGATGATATAAAATATTACATCAATTTCTTTTATGAATTCTTTGTTAAATTTAATTTGTGAGAATGCTTATAAAGATGAAATGCAAGTGAAGGTGTTCTAATTATAGGCTGATGGATAGAAACAAATGCTTAAGTGCATGATTTTATTATATAAATGTTATTATTGACTTCATTTTAAAATTAAATTTTTTTTCTTTAAAAAAATAATTTTTTTTTATGTTAAGGGGCCATGAATTGTACATTTATTATCTGGTGGAATATTTAATGACTATATATATATATATATATATATATATATATATTAATGATGTGATTAGGAATGTAAATCCCCTTTTATGATAGTGCGAAGTAGGTGAGAAGATATTTTTAAGATCAGATTTAATCAAAGAGATCGCAATTAGGATTAATAATTGAGGGAAAGATGCACATTGCGTAGAATAGATAAAAAGTGTTATGTCGACAAGAAAAGAAAGCATTTAGAATTTTAGGAAGAGGAACATGTAATCTTGAGAGGCACTCTTAAGTTTTGGATGGGGAGGTCAATGTCATTCAGAAAACTGACTCTTTGTTTCATGGGACCTTTCCTAATTCTCAAAAGAGTCGTGCCCGTTGCTTACCAATTGGCTCTTCTGCCACAATTGGCAAATCTTCATGATGTTTTCCATGTGTGGCAACTTAGAAAATATGTACCTGATGAGTCTCATGTGATAGCTCCTGAGTCTTTACAATTGAAGGATAATTTGATCTATAAGCCTAGGCCTAGTCAAATCTTGGACAAGGGCACGAAGACTCTAAGGAACAAGACAATTCCATTGGTGAAAGTGTTATGGGAAAGGATTAACTCTGAAGGAAATTACTTAAAAGATGGAAGAGGATATGGTATGTCAATACCCAGATCTTGTTGTTTAAGGTAAGGTAACCTTTATGTTTGGTTTTCAGCATATGTTACAATATGTGTGTGAGTATGTGATGAATTTCGGGGACGAAATTCTCCAAGGAGGGGAGAAATGTAACATCCTAAAAATTCAAATATAATTATTTTAATAAAAAAAGGGTAGTATAAGAGTTTATTATAATTGTTTTCTTTATAATAAAAATCCAGTGGGTTCCACAATAATGTAAAATTGATTTTAAAAAAATAAAATAAAAATAAGGATAAGAACCTATCCTGGACTAAATTATTACTGAAATAATGATAGGAAACATATGCATATCAAGGCCCATGATGTGTTACCCATTATAAATAGATAGTTTGAGTGTTTTAAGCCCAATTTCGCATAATATGACTAGATACCAAACTTCAGATGGATATTTCGTAACCAAAGAGAACTTGTTTGAATTCGAGATCTGCATAATAAATATAGTCCTGTCTCTTAGCTTTCCATAGACATCAAATTCGTCCAAATTGGATTCTTGTAGCTCAAGTTATGACCAAATTCGTACACACTATTCATGTTCCAGCGCCAGAACCGTTTTTTTTTAAATTCTATCCCCGTTTTGACTATCTAAACGTCGGTTTCAGATTTTGTGGTCTTCATAACAGTTGTAGACAATTCTTTTATCTTTCCAACGATATAAAATTTATAATTTTTGAATGTCTATAACTCAAGATATGTGCGAAATACAGCACAATATGCATAGTAAGCGGGCTTAGCACGTTTTTACACGTTTTGGGCTATTGGGGGCTCTATAAATAGAATCTTAACACTCTTAGGGTGCGTTTTTGAACCCTAATTACACCTAGAAACTCAAACGGCTAAGAAGAGAAGAAATTCAAGTATTAAGAAGAGATAGTTGTGGAAGAGGGAGTCTAGGAAGAGGAAGATGATGATAACTCTTGGCAAACGTTAGGATTCGCAGTAGGAAACGCTTAGAGCTATTTGGAGGTCTTCAAGAGGTGAGTAACAATACTTTTTACGAACCCTTTCCATGGTATATATGATTGTTTGTGTTGACAATGAATTACCATATGAAATTGGGAGTTTTAATTGATTGGATGCATATTGCCAGTAACCTAATTTCTAAAATTGGGGGTTTTTGTTAAAAGGGGAATAAGTTGATTAGTTGATGTTGTAAGATACTTATTCATGTGTGATATATTGTGATATTTGTGATTGCTTGTTGTTGGGGGAAATTTATTTGTTTAATTCGTGGAAAATAGTTTGTTACATGCATGAGACATGACATATTTGAGTTATAGTATGTTGGATGATGTTTGCCGTAATACCACCTATGATAGGGGTATCGAAAAGTAATACCACCGTAATGGGGTATCGAAAATAACATCCCCATATAATTGGGATGTCAAAAATGAGTAATACTACCTAAAAAGGAATATCGAAAGTAACACCGCCACAGGTTGGGGTGTCGAAAAAGGAGAAATACCACCATGTGCACATGAGAGGTATCGAAATGGAAATGTCCCCGATAGGAGGGTGACATCGAAACACTCCTCGTGAGTAGGGGTGGGCAATGGGATGCCATTGTCGTGTGATGTGTGAATATATGGCATGCCGGCAAGAGGCCAATATAATTAGGAGGTCCTCGGACCGCTTGGATTAAACTAGAATTTATCTGGTATATGGAATGTGATGTATTGAGATGGGATTATTGTTGATATTAAAAGTATTTTATTTTATATATATTATTTTGAAAAATTAGCGGGTGCCATGGATAGTTTTTCCGGTTACCGCGCCGGTTGAGAATAGTGTCATTTTCGAAAATATTTTATAAAACTGTATTGTTGATCACTGGGATTTTATATTTCATTATAAGTATTGTTTTCAGAGACCGAAGACATCGCCGTTGAGGACCCAGAGACCTGAGGAGACATCTTCTCATCACTTGGTTAGTAATGTTGCATGGTTGATGGTGCTGACGACGTTCTTTTTTTGTTTACGTACTGTTTTTCTCGAATTGTAATTAGATTCCCGATTTTGAGACTTGTGATTTTTCATTTATATTTATATTCATTAAATGGATATTTTATTACTATATTATTTAATATGAGGTATTTTCAGACTTTAAATATTCCTTTTAATTTTTCCCTATGAGATATATGTGTTAATTAAATGTTTTAAAGGATTTTTATTGATTTTATCTTGGGATTACTAATGTAACAAAGGGCGTTACATTTATGGTATCAGAGCAGTTCGATTGACGACTATCCCCACAGACCAACACGGGTCTTTTCAGCGTGCTTTATCCTCACTCACATGCTTCTTGGGAAAACTTCCCAGGAGGTCACCCATCCCATAATTGCTCCAAGTCAAGCACGTTTAACTGTGGAGTTCTTAAGTGATGGGCTTCTGAAAAGAAGATGCATCTTGTTAGTATAGGTAGTACCAATCAATTCATATAAGCTTCTCTCAACTGTATAGTCCTATACCTACACAAGCCTCAGGGATCCCTTTCATTCAAAAGAATCGGTTCATTCATATGTCCCTCCGCCTAGAAGTCTCGCCAGAGCCGCTCTTTGTCCGTGCCTTCTTGCACCGCGATCACTCCCCGTCCTCGTCACAGACCGGTGTTACATGCCCACCACTTCATCTTGGTTCGTCCCCGAACCACACCGTACTGGGAGAGGTGTCGCTCTGATACCATTTGTAACATCCCTGGCTGTTCTATGGATTGACGACTGTCCCCACAGACCAACACGGGTATTTTCAGCGTGCTTTGTCCTCACTCACATGCTTCCTGGGAAAACTTCCCAGGAGGTCACCAATCCTAGAATTGCTCCATGTCAAGCACGCTTAAATGTGGAGTTCTTAAGTGATGGGCTACCGAAAAGAAGATGGATCTTGTTGATATGGGTAGTACCAGTCAATTCTTATAAGTCATCCTCAATTGTATAGTCCCATACCTACACAGTCTCAGGATCCCTCTCATTCGGGTGTGTAATCGGTTCATTCATGTGCCCCTCTGCCTATAAGCCTGCCAGGAGCCACTCCTTGTCCGTGCCTTCTTGCACCGGCGACCACTCCCCACCCTCGTCGGCACCCGGGTGTTACATGCCCACCAGCTTCCGCTTGGTTCGTCCCCGAACCACACCGTACTGGGAGAGGTGCCGCTCTGATACCATTTGTAACATCCTTGATTGCTCTATGGATTGACGATTGTCCCCACAGACCAACACGGGTCTTTTCAACATGCTTTGTCCTCACTCACACTCTTCCTGGGAAAACTTCCCAGGAGGTCACCCATCCCAAAATTGCTCCAAGTCAAGCACGCTTAACCGTGGAGTTCTTAAGTGATGGGCTTCTGAAAAGAAGGTGCATCTTGTTAGTATAGGTAGTACCAATCAATTCATATAAGCCTTCCTCAACTGTATAGTCCCATACCTACACAATCTCAGGATCCCTTTCATTCGGGTGTGTAATTGGTTCATTCATGTGTCCCTCGGCCTAGAAGTCTGCCAGGAGCCGCTCCTTGTCCGTGCCTTCTTGCACCGACGATCACTCCCCGCCCTCGTCAGCACCCGGGTGTTACAATAGTAATATATTATTACTTAATTTATTATTTGGTAAAAAATGGGAAAAAGTGAAAAATAATATTATTTTAATGATTTAACGGTGAAAGAGCGTTTTAAGAGTCACGGTGAGGACGTAACCGTGAAAATATCTTAGCACTGCTAAGTTTCACATAAGGAATTTCTAAATATTATAAAATGTTGTTTTAAGAGAAAAAGTTTCAAAAATAATTTTATTACAGTGTTGGAAAAATTGTTTTATGACAAAAGTCATCTTTTGACCTACAAACGTTTTAAAATGGCAAACGACGGATAATTCCATCAATATTTGTGAAAGTATTTTTAAAAAGGGTAATAATGAGAATTTGTCTCAAATGAGGTTCCCAAGTTCAAATTATTGATTTTTGAACGAAAATGAGTTTCTTAGCAATTGGATGAAGGAAGTTATAGTAGAAATGATTTTACGAAGATTGGACGTTATTTCGGGAAAAAGGGTTTCCAAAAGAAAATGAATTTCAATATGGTTTGACATTTTGGAAACGAGTTACAACAGAAAGAGTTTTTGTAAACGAGTTTTACTCAACGATATATTTGTTAGTCATGATATCTCAACGACATTCATGTTATAATTGATTTGTTAGTCATGATATCCTGATGATATTCATGTTTCAGTGTATGTGTTAATTATGGTATCTTTAGGTCATCAGCCCTCGATGTATTTGTTAGTCATGATATCTTGATGATATTCATGTTATAGTATATTTGTTAGTCATGATATCTTGAAAATAATCATGTTACAGTGTATCTTGGTATCTCAATGTTATTCATGTTTCGTATTTGTTAGTCATGGTATCATGATGATATTCATGTTTCACAGATGACCATTGTGCCTTAATGGTCAATTTGCCATTTAGGCTTCGTTTGGATTGATGGAATATAATGGAACGGAACGGAATGGAACATGATGAAACGGAACGGAACGGAATAAAAATACCACTCCATTGTTTGGATATTTTATGATGGAATGAAACAAAGTTCACATTCCATCGTTTGGAAAGTGGACGGAATGGAATGAGTTATAACTTTTTTATTCCAATAATACCCTTCCTTTATTCCAGACGCGTCCATTGTCTCTTGGTTCCACGCCACAGTCTTCCACCTAAACCTTCAAGAAGGCTTAGAATTTCTGCTCCAATTCTACTTCCCCGGCAATGGGTGAGAGTCATCCACCACAATCATTTTCCTGCCAATTGCACTTCACCCTCAAGCTCTTCCCCAATCTCTGATGCTGAAGATTTTGATATTCTCTCTTCAACTGGTATGGCGCCTAAACACTTGGTGTGAAGGTGTTGAAAACTTGAACCTTTGTGGGGAGTTTCGTCGAACACTTGGTGTGAAGAGTGAGGGAGTTGGGTTTTTGAGTAGAAGTTGATGAGGTGATGGGAAACGAGAGGGATGGTTTGGAGACTGGTTTTGAGGATGTGGGCATGAAGTTGGAGGCCTTTGGGGAGGGAACGAGAGTGGGTTAGAGAGAGAAGGAGGTTGTAGAGGTTTCTGAAGTGTTCCTCGAAGGTTGGGTGGTGGTGGTGTTGAAGATGCAGAGGTGGTTGTTGTTGTGTTCAGGGAGTTTGAGGTTGCTGATCAAAATCTTCAACATCCTGTGAATAATGAAGAGGTGAAGAGGTCAGAAAGATATATTGGGTAAGGATAAGACAGTAAATTAATAATTTTATAAAGCATCTAATCTTTCATTCCATCCCATTCCGCCCAAATTGGAGGGGAAGAAAAATGAGTATAAGTGAGGGAATTGGATGGAATGGGTTCCATTGAGTTCCATTCCATTCCATCCTCTTTTACACAATCCAAACAATGGAACACCATTCCATTCCATCCCATCCCCCTCCATTCCATCCCCTTCCATCAATCCAAACAGACCCTTAGAGTTGACCATTGTGCCTTAATGGACGATGTGCCATTTGATTTGTTGACCATCATGCCAGGATGTTTGGGCGATGTGCCATTTGTCTTGTTGACCATTGTGCCGAGAGTTCGGATAATGTGCCATTATGTGGTTGACCATTGTACCAAGAGTTTGGACAATGTGTCATTCCAGAGCCTGATCAACTCATTTATTTGTGAGTGAATCTCCGAGAGATTAGGTACAAAGATTAGATGATTATCTGTAAAATATCATTAATCTTTTGTGAATGATATTGACTGTTCCAATGTGGAACGCATTGGTAAATTACTTGTGATTTCTGAGAAATTTATGTTGTTATGACTATATATGTCTATATGCTGTTTTGGTGTGTCACACATGTAGTTATCGTGCTTATATCCATATATTGGCGTCTCACCCTTACAATATATCAGGTTTTACTCGTTTTTGCCGTTGTACCTTGGTACTAGCAGTAGATGGTGCGGATGAAGTCTTAACTTCAATCGGGGATACTAATCTTGATCCTCGAAAAGGTCGATAGTAGTGGTGAGAACTACAGAGTTCTTCCATTTGGTGTTTCATAGAGTGACCAGCTTAGGAGGATTGGTTGGGTTGTATATTTAAAAGGGTAGTTAAATGTGGTATTGTAAGTTAACTTTTGGTATAATTTTCTCTTTTTGAAAATGGAAACTCTTTGAGAAAACTGTATAGGTCGTGAAGGTTCTTGTTGTGAATGTGAGTATTTCCTCGTGTGAGGAGATGTACAATATGATTTTACTGTTCCATGTATGTATCTTGGTTTTACTGAGCATTCTCGCAGAACAAATTTTTTTACACCCGAGTTTTCTGACCTAAAGTAAGTTAATTTTTCGGAAGCAACTAGCAAATAACTTTTTAATTTATTTCCGCACGGGTTACAAAGTAATGCCTAAGGGGGTATTACAGAGTGATATCAGAGCTGGTCGAGTCTTTCAGGAACCTTGGGGAATATGTCTGTTATGTTTTTGTTGTGCGATCTTTGGTTGGGTCTAGTTTGGATTGTTTCCTTGTCGAAACAATGTGTGTCAACACACAAGTATGTGTGTTTTGGTGGGTTCTAATTGGATTGAGATCTTGTGAGAACCCATGAATTGTAGACGATATGTTGATTGAATTACTTCTTAGAAGTAATGTGTTTGAACGTTGATCAGCCTCTGGCTAGTCTAGTTTTATAACTAGAAAAACCTTGGCTTTGTGCTAATTATATATCATTTTTGCCCAAATTAGACTTGATTGTCTTTAAGCATCATTTTGAGTCCGTAAAGTATTTTTAGGTTAATTTAGTTGTTTTAGAGTTGAATAAAGCACTTATGCTATTTACTGTTTTCAGGTTAATAAAAAGAAATAATTATGGAGTTTCTCGCCTCGCGAGAAAGCATTCGCCCCGCGAACCAGAAGCGTGACTGTGCCAGAAAATGCATTCCTTTCTGTCTCGCCCCACGAAGACATGACTCGCCTCGCGAGTAATCCAACCCTGAAGACCAGAAGTCAGCACAGCTTATCCATGTTGAAGGTCACGGCTGTGATAGTTTGGAATTTGAAGAGTCTCGCCTCGCGAAAGAACCAAAAGCTGAAAACTGTTCGTATTATTCGCCTCGCGAATGTAAGCTCGCCTCGCGAGATAGCTGAAGCCAGAACTTGTATTTAAGTCTTTTAGGACAGAACAGAGAGGCGAGTCAGAGTTAGTAGTAGTAGTTTTACCTTTAGTTTTCTCTGTTAGGTTTTATTTCTGTAATGGAAAACTAGTCTCCTTAGATTAGTCTACTGTAATCGATTTCCATTATCACTTGAGGTTCTGTAATTCCTGTTTTCTTTTGCTTTTCTCTTTTCAATGCTATGCTGTATATTTCTGTTTGTTATTTCAGGAGTGTATAGTGTTGTGTTGATTCATTTCGGTGATGTTATGTTCCTATACTTAATCACGTTTGTTATTTCGCGTGTGTTCATTCATGTTCGTTAGTTCATGAGGGCTTAACCTCGTTTGTTATTTCAGGAATAGGAACATATATCCGTAGTAGCGATTTTGTTTGTTATTTGTTGCTACAACCGAAAGGGGATTAGAATCTGCTTAAGGCTTGGAATTTTCATGAACCGATGATAGTGGGAAACCGAGAACAATAGGTTAATCGTCTTTAGTTTATTTGATAATCTCTTTAACTGCTTTGTTTTATTGCTCTGTTTCTGTTTTTTTTTCTTTATTTCATTTCAATCCAAACAACCCCCCAAAATCTGACTTTTTCTGATAACAACAACACTCAAGAGTCCTTGTGAGACGATACTCGAGTTGTCGCTCCCTATCTACATTATTTTGTAAATCGCTCGCTTTTTTGGCGCGTGGCGACAGCGCGACCAAAAAATTGGCGCGGTTGCCGGGGACTCTTGTTGTTATTAACAGTTAAAAAAAACATTTTTCTGAATTTGTCTGGTTATGAATCTTACTACTGCTATGAATAATCTCCTGTTTGGTGATATGCCTAATGACAATCAGACCTTTACTAATTCAGTTTCTTTTACTACATGTACGATTTGACTCGACACTAACCCGTGTGTCTTGTTTGTGCTGAGTTTCTTGATTCTATTTTGCAGGGTGATAGTGAGAGTGATGCTGTTTGTTCAGCCGAAGTTCCAAATATACCATCCATTGAACAGCCACCCTCCTTAGAGCTCAAGCAACTTCCAGACATTCAGACCCTTTCTGATTTAGTTTATTGTAACATATCTACTAACAGTACTAACTCTAACCTTTCTGTGGTGTGTACTGAGATTTCTGCAGGTTTAACAGGTGATGGATTTATCAGTGCAGTGAATGAAGATCATGCAGAAGTTGAAGCAGCACCAGTAACACTCTCTACCTGTTTGTCACCTCTCACTGTGGAACAACCGGTGATGGAGTTCAAGCCTTTAGATTTTGCATTGTGGCCAGTCCAAGAGGCTGAACCTCACTTTTATTGGGAGGACTTTATGGACAAAGTTAAGAAAGAGGTCAACTGTGACCCAAGAGGGAGTGAGAAGTCCGCCGCACTTGGCGGAGGTACCATGATTATCAGGCGCCCGCTCTCATATTTATGTTGTAGGCCATGGGATCCGGGAGGATCATACTGCAATTTGGGCATTCCGTGGCCACTGTATCACAGACAGTGGGATCCTGGTGGAACCGCCCCAATGAGTTTCTCTAAACCCTCTCCTTTTTAATTTTATTTTCCTTGCTTTATTTCTGTTTTGTTTTCAATAAAGCTCCTGAATAATTTGAGAAGATCAGGAGTATTTGTTTGTTGAGTCTTGTGTTGGCAAGTTTGCTGGAATTTGATTAATTTTGCATAGATTGATTGCATGTTATGTGTTGACTGTTTTTCCTCCTAGTTCCAAAAAAATAATAAAAAAATTTGAAAAGTGATCCCCATGTGATTGAAAACTGAACTTTGAGATATTTTGTGATGATTGCATGATTTATGATAAGTTTGGGGTGATGGGAAGCACACACTAGGGATAGAATCTCATTCAAATAATTTGCAAAAATGTCCAGTGAGGATTTGAGCCTCCAGCATGTTTTAAACTGTGTGAAATCACTTTTAAGTTGCACTTTCCCGAATTTGCTTGAATCTCTTTATGGTTTGCATGTTTATGTGTTTGCTCCAAATGATTTAGGCATTTTCTTTGTAAATAACTACTTAGCCTAAAATAACCATCCCTAATGCATGTTTCCTAGTTAGCCCATTTGAGCCTGATTAGCCTGTTAATTCTTATTAACCTTATGTTACAAGCTAAAATCTGAAAAAACCATGTTAACCCGATCTTAGGATTAGGAGAGCATGGAATCTTAGTAAGAGATTGGTTTGCAAGAAACTAAGTTTTGGGTGGCTACAAGGATGTTACATGTCATCCTGGATTAAAAAAAAAAGAAAAAAAATATAAAAAAAAAAGAAAAAAAATATAAAAAGTGCAAAATTGTCAAAAAGGCTATTTGAATAAAAAGGCTGTAGTCGCCCAAAAGCATAAAGAAAAAAAAATGGAAAAAAGGAACTTGAGTGGAATTTCAATGTATAAAACTGTTTCATGCTCTCTTAGTTCCTAGGGTCTTCAGCCTAGTACCTTTGTATATCCTACCTTTAGCCAGGCCCCATTACAACCATAAAAGACCTTTTGATGTTGCATGCATGTTTTCTGTGGGAATCATTTGGAGATGAAAATCAAATTTATGGGAAGTGCTCTTAAAAGTGAAAATTGAGTGAAATGTTGTTAGCCTGACACAAAAACTGAGAGATTGAGTGAACACTAAATTCCCCTGTGAGGAAGGCAGTTGTTTGAACTGGGTGATCTCCTTCTTGTGTGTAACTTGGATCCCTTGCTTAGATTAATGATTGTTTGAATGATGAAATTCTCAATTGTTTAGAATAAATGATTATGGGGATTGCTTTGTTTGAAAGGGGGGAACATCGAAGGAAAAATTATTTTTGAATTGCTTGAAATTTGTGCAAAATTGATTGAATCCTTAAGCTTGCCATGTCTTGAGTCTTTTTAAGTTTTTGAGTTTTAGTTTGCTTGGGGACAAGCAAAGTTTAAGTTTGGGGTATTTTGATCAGCCTCTGGCTAGTCTAGTTTTATAACTAGAAAAACCTTGGCTTTGTGCTAATTATATATCATTTTCGCCCAAATTAGACTTAATTGTCTTTAAGCATCATTTTGAGTCCGTAAAGTATTTTTAGGTTAATTTAGTTGTTTTAGAGTTGAATAAAGTACTTATGCTATTTACTGTTTTCAGGTTAATAAAAAGAAATAATTCTGGAGTTTCTCGCCTCGCGAGAAAGCATTCGCCCCGTGAACCAGAAGCGTGACTGTGCCAGAAAATGCATTCCTTTCTGTCTCGCCCCGCGAAGACATGACTCGCCTCGCGAGTAATCCAACCCTGAAGACCAGAAGTCAGCACAGCTTATCCATGTTGAAGGTCACGGCTGTGACAGTTTGGAATTTGAAGAGTCTCGCCTCGCGAAGAGAAGCTCGCCTCGCGAAAGAACCAAAAGCTGAAAACTGTTCGTATTATTCGCCTCGCGAATGTAAGCTCGCCTCGCGAGATAGCTGAAGCCAGAACTTGTATTTAAGTCTTTTAGGACAGAACAGAGAGGCGAGTCAGAGTTAGTAGTAGTAGTTTTACCTTTAGTTTTCTCTGTTAGGTTTTATTTCTGTAATGGAGAACTAGTCTCCTTAGATTAGTCTACTGTAATCGATTTCCATTATCACTTGAGGTTCTGTAATTCCTGTTTTCTTTTGCTTTTCTCTTTTCAATGCTATGATGTATATTTCTGTTTGTTATTTCAGGAGTGTATAGTGTTGTGTTGATTCATTTCGGTGATGTTATGTTCCTATACTTAATCGCGTTTGTTATTTCGCGTGTGTTCATTCATGTTCGTTAGTTCATGAGGGCTTAACCCCGTTTGTTATTTCGGGAATAGGAACATATATCCGTAGTAGCGATTTCGTTTGTTATTTGTTGCTACAACCGAAAGGGGATTAGAATCTGCTTAGGGCTTGGAATTTGCATGAACCGATGATAGTGGGAAATCGAGAATAGTAGGTTAATCGTCTTTAGTTTATTTGATAATCTCTTTAACTGCTTTGTTTTATTGCTCTGTTTCTGTTTTTTTTGCTTTATTTCATTTCAATCCAAACAACCCCCCAAAATCTGACTTTTTCTGTTAACAACAACACTCAAGAGTCCTTGTGAGACGATACTCGAGTTGTCGCTCCCTATCTACATTATTTTGTAAATCGCTCGCTTTTTTGGCGCGTGGCGACAACGCGACCAAACGTATAAGTATATAACTGAATTTCTGGTTGCCATTTAACTGATTTTGCTTGGCAGGTCAGTTACGGAACTGGGGATTGAACTTGGACGTGGAAGGGGTCGTAGAAGTGGTCCCATTGGCAGCCATGGTAACATGAATGAAAATCATGAAGAATGAGTGGATTATGCGACTCAGGCAATGGAAAATATGGCGGCTGCGATTGCAAATCAAACTACATCTATGAATGCCCAGAATCTGCAAGTTGCGGAAGGCAAGGCTCTGATTGCGTTTCAAAGTCAAAATCCTTCACGGTTTGGTGTAAATGCTGATCACGAGAAAGCTGATTTATGGATTCAGGAGATGGAGAAAATATTTGAGTTGGTGGTCACTCCGGTAAAAGTCAGGGTTACCTATGCTGTCTTTCTACTGATCGGAGATGCGGAGTAGTGGTGGAGAGGTGCTCAACAACTACTGGAAGCTGATCATTAGGAAATTACTTGGGAGGTGTTTAAAACCGCATTTCTGAACAAGTATTTTCCGGAGAGTGTTCGGATTGAGAAAGAACAAGAATTTTTACGATTGTACCAGAGATATCTGATTGTGGAGGAGTATGCGGCAAAGTTTGAATCGCTCGCCAAGTATTTCCGTTTCTTTCAAGTACAACCATATGAAAGCTGGAAATGTGAGAAGTTTGAAGCAGGCTTGAGGTTCGAGATTAAAGAATCTGTACTACCATTACAACTTAGAAATTTTCAAGATCTAGTCGAGATGAGTAGGAAGATAGAGCAGATGAGGAAAGGAAGAGACAATAGAGAGAATGTTGGAGGACCTTCCCGATCCAAGAACCAATTTTAGAATCAAAACCAGAACCCAGGAGTGGAAACAGGACTAGAGAAAGCCTTATTTCCGACCACCAGGAAATAATCAGAACCAGCAACGAAATCATCTGGATATTTCTGTATCTAGAAGTGGATGCCAAAAGAATCAAAACCATGGCCAAGTAAGAAAGTGTTACAAGTGTGGAGACTTAAACCACATGGCTAATACTTGCCCAGAAAGAAGAGTCAAATGTTTCAACTGTGAACAATCGGGACATCTAGCAGGGAAGTGCTACACACCAAGGCACCAGCAATTTAAAGTTTCATGTCCCGCATCAGATTATCACATGATGTTCTAAGTAGGGGGTCACATTAGATTTAATGACTCGTAATTTTAAGTTTGTAACGAATTCTAAGTATAATCGTGTTTTGATGCCTTGGAGTATTTGACTCTATAGAGTCTAGTATGTTGTTGGTCTTTTCAGTTGTGATATAAAGTTATGACATTTTGAGAACAGAGGTTTCTTAAAGAAATTTATTCTAGCCTCCTTTTTTTTGTTAGTGGATGTGACGCAGCTTGGTTATGGGTCAGATCATTTCTTTTCCTAAAGTGGTTATTTCAAAAGTTCTGGATATTAAAAGAGGACCCTCTCGATGATAGGAGTTCTCAGTCTTCAATTTTCTAATCCACTGGAAGTTCTTGTAAAAGAAGGAACTTTAGTTAGGGTCATGGTTGTAAACATGTATTAGCTATGCATTTGTACACTCACGAACTTATTAAAGGATCTTTTATCTACTGGATATTCCTGTATGCTTTTCAGATTGATGAAATTTTTCTATATACTATCTTGTGAGAGTAAGATCTCGGGATTAAGAGAATCTTGTCTAGTTTCGAGTTACGAAATTTCGAGGACAAATTTTTTTTAAGTGGGGTAGTAATGTAACACCCCGATTTTTCTACTTTCTAAGATCGATATAAATATAAATATAAATAAGCGTTTATATTTTTATCTGATTTTTAGAAAATGATTTTTGGAAAACCAAAGTCATATTCATATTATACTTATTTTTATAAGTAGACGGTGAACTTTCGGATTCAAAACTCTGACAGAAACCGGTTTGCGTTTTTACTGATAGTATAATTTTATACCGGCAGAAAAATCTAATTTGACCCGAAACTAAAATTTGTAGTTTCTTATATTTTGTCCGTGAGGAATTCTATATTCCAAATTTCTGATCAGAAATGAAATATTATGTTTAATCGGATGAATTTTGGTAAAAGTTCGAAAGGAAAACAGTCGGTGTTTTCACCGACAGTAAGATTTTAATAATAGGAAAACCTAATTTTGACTCGTGAACGAAATGGTTTATGTTTAAACCATATTTCCAACGAGTTTGGTTATTTTGAAAATTTTCGATCAAAAAACAGACAGAAACCTTAATCGGGTAATCGACAGAGTCGAGAACGGACGTGCAGAGACAAAATCCGACATTCAATGGATGAAGATGAGTGATGACACATAAGGGTGAGTCATATAGGTGACTCACAAGTGTCATGAATGCTTTTGAGGTGAAATTACTATAATGTCCCTAAGTTGTTATTTTATCACCAAAATGTCATTATGTAAGAATACCATTTTGTTCCTCAAAATTCATGCTCGGACCCTTTTAACCCTAGTTGGCACGACCAAACCCCTCCAAATGAGCCCATTCTCACTTCTATTTAAGGCCAAGGTCATCTTCTTCACCAAACTTTCACCATTTTTACAAAAAACTCTAAGTTTCCATAAGCTTACTTTGTGAAGCAACTTGGTGATTCCTTGCCCACTTTTCAATTACAAGAGTTAATTCATGATCCTCCTCATCATTTAACTATATGTTCTTGACATATTGTCACGATTCAATGCCTTATTCATTTTTCCAATTTCTAGATCTAGAAACTTTGAAATTGTCTAGAAAATCATAGAAAAATCCTAAAAATATGAAACCAATTTCTATGCTCCTATTATCATCCCTATATTCTAGATCTATGAGCTTACATTAAACAAAAATTTCTAGCCATTTGAACCTAAGGAGGCCGAACCTTACACTTTGGTGGGGGAGGATTTTGTTCAATTTTTCTTAACTAGTTTTACATGATTCAATGTTATAGCTTATATATATATTGAATCCATGGTTGTTAGATCAAATCAAAGTCTCTAAGCCATATTTTTTGGTCATGGCCTAATTGGATTTGTCGGAGGATTGGAATATTTTATTTCAATTCTTGTAACCTAAGTGTTGATTTAGGGTTTTAAGTGATTAGGAATCACTAATCCAAAAGCTTAGGAATTTTAGAGATTTTTAGCCCTAAAATCACACCAAGGCCGAAACCAACATGTAGGTAATTAGGTGTTCTTAAGTTGTTTAAATTGTTGATTTGTTGTTGTAATTGTTGAAGGATAACATTTGTTTTGAGTACCCGAGAGGAAACCGGATTTGAAACCGAGATTTCGTTGGATAGGAATTTGAATCTTCAAGAGGTAAGGGAAGCTTACCTGAGGGATTTTTCCCGATAATTATATGTGTGATTGGTGTATTATTTGTAATATTTGGTTGAGATTCATGGTGGTTGTTTAGCTTTGTGTTAAGCAGTAATTTTATCTGTGGTTAGTTATTTGCAGTTATGTATTATAGTGTTTTGATGCATGATCTTCTTGTGTTAATTACTATAATATCGTGATGAATTGTTGACATGAATTTATTGTTGATGTGGATTGTGGATTGGAAAGCCTGACAGTCGTCAGAGCTTAATTAAATACGAGGTTAAAAGTATTTAAAAACTTTTTATGAATTAATAAGTTTAATTAAGTGGAAATAGTAATATATTATTACTTAATTTATTATTTGGTAAAAAAAATGGGAAAAGTGAAAAATAATATTATTTTAATGATTTAACGGCGAAAGAGTGTTTTAAGAGTCACGGTGAGGACGTAACCGTGAAAATATCTTAGCACTGCTAATTTTCACATAAGGAATTTCTAAATATTAGAAAAATGTTGTTTTAAAAGAAAAAGTTTCAAAATTAATTTTATTACAGTATTGGAAAAATTGTTTTACGACAAAAGTCATCTGTTGACCTAAAAATGTTTTAAAATGGCAAACGATGGACAATTCCGTCAATATTTGCGAAAGTATTCTTAAAAAGGGTAATATTGAGAATTTGTCTCAAATGAGGTTCCCAAGTTCAAATTATTGATTTTTGAACGAAAATGAGTTTCTTAGCGATTTGATGAAGGAAGTTATAGTAGAAATGATTTTACGAAGATTAGACATTATTTCGGGAAAAAAGGGTTTCCAAAAGAAAATGAATTTCAATATGGTTTGACATTTTGCAAACGAGTTACAACAGAAAGGGTTTTTGTAAACGATTTTTACTCAACGGTATATTTTTTTAGTCATGATATCTTAACGATATTCATGTTACAATTGATTTGTTAGTCATGATATCCTGATGATATTCATGTTTCAGTGTATGTGTTAACTATGGTATCTTTAGGTCATTCAGGCCTCGATGTATTTGTTAGTCATGATATCTTGGTGATATTCATGTTATAGTATATTTGTTAGTTATGATATCTTGAAGATAATCATGTTACAGTGTATCTTGGTATCTCTATGTTATTCATGTTTCGTATTTGTTAGTCATGGTATCATGATGATATTCATGTTTCAGAGTTGACCATTGTGCCTTAATGGACGATGTGCCATTTGATTTGTTGACCATCGTGCCGGGATGTTTGGGCAATGTGCCATTTGTCTTGTTGACTATTGTGCCGGGAGTTCGGATAATGTGCCATTATGTGGTTGACCATTGTACCAAGAGTTTGGACAATGTGCCATTCCAGAACCTGATCAGCTCATTTATTTGTGAGTGACTCTCCGGGAGATTAGGTACAAAGATTAGATGATTATGTGTGAAATGTCATTAATCTTTTGTGAATGATATTGACTGTTCCAATGTGGAACCCATTGGTAAATTACTTGTGATTTCTGAGAAATTTATGTTGTTATGACTATATATGTCTATACGCTGTTTTGGTGTGTCACACATGTAGTTATCGTACTTATATCCATATATTGGTGTCTCACCCTTATAATATATCAGGTTTTACTCGTTTTTATCGTTGTACCTTGGTACTGGCAGTAGATGGTGTGGAGGAAGTCTTAACTTCAATCGGGATACTAATCTTGATCCTTGAAGAGGTCGGTAATAGTGAGAATTACAGAGTTCTTCCATTTGGTGTTTCATAGAGTGACCAGCTTAGGAGGATTGGTTGGGTTGTATATTTAAAAAGGTAGTTAAATGTGATATCCGAAGGTTCTTGAAAATGGAAACTCTTTGAGAAAACTATATAGGTCGTGAAGGTTTTTGTTGTGAATGTGAGTATTTCCTCGTGTGAGGAGATGTACAATATGACTTTAGTGTCTCATGTATGTATCTTGGTTTTACAGAGCATTCCCGCAGAACAAATTTTTTTACACCCGAGTTTTCTGACCTGAAGTAAGTTAATTTTCCGGAAGCAACCAGCAAATAACTTTTAATTTATTTCCGCACGGGTTACAAAGTAATGCCCAATGGGGTGTTACACTGATCATTGAAAAAATTCACGGACATTGGACGGAAGAACCAAATTTATAACATTGAAAAGATAAGGAGACCAAATGTGCAAAAAAAAAAAAAAACTATAGGAACCAAAATCACATAAGCTCAACAATAATAAAGGGACCAAAAGTGTAATTAAGTCAAATTTTAATATGAAATTTATTTTGATGCACCAAAGATATCCTCTAGCAAATAGCTAAAAACTAATCTCCTTCAATAATATGAAAAAATTAAACAAATAAATAAATATACTAAAACCGACACATTAAACTATTTATTTTGACAATATGATAGTATAGCACCAAAAAATATACAAGATTTAATTATTTAATTTCAATGCATGACCTGTATAAAGATTTTTACATTAACAATCAATTACAAATCATCTTATATATGATTTTTAGGTGATTATAACAAAAATCAAATATTTTTAATGATGTGACAATGTATAGTTAATTATATAAAAAAATATTTACACTTATAATGCCTATTAATTAAATCCATGTTAAGAACAAGTTTAATTTTGATATACTTTCATGTAAAAAATAATTACATTATCAATCAATTACAAATCATCCTCTCATAAAAAAAATTATAAATCATCCTATGTACGACTCTTCTAAAATAGATATGATAATAGTTAAACATTTTTAATAATGTAGTAATTTATGATAATCTGACAATATTAAAAAACTTTATATTGACAATACTTATCAAACAAATTCATTAAAAACCGAGAAAGATAAAATATAATTCAACACGTATATAAGTTGTATAGTATCTTGTATCCACTTACATCTTAAGTCATCGACCAGTGCCAATTGAGCTCGTTGGTAAATTCAAACATACTCTATTGCTCAAGTTTTTCTGAAGTTTCTAGTTAAAGGACGGTAAATGTTCGTGGCGTCCATATAAACTAGAAATCTTTGGGTTCAACTTCTGAATTCTGATAGCAGAATATGAATCCGAAAGTGAATATTTACTTGGCGGGACTAGTTAAAGGTTGTTTGGGAATACAAACCTCACACGTCACACCATATAATAGTGATTATCAGGAAGAACATTTGTAGATGTATGGACAAGTTTCAATGTTAGCTTGGTATAATCAATACCAGTCATTGTAACTATGCATTTGCTTCTAGTACAACATATGCAGCATAAAATTACCTTTTAATATAATTGTGACGTTGCAATTACAATTTTAAATTGAAATGATACAGCTTTCTTACAGTAGTAAAGTTTGTTTCTGCATCTCCTCACATTTTTGGGCACAACAGCAAGGAGTCGATTTTATCCCAGGGCTCTCTTCGCAGTCATGTATAGTAAGTATTGATATGTAATCTGCTACAAAATTGCAATCGAGCTGACAAACCTACAAATTCCAGATTCTAGTAAGAAACTATCCAGATCAATTAAACCAATGTTCCAACTTGGACTTGCTCCCCGTTTAAAGAGAGGAACCATGAACCTATGCTTCAGGATCTTGGTAAACCATGCATGCATTTGACCTCCAAAATTAATGATTCCAAGGAGGATCAACACAAAACCATATAAGAAATCTTCAGATAACATATTCCTGACAGTTGAAGCTAATACTTAATATTTACTTCTTAAATTGTCTTGTCCGGTTATAACCATTTTCCTTCAGTTTTCTTTTCTTCTATAACTTCTCGTTTCTGCCCTTCCCTCCTTCTCTGGCATGCAAATTAAACCAGAAAGATGGGGAGGTGTTAGGATAGAAGGATCAAGGGTTAACTGCCGAGAATAATGGGTTAAGGAAATTAGTTGGTGGAGTCAAATAAATAGGGGGAATTAATGGTAGAAGGGATTCATTCAGAGAATTGTATTCTGTGAGTTGTGAGAAAGGGGAAACCTTTGGAAGAGAGTTTCTCTCCTTACGTTGTTCATTTTTAGTTCATTTCAAGCAACAAACATTTATTCTTTTCTTTCACTTTTTCATTTCTGCTTTTGAGTTCCTAACAGGAGGTGGTCTGCAGGCATCTTAAGCTTCTAATACTCAATCTCAAAACAATTATAAAACCGTACAGGCATTTAGATGGTGCGGCTAAAACTTCAAGTGATATTAAAAGAAATATGTCAAGCAGAATTTACCATGTTGAATCACAACTTTATCCAAGGTAGCGAAGCAAGACTCCATCATTCCCCAATACAAATCCCGTCTTGTCATTAATGAACCTGCAGCAAGCAGACCGTTTAAAACAATAATTTACTGATGAAAGTTCCATAACCTTCAAACTACTTAATGTCCTGAAATCTTTTTCATCATGTTCTATTTAAAAAACATAACAGATATGTTTACTTCAGTTAACTGCTTCCATGATCTCTGACAGGACATATTGTTTATTATTTTGGTGCTTGGAATTGTAGTCATGATCTCTAACAAAACATATTGTTTTTTTTTATTTTTGTGTTTGGAATTGTAATTCTTAGAGTCTAGAATGAAATGAAAATAATATAAAATATTTATTTTCCAATTCATAGGCTTGGAATTGGAATTGGAATTGGAATTGCAATTCTAAGGTACACACTGAACAAGACAATTCCAACCCTAATTCTATGCATCAAACGGCACCTAAGTATAAACTGCACCTACTATAAACTTGTAAAAGTAGGGATACTCTATTAGTAGTTAGACTGACTTCACTGAGTATAAATTTGCAGCAATGTTGTCAGCAGCTTTGTCACGGATCCATGATTTGCCACCATTAGTAGTTCTCAACAGAATACCACTTCCTCCAGCTGCCCAAGCCTCCTCCTGTATTCATAAATGAAAAAATTATATAAAAAAGGGGCTTCAACATCATCATCTACTTTCAAAATTAATAAAAACTGCTGTTATATGCAAGAATTGGTTAATTAATAAAGCAACTCTCTGAAAGCAGGCAAAAGCACTACCGTTGAACGATACCCCACATCAAGAATGCCGAAACCGCGGCTTTGAACAGGAACTTCCTCAAATTCTTCAGTTATCTGAAACAATAAAATATTTTTTGTTCTCAAAACTATGCTACTAAATTTGAACAGAAGAATGACCAGAAATCTATAGCAAGCAAAAATTGTACTTAAGTTAATTATTGATTGATTAAATACCATACAATGCTATTATAAGCAGACAAAATAATTATTTTTATTTGGACATTGTTTATGATGTTCAGGTTTCAGTGATTAATCCAATTCCAAAGGTTTATTCCTTTCTCTCATTTATATTGGCTAAGCCAAACACTTCTTAGACCCCTTGGGGAGACTTCTTCTAGACAACTATATTCTATATTAGATACTAGTTGAAAGGGATATTTCATAGGATAAGAATCCATGATATAAGATTCCCTAATATCTTAAAATGAATTTACTTGATAAGGTTAGTGATGTATTGTATTAAGTATAATAGTGATAGAAACGTAAGGGGTCAAGCACTTAAAGTGTTTATCTCTTAATCCTTTTCCACTTGTCTATAATTCTAGAGCACGTAACATTGTAACTCAAACATCTTGGGCTATTTGAATCGGGAATGCAAATAAATATGATAAATTTAGTGGAGACAAGTATACTAAGGTGAATATGTGACAGCACAAGGAAGGACAATGTAAGAAAAAAAGAAATTTGACCAAAGATAGAAGTAGCCTTACTAACGAATAAGGAAAGGGACAGTAAAGTAGCCTGTGAATGTACAACATGCAGAAGGAAATGTACCAGTAAACAAGGGTGGGAAACTTATAGCTAATTTAAGACTTAAGAAGAAAGTAGAAAGATTACCGAGAATGACATGGAAGGAGTGAAAAGCAAGACTACTAGTCTCGTATTGATACACTAGAATGATATTCTCACGATTACTTACCCCTGTGCCCTTGCTGAGATAAAGACCGCCTCCACGAACAAGAAGCCACAGACCACCATCAGCTCTCCATCCCATGTTCTGGATTCTTCTGGCAACTGCTCTGTTATGGGGCTGCCAAAATGGCTGAAAATTAAAGAAAAATAATAATTAAGCACTATTAATGCAGACAAACCATCAATCAAAATGACATCTGAATATCTGATGACTGAATGTCACCCATCACCTATACAAGTCACCATTTGAGATATATACTCCACTGCATTATTTTAGACTTTAGAATCATGATGCATTGAGAAAGGAAGCAAAATTTTCTACAGTAAAGAAGCTGGTGTAAAAAGCAAAAGAGAGAGTAGAGTCTCTTCTGATTTTGTCTGTTGGTCGTTTTTTTTTTTCTCAGAGGTCTATCCTATATTTGGAATCCACTGGATGAAAACAAAGAGAGAAGAAAATGAACTCTTTTAAAGTGGATAGTACAAGCAAATTCTAGGGAATGCATCATACAAAAGTTTAGTATCACTCCAGCTTAGTTAAGTAGTACATCATTGGGTCCTACATCAAAGAAGATCCAACATTAAGTTCCCAATAGAATTTTCAATGTGCCAAACTATTACTTTTGCAAGGATGATGTCATAATTTCCCTAGGTTTAAATAGGCAAGTTACTTTTAGTAACAATTTTCTTTAGTTTAACAACTGCATATAATCTGTTCTATAGTTTATACTTTATAGCTTCTTCTTTAGA
Source organism: Sophora flavescens (assembly GCA_030762895.1). Taxonomy (NCBI): domain Eukaryota; kingdom Viridiplantae; phylum Streptophyta; class Magnoliopsida; order Fabales; family Fabaceae; genus Sophora; species Sophora flavescens. Next base: position 10,994,121 of record CM061063.1, read on the forward strand.
TTCCCCATTGATGAGTTCATTTTAGTTCAATGCTTTAGCATAATTTAAATGCCAGGGTAGGCATGCCAAAAGTATAAATACCGGGAAAATAGAAGCAAAAACAAATGTCATCGCGTAGTAAAAGCCTCACCTGACCAGGCTCCCAGGTTAAGTAGAAGTTGCCACGACTTGAGACTGCAACATACCTTCCATCAGGAGATCGATTGACAGTATTGAAAGTACCAGTGTAATAGCTTGCACCACTAATACCACTAGAAACTGTTCTGAAGAGGCAACATCGGTAGATAAATATCTTAATGTATAGAAATGAAACAAAAATTTCCATTATACATAGATAATGTGAAAGATAATTCAATGAATGCGTTTTTGAAGAATAAAAATGAGAAGTTGAACTTATTAATCAATATCATCATCGAAAACCATCCTATAATAAAGTTCTTCAAGCAAAACTTTAACATTTGAAATTTATCAATAATAACTGGTCCAAGTTAAATTCTACGAATAAAACAATCTTGGTCTTGGACACTTGCATTAAATGGATTTGGCTTACTTTCATTTCAATCAGAAACTCACCTATTAAGAGTAGCTGACACTGTTTCCTGAATAGCAGCCCTCCAGTTGTAGCCTCTGTTTGATGTAACATATATTGCACCTTCGTCAGTCACCATCTCAGCACTCTTGTCACCAGTTGCCTTAATGTATACCTGCAGTTTTGTAGCAGAAAAACAATTTTTACCAAAATTAGTTTGCCTTCATTTTTCTTTAGCCATTGTCCATGATCATATTATTCATATGAAACATATAACTTCAACATTCAGAAGTGACAATAGGGACATGAATTTGAAACAAACATACCATGTCCCCTGGAAGTTGATTGCTAAGTGGTATCCTTTCCCAACTGTCTCCGGCATCAGAAGTGTATAACAGAATTGCAGGTTTTCCAACTATCCATCCTTCCTTCCCTTTGAAGCTTATAGAATTAAACCTATAGTTAAAATCTTCATCTTCTGCAGAAGGAATTGAACGGGGAGCCCAAGTGTTTCCTCCATTTTTTGTCTCCAAAATTGTTTGCCTGGTCCCGAGAAGAAAACCTAACATGATCATGATGATGATGATGAACAACACCATTTTACAAGTCACTACAATTTAAGGACCTATTTGCTTTGTTTTCACTTTCCATATTTAAATCTCAGAAATAATTATAAAATAATCACCTTATTTTCATTATGTCATTGTTTTCAAAGATTTCTACAAGAATACGACACACAAAAAGTTGGGGGCTTCTTTGTTTTGTTTCCAATTTCATTTCATGTTATCATTTTTTGTTTCAAAAAAATAATTAAAAAATTATCACCGTGTTGATTTCACGGTTTCCTCTATAAATCTTTGAAAAACGAGACATGGAAACGGTGACACTTTTTTAATTATTTTAAAAAAAAAAAAACTGAAAACATGAGATTGGAAACACTTGATACACTCTTGTTTCCGGTGTTTCCACTTAATTTTAAAAACAGCAAACACAACAAAAACAATATATCATTTTTATAATTATTTATGAAAACAAGCTAGTAACATAAAACAAATCAAACACGCCTTAATCAACTCGAGAACCAAAGAATGTAGCAGCCATTACCGTGGTTGGGGTCATCTGGTACAAAAGCTATGTCGAGAAGCACGACGCCGGGGTCGATAGGGAGGTAAACTCTTTCCCACTCAGAAAGAGCTTCTTCGGACCTCGCCAACTGAGGAATAGACAACGATATCGCTGCGGTCTCTGCGATGAAGCGTCTTCTAGAGACAGAAAGACAAGCTTTGGGAACGAAGCTTCTATTTGGAAAGGTTCGGGAATGTGGAGATTTGAAGGCGGAGATAGAGGGAATGGAATTGAAGAAGGAAGGTCTCAACAATATCATTGAGCAATCAGTGAATTGTAGCGTCGTCGTCCCCATTGGAAGAACAAGAACCTTCTCTCTCTACTTTCTCTCTCTACCTTATCCCACACTATCTCTGTGTTTCCAACGGCTTCGCGGACTAATCCTTTTACCGCCAAATAAACAAAATTAGCTTTCCACCTCGCCCATTTTACCAAACCCCTACTTACTTGGTTACCGGTTCTCCATGTTTAATAATTTTTTTAATTTTTCAAATTACAGGGTTTCTAGTGGGCATTCTCTGGATTTTGTGGTCTCCGTCGCACCCGTTCAAAAGAAAATCCGAAAATCGATTTTAAAAAATCGAAATTCGAACAAAATTGATATTTATTAAAATTTTTTGGATCTTGTTTTTTGAAAATCGACCGGATTGGATTTTGAATTCACTTTCTTAAACTGAATCAATCCAAACCAAATCGTATATATAAATTTTAATATATATTTATTCTATTTTTTGCATTATTATTTTTTTATTTGTTGGTTTTTTTCCTAATAATACTTACTGGTATGTTTTCACATAATTTTTTTTACTATTTCTAAGTTCCAAACATAAAAAGATGTTATGGAACTAGTTGATGATGATATTTATTTATTTTGTACGTATTTTATGAAAAGTTATTATATGAATATATATATATATATATATATATATATATATATATATATGTTTAAGATTTTGTTAAATTTAGCTTGTAATCTCAATTCTTTGATGTAATATAAATATGTAATATTATGTTGGAAAAAACCGAATCAACCGAATCGATCCAAATCGCATTTAATCGGATCAGATCAGATTTTTTTAAAGAAGCCATCCAAATCGAACCGAACCGCGTGCTCTTTTTATCTTTGAATCGGATGACTTTTTACCTCAAAACCAATCCAAACCGAACCGTAAAGTCCCTACCTCGGATGCAATCATGAATATGCAAACCTGACGTGGATTGCCGGTAATCCAGTACACACTCCTTTGAACCCTCCCTCTTAGAAGAAGCCACGTCAATTTTTTTTTTTGACTTTTTGATCAAATTGGGTTCCTTTTAGAAATTATTTATCAATATAGGGTTGTTCTGAAACTATTTATCAATGGGGGTCCTTTTAGACACGTGACATTTTTTTTTCTCACTCTGACGGGTCAAAGGCGCCAGTCAAACTGACGCCTACCAGTATTAAAAAAAATTAAAAATAAAACAATTGATAACAATAATAGGAGGTATAAAAAATAATAGAAATAACAATTTACACCAATAAATATTCATCAATTATTACGGTAGTAAAAAAAAATTACCTTGTAATAGCATTAATGTCATCGTTACTCCCTATACTTATAGTATAATTTTTTTTGGTAGCAGTGTTCCTTCTGAATTGCAGGTAACTTTCTTTTAATTCTTACAAGATAAATTTTATTTTACTACTGTAATAGTTGATTGATATTTATTGGTGTAAATTGTTGTTGCTATTATTTTTTTATGACTCTTGTGATATTATTTGCTACTTGTTATTAGGGGATTTTTTTTATTGCCTCTTGTTGTTTTAAATAGATACTTTAGCATTAATGTCATCGTTACTCCCTATACTTATAGTATAATTTTTTTGTAGCAGTGTTCCTTCTAAGTTGCAGGTAACTTTCTTTTAATTCTTACAAGGTAAAATTTTTTTACTACTGTAATAATTGATGAATATTTATTGGTGTAAATTGTTATTGCTATTATCTTTTATGACTCTTGTGATATTATTTGCTACTTGTTATTAGGAGATTTTTTTATTGCCTCTTGTTGTTTTAAATAGATATTTTACCATTAATGTCATCGTTACTCCCTATACTTATAGTATAATTTTTTTTAGCAGTGTTCCTTCTAAATTGCAGGTAACTTTCTTTTAATTCTTAGAAGGTAATTTTTTTTTACTACTGTAATAATTGATGAATATTTATTGGTGTAAATTGTTGTTGCTATTATTTTTTTATGACTCTTGTGATATTATTTGCTACTTGTTTTTAGGGGATTTTTTTTATTGCCTCTTGTTGTTTTAAATAGATACTTTATCACTAATGTCATCGTTACTCCCTATACTTATAGTATATTTTTTTGTAGCAGTGTTCCTTCTAAATTGTAGGTAACTTTCTTTTAAGTCTTACAAGGTAATTTTTTTTACTACTGTAATAATTGATTAATATTTATTGGTGTAAATCGTTATTTTTATTATCTTTTTATGCCTCCTGTGATATTATTTGCTACTTATCATTGTTATTTGCTACTTGCTACTGACAAATAGTTTTTAAAAGAAACTCATTTTGGTCACAAAGCCATTTAAAACAACAAGAGACAATAAAAAAAATCTCATAATAACAAGTAGCAGATAATATCACAAGAGTCATGAAAAAATAATAGCAATAACAATTTACACCAATAAATATTCATCAATTATTACAGTAGTAAAAAAAAATTACCTTGTAAGAATTAAAAAAAAGTTACCAGGAAGTTTAAAGGAACACTGCTAAAAAAAATTATACTATAAGTATAGGGAGTAACGATGACATTAAAGATAAAGTATCTATTTAAAACAACAAGAGGCAATAAAAAAATACCCTAATAACAAGTAGCAAATAATATCACAAGAGTCATAAAAAAATAATAACAATAACAATTTACACCAATAAATATTCATCAATTATTACAGTAGTAAAAAAAATTTACCTTGTAAGAATTAAAAGAAGTTACCAGCAATTTTAAAGGAACACTCCTAAAAAAAATTATACTATATGTATAGGGAGTAACGATGACATTGATGCTATCACAAGGTAAAAATATTTTTTACTACTGTAATAATTGATGAATATTTATTGGTGTAAATTGTTGTTGCTATTATTTTTTTATACCTTTTATTATTGCTATCAATTGTCTTTTTTTTAATACTGATAGGCGTCAGGCTGACCGGCGCCTTTGACATGGAAGACTGGCGTCTTTGACCCGTCAGAATGAAAAAAAATAAAATATGTCACATGTCCAAAAAGACCTCCATTGATAAATAGTTTCAGAACAACCCTAAACTGATACTGATAAATAGTTTCTAAAAGGAATACAGCTTGGTCAGAAAAAAAAAAACGTTGTTTCTTTTTTTTGGTCGTTTACTGGATTACCGGTTCCACAAGTTAGACTATTCTTGTTTTTTAATTTTATTTTATAATCATTACTCACCCACGATCTATCGTCTGCACTAACCACCACGATCTGAACCATGACGGTGCCGATGGAAGCAACATGTTTGAGAGTCAGCTTGGCCATTGATAGGGGAGCGCAGTGGAGCATAGAGGAAAGAATACGAGGAAAAAAAAAACTGAACATATATTGTGCTCTGAACAATCAAGAGAAAAAAAGACGAGCACAAGGTGAGCAACATTTTGAGGAAAAGAACTGAACAATTGAGAAAAACGTTAATCCTCTGTTGTTGCGCTCATTTCTTTTCTGAGTCTGTATTGCGCTCACCTCTAATGGAAACATTCCCGCGTGACTTTTTTTAGAGAAAAACAAATAGCTATAGCAAACAATCAGAGAGAATTTCTTGAATACTCATGTTTGCATCAGAGGAGGGCTTTTGAATGGAGTTCGCAAGGATGGCAGCGATTAGGGTCCGACGGAGACCACGAAATCCGGAGAATGACGATTAGAAACCCTGTAATTTAAAAAAAAAAATATTAAACATGGAGAACCGGTAACCAAGCAGGGGTTTGGAAAAAATGGGTGAGGTGGTCCAATAGTTGGTAGTGTGTTCAAGGGAGTGTGTTGGAGTATGACCTTAGCATTACTCAAATTATATTGGGTAAACATATTTGGACACATAATTTAAATTTTTTCTATAGACATCGTAAAGTTTATGAGTGTCTTAGGCGGAGGCGGAGTCAAAAAATAAAAATGAAGGGGGCCATTATTTAATTTAGATAACATGAAATTGTAGCAAAAAATTAATTAATATATAAAAGCAAATTATATGATACATATTTGATATATGGTTAACAACTTGGTAAAATATAAATTACTCAACTATATTTATAGTCAACTTTGATATATACCTAAATATGCCTTCATTTCTTTAACTGCACAACATATTTTATGGAGTAAAAATCATCTATTATTATATGTGATATATTTTTTAGAGTTTAATTTCTATATGTCATTAGTGCAAATGATTTTTATACTGACATCCAATAATATTTTGACAAATTATTATTATTTCTCTCTTAGTTATTAAAATAAAAGTACATGTGTCAAAATATTAGTGAATGTTAGTATAAAACCTTTTGTACTGACAATTTACACTATTTTAATCTATTTTTTATCCATTCTTTTTTTAATATATACAATCGTATATATCCTATGATTTTGAAAATTGAAAATAGAAGTGTTTAAAATTATATTTATTATAGCTGAATTCGAGTCACTTACTATTTTTTTTTTGTCATAAGAATTGAATTATATATATATATAAAGATGAGAATTTGGGAAGGGAGTCATCGCATCCCTTGGTCCCCTTCCCTCTGCCCCCAGTCTTAAGAGTGATAAAATATATGATGAGAGAAAAGAAAATAATAAATAGTAAATGGGAAATAATACTTTTACATGATATTGGATATTGTTGACGCTGGTTTTTGGTTGGTGTCCAAAATCCTTGTCACAAATAATTTCAAGATCAGACGAGTGTATGGACGAACGAGTTATGCGGTAATCTCGTAAGGATGTGTATTATCGTCTGCCAAGTATAAATTCGACAAATCAGTCAAACTTGGTAAATACTGGCAAGGACTTAGGTTTGGTAAAATGTGTTTTGATTTAACAGGGAAAATTGCTTTCTTAAATGAGAGCGACCTCCTGCTTGAATTTATAAAGATTCATGGATTTGAGGGAAAAAAACATATAGATTGCAAGAAAATTAGAAGAAAGCAAATAAAGAACATGAAATTAAAGGAAAGCAATAAGCAATAGAAAATTTAAAGGAAAATCATGTAAATTTCAGGAATTGAAATGATTGAAAAGTAAGAGAAAACATTTAAAGTGCAAAAAGGTAAAAGAAAACAAGTAAAAGTGATGAAATGAATGAAGAACATATAAAAGGAACTTGGATAAAGAACACGAAAGTAATGCTGAAAGTAAATAAGAACGTGTAAAGAAAAATTAAATGACCAAGATCTTGTATTATAAATTGAATCGAAATAAAAGGATGGAGGGAGTACTTGAGTATAATCCTTAAATACATTGTGTGATCGAGATATGTAGGATATCGCATCAAGTAACCTCCCCATTACATCGGGATTAACAATATTTATAAGCATACAAAATAACCGCCTAAAGAAACTTCCTATCTTAAAAATTGACACTTGTATGACGCTTTGCTATGTTTGATTCAAACTATTTGACAAGTAAACTTCTCTAACTCGCTCATTCATTCGAATGGCTTTATGCCCACTTGCTTGTTGTCCACAGTTTGGTTATTTGACAACTTATCTTCATTGATCTTTAACCTTGGAAACTTAGTCATTTCTATACTTTGTTCGTCTGACAATTCTTATTACCAACTTTGTCGAAAGTTGGGTTGTTACTTCTATTTCTCCGTCGAGTTAACTGGATATATTCGTCGGAATTTGATCGATGACAAATGTGTTTTCCTTTCTTGATCGCTTTATCATCCGTCTGACATACTAATTTCTCACATTTTTCAATCACACCTGTCTTTGAATTAGACTCTTCATGGTGGTTATCTGACGACTCTTCAATTTTTTCCGTCATCCAGTCGGATCCATTTCCGTCAAGAATTTGAAATTCCTATTAACAGATATATAATTTTTTAATATCATTAATCAATTACATTTTGGCAACTCAAAAAAAGGTTGAAAAAATCTTATTTGACAATTAGTTGTCGGAAGCAATATTCCGACAACTAGTTACCCGTATGAAGTGTGGGGTGGATGTAAGGATATGCATCGAACTCATCGATGAAAACAAAAAGTCATATCACATTTCTCCTGCATATAAGTTCCAGAAGCTCCCATTTATACTTGCGTTTTTTTTTCCTAGAAATATGGCCTATCATTTCTTCTCTTTTGTCTGACTCTTGTTTATTCAGAAAAGAGATAGGGACGTCTGTGTGTCAACTAACAGGCCCCAACTTTTCTCCCTAAAACACTGTTTCTGGAAACAAATCTAATCTGCTTTTTTAGAATACGTTTGTTACGTATCATTTTATGAAAAAAAAAAATCATTTTTAAAGTATTTGATTGTATTTGTTTAAATTTTTTATAAAAATGATTTTTTAAAAAAAATTTATTTTTATGATTAAAATGAGAAGCTACTTTCATTAACTTTTAAAGAAAATCACTAACTATTTAAAAAAATGATTTTTATCATTGTAAACAAACATAAAATAATTTCTGTTTTTCTTTAAAATCTATCTCTAAATTATTGAAGATCAAAATATTTTTTTTTAATCCAAAACAAACGTTTGGTCAGAACCTTTTTTTTCTATTTTGACGTGTTTGTTTAAAAATTTTGGTTTAACTAATCTTCTCATCTTTATGTGATGTTGATTTTGAATTTGGAGTAAAACAATTTAAAATCGTTATCAATATATAATTATTTTTAATTTGGTCATCATCATTTATTGGTGTTATAATATTATTTGTTCTTTCCTCCTATCAAACTCTATCAAAGAGTTGTTAAAAGAAGATGATAAGAGACTCTTACAATTTGAAATAATTAAAATATAGAGACTAAATTTAAAATGATTGTTATATGTAGGGATCAAATTAAATTTTTTTATCTCTATATGTGATAATCATTTTCTCTTTGTTTGTTACATGTGATAATCATGTTGAATTTGGTTTCTACGCGTGACAATCATTGAACGATGAGAAAGATTTGAACTTATGTTTGAAACATGCACGGTAGCTCACCTTGCTTCTCAAAGAAATCTTTCAAAAAAAAAAATAAAATAAAAATTATGTGATTATGAGTTTCCTATTACGTCAGATAATATATGATCCCATAATCGTTATTTTGTCAAGCCAAATTAAATTTTCAAAGTTTTTTTTTTCTATTTTCAAAATAGGGGTAAAATTAATTTTCTTTTATAAGTTGTTGAAAATTTACACAACTAAGTTAAAGTTTAATATATTTTTTTTTTAATCATCAATAGGAGTATATCCTATCGAAAGTGCAGACTTTTTTTTTTCTTTTAGAATAAGCAATGTAGGATGTTAATGCATTTCTTATTCTTGAACATGATATTGGCTTTAAAGACTAGCTTTCAAATAAATAAAAAAATGTTTTCCCAGAATTTTCCATACTTAAATAAACTTTGGTGACATTTTTTTCCCCAAACCATGATTCTGATCTCGAGTCATACACATGCGTTGCTTTAACAACGTATTTTGTTTCCTTGACTTTTTTGGGCTTTATATACCCATAAAGATCATGATTAAAATTGTTTTCAAATGCTTATTTGACGACTCAGCAAATAAAATATGTAATTTTATTACTTTCTAATTAAAAATAGGAGAAAACTTGGAGTGTCGTTCTCATGTGATACACTGATATATATATATATATATATATATATATATATATATATATATATATATATATATATATATATATATATATACCTCACCACACACTAAAATTAGGGATGACAATGAATAGGATTTGAGTAGGATACTATAGTACCTGTTTCAATGTTTGCGTTTGAAAAATTACCAAAGATCCAAATTTTATACCGCGCGTGGGTAGAAACTTTTAGTATCCTTATCCCTACTCTGTGATACCTAAGATTTGTACCCGCACTTTAACTAAGAAAAAACCAAAAATAATATAAAAAACATTATAACTCAATTAAAAACCATCAAAAGATATTTAAACTAAATAAAAACATATAAAACATTCCAAACGAGTAAATATCCTAATAAATATCCAAAACAATAAAATCATGAACCTGTAAGTCCGAAAAGGAAAAACACTAATGAGCCTTAGGTTTAGAAGTTTTACAATAATTTTATTCTTAATATATATATATATATATATATATATATATATATATATATATATGGGTGTGTACCATCTCTTGTTTACAGGTAATTACCCATACCCGAACTCATAACCATAAAGCGGGTAATTACCCATACCTGGCCTCATCCGCGTGGGTAGCAACTTTAGTATCCTTATCACTACTCTCTGGGTACCTAAGTACATGTACCCGCACTTTAGCTAAGAAAAGACAATAAATAACATAAAGAACATTATAACTCAATTAAAAACCATCAAAAGATATTTAAAATTCACTCATGAAACATCACAAACAAAAGTATTAAACTAAATAAAAACATATAAAACATTCCAAATGAGTAAATATCCAAAACAATAAAATCATGAACCTGTAAGTCCGAAAAGGAAAAACACTAATGAGCCTTAGGTTTAGAACTTTTATACTAATTTTATTCTTAAAATTGATATATATATATATATATATATATATGGGTGCGTACCCTCACTTGTTTGCAGGTAATTACCCATACCCGAACTTATAACATAAAGCGGGTAATTACTTTACCCGTTGTGATATTTTTTGTGGGTATCCATAGGATATGGTACAAATTGTCATCCCTAACTAAAATCTTTCGTCCATGATTCAGCTTTCTCCTCTTTTATCTTTTTTTCTTTTCTTTTCTTCTCGCATACAACTTTCCCTTAATTTTTTTTAAATATGTAATATATGTAAGCTGTGTATCCATCGTTTAAATGTTTTACTTATGATAGATTTTATATATAGCAATGTGTCCACCATTTAATTGTTTTATTAAAAATTATCTTGTATAGATATGCTGCCACATATAAATATTACTGTGGATTATAACTTAGGTGACGTTTGGAAGAGCTTATTTAAGTTCCTTTTGATTTATCTGATGACATAAGCTCTTATGCAGTGTATTTGGCAGAGCTTATAAAAATAACTTATGCCATCCCATAAGGAGTTTTTGACTTATTTTCATAAGTCACTGGAAGAAGCTTATGGAATTATCATAAGAGCTTATGCACTAAACACCGTCTCCGTATTTTTCACTATTCGAATCCTCTCATGCCCCTTTCTTTCTTTTTCTTTTTTTAAGCGTTTATGACATAAGCTCTCATATGATAAGATCTTATGTGATAAGCTCTTAATTAAGTTGTTTTCCCAAACTCCCCCTCGAGGACTCTATCCCAACCCTAAACTGCAATCCCTTAGTATTTAAGTCTCGTCAATACAATATTCGTATTTATCCTCCCGAAATTTACCACCCTTTCTCTTGTAGGGTTTTTACTTAATTTTCCATCTATCGTTTCTTTTCATCTATGGATTCTCCATTCAACATGGATTATGTTATCGATGACGAGGTTGATGAAGATGATGCTTTTCCGATCATCTACAGTGACGACGAGAAAGACGGAGATGATTACATTAACGAAGTTGAGAATTCTAAAATCATGTACACAAGTAATTTCACAATTTTGAGTGAATCTGACATCAAGCGACTTCAAGAGGATGATATCACCCACATCTCAACACTTCTATCAATATCAAGAGTTGCTGCTTGCCTTTTGCTTTACCATTTTGATTGGAGTGTGACCAAAGTGCATGAAGGCTGGTTTGATGCCGAAGAAAAAGTGCGAAAAGCTACTGGGTTGCTACATGAGCCTCGGGTATGTTTTCTGGACTCTGAATTCCTCACCTGTGAGATCTGTTTTGATACATTTTCTTCCAAGATAATAAAATCAGCGGGGTGTAACCATCCATATTGCATCTACTGCTGGAAGGAATACATTAATACAAAAATCAATGAGGGCCCTCATAAGTGTTTAACACTCAAATGTCCAAATCCCTCATGCGATGTAGCAATCGATGGTGACATGATTCATCAAATTGCAAGTGAGCCTAATAAGGAGAAGTATGATAAATTTCTGATCCAGTCTTATGTGGAAAAGAATAAGAAGATGAAGTGGTGCCCCGGTCCAGGTTGCAAGTTTGTGGTTGTTTTTGAACCAAATGGTGTCAGTAACAAGTTGGATATCACTTGCCTTTGTTATCATAATTTTTGTTGGAATTGTGGGGAAGATGCTCACAGCCCTTTGGATTGTGAAACTGTGAAACGATGGGTTGAGAAGCTTGACCCTGAGGCTCCAAACAGAACTTGGATTCTTACTTATACTAAACCATGTCCTAAGTGTAAGATACCCATTGAAAAAAACGAAGGGTGCATGGAAATGAAATGCAAATGTGGGTTCCAATTTTCCTGGTTATGTCTTCGTGATAGGTCTCAATGTGGTAACGAAGGATGCAATCAGATTTCTGACAGAGAAGTGAATATCTTACTTGAAAATAATAAGGAGAAAACCAAAAGAAACGAGGCAACAGAAGATGTCAGCAGGTACACTCATTATTTTGAGCGTTGGGCTTTCAATGAATTTGCAAGAAAAAAGGCTCTTGAGAATATGCGTGCTAAGAATATACAATGGCTAGGTGTGCTTTTTGGAAAGCCTGAATATGATTTTGAGTTCATAAACGAGGCATGGCAGCAAGTGGTTGAATGTAGAAGGGTGCTTAAATGGACATATGCATATGGATACTATATCCCTGAGAATGAGAAGGCTAAGAAGGAGTTTTTCGAATACACACAAGGAGAGGCAGAGGCTATTTTGGAAAGGTTTCATCATTATATGGAAGAGAATATGTATAAATTTCTAATTGCCAAAACAGAGGGTTGGTTTACTGATTTTCATTTGAAGCTAACAGATCTGACCGATGCTACTAAGAACTACTTCGGCAAGTTGGTGAGAGCATTAGAGAATGGCCTAGCTGATGTGCAAGCATAAAGCTACAGCGGAGTGAAAGCTAAAATCGACAGGAAACAAATGCTGCTTCCTTCCTTTTCAGAAAGCCACCAAATTGTGATGGGAAACTTGAAGATGGTTATGGCTGTCTCAATCGATGAGGAGGAAAGTGAGGCAGAGAGGGAAAGCATATAAGAAGATGATGATGATGTGATTCAAATAATCCATCCGCAATAAGTCAATTTTAACCAAATTGCTTCTGCGTCTCATCTCACTTTTTTTATGCTTCAACAACAATTTATTTATGCTATTTTGGCTTTTCCATGCCTTTATTTTTAGACATGCTCTGCTGCAATTCCTCTTTAATTCTGTTTGTCTGTCAAATATTGTTGCCCCCACAATCAAATGCATTTGACTTTTAAATGCAATATATATTTTATATTCAAAAGAAAAGAAGTTGTTGAAAGAAACAGGCTCTCAACTGGTTAATTTCCAGGCATTGATTAGTTTTTAAAGCTAGAATTTCCTCTGATAAACTCATACATGTTGGAAATTTATATATTTCCAACTATTATGTGGGCTAATATTCAATAGCAATTATATTAGCTATTTATCATTAGAGGTTCAATATTAGTGATCAGTTTAAGTGAGCTCATTAGACTGCCGAAGGACCTGATATGGGTTCAAATCAGTAGATACATGTATTGACCCGTTAGGGGATAATGGGAACCTTGATAGGTTAAGTACTTCCAAATATCTAACAATACACACTACCATTATTCAAGAAGAAGAAGAAAACTTACGATGACTTAAGGTCATTGATTAATAACGACTGCTTATAGTCAGTCACTACATTATGTAGGGAAGGTGAAAACAGAAAAATCGAACATAATTATCAACCAACACTGACAGTTGTACATCACATGTGCAATATCAAATTTATGCAGATTTGCTTCAAAGTCATGAAAGAACGAGTGCTCCATTGTAATCCCGAGATGCACCTCTCTGGAAAGTAGATGATGTTGGTATTCCCTTTGACATATACATCCTTTTAGTTTAAGGCGGATTCTAGGGTGAGCAACCTGACCATGTTGCTCACCGTGAGAGACCAGATTTTACCGTTGGATCAAAAGCTTCCTAGGATAGTACCATGCTCTGTCTACACTAGATTTCTTTCACTTTCTTGTCCTCTCTCCAGCTTTCTCTCCCGATTCACAAGCTCTGGCACCGCCATCGAAGTTCCGTCTTTGAGTTGCATTTGGGAGTGAGCTATTCTTTCCTAGGGAGCACCTGACGTGGTGGGGAAGAGAAGGAGTTGGCACCGGATTTACCAAAGCCCCTCCCAGATCTCATATCTCATTCCCTCGATGGCATCGACACCATCGAGCACTCGGAAGAAGCTTCGCCATGGCTCGAGGTCTCCCCGTCTTCACTTCCCATCCTCCCATCTCTTTCTCTCATTAACCCCTCCGCCTGCTCGGCCCCCCCCCCCCCCCCCCCTCTCCAAATCCACCCACCAACACCAACAACTACCGCTTCGAACTCTCCACTTGATGTGTAGGACGGTGAGGAATTTCTTGCAGTATTGCTGAAGAGAGATGAGAAGCAAACGACTTACAGAACTGGTGAAGGCAGTTGGATTCGCATGGCGGAGACGAAGGTGGCAAAGAAGATGGATGTGGGTTCAGATCTGTAACACTGCTGCAAGTCTCTGCAACCTCTTCATTTTACAGTTGTTCATTTTCTGATTTGGTTTTCTTTGGATGTTAATATTTTGGGTTGTTCATTCTGGGATTTGTTGATTTTCATGTTGTTATTGTTTTGGATTGTTCGTGTTCATTTTATGAATAAAACAAAGATGATGATTTTATGTGAAAAGTGGTTGTTTTGGCAAAACCTTCATGTCCTAGCTATCGGTTTGTGATCATTTCTCAATTTCTGTTCGTAGCATAGCACATATAAAATATAATACCAGGACTTTGAAGAACTGATATATAATCCATCTAGCTTAATGATCATTATCTGGGTAAAAGAGGGAACAAAATGACAAAAAAAGAAGAAGAAGAAATCTGAACGGAGGTGGAAGACGGTATTGTGGACACAGCCGGAATGAGTGAGAGAGGGAATGAAATTAAGAAAAAAATATATGGTGTAGATAGTACATGATTAGATTTGGTGGGTCTCTTTAATCAAATGGTGATTAATAATGATACACGGTGAGCAACATGAGTTGTTTGCTCACCCTAGAATGAGCCTTAGTTTAATTGAGAACTGTGTTCAAGTGTTCAACTGTAAATAAGAGAAGTGATAGATAGGTATTCAGATTTCTTGAGTACAGAAACAATACAAAAATATAAAATCATTTGTTCAAATAATTAACTATCATTTTACGTATATCACAAAACTTTCCATCTATTCATTCAGGGCTCTGTGAGATGTTTGTGTGCACTTATTTATTTGTTTGTTTGTTTGTTTTTTCTTTGAGGTGTTTGTGTGCTAACTCGGGTAATATTTAGTTTTGTGAAAGGGATAAAGGTGGATGAAGTAATAGAGTAATTACTCCAAAAAGAGCTAAAGATTAACAAAAATTAAATTAGGAAATGACAATGCATCAGATTTAAGGAAGTTATTGGCAAGTTAGTATGACAATGTAGCATGTGTGAGACGGGAATTAATGTATTAGGTTTTTCTATGCGCATTTCCTCATATTCCTACTATTTTACTTGCTTTTCATTCAGTTGTTGGTGTAGGAATTAGGGTCCGCATCTCGTTGTTGTTAGCTCAAATTCATGTTCATTTGTTTTCGGTCAAGATCTTTATTTGGGCTGTTTCATTGTGTCTTTGAGAATGTTAAATGAGGTTAAGCGAATTAGAGATCTTTATTTTGAATAATGGGTGTGAAATTGATTGTGTCAAACCTTTGTGGATGTTGTGCTTATTCTGAATTTAGGGGGTTAGATTAGGAATTTCATTTGAACTCTTTCAAGTTTTCCACTTCCCGCAGTAGCAGGGAAACGAGGTATTTCTGCTTGTTTATTTACACTGTGATATGATGAAGCATAATCGTGTTGGTTTAAACTTTAAACAAATATTTGATAAAAAAAACACTTTAAACAAAAGATACAAATCTCCCTCCCATTACAAACCAAAATGAAGGGGGGGGGGGGGGCAACGAGAGCATAGAGATGGGACGAAGGGAAAAACCAGGAAAAAAAAGGGTTGAAAAGGAAATCTGATTCCTAAAAAATTGCAGGGTTTTTTTTAGTTTTTTTTTCATAAAAAGAACATAATTTAAAGTGATTTTGTTATAAAATAATTTAGCGATTTTTTTTTTGGAGATTTAAAAAAAGGCTTAAATAAGTTTTTGGTCTCTAGAAAGTTCTCGTTTTTTGGTTTTATTCCTCTTACTTTTTTTTTTCATAGGTTTTCATTCCCGTTTTTTCCAAAGTTTAGGAATTAGTCCCCGTCATCAACTCCCCTCCATTATCTGCTGACGTGGCTAACGGAGGCTACGTCAGCAATGCCACGTCATCCACGTGGCATTAAGTTTGTCATGTCAGCGGGGACTATTTCCAAAATAATTGAAAATATAGGGACTAAAACCAAAATTTGTGAACTTTGGAGTGGCTAAAAACATTTTTTAACAAAAAAATTATTTTCCAATCATTTTTCACACCAAAGTCGTACAGGGACAGGAAACTACCTCGATATCCCCGAATATTCTCTTAAAGCTATTTTAAGAAACTTACACTCAATTTCCTTGTCTATAGGACATTTCTACAAGCTAGAATAGACGGGTTAGTCCTTTAACACAATTTTGCCATACAAATTTAACATTTTTGTTAACATCAAAACTTAAGAGATTATTTAACCAAAACCACTTTGGTTCCAACAAATTTGAAACCTATGGCTCTAATATATGATTTGTTTCTATTTTCTAGCCAAGTTTTGTCATGGTTTAAATTGTCAAATTCCTTCATCTGGTATGATTTTTAGTACAGGGATACCGAGATAATTTCCTTTTCCTGCACGACTTGCTATGAAATTTGGCAAGAAATAGAAACAAATTCATACATTATGGACCACATGGTTATAATTGCTAAATTCCTTCATTTTGTATGATATATCTAGTATTGGAGGGTACCGAGGTAATTTCTTATTTTTGTCTGACTTGCTCCAAAATTTGGCTAGAAAATATAAAGAAATCATACATCAGGGCCACAAGTTTCAAATTGATAAATCCCTTCATCTGGTATGATTTCTAGTACTCAAGGGTATCAAGGTAATTTCTTATTCCAGTTTGATTGCTCTGAGAATAGTTGTTTTTGTTAAAATAAGTTTTTAGTCCCTCCAAAGTTCACAAATTTTGGTTTTAGTCCCTAATTTTTCATTTTTTTTGGAAATAGTCCCTACCGACGTGACAAACTTAACGTCGTATGGATGACGTGGCATTGCTGACGGGGCCTGTGTTAGCCACGTCAGCAGATAACGGAGGGGAGTTGTTGGCGGGGACTAATTCCAAAACTTTGAAAAAAGTGGGGATGAAAACCTATGGGGAAAAAAAAGAATTAAAACAAAAAAAAAGAAACTTTTCAGGGACCAAAAACTTATTTAAGCCTTAAAAAAAAAAAGTTAATTTGTGTTTCTTTATAACCATACAAATCATTTTTTTATTTATATTTTCTCTATTCTATCACATGAAAAGTTACTCAAAGTAACTTCTCATTTTTTTCTTGTTTAATGATTATTTTTTTTTTCTGTTTTTCATTATTTTTAAAAATATAAACAAATACACTAAAAATTTAAAAAATGTCTATCTGGTTGAATTTTTTTTTAACTGAATAAGGAATAACAAACACACTAGTAATGTGTAAGCGTCAAGCACCCAAATCATCACAACGAGCAAACTGTAGGTCATAAACACTCCTGGTGCTTGGTAGGGGTGGAACAAGTCGGTTTGGTTCCATTATAGATAGGAAGAAATCGAACCAATAAAAAATAGTTTGGTTTGATTTAGTTCGGTTTGAAGATTTTTTCTACCAAAACCGAATCAAATCAAACCATTTAAGAACAGATTGACAACTCAGCAAATAAAATATGTAATCTTATTACTTTCTAATTAAAAATAAGAAAAAGATATCTTTCTGCTATGATACGTTGACATGTGGATATTTTTTTTTCTACCTCACCACGCATTAAAAGCTTTCTCCTCTTTTATTATTTTTTTAATATGTAATATATGTAAGCTATGTATCCATCGTTTAAATGTTTTATTTATGATAGATTTTATATATAGCAATGTGTCCACCGTTTAACTGTTTTATTAAAAATTATCTTATATAGATATGTTGCCACATATAAATATTACTGTGGATTATAATTTATATTAACCGAACTCTATCCCAACCCCAAAATGCAATCCCTTGGTATTTAACGGTCCAGATGATTTGTACTAAATCATGGGACAGCACAGCACAACATCAATTGTTCTGTGTTTGATTTTCAAAATAAGTATGGGACAGGACAAAAAAAGAATCAAAGGACAGGACAAAAACTTAAATATTTGTTACTCGCTTTACCACAGGACAAAAAGTTGTCCCATGGATAATAGAAACAAAATGTCAAAATTGCCCTTCCTATTCCCCTCTCTGCTCTCTCGTACTCATCTCCCATAAAACACCTTTGTATGCTTCTCCCCCTTCTTATGATCCTGTCCAGAGCCACCATGTCGGAGTCGCCGTCCTCCATCCACATCAGCTCCGCCACTCCGCCGCTTCATCATTCTCCACATGTAGCAGATCTGCCCTCCTTTTCTCCGCCACCTCGATGTTGCCGCTCCCTAACTCCGTCATCCTCTACGCACATATCTACCATCCTCCACACAGATCCGCTCCTCCATGCGAACCTCCGTGTCTCCGAGCTTCGCGCTCGCCACTTTGGATCATAGCCGCCACCCATCGCTGTCCCATCTCGTCTTCCACGCACAGATCCGCCGTCTTGCAAAACAGATCTGCTCCACCACTCCGCCCCTCTGCCGTACTACACACATAACAAATCCGTCACGTCGCCACTGTAGTTTCAGTCGCCCTCTTCTTTGTTGCCTGAAATGAAAACGAAATGGTGGGTGGGTGGGTGAGAAAGTGAAGATATGATATTCTGGGGTGCTGCAATGGAGGAGTTGAAGAAGATGCTAGGTACTTATTTGTTGAAATAAAAAAGGAAGAACATGTGGTTAGGGGGCTGACGAAGAAGGACGAAAAGAATTGGGGAAAAATACAAATAAAAAAATTATTTAAGTAAAAGAATTGATATCAAACCTTATACAATGAAAATGATATTTTAGTAAATTCATATTATTTTGGTCAAAATTATTTGTGATGTGCATCTATTAACAAACATCATACAACATAATTTTTTGTATTGTGACTCAATTAATCAAACGGACCCTAAGTCTCGTCGATCCAATATTCGGATTTATCCTCCCAAAACCTATCACCCTTTCTCTTGTAGGATTTTTACTTAATTTTCATCCATCATTTCTTTTCATCTATGGAATCTCCATTCAACATGGATCCTGTTATCGATGACGAGGTTGATGAAATTGATTAAAATGATGCTTTTCCGATCATCTACAATGAAGACGAGAAAGCTGAGGATGGTTACATTAACGAAGCTGAGAATTTTAAAATCACGTCCACAAGTAATTTCCAATTTTGAGTGAATCTGACATCAAGCGACTTCAAGAGGCTGATATCACCCAGATCTCAACTCTTCTATCAATATCGAGTTTCTGATTGTCTTTTACTTTACCATTTTGATTGGAGTGTAACCAAAGTGCACGAAGTTTGGTTTGATGCCGAAGAAAAAGTGCGAAAAGCTACTGGGTTGCTACATGAGCCTCGGGTATTTTTCTGGACTCTGAATTCCTCACTTGTGAGATCTGTTTTGATACATTTTCTTGCATGATGATCAAATCATCGGGGTGTAACCATCCATATTGCATCTATTGCTGGAAGCAATACATTAATACAAAAATCAACGACGGCCCTCATGAGTATTTAACACTCAAATACCAAAATCCCTCATGCGATGTAGCAATCGATGGTGACATGATTCATCAAATTGCAAGTGAGCCTAATAAGAAGCATGATAAATTTCTGATCCAGTCTTATGTGGAAAAGAATAAGAAGATGAAGTGGTGCCCCAATCCAGGTTGCAAGTCTATGGTTGTTTTTGAACCAAACGGTGTCAGTAACAAGTTGGATATCACTTGCCTTTGTTGTCATAATTTTTGTTGGAATTGTGAGGAAGATGCTCACAGCCCTCTGGATTGCAAAACTGTGAAACAATGGGTTAAGAAGCTTGACCCTGAGGCTCAAAACAGAACTTGGATTCTTACTTATACTAAACCATGTCCTAAGTGTAAGATACCCATTGAAAAAAACGAGGGGTGCATGGAAATGAGATGCAAATATGGGTTCCAATTTAGCTGCTTATGTCTTCGTGATTGGTCTCAGTGTGGTAACGACGGATGCAATCAGATTTATGACAGACAAGTGAATATCTTACTAGAAAATACTAAAGAGAAAACCAAAAGAAATAAGGCAACAGAAGATGTGAGCAGGTACACTTATTATTTTGAGCGTTGGGCTTTCAATGAATTTGTAAGAAAAAAAGGCTCTTGAGAATATGCATGCTAAGAATATACAATGGCTAGGTGTGCTATTTGGAAAGCCTAAATCTGCTTTTGAGTTCATAAACGAGGCATGGCAACAAGTGGTTGAATGTAGAAGGGTGCTAAAATGGACATATGCATATGGATACTGTATCCCTCGGAATGAGAAGGCTAAGAAGGAGTTTTTCGAATACACACAAGGAGAGGCATAGGTGTTCCATCCAAATACCTCGGATGTGAGATACTCGGCCGAACGAGGATTAGCGGGGTGTTTTTGGATTGTGCTTGACAGAATGTAGATTCTGCTCCTACGTATCCAAATGGGAATCAAAGCAAACGTAGTTCTGAATGAGGGGGTAAGCCCCCTATTTATAGAGATCTCTCGGGATCAAGCTCCGAAATAAGCGGAGAAATATTTGGATCAGATCGCGATCATTCGGAGAAATATCCGGAGCGACATTATGGCTAGCGAGATATTCGGCCCAGTTAGCTGCGGCTGGATAGCTTGGGGCCGAGGTATCTTCGCGAGTGGTCTGATATGGATCAGGGCCGAGTAGTTATCCTCGGATGTCAGCCGTGCTGACATGTTCTCGGCTCCTTGAGGTTTGGGCCAAGGCCCATTCGTGGGGGTTAGCTCGGTTGGTCCGGTCGTACAGACGAGTTCTCGGTCTTCTATTCTCGGCCGATACACAAGCCCCCCGAGCTCCGAGCTTAAATAAGCGAAAGAGCTGATAAGTATGAAACCGAGCTTATTCTTCGGCTATGCAGTTATCCACATTCCCAGCTGTCATTTCAATCAAGTCTCCTCTCTCTGTCAGAGGAAGCAATCATTCATCTAATACTTCTACGGCACGCTATGGACAAGAAACCCTAGAGTTCCGCGACCATTTAATGGGGGGAAAATCAAAAGTCGCGCCCTTTTGGGCATGATGGGAGATGGGCCGCCAATCACAGGCTATAAATACCTTTTGCGGCTTCAGCTCCCTTTTACCCCGTTTATGTTCCTCCGCCTTTTGCCTTCGTCTTCCAAGTCTCTGCCTTCCCTCTTCTGCTTGTCGTTTTCCAGGTACGCCCAGCCTCCTTCCTTCTTTACAGTTTATCTTTGAATTCTGGTCATGAGTTCGTCTGATTCCACCGAATCAAACACCTCTCCTCTGGTGGAACGGGAGGTTTCTCCCATTGGGGGCTCCCCTTCCGCCTCTCCTATTTCTCCCCGTAGGAACGTTGGTCCGGTGGGGTCGTCCTCCTCCGGTCGTCTTCTTCCGGGTCTGGGTCTTCTGAGTCTGGGTCCCCCAGGTCCGGTTCTCCTTCTCCTCCGGTGTCCAAACCCGCCGCTCGTAAGCAGCGCCTGAGGGTTCCAAAAGACCCTATTCCTGACATCACTCTTCCCGGGTACACATGGGTTAAAGGTGAGGTTGGGACCTTTTTTTCTGATTTCCAAACCCTAGAATCAATTGACCTACTTCGGTCCCAAGTTAATATCTCGGCGTCGGGGGACGAATCCGAGTTCATTTGCTCCCCCTGCTCAAGTACCGAGTGTGTCTTCATGAGGGCTCGCCCCTCCGAGCCCCACTTCACATATATGTACAAAACTTTATTCGATAAGCTGCACGTATCTCTTCCATTTTCCGAGTTTGAGTGCGATGTTCTGAGTGTTCCGTCCAAATACCTCGGATGTGAGATACTCGGCCGAACGAGGATTAGTGGGGTGTTTTTGGATTGTGCTTGACAGAATGTGGATTCTGCTCCTACGTATCCAAATGGGAATCAAAACAAACGTAGTTCTGAATGAAGGGGTAAGCCCCCTATTTATAGAGATCTCTCGGGATCAAGCTCCGAAATAAGCGGAGAAATATTTGGATTAGATCGCGATCATTCGGAGAAATATCCGGAGCCTGATTATCCGGAGCGACATTATGGCTAGCGAGATATTCGGCCCAGTTAGCTGCGGCTGGATAGCTTGGGGCCGAGGTATCTTCGCGAGTGGTCTGATATGGATCAGGGCCGAGTAGTTATCCTCGGATGTCAGCCGTGCTGACATGTTCTCGGCTCCTTGAGGTTTGGGCCAAGGCCCATTCGTGGGGGTTAGCTCGGTTGGTCCGGTCGTACAGACGAGTTCTCGGTCTTCTATTCTTGGCCGGTACACAAGCCCCCCGAGCTCCGAGCTTAAATAAGCGAAAGAGCTGATAAGTATGAAACCGAGCTTATTCTTCGGCTATGCAGTTATCCACATTCCCAGCTGTCATTTCAATCAAGTCTTCTCTCTCTGTCAGAGGAAGCAATCATTCCTCTAATACTTCTACGGCACGCTATGGACAAGAAACCCTAGAGTTCCGCGCCCATTTAATGGGGGAAAAATCAAAAGTCGCGCCCTTTTGGGCTTGATGGGAGATGGGCCGCCAATCACAGGCTATAAATACCTTTTGCGGCTTCAGCTCCCTTTTACCCCGTTTATGTTCCTCCGCCTTTTGCCTTCGTCTTCCAAGTCTCTGCCTTCCCTCTTCTGCTCGTCGTTTTCCAGGTACGCCCAGCCTCCTTCCTTCTTTACAGTTTATCTTTGAATTCTGGTCGTGAGTTCGTCTGATTCCACCGAATCAAACACCTCTCCTCTGGTGGAACGGGAGGTTTCTCCCATTGGGGGCTCCCCTTCCGCCTCTCCTATTTCTCCCCCAGGGCCGAACGTTGGTCCGGTGGGGTCGTCCTCCTCCGGGTCGTCTTCTTTCGGGTCTGGGTCTTCTGAGTCTGGGTCCCCCGGGTCCGGTTCTCCTTCTCCTCTGGTGTCCAAACCCGCCGCTCGTAAGCAGCGCCTGAGGGTTCCAAAAGACCCTATTCCTGACATCACTCTTCCCGGGTACACATGGGTTAAAGGTGAGGTTGGGACCTTTTTTTTTTCTGATTTCCAAACCCTAGAATCAATTGACCTACTTCGGTCCCAAGTTAATATCTCGGCGTCGGGGGACGAATCCGAGTTCATTTGCTCCCCCTGCTCAGTGCAGTGTGTCTTCATGAGGGCTCGCCCCTCCGAGCCCCACTTCACATATATGTACAAAACTTTATTCGATAAGCTGCACGTATCTCTTCCCTTTTCCGAGTTTGAGTGCGATGTTCTGAGGACCATGAACGTCGCTCCTACTCAACTTCACCCCAATAGTTGGGCTTTTATGAAAGCCTTCCAGATTCTATGCAAATACATAGGGATGGAGCCCACCACCCCGAAATTTTTGTATTTCTCTCAAACAAGGTTCGGTGATAAGATGGGATGGATTTCCCTTAAAGGGCTGAACCGGAGGGGACTGCTCAGCTTGTACAAATCATCGTACAAAGATTTCAAAGTCGGCTTCTTCCAAGTTCGCCCCTCGGGCCCTCATTCTTCTCATTTCTTTGATAACGATAACAGTGCCAAGTTTCCCCTATATTGGCAATCTTCCCCCACCAAGTTTGTTGGCTTTGAGTACCAGTCCCTCCCGGCCGAGGATAGACGGGACATAGATATACTAGAAACACTTCCTCGGCCCCTCCATTGTGGACGCCTCCTGAGACTACCCTTCTCATCAACCCCAAAGGCCGACCTTAAAAGTAAGTACTCGGCATTTTAGTTCTGGATTCTTTTTGTCATCGTTGCTGAACTAACAACTTTTTCTTTTTGGCAGTCATCATGGGGAAATTTGACTTCTCAAAGCTTGTAAGGGCTGGCGCTGCTAAAGAGGGTCAGGGTCCCTCTTCGACCGAGAAGAAGCAGAAAAGACCTCCTTCCACCAAGACTTCTGCAAAGGGGGCTTCGTCATCCGCCCCTCAAAAAAGGAAGAGGGTAGAGGTTGAAGTAGTCGCCAAAGATTCTCCCCTTCCTGGCCCAAGCTCCCCTCGCCCGACTACTCAGGGGACGGAAGCCGCGGGGCGAGAACAACCACCTCCTGCCCCCATCGAGCCGAAATGGTACAACACTTCCCTGAAGGCAGGGACTTCATCTCTCTGGGGTGAAGACTTCAACCCCTTCCCCTCTTTCGACTCAAGCTTCTTAAAGCCCGCCGATCTTCGGCTTATCAAGCAGCAGGGGGCCCGATCTAGCATGGAGGCCCTCTCGGTCTACTGCCTTCGGGCTGCAGCTTTGGCTCGTTTCTGTAGCCGAAAGGTGACAGAGACCGAGAGGAAGTCCCAACAGTTAGAGTCCGAATTTGCTGCTATTGAGAGGTTGAAGGGGGATCTTTCCCGGATTTCTTCTGAACGCGAGGAGCTGGCCCGTGGGAACGAACGCCTGACTGCCACCCTTGCCGAGATTAATACTCGAAACTCCGATTTGGATTCCCGGGCAAAGTCGGCCGAGGAAGGCAAAGCTCGGGTTGAAGAGGACAAGACTCGCTCTGAGGAAAAGCTTAAAGAGGCTCAGGCTGAGATTGAGAAACTTAAGGCTGCCTTGGAGGCCGAGACCAAAACCAGGATGGGGCTCGAGGAGGTGTGAAGGAGGCCACCAGCTGCATTATCATCGAGCACCGAAAAGGTTTTAACAAAGCCATTGCCCAAGCTGAGGTTCTAGCCCCTGGCATTGATCTTTCGGGGGCCGATGTAAATATGGAGGTGGTGAATGGGGAACTTGTTCCCATCATTCCTGAAGAGGAGGAAGAGGTAGACGTGGTGGGGGATTCTCCCGAGGATCACATTGAGGCCGAGGAGAGTCATAGGGGGGAGTAACTGTTGTAGTTTTTTGTTTTTTTTTGTTCAGCCTTTGTAATGGGCTCATGCCCTTGTAACTTCATATTACTTAATGAGAATTGTTATCATTCCGCTGACTCTTTGTGGTGTTCGGCTTGTTAATCAAATCTTCGGCTAAGGCCGAGGTACTCTACCGTCCACATCAAAAATGGACGGTGGTTGTTACACGTGAAACACGTGTTTTACACTTTACGTTGTCACGCATTAAATGCTTTGGAAACCGTAATGGGTTCATGCAATCACTGCCTTTTGCTTAGTTTCGAGATTTGTTTTTCCAACAAACCCTTTCTCACGCATACTACTTCCTTCCTTGCTTATAAATAGGGCCATTCCGCTGCCTTACTTGTTCATTCCTCATCCTTTTCCACCAGCCAAATTCGTTTCTTACTTCTATTCCACCCGAGTAGTTCTATGCTAGTGTCAGGGGTTTATGTTCCCCTCTCCCAGTTAACATCCTTTTTTGGGTTTCACATCCGCCAAAAAGGATGTAAGTGGGAGACGGGATCCAGAATTCCTTTTATGATTCGATCCTTCAAGAAGGATGTTAACTGGGAGAACGATAATCTTCGGGAGTGGAGAAAGGGGTAGAGGTCGTCTACTCCCGGAGCTGGCCGAGCACCTCATCATCCAGCTTTCTCAGGGGGAAGTGACTACAGCCTCCCTTAAGAGAGAGTGGTGGCGCTTGATTAGGGGGATTGGGGGTCGTCTGGACTTGCCCCTGTTCTAATTGGGGGGACTACTGTCCCGTCGAGCGGCCCTTATTTTCAATTTCAGCTTTCGATTTCAGCGTTGTGCTCGGTCCCTTGAATGTACTTTTCAAGAGTCAAACTCGGCTTTATTTTTGCTTTACGCATTGTACTCGGTTTCCTTAATAAAATAATGGCTCGTACTCGGCCTTTTTGATCCGAACTTTGTTCTTTACTCATATTCGGCTTTAATAATTTCGCGGCTCAAATTCAGCGTTAATAACTTAATAACTCGGACTTGGCTAATAGGATCATGCTTGACCTTTAGACTTAATTTCATGGCTCGAATTCGGCCACCAGGCTCAAACTTGGCCTTTAGAATTTAATTGGCTCGAACTCGGCCACCTTAAAATTTAATTGGCTCGAACTCGGCCACCAGGCTCAAACTTGGCCTTAGAAATTTGACTGGCTCGAACTCGGTCATTGGCTCGTACTCGACCACCAGGCTCAAACTTGGCCTTAAAAATTTAATTGGCTCGAACTCGTGTTCTTTACTCATATTCGGCTTTAATAATTTCGCGGCTCAAATTCAGCGTTAATAACTTAATAACTCGGACTTGGCTAATAGGATCATGCTTGACCTTTAGACTTAATTTCATGGCTCGAATTCGGCCACCAGGCTCAAACTTGGCCTTTAGAATTTAATTGGCTCGAACTCGGCCACCTTAAAATTTAATTGGCTCGAACTCGGCCACCAGGCTCAAACTTGGCCTTAGAAATTTGACTGGCTCGAACTCGGTCATTGGCTCGTACTCGACCACCAGGCTCAAACTTGGCCTTAAAAATTTAATTGGCTCGAACTCGGCCACCAGGCTCAAACTTGGCCTTAGAAATTTGACTGGCTCGAACTCGGCCATTGGCTCGTACTCGGCCACCAGGCTCAAACTTGGCCTTAAAAATTTAATTGGCTCGAACTCGGCCACCAAGCTCAAACTTGGCCTTAGAAATTTAACTGGCTCGAACTCGGCCATAGGCTCGTACTCGGCCACCAGAATAAGATGCCTGCAAAATAACATAAAACAATATGCATAATAAATTCTTTTATTGGATGGAGTCTGTGGTGTGCCTCGTTAAAACCTCCCCGGTCAAAACCCTTTTTGGGACAAAATACCGAGGTAGGAAAAAGAGTACAGCACCCGACTATATACATCAACTATAATAAAACTTTAAATGAGAAGCATTCCAGGTTCTCGGGATAGGCTTCCCCGACAATTCTTCTAGCCTATATGCCCCGTTCCCCAGGTTTTCTATTACTCGGAATGGCCCTCCCGGTTCTTTGCCAACTTGCCTTCCGTGCGATCCTTCCTTGCCTCTCCTGTTATTCTCAGTACTAAATCTCCACGCAGAAAACTCCTCGGCTTTACTCTTGAATTATACCTTCTGGTGGCTCTCTGTTTGCAGGCTTCTTCTCTGATCTTGGCCTCCTCCCTGATTTCTTCTACCAAGTCAAGTTCGACCCTCAGATTGCTCTCGTTATCATTCGGCTCGTGTTGTATACGTCGGAAAGACGGTTCACCAACCTCAACTGGGATCATGGCGTCTGTTCCATATGTCAGCCTGAAGGGTGTTTCTTGAGTGGTAGATTGAGGCGTACAGTGGTAGGCCCAGAGGATACTCGGTAACTCTTCTGCCCAAGCTCCTTTGGATCTTCCTACCCTTTTCTTGATTCTCCGAGGATGACCTTGTTAGCTTGCTTGGCTGCCCATTGGTTTGGGGGTGCTCAACCGATGTAACTTGGTGTTTAATACCGAGGTTGTCATAGAATTCCCGTAATGTCTTATCCACAAATTGTCTTCCGTTGTCGGTGACGATCGCAAAGGGGATTCCGTGCCTGCAGGTAAGGCTTTTCCATACAAATTTCTGCACTTTCTCGGCGGTAATCTTTGCCAAGGGCTCTGCTTCAATCCATTTGGTGAAGTAGTCCACCGCTACCAGTAGGAATTTGACTTGACCTTTGGCTACAGGGAAAGGTCCCAGTATATCCATTCCCCACATAGCAAATGGCCAAGGCGAGTTTAATGTGTGAAGTCCTTCAGGGGGGGTATGATTTATATTGGAAAATCTTTGGCACTCGTCACACTGCTTCGTCCACTTTATGCAATCAGCTCGGATGGTAGGCCAATAGTACCCTGCTCGGACTACATTGGAGGCCATTGATCTGCCCCCGCAGTGAAAACCACAGATTCCTCGGTGAACTTCTTCCATGACATACTTGGATTGTGCCTTCGTCAGACATTTTAGCAATGGTGCCGAGAATCCTCGCTTGTACAACTCCCCGGAGATTATAGTAAAGTGACTTGCCCTGAGCCTGACTTTCCTGGCTTCGGCCTGATCCGAGGGCAGAGTTTCTGAGGATAAATACTCCCATATGGGCGTCATCCACTCTCGGTCAACCACCTCGTTAGCCATCACCTCTTCTGTCCCAATGCTCGGTTCATTGAGGGTTTCTTGAATAACTGTTCTATGGTGACCCGGCTTCTTTGTATCTTGCTAGCTTGGACAAAGAAATCAGCCCGAGTGTTTTCTTCTCGGGGAATATGCTCAATAGCAAATTTTTCAAAGCCGAAATTAATTGGTTGACCTTACACGGATACCTGGTGAGTGAGGTTCCTTCGTTTGATATCCTCCCGGATATTTGTCCGATGACTAGTTGTGAATCACTCCCAGGCACCTAACACCTTTGCTCCCATTTCATTCGCCAAAGATTAATCCTGCTATCGAGCTTCATACTCGGCCTGATTGTTCGAGGTTTTGAATTCAAATTTCAATGACTGCTTCCAGGATCGAGATCTCCCGCCTTCTTCCAGAATCACCCCCTCTCACTGCCCCGACATTCGAGGATCCATCCACGTACAAATTCCACCATATATCCTCGGCTCTGGGTGTGGGTGGAGTTCTGCTATAAAGTCAGAGAGACATTGAGCTTTAAGCGGGCCTCTCAACTCATATTTTAGGCCGAACTCGGATAATTCTACTGACCATGCAATCATACGTCCTGCCAACTCGGGCTTTTTGAGTATCTGTTTAATCGGGTGATCAGTCTTAACAATCACCTGGTGACTCTGGAAGTACGGGCGCAATCGCCGAGCTGCGGTTACCAGGGCCAAAACCAGCTTCTCGATGACTTGATACCGAGTTTCGGCATCATGAAGTACCCTGCTGATGAAGTATACCGGCATTTGAGCCTTCTCTACCTCCTGTACAATGACTGCGCTGATGGCATTCTCGGAGGCTGACAGATATAAATACAACTCCTTCCCGGGGATGGGTCGTGTTAATATCGGCGGGGAGGACAAAAAGGCCTTGAAGTCGACAAAGGCCTTCTCGCAGTCCTCGGTCCACGTGAAGGTTTGGGGCTTCTTTAGTAGTTTGAAGAAAGGCCGAGCTTTCTCTGCGGATTTGGGCAGGAACCGAGATAATGATGCAAGTCGTCCTGCCAATCTTTGCACTTCTTTAACGTTCTGCGGGCTTCTCATCTCAATCACGGCCCGACACTTATCAGGATTGGCCTCGATTCCCCGGTGCGTCAGCATAAAGCCGAGGAATTTTCCCCCTTGGACACCAAAAACACACTTCTCCGGGTTCAGTCTCATGTTGTACCTTCTCAGCTGCTGAAAGATTTCTTCCAGATCTGTAGGGTGGTTGCTGGGGTCATCGGATTTCACCACCATGTCATCCACATATACTTCCATAGTTCTGCCGATTTGTTTCTCAAATACCCGGTCCATGAGTCTCTGGTATGTAGCTCCCGCATTCTTCAGCCCAAACGGCATCACTCGAATGCGATAATTTGACCCCTCGATAATGAAGGCTGTTTTCTCCTCATCCTGGGGTACATTCGGATTTGATTATATCCGGAGTATGCATCCAAGAAGCTCGAAATTCAGTATCCTAAGCCCCGTCAACCACCTGTCAATACTCGGCAAAGGATAGGAGTCTTTCGGGCAAGCTCTATTCAGATCTGTGTAATCGGTGCACATGCGCCACTTGCCGTTTGCTTTTTTGACGAGAACGATGTTGGCCAGCCATGTAGTGTACTCTACTTCTCGGATAAAATTGGCCTTGACCAACTTCGCTGTTTCCTCTTCCACAACTTTTCTCCTTTCTTCACCTAGTCTCCTTTTCCTCTGGGCCACTGGCTTCGCCTCGGGACAAATTGCCAATTTATGGCATAAGAAGTTGGGATCAATTCCTGGCATGTCAGATGTGGTCCAGGCGAATAGATCGGCATTTCTGCGTAGCACTTGCTGTATTTCCTCTTTCAAAGTCGGTTCAAGGTGACCGCCGAGTTTAGTGCACTGTTCAGGCTGCGCACCGAACTGGAACTTCTCTAACTCCTCAATAGGTTGTGGACGTTGTTCCTGCATGTCCATCCTGGGATCCAGCTCAACGGAGTTTACGGAATTCACCGCCTTGTCTTTCCCCCTGTCTAGGGTTTCTGCTGGTGTGGGTTTAAGTTTGCTCACACGCAAACTATCAGCATAAAGACTTTGTCGGCCATCTTCTGATCTGCTCGGACAGCAACTATGTCCCCCGAGTTGGAAGGGAATTTCATCGTGAGGTGGGGAGTAGAGACCACAGCCCCTAGCTCATTCAAGGACGGTCTTCCGATCAGGATATTATATGATGTAACAGCATCGACTAACACATACCTGACCATGATAGTTTTAGAAGCTCTGCCATCACCAAAAGTAGTCAGGAGGTCAATATATCCCCGAGTATCAACTTGTTCCCCTGCGAAGCCGACGAGCTTACTGTCGTACGGTTGAATTGCCTTCTCAGGGATCCCGAGCTTCTGAAACGTTGAGTAATACAGTATATCTGCCGAGCTCCCCTGGTCCACAAGGGTTCTTTTGACCGAGAAGTTGGCCAACTGTACAGTGATCACCATAGGATCATCTTGGTTAGGATCTACCCCCACAAAATCTTCATCGGAAAAGATAATAGGTGGGGAACTTCTGGGAGGCTTGCCGGATACCGAGTTGACAGCTCGGATGGCCCGCAGGTGTCTTCTCCGAGGTGAACTTGTTGTACCACCCCCAGCAAATCCTCCATAAATGGTGTTTATCACGCCCCGAATCACATTATCCTCTTCCCGTCTTTCATTCTGGCCCTCTCTGGCTTCTTCTCTCTCATTATTTCGTTGACCGCCACCCCTCCTTGGGCTTTGGTCACCCTCTCTTCTTCTGTTTCTGCCACGCCGGTCACCGTTGTTGTGGTTTCTCCGAACAAAACTACTGAGGTGGCCAGCCTGCACCAACTCTTCAATTTTATCCCGTAGGACCCAGCACTCCTCGGTGGTATGGCCATAATTGCGGTGATACCGACAATGCTTCTGTCGATCTGCGTTTTGGGGGGTGTGGCCACGATTTGGGAGCTGCAGAAGTTCCGCATTGTAGGCTTCCTCGAAGACCCGAGCCCGGTTTGTGTTGAGGGGAGTATAATGCTCATACTTCGGTCCCCTCTGGAAGTGCTCGGACGAGCCTTTAAATTTCGGTTTATCACCCCCTGCCCTCCTCTTCTCTTTCCCTTCTCGCCTGTCAGCCTCATCAGTCCTCTCCCTTTTCTTGGATTCCTCAACTTCCTCCATATTGATGAACCCCGCAGCTTTTCTTCTCAGTTCGTCCATATTGGCTGGTGGTTTCCGAGCCAAGTGCCTAGCAAAAGGGCCAGGCCTTAACCCGGTCAGGATGGTGTGTAGTGCAACATCGGCACCGAGATTGGGGATGAGTACCGCCTCCTTGCTGAATCTGGCCATGAAGTTGCGCAGGGACTCATTCTTTTCTTGCCTGAAGTTTACCAGTGAGGCCGAGGATTTTTGGTGGGCCCGGCTCGTGGCAAACTGAGCGCTGAACTTAGCCACGAATGTATCGAAAGAGTTTACCGATCTTTGGGGGTAGGCTTGGGTGTACCAGTCGTGTTGCCTCCTTCAGAGTGGTTGGGAAGACTTTACACATGACAGCGTCGTCATCCGTAAAGAGGCACATCTGCGTGGTGAAGGCGTCCAAGTGGCGCTCGAGGTCTGAGGTGCCATCATATTTGTCAATGTTGATGGGCTTGTAGTTGGCTGGCAAGGGGACCCCCATGATATCGTTCGTGAAGGGATGCCTCGGCTTCCGCAGGCTGGCCCTGTCATTAAGTCTGTTTGTCTGGAGTAAAAATTATGGGGCCTGCCTAGGGAATCCCTCCTCCTCTGCTCGGTTGGTGTGATGGGAAGCCCGGAGTTGTGGACCCCCTTCCCTGTACAAGTTTCTGGACCCCTCAATCTCCGGTGGGCGGCGCTCTCTTTCTTGTGGAGAAGAGACCGACCTTTCCCTGCTCTACTCTCTTTCGCGACGACTGTTCTGCCGATGGATCACTTCGTTTTCCCTTCTCAGCGCTGCAATTTGCGCGAGAAGCTCCTGAACCATGGGATTATCGGTCATTGCTGCTGGGCCTACGGATCGCTCTCCATTATCCCCGTTAACTCCGTTGTTGGCATTCCCTGGCTCCTCCCTCCTGCAGTTTCTGCTCCTCGTCCTCACCATTTTGTGTGGTATGGGAAAATATTTGCTTCGATTCCCACAGACGGTGCCAAATGTTCCGTCCAAATACCTCGGATGTGAGATACTCGGCCGAACGAGGATTAGTGGGGTGTTTTTGGATTGTGCTTGACAGAATGTGGATTCTGCTTCTACGTATCCAAATGGGAATCAAAGCAAACGTAGTTCTGAATGAGGGGGTAAGCCCCCTATTTATAGAGATCTCTCGGGATCAAGCTCCGAAATAAGAGGAGAAATATTTGGATCAGATCGCGATCATTCGGAGAAATATCCGGAGCCTGATTATCCGGAGCGACATTATGGCTAGCGAGATATTCGGCCCAGTTAGCTGCAGCTGGATAGCTTGGGGCCGATGTATCTTCGCGAGTGGTCTGATATGGATCAGGGCCGAGTAGTTATCCTCGGATGTCAGCCATGCTTACATGTTCTCGGCTCCTTGAGGTTTGGGCCAAGGCCCATTTGTGGGGGTTAGCTCGGTTGGTCCGGTCGTACAGACGAGTTCTCGGTCTTCTATTCTCGGCCAGTACAATAGGCTACTTTGGAAAGGTTTCATCATTATATGGAAGTGAATATGTAAAATTTTCTAATTGCCAAAATAGAGGGTCGATTTACTGATTTTCATTTGAAGCTAACAGATCTGACAGATGCTACTAGGAACTACTTCGGCAAGTTGTGAGAGCATTCGAGAATGGCCTAGCTGATGTGCAAGTAGAAAGCTACAGTGGAGTGATAGCTAAAACTGAAAGGGAACTCAAATAATAAATTAGCATTGATGGACCATCCGACTTTGTTCTTTGGTAATGCAAATATATGTCAACTAGATCCACTCCTAGAGAGGGAAAGGAACCCTAGCGTCGCCACCACCCTGATGACATGCCCCTAGCACCGCCATCCACTCCGGCGTGTCGTCCTGGCTCTCGAGCGCCTCCCATCCCAGCCACATCGCGACCTTCTCATCCTCCAGCATCAGACCCTTGCCCCCATCCAGATCGCCCCCTGCACCCGCGACCTTCTTCCTCCAGTCGCCTTCAAACCCAGGCAGACCATCGCCCCATCCAGTTTACCACCACCACCCACGACCTTCTCTTCCTCCATCCGCCTCAAAACCAGCCACCACCGCCTCCAAACCTTGCAGACCCAAAACCCATCCTCAGCCGACCCATCACCCGTATACTCTCTATTGTGTGTGCGGACCCCCACTAGCCACCTCGCAACCTCCGCCAAGACCCATCACCCCCATTCGCCAGGCTGCCGTCTATCTCCTCCATTCCTTCATCCGTGACGGGTCCTTTCTTCTCTTGTTGCTCGATCTGGTTCTTTTTGGATCTGTATTGTGTGTTAGGGCTCGATTCTTGTTTTGATTCGGATTCCTCTGGATTGAGTCAGTTGTCTATTGGCTTGTCCTTGGACGTTTCTTGATTTGGAATCGTATCCATCGAATCCACAACGAAAATCTTTTGCTCAGGCTTTGAATGGTTCGTTTGACATCCGGTTAGTCAACTCCCTCGGCGATGCTTGAAGCGAGACTCTGTCTCTATCAAAATATCTGAGGATGAATATCTAAAGGGATTGGAATGCTGCAAAAACAACCTTCATGGTCGCTTGTTGTTGTTGAAGGGTGATATCTCTGTAAAGATCTCCAAATCATGTGACAAACTTTCAAAACTATGAAAGTCTTTGGGTCAATGGAGAATGATTTCGTTAGGAAAGGGATTCTATGAATTCAGTTTTGCTTCTCAAAAGGATTTGCGTAGTGTCTTGGCTGTTGGGGCTTGGAACCATCAACCAGGGCTATTGTGTCCTTTTCAGTGGTCTCCAGATTTTATTCGTAATAAGCAGAAACAATCCCATGCTCAGTGTTGGATCAGAATTCATGACTTGCTGCAGGAATATTGGCGCTCGAAATTATTGTTTGAAATTGCAGGTGGTTTACGCACTCCATTAACTTTGGATGAAGCAAACTGTTGATATGGTCATTATGCTCGAGTTTTAGTGGATGTTGATCTAACAGGGAAGTTGCCCAAGGAGATTCGGGTTGAACGTGAAGGTTTTACTTTTTATGTCGGTATCGAATATGAGAAGCTTCATTCTTTTTGTTCTCATTGTAAATCAATTGGACACTTGGCTTCAATTTGTAAATTTGACAAGTGCATAAGGACCCGCCATTGGTGCAGAAAGCTTATGTACCTAAGGTTCCAAAGCAAAAATCAATTGAGGACAATGAGCAGATTGATACATCACATGGCGAAAATTTGAGTGACAATGAATCGGTTTGAGACTGTATATGAGGAACCTTTATCCCCTGATCATGTCTCAAATCCCATTCCACAAAACTCATCTTCTGTTGCAACTAATGCTACCGATGACTCTACAGAGAATATCTCAACTTCTGTTGCAACTAATATTGACTCTACAGTCAAGGATACTCTGGTGTCTGAGCATTTTATAACTACCTATGATTTAACAGTTAGTGATAAGAATCACTAGACTCCTAAGTCTAATTCAGCCCCTATGCATCCTAATGTTGTTCATGATATGAGAATACTTGCCAAGTTTTTGGGAAATAGGGATGAGGATGACCTAGAGAATAACTCTCTCTCTGCAGAGAAGTTAAATAATGATAATGCTGTTGAAGTTGATTCTGATTTCTCGGTGGTTTTGTCTAAATCTCAGAAATATAATCCGAGAAAGAATAGAAAGCCTAATATTAGGTTTCAATGATTTATTTTGCATGGGTTTTGGTTTATATCCCCCATGCTCTTATTTTATTTTTCTTCTTTTTTAATAAATTATGGTGACATAGGGTCACCTTCCTTAAACAAAAATTTCAACTACAACGTTGTTGTTGTCACAGTGTGTCAATATATCTTGTGCAAACCGTGCATTTAGAAGTCATAGGCAACCTATTTTATTTTCTTTGTGTTATTTGTTTTATCTTGGACAGAGTTTGTTTGATGATTTCATAGACGTGTAATCAATAATTACAGTTAATTAAGCATTGAATTGTTTAAATACCCGAGTTTCAATTTATTTTTTTTATCAAGAAGGAAAGGAAAAAGCAAGACTAAGGTCGCAACCTAATAATACCTAAACCATCAACTAACAAAACCGAACTTAGCTGAGTTGGACAATGCTCCCGGGGGTGAGAGCTTGGTCAGAGGAAGCAGTAAATTTGGCCAGCCGGTCTGGACACTCGTTGCCTTCTCTCTGGGTATGCTGGAAGCTGAGGTTCCAAGGGAGAGACATAAAGTTTCTGATGCAATTAACCAGAGGAGCATAGGGGTGCAAGTCATGAACACCTTCCTGGATCATTGAGAGAGCTAGTTGAGAATCGGACTCACAAATAACATTTCTACAACCCAGCTTCCAAACTGATTCCAGCTTCCAAATACCCGGGTTTCATTTGATTGGCTTGGTCTAAATTTTTTAGTTACAAAAAAGCTTGCAACTTTAAGTTACCCAAATAAAAAAGCTTGCAACTTTCAAGTTCGATGGTTGTTTACAAAAAAGCTTGCAACTTTAAGTTACCCATTCATGTGGTACACACACTTCATTGCCGGGTTGTCTTTGAGTTGGTTTGGCAAGCGCAGATCGAAAAATTGCAGAAATCGAAGGGTTTACTGTTCCGGGAATTACGAGACAGACAAGACGAAGACGAAGACGAAGATAAGATCTTGATTGAGACGGAGAGCGAGAGAGTGAGCAAGAACGAGAGAAGGAACGAGAATCGAAAGGAGAAAAAGACCGAGAAAGAGACGAGGAGCCCGAAATAAAACCCGACGGTGGTGAACGACGACCTCCATGTTCCAAACATGGCGATGGAACCAGATCTCATGAAGAGGGTCAAATTCGATCTCGAATCGTTCCTTTCTGGACAGCAGCAAGGAGGTCGTCGCTATGCACCATGAACGACGATAGTGGAGGGGCTTAGCTGAAAGAGATGGTTTGATTCGTGTACGACGCCATCTAGTTCTTCAATGGCAGAACAATTTTATTTTTATTAATATTAATTTATAATTTATAATTAATAAATAATGTCAAAAATAAATTAACAAAAACTAATTATTTTTTAATTAAAATCAAAATTTGCACACGTCATTAAAAAATAATATTTTTTTGCAATGTGTCACTGTTGATGTTGCATGCCATCTGCCACATCAGCACTCAACAGAAACAACTGATGGCTGGGACCAAAAAACAATAAAAAAAATTAAAAGAACCAAAATCAAAACAAATGAAAAATAGAGATCAAAACAAAAAACACCTATATTTTAAAGACCAAAATCTTAGTTATCCCAAAAAAACAAAAAAATCATGAGAAGAGTGATTATAAAGATTCCGGAAGTCTCAATCTTGAATAAAAAACTATTTGATTATTTAAAAATCAATTGCAATTATTTCATTTCATTTGCCCTCAAATCCCCATTCGTATGCCCAAACCTAAACGACGAATTGTCCTCAATCTAATAACCGTGAAGACGTGAAGGAGGTCGCAGGTTCTCTGCTGCATTTCGTGTTATCTGGATGCTTGCTTGGGTTTGGCATATGAATCATGTTTCTATAATCTGCTAGATTGCAGATAGAAAAGCAAGCACCACCGTGCTCCTTGCAGGGTCCCATCCCAAGTCGAGTGTGAAAAGTTTGACGACAACGATGATGGCTGGTTCTGAGGATTCCACAATTTGGATGTGTAATGTTTATAGCTTTGCCTTTCTTGATCTGTTTGCAGGTCATGGTGGTAGGGGTAGGGTGGACCATAATTTTTGGCTAGAACTAAATGGGGTTGAGCCTTATTTATACGCGGACAAAACTTACTTAAAGTTCCATCGGGTATGTTTTCATTATGTCCTATTGTCAGCATATAATGTAACTATGGATAAGGGTAATTTGTGTAATTTATGCTAATAACAATGATGACGATGTTCCAAGAAATTACGCAGCAAGTTGCTACCAGTTTTGCTGGTCAACCCATAAGTTAAAAGTTTTTTTTTGGGAGTAAGTCAAGTCAAAGTAGAATATTCAATATTCATCAAAGCAAAGCCATATGCCGTTGTGAATCATTGAAGAAAGCAGCACATATATTTACAATACTGGATCTGCTTGCTTTTAGATAGTACTATCATCACAGACACAGACATGGCAGCAGATGAAGGTGCAATTTCTGAAACCAAGTGTAACTATGACGTTTTCTTGAGTTTTAGGGGTGAAGACACCCGCCACTCATTTACAGGTTATCTCTATGATGCTTTGACCCGAAAGGGAATCAACACCTTCATGGATAATGAGAATCTCAGGATTGGAGAACAAATTCGACCTCAACTTCTTCAAGCTATTGAAGAATCAAGGATTTCAATTGTTGTTTTCTCTGAAAATTATGCTGCTTCCACATGGTGTCTCGATGAGCTTGTTAAGATCCTCAAATGTAAGGAGCAAAAGAACCAGCTTGTCTTTCCAATCTTCTACAAAGTGGAACCTTCAGATGTACGGCATCTGAGAAATAGTTATGGTGAAGCTATGACTGCTCATGAAAATAGGTTTGGAAATGACTCGGCGAGGGTTCAGGAGTGGAGGTCAGCCTTGTTTCACATATCCAACTTATCAGGAAATCATTTGAAAGAAGGGTAGGTAATTACTAATTATGCATGCATATATTTTATCTATCTCTTCTTCAAGTTACAAATACAATGGTACACTACTTAGTAATTCATGAGTCATGACTATATACCACGTTCTTAGATCTGTACAAATGTCAAACGAGAATTCTAGTCTTCCAATGATGTGACTAATATCTGTCAGTTGATTTCCCTTGTTAATCAATATGGATTGTGAACCTCTCCTTTTATTCTCTCTGTTTTCCTCTTTCATGTTAGAGAGAGAAAGATACAAAGGATTCACTAAAACATGATTTTGTGTCTTTCTCTCTCTAACATGAGAGGAAAAAAGGAAATGATCCAAATCCAATCAATGTTAACTATTTTCTACTTCCTTGTTGGTCTGATTCAATATCTTTTGTGTAATAATCTATACTTAGGCAGCTTATTTCATCTATTATTTTGACAATATCAAACCTCGGTATATTAAATGAAATTTTGCATAATCAATTCCATGATTTGAAAATCATTTATATATCTGCAGGTACGAATTCAAGTTTGTTCAAGATATTGTTAGCAAGGCCACCACTAAAGTATCTACAAAACAATTACATATTGAGGAGCATGCAGTTGGACTGGAGTTTCGAGTTGAAGAACTGAAGTCACTTCTAGATATGGAGTCTAATAATAGCACTTGCATGTTAGGGATTCATGGAACAGGTGGAATTGGCAAAACAACACTTGCCAAAGCTTTGTATAACTCTATTTGCAATCGGTTTGAAAGTGCATGCTTTCTTTTCAATATTAGAGAAACTTCAAATCAAGACAAGGGCCAATTACGACTACAACAAATGCTCTTGTCAGAGATACTCAAGGAGGGAAAATTTGAGTTGGGCAGTGTTGATCAAGGAATCTCTACAATAAAAGTGAGACTTAGCAAAAAAAGAGTTCTTATAGTGCTTGATGATGTGGACAAGATTGAACAGTTGAAAGAATTGGCGGGAGACTGTGATTGGTTTGGTTCTGGGAGTAGGATTGTTATAACAACAAGGGATAAATATTTGCTAGTTGCTCATACTCGTCAGGTCAAAAAGACGTATGAAATGAATGTATTAAATGACCATGAATCTCTCGAGCTCTTTTGTCGAACGCCTTCAAAATGATCCGTCCCGCTACAAACTTTGATGGCCTGTCCAATCGTGCAATATGTTATGCCAAAGGCCTTCCATTAGCTTTAAAAGTAATAGGCTCTAATTTGATTGGTAAAGATTTGGATGAATGGAAGTCTGCATTGGACAAATATGAGAAGAATCCACATAAAGATATTCATAGTATTCTTCGAATAAGCTATGATAGTCTGGAGTGCAATGAAAAAGATATTTTCCTCGATATTGCATGCTTCTTCAATGGGCAAAGATTGGATTATGTAAAAAGAATACTAGATGGGTGTGAGTTCTTCCCAGAAGATGGCATTAGAATACTAGTTGATAAATCTCTCATTACTATTGAATATGGTTGCTTGAGGATGCATGATCTAATACAAGACATGGGTAGAGAGATTGTCAAGCAGGAGGCGCCAAAAGAAGCCAATGAACGCAGCAGATTATGGTTTCATGAAGATATTCTTGAAGTACTAACTGAAAATACAGTAAGAAATTTGTCAACTTTCTTTTTCTTTTTTTATTTGTTTAGTAAACTTATTGAACTGAGGTTGCTTACTTAAGTTTTTTTGCATATTGTTAACTAAACTCCTCAACAATAACTAAATCTTAATTGCTTTTGATTATTTTTTTCTCAAGCATGTGTCAAAATTGGCTATACATAATTGATAGTCATATATAATTGTAGGGAAGTAGTAAAACTGAAGGAATAAAGCTTGATTGCCGTGAAGAAGTTAATTTGATTCATGCTACCTTTGAGAAGATGAGAAAGCTAAGAATTCTCGTTGTTCGAAACGCAAGCTTTTCGTCGGGGCCTATTTATCTGCCTAATCAGTTAAGGCTACTTGATTGGAAGGGGTACCCTTCACGGTCTTTCCCACCAGGTTTTTATCCTAAGAAAATCGCTGTCTTCAATTTACGTTGTAGTGCTCTTGTACTGGATAAGCCATTTCAGGTACAATTGCTTCCTCTTCCCACCTTTTTTTTTTCCTGCTATAAAAAGTTAGATATAATGCTAATTACTTGCATCTAGTGATTGACATAATTTAGTTATTAACTAATTGGTTTTTGTTATGTAGAAGTTTGAGCATTTGACGTACATGAATTTCTCCTATTGTCAGTCCATCACTCACTTTCCTGATGTGTCTGGAGCCACAAATTTAAGAGAATTGAGACTTGACCGATGCAAGAAATTGGTTAAGGTTGATGAATCAGTTGGATTTCTCCCTAACCTTGTTTACTTAAGTGCTTCAGGATGCAGTCAACTTAGGAGTTTT
This sequence comes from Sophora flavescens, assembly GCA_030762895.1. Classification (NCBI taxonomy): domain Eukaryota; kingdom Viridiplantae; phylum Streptophyta; class Magnoliopsida; order Fabales; family Fabaceae; genus Sophora; species Sophora flavescens. The sequence goes on from CM061063.1 coordinate 11,034,597, forward strand.
CTGCCTAAAATATGTTTGCCATCACTGGAATACCTTTCTTTTAGCTTATGCAGCAGACTTGAACACTTCCCAGACATAATGGGAAAGATGGATAAGCAATTGAAGATTAATATGAGAAAAACTTCTATTAAGGAGCTTCCACGTTCCTTTTGTAATCTTACTGGGCTTAACCATGCAGATATGACAAGTTGTAGGGGACTCCAAGATCTTCCAAGTAACTTATTTATGTTGCCAAATTTTGTGACGTTAAAAATTGGAGGATGTTCTCAACTCCGCGAATCACTCAGAAGGTTCCAAAGAAGCCAATCGATAGCAGATTGGTGTCTAAATTTGGAGACATTGCATATCAGCAGTGCAAGCCTATCCGATGAAGATCTTCACATAATAATTCAAAGTTTCCCAAAGTTGAAAGACCTAAATGTATCGTCAAACCATTTTGCATCCTTCCCAGCATGCATTCAAGATTCTATTTGCTTGACAAGTCTTGACGTGAGTTATTGTGTGAAGCTTGAGGAAATTCCACAACTGCATTCAAGTGTTCAGAAAGTAGATGCAAGACACTGCATTTCCTTAACTGCTGAGACATCAACCATGTTATGGTCTCAGGTTTACTACTTTCTATCATACATTTCATTTTATAAAATTCTTTTAGAAAATATGAAGTATAAAACATGGTTTGAAGGTTACAATGAAGCGTTTAATTTTTTCTGTTTCTTCTTTGTGGATGCGACAGGTGCGTAAAGAGATAAATAGATTAGAGATTGTGATGCCTGAAACCAAGTTTCGAATGGTTTGACTATCATGAGGAAGGGGGGATCCCGGAGTTTTGGGCTCGTGGCAAGTTACCTCTTGTGGCTATAGCGTTTGTATTTGAGAAAGTGAAGTATGAAGGTGTTGGTTTGCAGGTGTTGGTTGATGGTCAACATGTACATGGAAAACGCCAAAAGTACCTCCACAATTTGAGCGTTGCCGAAGATCACTTACTGTTGTGTGACCTGCGAGTTTTGTTGAGCGATGAGGATTGGAAGGTGGTAGATGCACGTTTTAGGCATGACAATGATTGGAAGTGTGTGAATGTCAAGTGTGAAACAGAGATGATCCTAAGATCCTGGGGAGTTTATGTATACAAGCAAGAGACAAACATGGATGATATCCAATTCACGTGTCCAAATTCCTGCATACGACACTTGGCATGGACGATAGAAAGGAACGAGAAGGATCTGGAACCAAGTGAAACTGCTTCAAGGAGTGATGTGGAAGACTCGAGTGCTAGTAAAGAAGAGGCGTCATGCTTAGAATTTCGTGATTCAAATTCGACTCTCACTCTTGTAGCCTCTGCTGCATATCAATGTTATCGACTTTACAAGATTTGATTCGTTTTTGTTGTTGTTGGTATTGTTGTTACGGCATCGGAGTGAAGGCTAACTCGGGGGCCTATGGCGGAGGTGGCTGGGAGGACCATGGCGGAGGTGGCGGAGGGGGAGGACCTTGACGGAGGTGTCCGGGAGTACCATGGCGGAGGTGGCGGAGGTGACTGGGAGGACCATGGCGGAGGTTGCTTGGGAGTCCCCTTTTCATCAGGTGTGCAGGAGACCTGTCCTTCATGGGGACCCTGTTGATATTACAAGTCCCGATGTTGAGATGCAAATGCGGCTTCCTTCCTTCTCGAGGTTGGGGGCCCCTGTTGATAATACAAGTTGTGATGTTGAGGAACAAATGCTGCTTCCTTCCTTCTCTGGAAGCCTCCTAACTGTGGTGGAAAACTTGAAGAGGGTTATGGCTGTCCCAAGTGATGAGGAGGAAAGTGAGTCGGAGAGGGAAAGCATAGAAGAAGAAGAAGATGATGATGATGTGGTTCAAATACTCCATCCGCAATAAGTCAATTTTAACCAAATTGCTTCTGCCTCTCATCTCACTTTTTCTTATGCTTCAACAATTCATTTATTATATTTTGGCTTGGCTTTATTTTTAGACATCCTTTACTGTTGTTAAGATAGTTATAATTGGTTAGAGTTAGTTAGAATTAGTTTTAATGGTTAGTTAGTTTACTTGGATTAGTTGGCTATATAAGCCAAGGTTACTCATTGTATTCTTCACCTTTTTCATCATTTTACTAATATACAATTTCTCATTTCTCTTAGCTTTCTCTTTTCCTCTACTCAAAACCATGAAATTCAACATGGTATCGTGAGCCATACCATCCACCTTGAACACTCTTCTCGCCGCATTTTCTTTTCTTTTTCCCTTTGTTAGTTTTTTTTCTTTTCTTTTTCACTTTCCCGAGAAAATCAACAAATACATTTTCTTCTCTTGTTGTTACTTTCTCCTTCTTCTTGATCTGCGTTTTCTTTTTCGTCATCCATATTGAAACCCTAGAAAGTTTCTTGCACAATATCTCATTTCATCCTTCTCCGAGTTGAAAATCTACATAGAAACCGTTTTCCTCTGCCATTGCAATAGCCTCTTCTCAGATCTGATTCATCGCCTCATCTCCGTCAATGGTGCCGCCGCAACAGGTTGTCATTTTCCGCATCACCGGATCTTAGATCCGCTACACGGTTCATTTTCTTGACTTGGACTCGATCCTGGTGTCGGCGATGTTCTTTGTGGCGGTGTTTTTCCGATGCGTTTTGTTGCGATAGGCGGTGGTTTAGATCCGATGCTTGATTGTGTCACCATTGTTCTTGGTGTTTCTTGCGATGCGCCTTTCGAAGTTTCTTCCGATTTTGTTCGAAATTTGTTCATTTCTCGGTTTCGTTTCTTGATTTGTTTTCGGCAACTTCTACCCCTGCGTTCGGTTTCTTCTCTACGGCGGTTCCTTCTCCGCCACCGCCGACTTCTTCTCATCCACGAGTTTCTTTTCCATTGCCTTGGTTTCGTTCAGTTTTGACGTTTTTTGATGGTTGTTTCTTGGTGATCTTGCCGTCTTTGTGTTTGATAACTTGCACAAGATTTGGTGCTTCTTGCAGAGCTCGTTGTAGATCTGTGTTTGCTGCGATCTTTGGCTTTGCTTCTCATTCCTTTTCGGATCTGGTGCGGTTCATAGCACACTTTTTTTTTCGATCCAAAGTGCACGCTAGATGCTTGATGATATTTCTGATAGGACTCTGGGTTTCCATGGTGGCTTTGAGTGGCTCGGTGCAACAAGTTCAAGTTTCTGCATCTCTCTTTTCCGCAAGCATCTTGTTCTGGTTTATGCATCTGGTTGAGCTTGAGTTTGATGCTCATGAGGTGTTTGTGATTAATCCCCATTGAAGATAAGTTTTTTTGATGCCATCGATTTGTTCCTAGTTTTGCCTATTGGCTTTGATGTAAGCTTCATCCATGGTGGTTAAGCATTGCATGAGCTTCTGCCATGGATGGTTAAGCATTGATATTTTTGATGTAAGCTTCTGCCCATGGTGGTGGTTAAGCATTGATGATGTTCTTGCTTCTGTTAAGTGGTTAAGCCTTGAGTAGTGGCTTCTGCTTAATGGTTAAGCTTTTGCCCTTGTTGGCTTTGATGATTTCAAACTTCGCCTTGTATGGTGGTTAAGCACTTGGAGCTTCTGCCTTTTACGGTGGTTAAGCATTGGTTGGTTTTGTTGGCCTGCGTTCCTTTTGTATTTGCCAATGTTCTTGGCATTTTCATTGTATTTTTTTGGGATATGAATTTGTATTGATCATTCCAAGCTGGAAGTGTTATGTACACCTTCCAGCTTGCGGGGGGCTGTTAAGATAGTTATAATTGGTTAGAGTTAGTTAGAATTAGTTTTAATGGTTAGTTAGTTTACTTGGATTAGTTGGCTATATAAGCCAAGGTTACTCATTGTATTCTTCACCTTTTTTCATCATTTTACTAATATACAATTTCTCATTTCTCTTAGCTTTCTCTTTTCCTCTACTCTGAAACCATGAAATTCAACAGCGGTAATGCAATTTCTCTCTCATTTCTGAAATGTCAAATATTGCTCCCCATCACAATAAATGCATTTGGCTTTAACATGTAATATACCACATGTATTTTAAATTCAAAAGCATGAAAGAAGTTGAAAGAAACAGGCTCTTAATTGGTTAATTTCCAGGTATTGATTAGTTGCTATACTGGAATTTCCTCTGATAATCTCATACACGCTACCATTTCAAGAAGAAGAAAAAATTTACGATGAAAGTCTTTGATTAATAAAGACTTCTTATAGTCGCTACATTATGTTGGGAACGTGAAATCAGAACAATGAACATAATGTTATCGATTTCCATGTGCAAGGAGGGTTTTATGAACCTAACTTGAAGTCCCACGTCGAGAGTAATGAACCTAGGTGTGGGACTTATATAGGATTGGACAACCGTTCCCTTATGACCATGGTTTTGAGGTGGAGTTAGGCTCAATCCATATCAATTGGTATCGAACCCCGAGGATGTAGAGCCTCAGTTAAGAGGATAATTTCTCTATCCACATATACGACTCCATTCTCATCACCAAAGAACAGATGATGTTGATATTGCCTTTGACATATACATCCTTTTAGTTTAATTGAGAACTGAGTTCAACTGTAAATAAGAGAAGTGATAGATAGGTATTTTATATTTCTTGAGTATAGGAACAATACAAAACTATAAAATGAGTTGTTCAAATAATTAACTATTATTTTACGTATACCACAAAACTTTCCATCTATTCATTCAGGGCTCTGTGAGGTGTTTGTGTGCACTTTTTTATTTATTTGTTTGTGTTTTTCTTTGAGGTATTTGTGTGCTGACTCTGAGGTATAATTTAGTTTTGTGAAAGGGATAAAGGTGGATGAAGTAATAGTAGAGTAATTATTCCAAAAAGAGCTAAAGATTAACAAAAATTATGTTAGGAAATGATAATGCATCAGATTTAAGGAAGCTATTGAGGCAACCCATTTTATGGCAAGTTAGTATGACAGTGCAGCATGTGTGAGATGGGAATTCATGTATTAGGTTTTTCTATGCACAATGTATTTACTTGCTTTTCATTTTGTTGTTGGTGTAGGAATTATGGTTCACATCTCGTTGTTGTTAGCTCAAATTCATGTTCATTTGTTTTTCGGTCAAGTTATTTATTTGGGCTGTTTCATTGGGTCTTTGAGAATGTTAAATGAGGTTAAGCGAGTTAGAGATCTTGACTTCGGATAATGGGTGTGAAATTGATTGTGTCAAACCTTTGTGAATGTTGTGCTTATTCTGAATTTAGGGGGTTAGGTTAGGTTAGGAATTTCATTTGTACTCTTTCAAGTTTTTTCATTTCCAGCAGCAACAGGGAAACGAGGTATTTTTGCTTGTTTATTTACACTGTGATGTGATGACTTTAAACAAAAGATACAAAACCTCCCTCCCATTACAAACCAAAATGTAGGGGGTGGGCACAGAGAGATGGGACGAAGGGAAAAACCAGGAAAAAGAGAAAAATGGTGGAAAAGAAAAGCCGATTCCTAGAAAATTACAGTTTTTTTTTTTTTTTTTTTATTTTAGGTTTTTATTTTTCATTCTTTTTAAAAGAACATAATCTAAAGTGATTTAGTTATAAAATAATTTAGCAATTTTTTTTTTGGAGATTAAAAAAAAACAAAAGTTGATTTGTAATTCACACGAGGAGACCACACTCTGTTTGTTATCTCTTCTTTCTTTTGCTCCCTTGTATGTTTTTATTCCCCCTGTTACTTTTAATTTAGTTTTATGTTCATTGTGCATTTGAACTTTGAATCGTTAATTTGGGGGCCCAAGGGTTTGTCTTCTGTGGGAATTTTGGGGTATCTTATGTGCTGAAACAGAGGTATAAAGAGGACCTGTGAACGACATAGATGTTGTGAGTTGGAACATTTGAAGATGAAATTGATACATTTGGCTTGGTCGTTGAGCTATTTGTGGAAATAATGTGAAAAGGATGAGAAGAATTAGGGACATTTTTGGTTTGGGTTCAGGTTTTGAATGTAAAAATTGTTAACACTCAGCATAAGTTGTGGGTGAGTGGTGATCTTGTTGGAAATTCCTTGTTTGAGTTGTTGGTGTCTCCTATATGAGTTTGGGTGATTGTTTGAATGGGCCATATGCATCAAGTCACATTATGGAGCTCACTTTCACATGGTCTGCCCTTTGCAGGAATGCAATTCCTCTCTCAATTCTGAAATGTCAAATACTGCTCCCCCCTCAGTCCTCACAATCAAATGCATTTGGCTTTTACATGCAATATGCCATATATATAAAGGAAAGAATAAGTTGAAAGAAACAGGCTCTCAACTGGTTAATTTCCAGGCATTGATTAGTGACTAGAAGCAGTCTTTATTAATCAAAGACTTTAAATCATCGTAATTTTTCTTCTTCTTGAATAGTGGTAGCGTGTATGAGTTTATTGGAGAATGCCCATGCCTGCACGGTATGCCGTTATATATGCAATTGAGAACAGATTTACGAAACAGAAGGAGGATATTGTGTAGGTCGTGATCAGTTTTATGTTGGAAAGAATCAATGTCATGGTGTACTGTGTAGTGTTAAAATATAATTGATTCCAACGGTTGGAACTTGTTAGCGCATTCCATCATTACTCACATGTTGAATTTTTATTTACTTGAGAATGTTGAGAAATACCAGCATAATTTCCCTCCTCTGTGAATTCAAAAATAGGCACTAAGCGGAAGCGTAAAAATAAGTGTAATAACACCGGACAATTTTTAGCGTGGAAAAACCTCCTCAATGTGAGCAAGGAAAAAACCACGGGACCCGTAGGCCGCTTAAACTTCCACTATAACAATAATGGGAATACAAAAATACAAGAATATTGTATCCTCAATTTGTGGATTACACTCCCACAAATTGGCTCACTATTTTTCTCTCTGAGAAAACTCTCTCTAAGGATCTCTCTATTTTTCTCTCACTCTCTCTTGTGAGGATTGGTGTGCTTTGTTAGCACCCCTTAAGCTTCTTTATATATGCTTAAGGGGACTCTCCAAGTTAGCTCCCATACAATGTGAGACTTGCTTTGGCTGAAATTTCCAACAAATCCCCCCTTCAGCTAAAGGGAAAATATCCTTGAATCAGTTTGGGGTTGATGCTAGGCCTGCAACTTCTTTACAGACTTCTATCTTCTCTTTCGGTAGAGCTTTTGTCATCATATCCGCCCCGTTATCTTTTGTATGTATTTTCTCAATCTGCAGCAGTTTACTTTCCAACACATCACGGATCCACTGATACCTTACGTCGATGTGTTTCGACCTTGAATGAAATGTTGAGTTCTTGCTGAGATGGATTGCGCTGACTGTCGCAATAGAGAATATAACTTTCCTGATCCTGTCCTAACTCTTGTAGGAACTTCTTCATCCACAAGATCTCTTTACAACCTTCGGTGATTGCGATGAATTCTGCTTCTGTAGTGCTTAAAGCAATGCACTTTTGTAGTCTTGACTGCCATGAGATAGCTCCCCCTGTAAAAATAATTAGATATCCTGATGTAGACTTTCTTGAATCCACATCTCCTGCCATATCTGCATCTGAATACCCAAGAAGCTTTAAATTTCCATTGCCAAAACACAAGCAGCTTTTGGCAGTTCCTCTCAGATATCGTAGTATCCATTTCACTGCATTCCAGTGTTCATTTCCTGGATTTGATAGGAATCTACTCACAACTCCGACAGCATAAGCAATGTCTGGTCTTGTACAGACCATTGCATACATAAGACTACCCACTGCAGAAGAATAGGGCACCTTGTTCATTTCTTCTTTTTCTTCTTCTTCATTCCCTGGACATTGCGTCTTACTCAGTTTGAGATGACCAGGTAATGGAACATGCACAGGTTTGGCATTATGCATGTTGAACCTTTCAAGAACTTTCTGGATATAGTCTTCTTGTGACATCCACAACATCCTTCTAGAACGATCTCTAGTTATCTTCATTCCAAGAATCTTCTTCACTGCACCTAGATCTTTCATGGCAAAAGACTTTCTCAATGCCTTCTTGAGAGCAGCTATTTTCGCCTTATCTTTCCCAATAATTAGCATATCATCAACATACAACAGAAGTATGATGGATTCACCATTCTCATAGTTCTTCACAAACACACAATGGTCTGCGGAGGTCTTCTTGAAATTGTGTTGGGTCATGAAGAGATCAAACTTCTTGTACCATTGCCTTGGAGCTTGCTTCAGACCGTAGAGGCTTTTCTTCAGACGACACACTAGATGTTCCTTGCCTGGTTCTGCAAAACCTTTTGGTTGTTCCATATAGATTTCCTCCTCTAGGTCTTCATGTAGGAATGCTATTTTTACATCAAGTTGTTCAATCTCCAAGTTTAGTTTTGCATCTAGACCGAGAATTGCTCTAATAGATGTCATCTTCACCACTGGTGAGAAGATTTCTTCAAAATCTATGCCTTTCTTCTGGTTGCACCCCTTTACAACAATTCTTGCTTTGTACCTGGGGTTTGGGCTGTTCTCTTCCGTCTTGAGCTTGAACACCCATTTGTTTTTCAACGCCTTTCGTCCATCTGGTAATCTCACCAGGTCATACGTCTGATTCTCTTTCAGGGACTGCATTTCTTCTTCCATGGCTTGCAACCATTTCTCCTTATCATTCGTCTCAATTGCTTCTATGAAGCTTTGAGGTTCTCCTTCATCAGTGAGATTGACATATTCATCTGAATAATATCTTCTTGATGGTTGTCTGACTCTTCTGGATCGTCTTACTTGAGATTCTTCTTCTGTCTTATCAGTCTCCATCATCTGATCCTGACTTTGTTCTATCTGGTTAGGTTGTTCTGTCTAAACAGATTGTTCCTCCTGATCACGTTCATCATTCCTTTGAGGATTCTCTCCCCCTGAATTGTTTATCACAACAGGACTTGAATCAGAAATCACTTTGTGCTTTGGCTTCTCAGATTTCTTAATGTCTTGGATTGTTTGATCTTCAAAGAACACCACATTCCTGCTTCAAACAATCTTCTTGTGTGCAGGATCCCATAATCTGAAACCAAGTTCATCTCTTGGTGAACCAAGGTATATGCATTCCTTTGTCTTTGCATCTAGCTTTGCTCTTTCATCTTTAGGAATGTGGACAAATGCCCTACACCCAAAGGCTCTCAAGTGACCATAAGAGGCTTTCTTTCCAGTCCATACTTCATCTGGAATCTCTCCATTTAAAGGTCTTGAAGGAGACAGATTTATCAGATCAACTGCAGTTTTCACTGCTTCGCCCCAAAATGATTTGGGAAGTTTTGCTTGAGAAAGCATGCTTCTGACTTTCTCTGCGATCGTTCTGTTCATCCTTTCAGCTACTCCATTCATCTGAGGTGTCTTGGGAGGAATTTTCTCATGTCTTATCCCATGAGTTTTGCAATGTGTCTCAAACAGACCTATGTATTCTCCGCCATTATCACTTCTCAAGCATTTCAATTTTCTTTCAGATGCTCGTTCTACAGAGGCATGAAACTCCTTGAAAGCTTGAAGAACTTGATCTTTCGTCTTCAATGGATACACCCACACCTTCCTAGAGTGACCATCAATGAAGGTAACAAAGTATTGAGCACCACCAGCAGACCTTTCAGACGTTGAGCAAACATCTGAATGAACAAGATCCAGAATCTGCTTTCTTCTTCTTGCATCATCTGGTCTTTTAAAAGATACTGTGTTGTTTGCCTGCTAGACAGTATTCACAGGATTCAAGTGGCCGCCCTTTTATGTTTGGGAGATGATCTTTTGAAAGGATCTCCAGAACCTTCTCGCTCATGTGGCCCAGTCGTTTATGCCACAGTTCTTTGGTTGCGTCTTGAGCAACATTCGTCTCCCCCTTGCATATCTTTCCCTGCATAATGTACAGAGAGCCTTCCTTTCTGCCACGAGCAATAATCATGCTTCCTCGGATGAGTTTCCATCTGCTGCTACCAAATTGGTTTATCATCCCGACTTCATCTATCTTTCCCACTGAGATAAGGTTCAGACACATCTCGGGTCTATGTCTGACCTCCTTCAGCACAAGCTTATTTCCATTCTCAGTCATCAAAGTTACTTCGCCAATACCGACGATTTTACTTGTGACATGGTTTCCCATCTTCACCGTACCAAAATCTCCTTTTTGGTATGATGAGAAGAATTCTTCATGAGGTGTGACGTGGAAGGATGCTCATGAGTCAATTATCCATATGCAATCATCTGATGCAACATTTAGATAATTTTCTTCTCCGATAAGAAATATATTCTCATCATTCGAGGCCACTGCAGTAGTTGTTCCATCTTCTTTCTTCTTCTTCGGGTTAATCTGGTCAGGGTGGACTGTTCCAGCTTGTTGATCTCTTTTCAAGAATCTACACTCAGGCTTTACGTGTCCTGGTTTGCCACAGTAATAACAATTTAGTCTAGTTCGAGATTTGGACCTACCTTGTGATTTTCCACGGCATCCTTTTCCACGATTCTTACTCCTTCCTCTATTTTCAACAACATTGGCTTCAAACTGATTGTTCAAACCTCTTTCCCTTCGTCTTGACTCTTCATTTAGCAAACAGTCTGTAACATAATCCATGCTAAGCTTTCCGTCTGGAGCAGAGTTGTTGAGAGTGACAACTAGAGTGTCCCAACTCTCAGGTAGAGAACTGAGGAGTAGAAGAGTTTGCAACTCATCATCAACACTCATGCCTGCCTTTGTTAATTGATTAACAATGCCTTTGAAAGTGTTCAGATGTTCGATCATATTTTGACCGTTCATGTACTCCAACTTTACCAATCGTCTGACAAGGTGGGCTTTGTTCCTGGGCGTCTTCTTTTGAATCAAGGATTCAAGTTTTGTCCACAACTCATACGCATTGGTATAAGTTGATACATGCTCGAACAAGCTTCGATCAATATATTTCCGGATCATAGCCACTGCTTTCCGATTCTGAAGCTCCCAATCTTTGTCAGTCTTCACATCCGGCATATCCTTCGGCATATCCTTCTGGGTAATTGGAAAATACAAATCTTTGCAGTATAGACGATCTTCCATCATCGGCTTCCAATAGGAGTAGTTATCTGCAGTTAGCTTGAACATGTCTCCATCATGAGTGATAGCTCCCTCCATCTTGAGTTACACAGGCCAATAACTCCTCCAACCAGGCGGGTTTTGATAAAAATAACACTATAAGTGAATAGTGTCGTATAGGTGACTTGTATCGAATGCTGAAAATTACTGTAGTTGATGAACAGTACATACCGAGGAAGTTCCCAGGAAAGAGAGGTGGGTCAATAGACACACTTAAATACCAAGTCTTTCCTAGCCAGAACTTTTCTAGGCATGCACTTTCACACTACCACACTTTATTTCCGGCAACAAAAATAATTCTTTTATGATGTGGAAGATCAGATAATGCTGCAGCCACAGCATACTAAGAATTTTCTTATAAATCCGGCACCTACTATTCCAGAGCTCTGATACCATTATTGGGAAATACCAGCATAATTTCCCTCCTCTGTGAACTCAAAAATAGGCACTAAGCGGAAGCGTAAAAATAAGTGTAATAACACCGGACAATTTTTAGCGTGAAAAAACCTCCTCAATGTGAGCGCAAGGAAAAAACCACGGGACACGTAGGTCACTTAAACTTCCACTATAACAATAATGGGAATACAAAAATACAAGAATATTGTATCCTCAATTTGTGAATAACACTCTCACAAATTAGCTCACTATTTTTCTCTCTGAGAAAACTCTCTCTAAGGATCTCTCTATTTTTCTCTCACTCTCTCTTGTGAGGATTGGTGTGTTTTGTTAGCACCCCTTAAGCTTCTTTATATAGACTTAAGAGGGCTCTCCAAATTAACTCTTATACAATGTGAGACTTGCTTTGGCTGAAATTTCCAACAGTGAATCCCTTTTGAGTGCTTAATAAAAGGGTTGAATCATCACTTGCTCCATCGGGTGAGATTTGTTTCTCAACTCCACCGAGAGGAACTCGATCCGATTGTTTATGTTTTTGTTTTTAAAAACTATTTTGTAAAGTGATTTTTAAGAATTATTTTTAAAAAATAAAAATAAAATATTCTGTTTGTAAACAATGTTTTGAAAACAGTTTTAAACGTTCGAGAACAAAAAAAACCTGATTGGTAAATTTGTTCTAAAAAACAGTTTCTAAAACAAAAAAATAGAAAAATTGTTTGATCGGTAAGAATTTCTTTGATTTCTATGATTTGATTCTTATAAAAAAAAAATAGTTCCAAAAACCATATTGATGAAGTTGTGGTTATGCAAGTAACAAGATTTTTTCACTCAAAAATATATCACTACTTTAAGCCTACGTCATTTTATATCACTACTTTTAAACATTTTATTTAGTCATGAAAACAAGCTTCATAAGTAATTATGGTTTTAAAAAGAATCTCACATCTCCCTCATCTATTGTTTATTGTCGTGTTCTTCACAAGTAATACTTATTTATTTGTAGCTTGTAATAATATTATGTTTTTTTTTCTTTATGATAAGCAAATTTTTTTTTGAATAAAAGATACAAAGAACACCCTAACCCATATACATAACTAAACATACAATTAAAGATAGATCTAATGTAAATAAAATACTAGACAAACCAATCCTTTATTGCTATTACATTAACCTATCGCAACCACTAAAGTAACAGAGAAGGAAGAAGCCAAACTTTACCACCCCACCTCACTGGTAATTCCAAACGAAGAGGAGGGTTGGCATTTAATGTCACTAAACAGTAGGAGAATGATTAAGCTTAAGAAAAAACTATCATAGCATCCTTTAGACTTTACATAACCAACTTCTATAATTCTTCTTTTATCCTCAACCGCACCTTACCAAACAGAAAGCTCACTGCAAACCCCACCCTCACTGCCACACACCCATAACTCACAAAAATCACTCATGAAGAAAAAACTCAACTGATAACAGCTCCTGCCAAGAGAAAAAACAACCACACTCACAGACCCACTCATGAAGAAAACTCACTAATTAGAATAGCCACTTGGCAGATAGGTAACAACAAAGACCAAACAAAAGAAAGCATACGCAAACAAACCTCACTAAACTTCTTTTAAAATCCTTATTACAAATTCATCTCTATTACAAAACCTCACTAGCAAATTATTATATATTAATAAGAGATCAGAACCTTGGAACAATTAATTACATCTCTTGCTTGCATTATCTCTTCCAGCAGCAAAATTCCATCTAACATTGTAATTGCTTCTTTGCCTGGAGTGCGACGGTGTCGGGTGGCATCAGAGGAGGCGAATCGGAATCGGTGAAGAACACTGGCAAACATCGCGCCTTTGCCTTAGTCTTCTTTTCAGATCTTTCCTTTCTCGATTTTGTTCTTCAATATAAACACTTATTGCTAGAAGAATGATTAAATCAGAGACGTGTTTTTGGCTGACATAAACACTTATTGCAGGATGGCGATTGCACTGAAATTGGGTAGAGGCGGAGGAAGAAGAAGAAGAAACGGCACGAACGAAGGAGGAAGAAGAGGAGGGAGGTGCTTTTTATTTTGTCCATATATTACCAAATTGCCATTAATGAGTACAGGTTGTTCTTCGTACTTTTTCATGTTTTGAGAATAAAATGAGTAAATAGCCAATTTGGTCCCTGAAACTGTGAGATCGTGTCAATTTGGTCCCTCAAATTAACGAAATTGCAAAAAGGTCCCTGAAACTGTCAAACGTTAATCAAGTTGGTCCCTCCGTTAGGCAGGGTTACTTGACGCCGTTAATGGTGCTGACGTGGCACGTTACACGCATATTTGAGGGACAAAATTGATACAGGGACCAAATTGACACTCAATTTTTTTTCAAAAATCCTAACTTCATCTTCTTCTTCTCTCCCCCTTCTCAGTTCTCCCCCTCTCCACCCTCTGATCTCACAAGCATACTTGTATGCTGCCATAACCATACTTTGTACTCTTCAGCAACTAGGCAAGCATTAAAAAGATCCTTACATATAAGTAATTCAAATATTTCAGGATATTATGTTCTTCTAGCGAACATCTACACACGCCCTCGTTTATTTTCATTTCTTTCATCTTTTCAAATTTTGACAGTTATTATCTATGTGAGAATGAGTCAGTCACAAACTCCCATTAGACCCATTTAACTTGCGATACGCACGCACCCAGTCCTATAACCAACTAAAGTAAGAAAAGTTAAAAGCACGGGCAGGTTAGCCTTCTAACTTATACATGACAATGGATGTAAAATACAGAAAAATCAGACAATGCACAATTGAGAAAGAACAAGTTGACCATCAAAATGCAAATTGCTCATAGATTAAACTTTGTCAGCTATGAATGTGATGAATGATGACTCAAAAGAACAAGAGCATTATATGACTACAAAACAGTAAAACCCAATTCCCCACCCATAATTGAAATCTTCCGCAATATTTATCTAAACATAAAATAAAAAAAACGAAATAAATAAGAAGAAACGCAGATCGATCAAGGTTGTTGTTGAGCATCAATGAAGCCAGCATCAACAACACCTTCTCCTTCTTAGCCCTTTCAACATCCTGATCCACCATCATCTTCACCAATTGTTCAAACCCAACCTTAGGCTTCCACCCAAGCACCTTCTTAGCCTTGCTCGCATCCCCTTTCAGATTATCCACCTCCGAAGGCCTGAAGTACTTCTTATCAATCACCACATAATCCTTCCAATTCAGACCCACATACCCAAACGCCACCTCCAAGAACTCCTCCACCGAGTGCGACTCCTCCATCGCCACCACATAATCATCGGGCTTCTCTGCTGCAAAGATAAGCCACATGGCCTCCACATAATCCCCAGCGAATCCCCAATCCCTGGAAGCCATTGATCAGAGGGTGGAGAGGGGGAGAACTGAGAAGGGGGAGAGAAGAAGAAGATGAAGTTATGGTTTTTGAAAAAAAATTGAGTGTCAATTTGGTCCCTGTATCAATTTGGTCCCTCAAATATGCGTGTAACGTGCCACGTCAGCGCCGTTAACGGCGTCAAGTAACCCTGCCTAACGGAGGGACCAACTTGATTAACATTTGACAGTTTCAGGGACCTTTTTGCAATTTTGTTAATTTGAGGGACCAAATTGACACGATCTCACAGTTTCAGGGACCAAATTGGCTATTTACTCGAATAAAATACTAGAAAACCAGATAAAAAGTAAAAACAACTCAAGATCTTCTCTAATTTTAGTTTTTCAAGTTTTTTGTCTTTTTATTCTTGAATTTTTGTTTTTCTTTTCTGGTTTGTTGGTAAACTGGACAAGTACAATATAACTACACATATGCTGTGAGAACTGTGCTTAATACACTCTCAGAAGTGTGCTTAATAAATTATGGGTCATGCAAATGAGTGTCCTTAGAGCATCCACATCACCAAAAAACCGGTGTGCTTAACTCTTTTAGCACCGGTTCTTATGGTTTGCCTGCGATGCAGCAGATTCTTAAAAAAATGCTTGTTAAGCACGGATCTTCCACAAGCATCGAGTGCTTGTAGTCATCCGTGACATTAATTCTTTTTTTTAAAATCCAAATAATTGAAACTTTAGGGTGGGGGGAAGTAGCCGTTGGGAAACAGCTAAAATTATGATCGTTTGGGAATATTTTATTTTTTTAATGTACCAATTACTATGTATAAATATGTGATGAACTTTCATTTTTTTTACACAACCAAACCTATCTAAATTTTCTTAATCATAGGGACTAGTTTGAGACTTTTTTTTACTTATATGAACTAAATTAAAAATTGGTGTCACGTATAGGAAACAAATGTTTGGTTTAAGCTTGAAATAAATTATAATCATATAATAACAAGGTTAGGAATTTTATTTGCACTCTTTCAAGTTTTCCACTTAAACGAGGTGTTTCGCTTGTTTATTTACATTGCGATGAAGCAGAATCGTGTTGGTATAAACTTTAAACAAATCATACAAAATTTCCCCTTTCCTTTACAAAACAAAATGAAGGAAAAAAATTGGAGAAAAAGAGATGGGATGAAGGTGATGAAAACCAGAAAAGACATAAAAAAGGGTGGAAAAGTGATGGATTTTATAGTTGACAATAGAAGAGACAATAGTTGGGAGCATGAATCATGTGGTAAAGGAATATAATTTGGTAGATGTATGGAGGAGGCTTGAGAGAATAAACATAAGAAACTTTCATTTCAAATTCCTCTACCCTTACAAATGGTTGCATGTTGCCTTTTTATAGGTATAGATCACCACCAATGATGAGGTGGCTAGAAATTTCTAGAGAACTCATCATATTCTTTTAAAACATATAGTTACATGTTTTATTTGCTAAATGCTAGAACATTCTAGACAATTACTGTACTACCGGTGGCTCGAGATTATTTGGACCGACAAATAGGCCGAGAATATTTGGGCTAGACAGATCCCAAAAATTATAGAGAACTGATGTAGAGCCGAGTTAATCTTACTCGGGTTGTAGAACCGAGTTAATTTTACTCGGGTTGTGAGCTCCATGCACGAAGAGGTGGTTAATACATCGTGGAGCACTCAGTTGTCAGCCCGTGTGGGTCGATCATAGGGTAGACGTGATAACCGTTGAGATAATGGAGATGAGAGATTTGAGTATAAATTATAGTCCTTGTTATAATTTATGGATAAGCTATTCTGTAACAGTAAACTCCATTGAGAGTATTCCTTAATAAAAGAGCGATTGTTCTTGATTGAGTTTGACTGTGAAACATAGCAATATTGTTCTTCGGGTTCTCGGATTGACATTGCCAGAAATTCGTAAGAACATTTGCCGTCCACCGTGGGGCAGAGGCAAACTGTCCTCGACCGCATTTCTTTGAGCAACAATGGTAGAGACACGAAGTGCAAGCGATAGGAAAAGCAGGACGACAACCACAACATCCAATGCCGAGGCACCACCTCGACGTGGAGCACCAGATCCTGCGGTTCTCCGTCTCATGATGAATTTAAGAAGGGAAATAGATCAACTTAGAAGAGAGAATGAGGAATATCAGAGGGAAAGGGAATGAAGCCCAGAGCATACTGAATCCTCTAGGCATAATTAAAGGAGACGCCGAAAACGTACTCCCCACAGGGAAGACGGGGAACACAGTAGCAGGGTTGTAAACGAAGGTCCGGAGCCGAGGGAGCATCCGTTCACTGATGAGGTCATGTTAACTCCATTCCTAACCAACTTCCAGTTTCCAAAGGTGAAGCAGTATGATGGTTGCACTGATCCTCAAGAGCACATTACGGCTTTTAATATCAAGATGATACCCTTGCAAGCATCACCTAATTTGAAATGCCAGATATTCCCGATTACTCTAGAGAAGGCTGCGTTATCATGGTATTCTCGTCTCCCACTGAGATCTGTTACGTCATAGATGGATCTGACCACCAAGTTCAATGTTCAATTCTCCACGAGCCAACGACTTCGAAAAATGTCGGCTTATTTGGTGAATACTTGGACCGTTTCAATGCAGAAGTCATTCAGGTTCCAGACCTATGAGAAGGAGTAGCTTTTCATGCATTCACTTCTGGTTTGAGGTCAGGTCCATTCTCGGATTCTTAGGCCAAGAAGGAAGCATTCGATATTGATGAAATCAGACAATGAGCGGCAAAGTACATCAGCATGGAGGAAGCCCAGGAGTTAAAGAAGAGAGATGTGCAAGACAAAGGAGAAACGAAGGAAATTCAAGGACAAGAAAAAGGGTATGTGTCAATTCGAGAAATACGACCCAAAGTTTGACCAAAATATAGCGTGTATACCCCTCTCAATACTCCTCGAGCCAGAATTCTGGATGAGGTGTATCATGCTGATATTATCGAGCACCCACCCCAAGGTCGTGTACCAACAAAGGCGGATAGGAGGAAATACTGTCGTTTCCACAACAACTACAGACCCACCACCGAAGATTGCTGGAATTGGATGGATCAGATAGAAGAACTGATACAAATGGGGAAGTTAGGAGAATATATCTTGCGTAAATGACACCATCAAGATGAGCGAGATGGAAATCAAGGTAGAGAAAGAGAAAACACTTATAGGAGAGAAGAGGGACCGAGTAAACGAAGAGAGCAACGAGAAGATTCGAGGGTCCGAGAAACCGAAAATCGCCCAGTGAGAGGAGTTATAAATACCATCTCGGGAGGATTTGCTGGATGCGGAGTAACTAGTTTAGGAAGGAAGAGACATCTCAGGGCGGTCAAGGTCATCAATTCAATAATCTATAAACCAAAGAAGGTAAATTCCCCCATTATTTTTACTGATGATGATTATGTTGGAGTTGACCCAAATCAGGATGACCATATGGTCATCACTGTAGAAATGGCTAATTTTATGGTCAGGAAAACATTGGTGGATCAAGGGAGTTCGACAGATATCCTCTATTACTCAACTTTCAAAAAGTTGGGAATTCCAGAAAGCATTATTAAAGGATTTAACACTGCACTGGTTGGATTATCGGGTGAGCAAGCCGATACAAGGGGATATGTTGAACTTCTCACTAAATTTGGTAACGGGTCCGCATCCAAAACCATAATGGTGAAGTATGTGATCGTGGAGGCGCGAAACGCTTACAATATTGTTCTGGGAAGGCCAAGCCTCATTGAATTGGGAGCCATAGTCTCTACACATCATCGCCGACCATGAAGTTTCCAACAGTCGGGAGTCGGTCAAGGCTGATCAGCAGATTGCACGACAATGTTATGTCGACAATCGAAGGTCATGCGATTGACAAGAAAAAGGAGGAAGCAGAAAATCGATTGAACCAAAAGCGGTGGAAGTTAATTCGATAGAGTTGGATCCGAGGACAAATACTGGATGAACTTTGCCCGAAACCGGTAGATGAGTTAGTCGACTTCCAATTGGGAGTAAAAGAGGGTCGGGTGACACATATAGGAAAGCAATTGCGATCGATGATTGCACAATGGATCAGAGAGGTCATATAAAAAAATTCAGATTTGTTTGCATGGAGTGGAGCGGATATGCCGGGGATTGATCCGAAATTCATTTGTCATAAATTTGCTTTGTGTCCTGATGCTAAGCCAGTGGCACAGAGGAAAAGAAAAGTGGGCGAGTAAAGAAGAGATGTGATCGAGAAGGAAACAACGAAGCTTATGGAGGCCAATTTCATTCGCGAGATCAAGTACACTACTTGGCTTTCGAATGTAGTACTGGTGAAGAAGGTCAATGGAAAATGGAGGATGTTCACAGATTACACCGATCTAAACAAAGCTTGTCTGAAAGATTCCTATACCTTGCCTAGTATTGACCAACTAGTAGATAGGGCAACATGTTATGAAATTTGGAGTCTGATTGATGCTTACTCAGGGTATAATCAGATCCGGATGTTTGATCCAGACGAAGACATAATGACTTTCATGTCCAACAAGGCAAATTATTGTTATCGGGTAATGCCTTTCGGGTTGAGGAATGCAGGGGCAACATATCAGAGGCTGATGGATAAAGTCTTTGAGGGGCAGATAGGAAAAAAACAAGGAGGTGTACGTAGACGACATTGTTGTCAAATCCAGTGACCCATCTCGGCATGCTACAGACCTATAGGAGATATTCTCACAGTTGAGAAAGCACAATATGAGGTTGAATCCTGAAAAATGCAATTTTGGAATCCGAAGTGGAAAGTTTTTTGGATTTATGTTAACACACAGAGGGATTGAATCCAACCCGGATAAATTCAAAGCAATCATTGAAATGAGGAGTCTGACAAATTTGAAGGAGGTGCAAAGATTGGAGGGTAGATTGGCGTCTTTATCTCGTTTTCTGCCCAAGTCAGTCGAAAGAGCTCGGCCTTTGTTCAAACTCCTTAAGAAACCCAAGAAGTTTGAATGGATTGCTGACTGTGAGGAATCCTTCCAAGCCTTCAAGTTATTTCTTGGGTCACCACCTATTTTGAGCAAGCCACGACCCGACCGAGAACTGTTGTTGTATCTCTTAGTCACAGAAGCTTCGGTGAGTGCGGTCATAGTACAGGAATTTAACAAGCAGCAATTCCCAATTTACTACATTAGCAGTCCTACATGAAGCGGAGACGAGATACCAGATGATCGAGAAGCTGGCATTTACGTTGGTCATAGCCGCCCGACGTCTTCTACCCTACTTTCAAAGTCATCAGGTAGTGGTCAAGACAAATCATCCAATTAAACAAGTTTTATGGAAGCCGGAGCTAGCAGGGAGGATGATTGCCTGGTTGGTGGAGCTATCAGAGTTCGGGTTACAGTATGAACCCAGGGGACCGATGAAGGTCCAGTGCTTGTCGGATTTTGTATCCGAGTTAATTCCTACTTAGGAGCCTATCTCAGAATTGTGGATTCTGTATGTTGATGGTGCTTCCAACATAAAAGGAAGCGGGGCGGGAATAATTCTAGAAGGGCCAGGTGACATGGTGTTGGAGCAATCTTTGAAGTTTGATTTTAAAGCATCCAACAACGAAAGAGTACGAGGCCATTATTGCCGGTTTGAAACTGGCCAAAGAGATTGGTGTGAAGCTGGTCAAGTGCAAGAGTGATTCTCAGCTTGTAACGGGACAAATCTCAGGCACATATCAAGTGAAGGAGCCACGCCTCACCGGGTATTTGTGTAAAGTCAATACTTTAATTTCTGCATTTGATGAATTTAGAATTGAAAATATTCCCCGAGAAAGGAATGCTCGGGCTGATTTATTATCAAAGTTGGCCAGTACTAAGAAAACAAGTCAGCATAGAACAGTGATATAGGAAACTTATTATCAGCCGAGTATAGAGATGGTTGAGGAAGAGGTCTTTGCCGTAGAGATAAAAGATCGAGAATGGATGACCCCAATATGGGAGTTCATAGTTAATGATGCAATCCCCGAAGATGCACATGAAGCTCGGTAGATGAGAAGGCAGGCTAGCTCCTACACATTGGTGTCGGGTGACTTATACAAATGCTCTTTTTCTGACCCATTACTAAAATATCTGGTCAAGGAAGAGAGTGACTATGTAATGACTGAGTTACATCGAGGTATTTGCGGTATGCATAATGGAGGCAGGACAATGGCTAAGAAGGTGATCAGAGCTGGTATTTCTGGCCGACAATGAGGATAGATTATGCAGTGTATGTTAGACAATGTGAAGAATGTCAGAAGTTTTCATTAATGAAGTACCAACATGCTGAGGAGCTCCATAATATCACAGCAGCTTGGCCCTTTGATATATGGGGAATTGACATTGTCGGTCCATTTCCCCTGGCAAAGGAATAGGTCAAATTTTTAATGGTGGCTATAGATTATTTCACAAAGTGGGTAGAGGCATAGCCCTTGGCAAAGATTACAGCGAAACAAGTTCAGAAGTTTGTTTGGCAAAATATTGTGTGCCGTTTCGGATTGCCGGCGGTGATTATCTCAGATAATGGGAAGCAGTTTAAAGATAAAAATTTTGGTGAGTTTTGTTAGAATCTCGGCAACAGAAGGAACTTCTCTTCCGTAGAGCACCCACAAACCAATGGTCAAGTAGAGGTAACAGTCTGATTTTTAATTACGCTACGGTTAAAATATAATTAATTATATTTTAATCTGAGAGTTAGAAAGTGGTTTTAAATAAAATAAAATAAAATCATGGTCATAGTCTTTCTTATGGTAGAAGGTTACGGTGAATTTTTGGGTTTAAAACTTAGACGGTGTCTGCGTTTTTTTACTGACAGTATAGTTTTATACCGACAGAAAACCCCAATTTGACCTCGAAACTGAAATTTGTAGATTTTTTATATTTTTTACATGAGGAATTATATTTTCCAAATTTCTGATCAGAAATAAAATATTATGTTTATTCGGACGAATTTTGGTAAAAATTCGGACGGAAAACAGTCGGTGTTTTCACTAACAGTAAGATTTTAATGATCAGAAAACCTAATTTTGACTCGTGAACGAAATGGTTTATATTTAAATAATATTTCTAACGAGTTTGTTTGTTTTGAAAATTTTCAACCGAAAACGAAATATTACGTTTTTACGCGGGCGTAAAACTCTAATCGGGAAACCGACGGAGTCGAAAACGGAACTGCAGAGACCCGTCAAGTGATTGGGACAACGAGTGATATATGATGACCCATGGAGGATGAGTCACCAAGCATTTATGAGCATTAAATGCTAGTAATCATGACTTTTGGGTAAAATGACCAAAATACCCCCAATCTTTCGCGGTTATTAACAAGACATATCTACGCACTCTTAACCACTCATTTTACATGGTTGTAAACCTCCCACATCTCTCCAATTTTTTGCTGCCACATTCCATAAACCATACCTATTTCATTTTGCTTTCATTTCATCATTTTCCTCTCAAAAACCGAAATCGGGTAAATAACGGAGCTGCGTACGAGGTGTCCGGGAACCGTTAACGGATTGAATTGATGAGTCATGGATGACTCATTAGATGTGGCCCAAAATTAGTCACACCCTCCTTCATTCTCTACCAAGTATTTTAACCAAACTATGGTTACAAATTAACTCTAGTTAGGTAATAATAACCATAGTTAAGTTATCATATTATTTTCTAAACTTAACCTATGTCAACTAACCTAACCTTAGTTTATTTTTAACATTAAACAACTCATTTACCTCACTCCCTCACTAAAATCCAAGACCCAAACCCCTCCCATACTTAACCAGAATTTCATTTTCTCTCCCAAGTCATTTTGCTCACCAAGAACACCAAGATCATCCTTTGTGTTCTTGAGAAGTTATTCATTTCTCATCAAGTTATTGATCAAAACTCTTAATTCCAAGGTGAGGAATCCCTTCCTCGCCATCTTAGCTTCATTTATCATGCATCAAATCTTCATTTCCATCAAATTTTCACAAAACTCCATTTCTAGATCTAGAACTTCAAATAATTCTAGAAAATTGTAGAAAAATCATTTTAATGTGAAACCAATTTCTATGATCCTTATATGAATTCTACTTTCATTATCTAAGAGTATGTAAGCAAAAGAATTTTCCTTTCTATTTTTCTATATACGACCGAATCTAAGTATTAGTTGGCAAATGAGATTTTGTTCAATTTTTAACTTAGATGAAGTTGTTTATAAGCTATCTAGGGTTTCTATGTTCTAAATATAAGAGTTTAAAATCAAAAGAAATTCCTAACCCTATTTTCTAGTCTTGGCCGAAATTGGGTTCATATGAACAAAATAAGTTTTCTTTAATCTTTAACTAGATCATGATTTGTATCAACTATTTAAGGTGTGTAGGTTCTAAATCCAAGAGTTTGTGTGAAAAAGGAATTTCTAGCCTATTTTTCTTATTATGGCCGAAATCCTAACCATAAAGGTTAGAGGAATTTGTTTCATATTTTTAAATTGTAACACTTGATTTATGATAGTTAATACAGGAAAGAAGATCCAAAAGATGGAGTTGAGAAAATAACCCTAGCCTATTTTTGATATCGTGGTCGAACCTAGCATGAATTAGTCATAGTTGGTTTTTGTTTGATTTATTTGTGTTATGTTGTTTTGGTCGAAGGTTAACCATTAACCGTGGTAGAGTAACGAGGATCGAAAAGTTCAGGACTTCGGTGATAAGTTCGGGTGGGTGAAAGAAATAATCTACCGTCAGAAATGATAAGTAGTATATTCTATAATAATTGTGTAGGGCGACCTAAACCCTATTAGTAGTTAAGTAATCAACAAGACCAAAATCACATTGGAAACCTTTTCTGTAAAACCAATGGTGATTCGGGGATTGTATGTTTATCGACATTATGATGATTTTAGATTGTTTATGATTGATTTGACTTTATTATAATTATTGAATTGATATTGTGTTATTTTGGTGATATTGGAATACGCTGTTGATATTGTGTTATGCATGATCTGCCTGGTTTTGATATTGTACTTAGTGGATTTTAAGCAATTATATATATATTGTTCGGGAGATAATTGTTTGGGTGTGAGGATATGGTGACTTAGAGATGCCTAACCTAAATGAGTTATTTTAAGGCACTAGGATGTTATTAATATGGCTTAGTGATATTCATGTGTTTACGTTGTTGTTCACAATCGTATATTTGGAATATACGAGGTCAAGAGTTCTTGTTAGACCATTCCACCTTAGAATTTAAGTTGTGCAACTATAGTGTCATTGCTATGCATGAGCACCCTTGATAGAGATAAAAGAGAACCAGGGTGTGCACCGACAGTACTGTGCTGCTATAGTATCATTGCTTTGCATGATCATTCTTACCATGGATGAGAATGTGCACTGGCGTAGGGAACGCGTCACCTGGATGACTGACTGACATTCCTAACGAGGAATGTGTGACAGGATTAGTGGTGGCTACGTCAGTATAAAAGTGTAGTTATGTGAGATTGGGGTAGAGAATGGTACATTAATTTAAGGATGATTTGTTAGTTATGTATGTTGATTGTCTGTGACATTTATTGTATGATATGCTATGACTCTTTTCCGCTTTTGATGATAGAAATGTTTCTTATCCCCTATATCTTTATGTGGGTTGTATTTTATTTCTGATGTGATCATACGAGAAGACCCGATGGAGGAACCAGTTGCTAAGGAGTTAGATGGAACTCCGTATGAACCAGAGGCGAGAGGACGAGTTGTGGATTCCAGCAATGTAGTTTAGTGTCTAGGGTCAGTGAGTCTTATAAGATGTTTTATTTTCCGCTGATTATAAGCAGTTTGTATGACTAAATACATGTGCGGGATCCTACTGATAGGATACCCTAAACAGTGTTTTGGTAATGTAATGAACAAACATGTGTGTATTTATATATTATAACTTTGGTGTGTTTAATTTTCAGAAGTTATATGGTTAGTAAATAAGTTTTTAATTTTTACATATTTTCAATGATAAGCGTGCGATTAAGTAAATAAATAATAAGATTTTAATCTAATAATACAATGGGGCACAACGGGGTGTCTCACCACAAACAAGGTCATTGTCAATGAGTTGAAGAAAAGACTGTGGAAGTCAAAAGGTTTATAGGCAGAGGAATTGCCGAGTATTCTTTGGGCTTGCCGCTGTACCCCACAGTCGGCCACACGAGAAACTCCTTTCCGAATGGTGTATGGGGCTGATGCTATGATACCAGTCGAGTTGGGAGAGATCTCGTTAAGAAGGAAAATTCATGATCCTCAACTTAATGCAGAGGACAGAAAGCTGGAGCTGGACTTGGTTGATGAGGTAAGGGAAAAGCTAGAGCAACAGAAGCTGCAAGCAAGCAGAAGGCAGTATGTCGGTACAATTCAACATTGAAATTGAGATTCTTTCAAGCCGGTGATTTGGTGTTAAGGCGGCAAGGAGAAGCTCGGAATGATTCTACTGAAGGAAAACTAGATGCTAACTGGGCAGGACCTTTCAGAGTGGTGGAGAATTTGAACAATGGTGCATACAGACTCCAAGAATTGTCAGGGAAGCCGATTCCGAGAACTTGGAACGCTTCTCACCTTATGTTATACTTCAGTTAGGCTATGACAGATGGTGTGTACTCTTTTTCCTAACCCGACCTTTTTTCCCACAGGGTTTTTGGTCGGGAAGGTTTTAACGAGGCACACCGAAGTCATGTAAATATGCACTTTGATGTTATGTTAATGAAGTTGTGTTGTTCAGTAATGAAGTTTATTATCCAATTTCTTCTAAAGCCGTATCAAGTATTGAATATTTGCCTTGGAGGCAAACCAAAGTCCTTAAAAATGAGCATGACTTCGGGTAAAAGGCACTAAAGTCCTTAAAAACGAGCATGACTTCGGGTAAAAGGCAATTAAAAGCCTTAAAAATGAGCATGACTTTGGATAAAAGGCACCAAAGTCCTTAAAAATGAGCATGACTTTGTGTAAAAGGCATTAAAGTCCTTAAAAACGAGCATGACTTCGAGTAAAAGGACATTTAAGTCCTTAAAAATGAGCATGACTTCGGGTAAAAGGCATCTCAAATCCTTAAAGACGAGTTAAATTCTAGGATGAAGGTAAGATAAGTCCTTAAATATTACTTAATTTTGGTTGCATGGTATTCTTATATCACTCATGATAAATTGAAGTTCCATTAGTAGTTATGGTAAAAGCTTCAATTAAAGGGAAGAGAATTTGTCGTGGATTATTACATGTCCTCATAAAATATATTAAATGAATCCGAAAGGAAAAATATATTATGTTATTAAACATAGATTGAAAGGTGTTTGGCTGAACCATAATTATTTTGGGAGCAGAGGCTTAAGCTTGGTGCTTTGGCACACATTAACATCGTTATTACGAAAACTTGTTGTTATACCAAATTCTTCGATAACATTGAGCAAATCATCGATTAAGATCAAAAAAGGAAGGGAGAACCTTGACATTACAGGCAATTTAGTTAAACATCAAAATGAAAATAAAAACAACCTACAGAGACAAACGCCAATAAAAGTCCTCTATGTATTGGAAGATTTAAGTAACAGGAATAATATTTTATTCTATGTTAGTATCAGCATCTCCTATCTTCGAAGTTTCCCGGTTATCAGCAGTAGCGGCTTCAGCATCCTCCAAATTAGAGAGTGTGTTGTCAATATTCTCAGCCGCTGGACGGTGGGGTATGATTTTGCCATCAACTATCGCATTCAGGCATATGACTCGGAGAGGTCAAGATCAGGCGCGATGATGCGTACCTGGTCCAAAGCCGTGTTGAAGCCATTCTCATATTGATCCCCAGCACGAAGTTTCCATTCCTCTAGTGTCATCTCAAATTGAGCCTTTTGAGTCTTTAACTCTTCAGTAAGAGATTGAACTGAGATTTGCTTAGATGAAAGTTCAACATTCAGGGTAGCAGTGGTATCGGTAGATATCTTCAGAGATTCTTGTACCTTTTCCAGATCTTTCATCAACTCGAAGTTAGCCTTTTTTATTTGTTGGTACAGTTGAGAGATAGTTTCTTTCTCTTTGGCAACATCACAGAGCTCTGATGAGCCTCTGTTTGACTGGTTTTATAACTAGTAAAGACCTTGGCTTTGTGCTTATTTTATACCATTTTTACCCAAATTAGACTTGATTGTTCCTAAGTAGTATTTTGAGTCTGTAAATTGTTTTTATGTTAATTTAGTTGTTTTAGAGTTGAATAATTATTTACTTTTATTTTTTATTTTCAGGTTAATAAAAAGTAATAAATCTGGAGCCACTCGCCCCGCGAATAACCTCTCGCCCCGCGAGTATTGCAACCATGAAAAAGTCAGAGACGATCACGGCTTGCCCGTGTTGAAGATCACAGCCGTGGCAATTCTGAAGTTGAAGCGTTCGCCCCGCGAGCATTCCTTCGCCTCGCGAGTATTGGAAGATCAGAAGCCATCACGGTTTGGGCGTGTTGAATGCCACGGGCGTAACAGTTGGAAGCTGAAGAGTTCGCCTCGCGAAGGATGTGCTCGCCTCGCGAGAAGACAAAGAGTTGCAGACCTTTCATGTAATTCGCCTCGCGAGCAGTGATTCGCCTCGCGAGTACTCTGACTCCAGAAACGTGTATATAAGCAGTCTTAGGCAGAAATGAAAGAATAGTGAGAATTAGCCAGTTTTGGCTAGTTTCTGAGCTAGTCTTAGTTAGTCTTTTGTTTTCTTTCTAGTTATGTTTTGTTTTCCTTTTGTAATGGAGAACTAGTCTCCTAGATTAATCTACTGTAATTGGTTTTTTTATCTATACTTGAGGTTCTTGTATTTCCTGTTTTCATTTCCTTTTCTCTTTTCAATGCCATGCTTTATATTTCTGTTTGCTTAATTCAGGAGTATATTGTATTGTGTTGGTTTATCTCGGTGATATCATGTTCCTATATATAATCGCGTTTGCTTAATTCGCGTGTGTACGTTTCGTGTTCGCTTAGTTCACGAAGTGCTTAACCCCGTTTGCTTAATTCGGGAATAGGGATATATATATCCGTAGTAGTGGTTCCGCTTGTGAATTATTGCTAAAACCGGGAGGGGATTAGAATCTGCTTAGGGCTAGGAATTTGCATGAACCGATGATAGTTGGGAAACCAAAAGCAGTAGGTTAATCGCTTTAGCTTATTTGGTAACTGCTCTGTTTTCTTGCTTTGTTTTCTGTTTTGCTTTTTAATTTAGTTTCCAATCTCAAAACCCCCAATTCTAACTTTTTCTAACTTTTTCTGTTAATAATAACAACACCTAAAAGAGTCCTTGAGAGACGATCCGAGTTGTCGCACTATACTGCATTATTTTATAATCGCTCGTTCTTTTTGGCGCGTGGCTACAGCGCGGTCAAAAAATTGGCGCCGCTGCCGGGGACTCTTGTTTGTTGTTATTAGCAGAAAGTTACATTTAAAAAAAAAAAAAAATCTCTTTTCTAGTTAGTTTTGTCTGCTTGTCTGGTTGTTTGATTGCCATGGATAATTACATGTATGGATATTTTCCTAATGTTTATTATGAACTACCACCTTGCATGTATTATCCTAATTTTAGTGAGCCACCACCATACTATCCTAGCCAAGTGACCACCTCTGCACCTTCCGAACCTTCACAGAGCACCTTGGATAAAATTGCTTCAATGCTACAACAAATGGAAGAGAACAATCAACGGATGGCCGAGCAAACTCAACGGATGATAGAGGAATTTCAACAGAAGATGGAGGCTGAATACCAGAGGAGCCAAGCTGAATCTCAGAATTTGTGGGCTCTAATTGATCCAGTTACCTCCAACTCAGCTGCAATGCTAGCTCCACAGCCCATTGAAGAACCTACAGAGGCACAATTTATTCTTGAAAATACCTCTGAGGATGAGTCTGATACTGATACTTCTGTTACTGAATTGTGTGTTGAATCCCCTGATGATTGTTATTGTGATGGCAATGCTTTGTGTGTAGATTGCTATTTTGAAAGGTATGTTAAGCAAAGCATCCATATGGATCAGGAGGATCAAGAGAACATTTGCTCCACCGTGCTTGAGGATAAAGAAGACTCTTTGGTCTTAGATGCACGTGTTGAGAGTAGAGGGGTGGATGATGAACTAATTGCAGAATTTCCAGACATTGTAGATTTTTCTGATTCATTTTCTTGTAATATATGTACTAACTCTAACCTTTGTGTGGTGTGTGCTGAAATTTCTGCGTGTATAGCAGGTGAAAATTTTGTTAGTGCAGTGGATGAAGACATTGCAGAAGTTGAAGCAACACCAGTAACATTCTCTAACTGTTTACCACTTCCCCCTGAGGAACCAGCTCTGGATTTTGCACCCTTGGATTTGGCACCCTGGCCAGTCCAAGAGGTTGAGCCCCGATTCTATTGGGAGGATTTTATGGACAAAGTTGAAAGAGAGGTCAACAGTGACCTGAAGGGGAGTGAGAAGTCCGCCGCACTCGGCGAGGTTATTATAATTGTCAAGTGCTCACCCCCGCATCAAAGCTGCAAGTTAGGGAGGCATGGAATGAATTTCAGTCCTTTGGCTACCATGTGGGACTTATGTTACAGATAGTGGGATCCTGGTGGAACCGCCTCTGAATGAGTTTTCTTAACTCTTATCTCTTTTAATTTTCTTTTTCTTGCTTTATTTCTATTTTATTTTCAATAAAACTCCTGAATAATTTGAGAAGCTCAGGAGTATTTGTGTGTTGAGTCTAGTAGTGGCAAGTTTGATGGATTTTATTGATTTTGCATAGATTGATGGCATGATATGTGTTGATTGTTTTCCCCTAGGATTTGAAATTTTTTTGAAAAATGATCCCCATGTGATTGAAAATTGAACTTTGAGATTTTATTATGATGACATGATTTATGATAAGTTTGGGGTGATAGGAAGCACACACTAGGGATTGAATCTCAGTTAAACAATTTGCAAAAATGTCCAGGTGAGGTTTTGAGCCTCCAACATGTTTTTGACTGTGTGAAATCATTTTTTAAGTTGCACTTTCCTGAATTTGATTGAATCTCTTTTTGGTTTGCATGATTATGTGTTTGCTTCAAATGATTTAGGCATTTTCTTTGTAAATAGCTACTTAGCCTAAAATAACCAATTCCTAATGCATGTTCCCTAGTTAGCCCCATTGAGCCTATTAGCCTGTTAATTCTTGATAACCTAATGTTATAAGCCCAAAAATCTGGAAAACCATGTTAACCCGATCTTAGGATTAGGAGAGCATGTAATCTTAGAATGGGTGCAAGAAACAAAAGTTTGGGGTGGCTACTACCCGGTGCAATGTGTTGTTTGGGATTGGGAAAAAGTGTAAAAATGAAAAAAAAAATGTGAAAAAAAGAAAAAGAAAAAGAAAAACAGAAAAAAAAATGCCAAAAAGGCTGTTTGAATAAAGAGGTTGTAGCTACCCAAGGCAAAATGAAAAATGAAAAAGGAACTTGAGTTTAAATTCTGTGTATAAAACTGTTTCATGCTCTCTTAGTTCCTAGGGTCTTCAGCCTAGTTCCTTTATATATCCTACCCTTAGCCAGGCCCCATTACAACCCATAAAAGACCTTTTGATGTTGCTTGCATGTTTTCTGTGGGAATCATTTTGAGATGAAAATCAAATTTATGGGAAGTGCTCTTAAAAGTGAAAACTGAGTGAAATGTTAGCCTGACACAAATTGAGTGATGAGTGAACACAAATTTCCCTTGTGAGGAAGGCAGTTGTTTGATTTTGGTGATCTCTCTTTTGTGTGTGACTTGGATCCCCAGCTTAGATTTCTGATTGTCTGAATAATGAAATTCTCAATTGTTTAGAATAAATGATTGTGGGGATTGGATTACTTTGCTTGAAAGGGGGGAACATTGAAGGAAAAATTGTTTTGAAAAATTGCTTGAAATCTGTGTGAAAGTTGATTGAATTCTTAAGCTTGCCATGTTTTGCCAGGTCTTGAGTCTTTTTAAGTTTTTGAGTGTAGTTTGCTTGGGGACAAGCAAAGTTTAAGTTTGGGGTATTTTGATGAGCCTCTGTTTGACTGGTTTTATAACTAGTAAAGACCTTGGCTTTGTGCTTATTTTATACCATTTTTACCCAAATTAGACTTGATTGTTCCTAAGTAGTATTTTGAGTCTGTAAATTGTTTTTATGTTAATTTAGTTGTTTTAGAGTTGAATAATTATTTACTTTTATTTTCTATTTTCAGGTTAATAAAAAGTAATAAATCTGGAGCCACTCGCCCCGCGAATAACCTCTCGCCCCGCGAGTATTGCAACCATGAAAAAGTCAGAGACGATCACGGCTTGCCCGTGTTGAAGATCACAGCCGTGGCAATTCTGAAGTTGAAGCGTTCGCCCGCGAGAGCATTCCTTCGCCTCGCGAGTATTGGAAGATCAGAAGCCATCACGGTTTGGGCGTGTTGAATGCCACGGGCGTAACAGTTGGAAGCTGAAGAGTTCGCCTCGCGAAGGATGTGCTCGCCTCGCGAGAAGACAAAGAGTTGCAGACCTTTCATGTAATTCGCCTCGCGAGCAGTGATTCGCCTCGCGAGTACTCTGACTCCAGAAACGTGTATATAAGCAGTCTTAGGCAGAAATGAAAGAATAGTGAGAATTAGCCAGTTTTGGCTAGTTTCTGAGCTAGTCTTAGTTAGTCTTTTGTTTTCTTTCTAGTTATGTTTTGTTTTCCTTTTGTAATGGAGAACTAGTCTCCTAGATTAATCTACTGTAATTGGTTTTTTTATCCATACTTGAGGTTCTTGTATTTCCTGTTTTCATTTCCTTTTCTCTTTTCAATGCCATGCTTTATATTTCTGTTTGCTTAATTCAGGAGTATATTGTATTGTGTTGGTTTATCTCGGTGATATCATGTTCCTATATATAATCGCGTTTGCTTAATTCGCGTGTGTACGTTTCGTGTTCGCTTAGTTCACGAAGTGCTTAACCCCGTTTGCTTAATTCGGGAATAGGGATATATATATATCCGTAGTAGTGGTTCCGCTTGTGAATTATTGCTACAACCGGGAGGGGATTAGAATCTGCTTAGGGCTAGGAATTTGCATGAACCGATGATAGTTGGGAAACCAAAAGCAGTAGGTTAATCGCTTTAGCTTATTTGGTAACTGCTCTGTTTTCTTGCTTTGTTTTCTGTTTTGCTTTTTAATTTAGTTTCCAATCTCAAAACCCCCAATTCTAACTTTTTCTAACTTTTTCTGTTAATAATAACAACACCTAAAAGAGTCCTTGAGAGACGATCCGAATTGTCGCACTATACTGCATTATTTTATAATCGCTCGTTCTTTTTGGCGCGTGGCGACAGCGCGGTCAAGCTCTTTCCTCATTTCTTCAATTTTCTTGAGATCAACATTGGCTTGTTCCACTTGCCTTTACACCTGAATCCGTTCTTTTTCCGCACAGCGGATAAGGTAGACTAACCGAAGCACGTAAGTTTCGGCAGCCTCAAAGGTGGAAGCGGCTCCATACTTGTCAAGTCTCTATATCAGCAAGAAAACTTAAATGGCTATCGATGAAAGCTCTCGGATTAGTCTCGTGATGCCAGAGAGACTCGGGCTCGACGTTCTGGGTCACGTCATACCATTTTCTTTTGTGTCCTCTTTTTTCGGGGGTAATTTGGGTGGCATCTTCCTTGTCCGGAGCAGTATTCATAGGTTGTTTCTCAGACACTTGAGTACCTTTCTCAGTGGAATCAGAAATTCTCAGTTTCTTTCTGGGGGAAGCAGGATTAGGAACAGAGGTTTCGGGCCTAGGGACAGCAGCACGAACAATCGGATTAGCTGAAGCCGAGGATTTAGCGGAAGTGGAACTCATAGTGCCACTTTGTTTCTGCTTTTCTCTCTCCATCTTCAACTTCCGCATCTCGACAAAGGAGAATTTTGAACCCATGATTGATGTGTCATAAAATAGAAAAAAACTAGTCAATGCAAAATATCAGAAAATGAGTTACAATATATACATATATCTTATCTGTAATCTTACTTCGCCACTCTTTCCGATGATTCTTAGCAAAGGGTAACTTCAACAATTTTTGATAATTCAAGGGAGCCAGTTCCCTGAGAAAGTCAACCTCTTCTTTCTCACTTACTGACAACTGATAATAACTATTAGGAACTCAGGTGGGAGAGCGACTCCAGTAAAGTGGTTAAATCGGAAACCCATATTGGTTCAGGAAAAACGATAGCTCGTTGGGAGAAGACCTTACTTTAAAAAACTCAGGTTTGAAATGCTTATACGATGAGTTATACAACGAGAAGAGGCGATTGTTGTGACGGTTGTGCAGTGATACCCACCTGGCCTTCTTGTTAAGTCGGATGGTGAAAAACAAGAAGAATTTCTCGGCTGTGGGCTCCATGTGGAACTCGGAGCATAGAATCTCGAAAGCACGAATGAACGCCCATCTATTTGGGTGAAGTTGAGAAGGGGCTACATTCAGAGTTTCCAACACGGTATTTTGAAATGATGAAAAAGGCAGTGTAAGCTTGAGTTCTTTAAAAATCGTTTTGTAAAGAAATATGAAAGGAAAGTCTTCCTCTGAGGCATGGAAGAAAACCCAGTCGAAATCAGAGCAAGGATAGCCAGTGAATTTGTCTTCCAATTCAGTGGAGGATAGTTGTATTTCTTTTCAAAGTTGGGTAATGGCGGTATCGGTTTGATAGTCGGAGAAATAACTTATGACATCTAAATCCACCCATTCATAACTTGGAATAGGATCTATAGGTGGCGGGGGAAGAATTTTTCCTCTCCCTACGTGGCCGTCGGAAGAATCAGCAGAATGCTCATCATGTACTTCTGCGGCGGTCGTGGTTCTCTCCGTTGAAGAGGATGAGAAAGACGATGCATTAGAGTCATCGTCTATGATTAAAATTTCAGGAGCAAAAGACGAAGGAGCAGCGAACACATCTTCGCTTATAGGTTTAGAGGCCATTGAAATAAATCCGAAATAAGTAGATGGAGGTGGGAAGCGTACCTAAAAAGGTGGGGGACTTGCAGAAAGAGCTAAGGAAGACAATGAAGAGGAACAAAAGTTCTCTCGAGGGTTATAGCGAAGGGCAAAGTGTGAAGGCTCCACGTAAATGAGATGAACTTAAATAGCCTAGGGGTAAGGGGGAGTGAATCCGTGTGTAATGATGGAGATATATGAAAAGGCAGAATGGGAAGAGACATTGTTGGTAATGATGGCAGTAGTAGTGTGCAATTAATGATGGTTAAGTGATGGGGCGTGTCGGGATCGGTAAAATTACTGCGCAGACGGCACCGGGAACGCGAGAGCAAAGTGACGTGTGGACGGAAGGGAAATTGAAAAGACAGGGTATTGAAAGCTGGTCAGTGTATGATAAGAAAATTCAAATTTCATTGGGGTAAGTAGGGTATTGAAAGTTGGTCAGTGTGTAATAAATAAATTCAAATTTCATTGCGGCGAGAGAATTGGAGTTGAAATCTTCGGACCAATATGTCTAATGTATTCGAAAATCTAAGGTCAACTATATACATTTCAGTAGACGGTAGAAGAGATGCAAAGGTAAAATTATAAGGAAAAAGATTGAGGTGAGCTGAAGATGCCTATACCGAAGTCCTGGCGATGTGTACTCTTTTCCCCACTTGGGCCTTTTTCCTTGAACAGGCTTTTGCCCGAGAAGGTTTTAATGAGGCACAACGAACATATCTTCGGAGGCATCAAGAAATTAGCCTAGAAAAATCTCTGATTTGCTCAAGACACTGCTTAAAGCCCTTTTACTTCTTTGAAGTTCAGAGTTTGGAGGGCTTGTGTACTGAAAGTCGAATCAAAATTATTGCAGCCAACGAGTTAAGCTCTTTCGCTTTGCTAAAGCTCATAGCTTGGAGGGCTTATGTACTACCGGTGACCCGAGATTATTTGGGCCGACAAATAGACCGAAAATATTTGGTCTAGACAAATCCCGAAAATTATAGAGAACTGATGTAGAGCTGAGTTAATCTTACTCGAGTTGTAGAGCCGAGTTAATCTTACTCGAGTTGTAAACTGCAAGAACGAAGAGACGATTAATACATCATGGAGCACTCAGTTGTCAGTCCATGTGGGTCGATCATGGGGTAGACATGATAAACGTCGAGATAATGGAGATGAGAGATTTGAGTATAAATGATAGTCCTTGTTATAATGTATGGATAAGCTATTCTGTAACAGTAAACTCCATTAAGAGTATTCCTTAATAAAAGAGCGATTGTTCTTGATCGAGTTTGACTGTGAAACATAGCGATATTGTTCTTTGGGTTCTCGGATTAACATTGCTGGAAATTTGTAAGAACAATTACCATCAATTGGATTATGCTACATAGGTGTAGAACCTTCTAGAAATGGGGTATCATTTTTTACAAAAAGGAAATCTGATTCGTAGAAGATTGCAGGTTGTGTTTTCTTTAATTGTTCATAAAAAAAGGTTTTCTTTTCCATTTTTTCTAAAAAGAATATAGTTTATTCTTTAAATAAAAGCAGTTTGCTTCCAGGTAAAGTGTGAATTCTTTACGTGATAATTTGGGTTTGCTGAATGCCTAAACCTTTTATGGTTTTTGGAGGTCTGATACAACTTTTGGGTAAAAGTTTCATATGCTGATCTAGGAAACATGCTGCATATTAGATAACACAAGCACATAAAGCTATCAAAGCAATAATGCTACTAGGTTTCTGAGGAGTAATTTGAAATTGCAGGGTAAGGAACAAGCACCCAAATCATCACAACGAGGAAACAGCGGGTCATAAACACTCCTGGTGCTTGGCCTAAACAAACTCGAGGCATTTGCATGTATGGAATCCGTTGCCCAAGGTAATAGACATTTTACTAAGGTGAAAAGTCAATTTTTTTTAATAGATAAAGGATATACGGTTGTATAAGATGATGAAAAATTCATCTGACCAAAGCTGGAGACACAACTAAGTCTGTAAGAGAGTTTGGTTTGTTGAAGGACCAAAGAAGCTGATTCTATATGCTTTTAACATCTCTTTTTATAATAAGAAAGATGATAAACAACTGCTTTAAGCCTTTAACTCCATGCATTCTTGTTTAGTTTACAAGCATTCTTCACAATAAGGTTTACAAGAAGTATTCAACCATGTAAGTTTTTGACTAAGAAATGTCATTGAAAGAACAATTAGGGGTTGAAAGAAAAGGTGACATATCTTATGTGATATGAGATTATTTTTGTACTGTAGGAATCAAGTGGGCCGAGGTTAATCCGAGATTAGGTGTACTTTACATATTATTTACTGATGCTATTTCGCTTCTACGTAGTTCATAACTTGGGGGCTTATGTTCTATAGGAATTAAGTGGGCCGAGGTTAATCCGAGATTAGGACTATTGGAGGACTAATTTGGGACGAGGTTTACTTGATGTGTGGCCCGAGGACTAGACGACTAACTGATGGCAGGGATTAAGTTATGAGAAGACTGGAAGTGGTGATGGTTAAGTGATCATGGGGGACATGCAAGTGGGAAGCATGGTTACCATGACAGTTTCCCGAGAATAACTGAAACTTTTTTCTCAGTTTCTTGAAAAATGTTTTGTCAACCAACTTAAACCAAAACAAGTTTTTGCTAAGTGATAGATTGAAACTTTATTCTTTTGCAAGAAAGAGAAAGATGAAAAGATTGATTGAGATATTATGTATTTGCTCCTTAACAATTTGCCTAATTACACATTCATCAAATAAAGCAATTAAAAGAGTTAAGAGATAGAGAGAAATGCAAACCGAGATTTATCCTGGTTCAGCTACCTCCTCTGGTAACCTACATCCAGTCCCCACTTTGCAGTGAGTTTTGTCCACTAACAATCAAAACAATTACAGGATTCTTTACAAAGCTTCACAACTCGGGTTCCTTCTACCCTGTGACAGCTTTCAAGAAAAAGCAATCTTGTAATCCCCAAGAGTCCCTTATACTCTTGTCAAACCTCTAAGAGTTCCTTCTATTCTTAGATCGATACTCAGAGAGACACCTTCTCTCCTTTCTTCTTCCTCTCTCAGTAAAAGAATTGAATTACAGATTCTAAGAAATCAGAAATTACAAATTGAAGTTCTAACAGAAATATATCAACTATTCTCAATGAAAAGCCCTCTCAAAGAATTTCGTGGTTAATCTCAGTGTTGGGTGAATTCGTTGTTCAGAAAGTGTTTGGCCAAGCCTTTATATAGATGTGTGTCAAAATAGATCCGTTGGGCATACTTCAAAAGTTAGTTAAGATCAAAACAAACTTTCATTGAAAAATTCAGTTATCAGTCAATCGATTGTCTAATCGATGTATTAATCAAAGATTCAATTTTTATAACTGAATACATCGATTGCCTAATCGATTGTGTTCTTGAAAAATCTTGATTCTGACTGATACATAGATGTGTACATCGATTGTGTTCTTAAAAAACACAAGAGTTCTCAGCCCAGAAGTCTTTACATCGAATGGTAAATCGATTGCATAATGGGTTTCAAAAGTTTTTGCCTCTGTTTGGGCTTATGCATCGATGTACTAATCGATTGTTCTATCGTTTTTAAAAGACTTAACTTATGTTCTGTGTTTACATCGATGTACCAATCGATTGTATGCATGTTTCCATAAGTGTTGTCTTCTGTTTAGCCTTATGCATCGATTGGTCAATCGATTATAAGCTTCTCTTAAAAAGTGTTAGCTTTTGTTTCACCTTATACATTGATTGTGCAATCGATGTACTGAAGCTTGTTTTGTATTTTTATCAAGTCAGACACAATCAATCGATGTATACATTAATGTATATTTTTTATACATTGATGTACACATTGGTTTTCATTAAAAGTTAGTTAATTAACTGAGAGTACATCGATGTACACATAGATTTACAGAACTTTCAATTAATCCTTTTCCCTTCTAAGTTCATTTTACTATATGAAAACAATTTTAGTTTGTTTTTATGAGAGCTATTTCAAAAAGAAAAACTTCAAATATTTCTTTACATTGATAATCTAATATTGGTTGAGATTCTTCTTTGTAGTTCTTCATCTTCAAGCATTCCTTCATGATAATTCTTTTGCTCCTTTGATCCTTTGCATCCTTTTTCTTGCATTGATTATATCTTATACAAACATACAAGCTTGGCAAGAAATTAGTGAATCAAAGTGTAAATCAAGTTAGTTTAGTCATTAATCAAAACATACTTGGGTCATTTTTCCACAAACTCCCCCTTTTTGATTGATGACAAACCTACCATACTTTATATGTTCAGTCTAAAAGTATATTGTATAGGAAGTATATATTAGAGTTCATAGTGCAGCAATTTTCATTTTTACTCCCCCTGTCTAAGTGACAGTTTTTTAACATTTGGATCATGAATTGGTGATAGTATGGTACCCTTTTCCTTCTCCCCCTTTGTCATTATCAAAAAGAAATTATGAGGGATGTAAGATACATATCTATAAGGTACAAACTAAGATATTCATTGAGAATCAAATCATTCATTCATTCATATGATTGTTTCAAGTAGAAAGTACAAAATATGATTCAAAACAGTAGTAACAACAAATCAGTTAATCATTCATCTCAGTCATCCATACACAAAAAAATCACACAAAGAAGGCCCTAAAAACTAAGCATCTTCATTGTTCCTTGGCTCTTCATGGTGTTGTGTAGGCTCTGTTGCTGGAACATTGGGAATGTCTTCTTCCTCAAGTGTATTTTCAGAAGTAGCAGCAGCTTGCCTAGCCATTTGCACAACATCCTCAGAAGTTGGAGTTGCTTCTGGAGGTGGAGGTGCGGTGATGGGGATGCCTAAGTGTAAATGAATGGTTGCTATCTGCCCTTCAAAAGCATTAATCTTTAGACTCATGTAGTCTAAAGTTCTCTTGATCATCAAATTTTGCTTATTTTGCCTCTGCTCAAACACTTCAATCATGGATATCAGCCTATCCATTTTGGAATTTGTTTAAGCATTGTCCATTACAGCTCGTGCTTCATCTGCAACTAATCTTACCCATTCCCCTTCAAAATTCTTGGCCAACTTCATCTTGCTTTTGGTGCCCTCACTAAACTTGTGAGTCACTTGCCTTGCTTGGAACCTTTCCTCATGTTCCATTGAGACTTCAAAGTGCTAAAGCAATTTGACAACTTGGCCAGGGTAAGGTAATGTAGCTCCATTGATTCTGCAGTCTACCATGTGTCTTACAATGATGTAGCTCCAACTAAGTTGTTTCTTTTCAATCATAGCCCAGAGCATCAAAATATCATTGTTCCGAACTACTGAATGGTTTCCTGATCTTGGAAGCAAGATCCTGCTTAGCACATATTGAAGCAGCCTGTACTGAATGTGCATTGAGTTGATGTTGAACAGTCTTCCTTCAGGTGCATTTTCAACAAAAAGCACCTTCTTAGCCTCTTCCTTATCATAGGCTTTTAACCAAGTACTCTCAGGACCCATTCCAGCTATATTACTTCCTAAGTAATCTAGTCCAGTGAACTGAGAAAATTCTTCAAAAGTCGTCTCAATTCTTTTGTTTTTGACTTCAGCAGAAAAACCAACATTATCCATTTCCAAGATGCAGTAAAATGCCTTAATCGGAGTTGGATAAATGTCAATTTTAGTTTGCAGAAATTCACTTAACTTGTAGTGTTCAAGAATCTTGTGAAACGTGAATCCATTCTTTTCAAAGTAATTGAAATCAACAGTTCTAGCCTCATGTGTATCTCTATGCTTAAAATCTTTCTTATACAACATGATATATTATTCATCAGAGAAATACCTTTCTAAGAGTTCTATCTCAGCATTGAGATCATCATCCTCTT
This sequence comes from Sophora flavescens, assembly GCA_030762895.1. Lineage (NCBI taxonomy): Eukaryota > Viridiplantae > Streptophyta > Magnoliopsida > Fabales > Fabaceae > Sophora > Sophora flavescens. Next base: position 11,074,177 of record CM061063.1, read on the forward strand.
CTTCTTCTTCCTCTGTTCTTTTCCTCTTTTTTCTGTTCTTTCTTTTTAGGTGCTTCCTTATGCACCTTCTTCTTTACTTCCTTTTTCTTTGGTGCAGGCTTTGATGTCTCACCAACCTTTTCCTTTCCTTTGGAATCATTTCTCTTAACAGGCTCCTTGATTTGTTGTTTTCCTTGCCTCTGAGAGGTTTGTGTTTTCTCCATTTCCTTCCTCTTAGGGCGTGAAGGTGTGGCTATGGGGGAAATTTGTTGAGGTGTGGAAGAATTGGTTGAAGATGATGAAGTAGATTTGGATTGAACTGGAGTAATGGGTGCGGTTTTCTTTACACGAGCCATTTTAGCGATTTTCGAGTTTTGCTAGGGTTTTGGGTGCTGAAGATTTGATTTATAAATGTGAAGAATTTGGAGGGAAAGTTGGGTATTTATAGAATCAGATCAGTCAATCGATTCATTAGTGGTTTTTAGCTTGTTCAATACTTCAGACAATCGATGTGTCAATCGATGTATAAGCTATGTCAAAGAGTACCAAGTTTTGAAACTTGAACTCAATCGATGTGTCAATCGATGTATAGGGCAAGTCAGCGAGTCTCAAGTTTTGGAAACTTCACTTAATCAATGTTACAATTGATGTATATACAGGATTATCAAATTTAACCCGAGTACATCGATGTATCAATCGATACATAAGCACTTACAGAGAGTAATGCTTTTTGGATCAGTAGATCAATCGATGTACAAATCGATTTATATCAGATCAGATTAGGATTTTCAGATTTTCATAACAGGTTAACCGATGTTGAAATCAATGTTTAAGGACTTCCAGAGAGTCATGTTTTCTGATTTTGTCTAACAATCGATGTGTAAATCGATGCGCTAGCGTTTTCTATGTATAAAAGATTTTGATCAATCAATGTAACAATCGATGTAAAGATGTTAAAATCAGATATTTAGATTTATACATGGATTGCATAATCTGTGTACTAGCTTTGAGATTATGGTTTTGGCTTAAGCTAATTGATTTGCTAATCGATGCACTGAGACCAACAATCAAGCAATCATGCATTCATTCATACAAAACATCAAGCATAAGTTGGATCAATTATTCCTAATTCTCTTCTTATGTAATAGAAGCTTTCTTTAGCTAATGGTTTAGTGAAAATATCAGCTAATTGCTTAGATGTGTCAATATATTCAATAACTATATCTCCACTTTGAACATGATCCCTTATGAAATGATGTCTTATTTCAATATGTTTGGTTCTAGAATGCATTATAGGATTTTTAGTTAGATTTATCGCACTAGCGTTGTCACATTTGATTGGTACTTTCTCTAAGAGAACACCATAGTCAATGAGTTGTTGCTTCATCTAAAGGATTTGTGCACAACAACTTCCTGCATGCGACATTGTCTGCCTTCAAAGAGCTTAACAAAGCCACGCTTTTTGTTTCTTACTAAACCAGGAAACTAATTAGTTCCCAAGTAAGTGGTAGGTTCCACTAGTACTCTTCATATCTAACTTGCATCCAGGAAAGTCAGAGTTAGAGTATCCTATTAGATTACAAGTTGATCCCTTAGCATACCATAAACCCATATCTTTAGTTCCTAACAAGTATTTCATGATTCTCTTTACAGCTGTTAAATGAGATTCCTTAGGGTTTGATTGATATCTTGCACACATACAAACACTAAACATTATATCGACCTACTAGTCAGTAAGGTAAAGCAATGAGCTAATCATACCTCTATATTTGGATATGTCTACAGTTTTACCTTTTTCATCCTTATCCAAGTCACATGATGGACTCATTGGAGTTATCATTTCCTTTGAATTCTCCATGCCAAACTTCTTCAGCAATTCCTTGTAATACTTTTCTTGGCTTATGAAGGTTCCATCATTGCATTGTTTAATTTGAAGTCCCAAGAAGAAAATGAGTTCTCCCATCATGGACATCTCAAATTCATCTTGCATCAACTTGGAAAATTCCTTACACAATGAATCATTAGTAGCACCAAATATAATATCATCAACATATATTTGTACAAGTAGTATATTTTGACCTTTTCTTTTTGTGAAAAGTGTTATGTCAACCTTACCTCTAGTAAAACCTTTTTGTAATAGAAAGTTGCTTAGTCTTTCATACCAAGCTATTGGAGCTTGTTTAAGTCCATACAAGGCTTTGGTGAATTTATAAACATGGTTTGGAAAATCATTTATTTCAAAGCCTGGTGGTTGACCAACATATACTTCTTCTTGTATAAAACCATTAAGAAATGCACTCTTAACATCCATTTAATATAATTTGAAAGTCATAATACATGCATATGCTAGCAACATTCTTATAGCTTCTAGCCTAGCCACAGGTGCATAAGTTTCATCATAACCTATGCCTTCTTCTTAATTATATCATTTAGCTACTAATCTAGCCTTATTCCTAATTATAATGCCATTCTCATCAAGTTTGTTCCTAAACACCCATTTGTACCAATTATCTGTTAATCCTTGGGTTTTGGAACAAGTTTCCAAACTTTGTTTCTTTCAAACTGATTTAATTCTTCTTGCATTGCCATGATCCAATTATCATCAACAATAGCATCATTAATAGTTCTCGGTTCAATTTGAGAGACAAAGGCCATGTGGTTGCATGCATTTCTTAAAGAGCATCTAGTAGTTACCCCTTTGGATATTTCACCAATGATGTTGTCCAAGGGATGATTCTTTACAATTCTCCACTCCTTAGGTAGTTCATTATTGTGTTCATCTTCTAGATTTTCTAGAGCTTCTTCTTCTTTTGCCTTGTATTGCACTTCTTCCAGATGAGTTTTTTCATATGTTTCTGCATCATCATCACAAATATCATTTCCCAACCTTTTGGGGTTAGATTCATCAAAAGTGACATGTACAGATTCTTCTATAGTTTGAGTTCTCTTGTTATAAATTCTAAATGCTTTACTAGTTAGAGAATAACCTAGGAAAATTCCTTCATCTGCTTTTGCATCAAATTCACCAAGATTTTCCTTTCCATTGTTAAGTACAAAGTACTTACAACCAAAAACATGCAAGTGTGATATGTTTGGTTTTCTTCCTCTATAAAGTTCATAAGGAGTTTTCTTTAAAATAGGCATTATCAAAACTCTATTTAGCACATAGCAAGCTGTATTTACAGCATCTGCCCAAAATTGTTTTGGTAAGCTAGTGTCATTCAACATAGTTCTTGCAATTTCCTCCAATGATATATTCTTTCTTTCTACTACTCCATTTTGTTGTGGAGTTCTAGGAGCTGAAAAATTATGTTGAATGCCATACTCATCACAAACGTTGTCAAATTCCTCATTTTGGAATCCACCTCCATGATCACTCCTTATAGAAACAATTTTCATTTCTTTTTCATTTTGTACAAGTTTGGCCAATTTCTTAAAAGCAGAAAAAACATTATTTTTGTGCGCTAAGAACAGTGTCCAAGTATATCTAGAGAAATCATCCACTATTACTAAGGCATACAAGTTTCCACCAAAGCTTTTGGTTCTAGATGGACCATTGAACATTCTTGGCCTTCCAACACACCTACAAAACAGATTTTTCAAACCTTTCTTTTAGGTACCCAAATCTGGTTGGGTCCTTTGTTGTTAGTCATCACATATGTTCCCTTAGGAACCCATATTTGCTTAACATTTATCCTTGAAGGATTTCTAAAATAGCATGTAGAAGCAGTGTGTCCTTTTCTAGCACAATAGAAACATTTGACAAAAGGACTAGTAGATGACTTAGGTGCAACAAAGAGTTTCTTAAAAGCTTTTTCATGCATTGCTGGTTGATATCCTATTCCAGCTTTATCATATACACTTTTTTGTTGTCCAAGAATTGCATTAAGATTATCTCTACCTAGAGTAAATTTAGAGAGAGTAGTTTTCAGTTTTTCAACCTCTTTTTCAAGCATATTGCAATTGGAACATGTAGAGCTAGATGTATTTTAGCTTACTATTTTTAGCTTCCAATTCCTTATTCTTAATTTGAAGAGATGCATAATCATTAAATTGTGTAGCAATTACTTTTCTACATGATATGAGTTGCTTAGCAATTTTCAGATATTCACTACGAAATTCATCAAAGGCATCTTGCAGTTCATCATAAGTAGGGGGAAGATCATTTACCTCATCTTCAATTTGTGTCACTTTGATAACTGGTCATAAGACAAAGATTTGCCTCTTCTTCCTCAGATTCTTCAGAGGAATCCATGTCATTCTCCTCCCATGCTATGTATGCTCTTCTTGGCTTTTTGTTCTTCTTGTCTTTGGACTCAAAGTTGTCATGCTTGTCCTTCTTTTGAAGCCTTGGACACTCATTTTTGTAATGTTCAGTTTTTCCATATTCATAGCATTTTACATTTGTATTTGAACTTTCACCTTTTGAGATATTCTTTTTGGAAAAGAAGTTTGAGGGCTTTTTGTTGAAGGTTTTCTTCTTTTTGAGAAACCTCTTGAATTTTCTGACCAGCAGTCCCATATCTTCTTCATAATCTTCATCCTCCTCAAGTTCTTCATCTTCATCACTGTCATGAACTTCTTTGGAGATATGAGCCTTTAGTGATAAGCCCTTCTTTTTCTTCTCCTTCTCTTCATGATTATTCAATCTATGAAGTTCCATCTCATGTTCTTTAAGCTTTCCAAACAGTGTAGCAATGTTCATAGATTTTAGGTCTTGAGCTTCAGCTATAGCAGCGATCTTTGGTTGCCATTCTCATGTCAAGCATCTCATAACTTTGTTGATTTGTTGTTCATCTGAGATAGTTTTTCAAAGTCCATTTAGTTGATTCACAACATGGGTGAACCTTCTTTGCATATCATTGATGTCTTCATCTTTCTTCATGTGAAAGAGTTCATACTCGTGTATGAGTGAGTTCATTCTTGCTCTCTTCACATCACTTGTCCCTTCATGAATAACTTGCAGCGTATCCCATATTTGTTTTGTTGGCTTAAAATTTGAGACCCTGAAAAATTCATCATAACTCAAAGCAGTAGTTATAATATTTTTAGCTTTAGCATTATAACCTACTCTTTTCTTGTCCTCATCATCCCAATCAGCTCTTTGCTTATTTGTCATGGTGCCATTTGCATCAAGATTATGAGGGATGTATGGACCATTCTCAACAGCATCTAATACGTCAAGACCACTTGCCTCGAGGAATATTAACATCATTTCTTTCCAATACATATAGGCAGTGCCATTGAAAGTAGGGGGTCTTTCTAGAGAAGCCCCTTCTCCCAAGATGTCATTTGAAGCCATCCTCTTAAGCTTTTAGGCTTTACACAAGAGTGAAAGCTCTGATGCCACATGTTGGTTGTGGCTTATAATACTCAAGAAGGGGGATTGAATTGAGTATTTGTTATTTTAAAAACTTTTTCCCTTTTTGCAAAAACTGAAACTTTTTCCCAGTTTCTTGAAAAATGTTTTGTCAACCAACTTAAACCAAAACAAGTTTTTGCTAAGTGGTAGATTGAAAACTTTATTCTTTTGCAAGAAAGAGAGAGATGAAAAGATTTATTGAGATATTATGCATTCACAGATTTGCTCCTTAACAATTTGCCTAATTAACCATTCATCAAATAAAGCAATTAAAAGAGTTAAGGGATAGAGAGAAATACAAATCGAGATTTATCCTGGTTCGGCTACCTCCTATAGTAACCTACATCCAGTCCCCACTTTGCAGTGAGTTTTGTCCACTAACAATCAAAACAATTACAGGATTCTTTACAAAGCTTCACAACTCAGGTTCCTTCTACCCTGTGACAGCTTTACAGAAAAAGCAATCTTGTAATCCCCAAGAGTCCGTTCTACTCTTGTCAAACCTCTAAGAGTTCCTTCTACTCTTAGATCAATACTTGGATATACACCTTCTCTCATTTCTTCTTCCTCTCTCAGTAAAATAATTGAATTACAGATTCTAAGAAATCAGAAATTACAAATTGAAGTTCTAACAGAAATATATCAAGTATTCTCAATGAAAAGCCCTCTCAAAGAATTTCGTTAATCTCAGTATTGAGTGAATTTGTTGTTTAGAAAGTGTTTGCCCAAGCCTTTATATAGATGTGTATCAAAATAGATCCGTTGGGCATACTTCAAAAGTTAGTTAAGATCAAAACAAACTTTCATTGAAAAACTCAGTTATCAATCAATCGATTGTCTAATCGAGACAATTGGTGTATTAATCACAGATTCAACTTTTATAACTGAATACATCGATTTCCTAATCGATTGTGTTCTTGAAAAATCTTGATTCTGACTGATACATAGATGTGTACATCGATTGTGTTCTTGAAAAACACAAGAGTTCTCAGCCCAAAAGTCTTTACATCGAATGGTAAATCGATTGCATAATGGGTTTCAAAAGTCTTTGCCTCTGTTTGGGCTTATGCATCGATGTACTAATCGATTGTTCTATCATTTTTAAAAGACTTAACTTCTGTTCTGTGTTTACATCGATGTACCAATCGATTGTATGCACGTTTTCATAAGTGTTGTCTTCTGTTTAGCCTTATGCATCGATTGGTCAATCGATTATAAGCTTCTCTTAAAAAGTGTCAGCTTCTATTTCACCTTATACATTGATTGAGCAATCGATGTACTGAAGCTTGTTTTGTATTTTTATCAAGTCAGACACAATCAATCGATGTATACATTGATGTATACTTTTTATACATTGATGTACACATTGGTTTTCATTAAAAGCTAGTTAATTAACTGAAAGTACATCAATGTACAAAACTTTCAATTAATCGTTTTTCCTTCTAAGTTCATTTTACTATATGAAAACCTTTTTAGTTTGTTTTTATGCGAGCTATTTCAAAAAGAGAAACTTAAAATATTTCTTTAAATTGATAATCTAATATTGCTTGAGATCCTTTGAGATTCTTCTTTGTAGTTCTTCATCTTCAAGCATTCCTTCATGATCCTTCTTTTGCTCCTTTGATCCTTTGCATCCTTTTCCTTGCATTGATTATATCTTATACAAACATACAAGCTTGACAAGAAATTAGTGAATCAAAGTGTAATTCAAGTTAGTTTAGTCATTAATAAGAACATACTAGGGTCATTTTTTCACACATTGTTCTCCAGGTTCTTGGTTTAGACAGTGTCGGAAATTTGTTTGAAAACTCTGTAGTTTTGTTCATCTTTACACAAGAAAGACTGTTCATATATCTCCATCACCTTTCCCAGCTCTTTCTGCATCTATCCAAAACTTCCAGGTACATTTTGCACCGTTTCTCTTCTTCTCCCTTGTTCCATTTTATGTCAACAAACTCTACGCGCATAAATGAAAACATGTCTACCCCTCATTCCCCCCTTGCTCCTGAAATCCTCGTCATTGACGATGAGTCCAGTTCTTCTTCCTGCTCCGATTTTGATCAGATTTGTTTCCGGTCTTCTGATGAAGAATTCCCCTTCATTTTCCTCCACAAAACCCTTTTTAAAGAGCTCGAGCTTAAGTTACCTTTTTATTCCTTTCAAAGTGACGTCCTTGCTACTCTAAACATAGCACCTTCCCAACTTCACCCCAACAGCTGGGCGTTCATTCGTGCGTTCGAGATTTTGTGTTGAGTTCAAAATAGAACCTACTGTAGACACAAGTTTTTCTCTTTTTTTACCATCCGAATTAATAAAAAAGCCAAATGGGTGTCACTCCACAAACGGCATGGTAATCATCTATTTTCATTATATAATTCCTCCTACAAGCATTTCAAGCCCGAATTTTTTAAAGTCGGATCAGCTCCCAATGAGCTATCTTTTTTCTTAAACCGACAAGGTAATCCGTTATATCCTCTCTATTGGAGCTGATCTCCGGCTCGAGTTCCAAATACCTACTATCAGCTGTCAAACACTGAGAAGGAAGAGATTGACTTTCTCGGGGAAGTAGGCCCCTTGAACTGCCAAAAACTACTGAAATTACCTCGTGCAAAGAATCATCAAAAAAGCTGGTGGAGTAAGAAAATAGGATCATTTATTATCAACTTGTATTTTAATATTTGCATCTAACTAACAACCTTATTTGATATTACAATTATCATGGTGGGCTCCAAATTCTCCTTCGCCGAGATGAGGAGATTGAAAATGGAGAGATAAAAGAAACAACAGCAAATCGGCGCCACAGCTTCAGCTTCGACAATAAACTCTGCTTCTCGGGTTATTGCTTCAATCCCCAAAGCATCTGCTCCTACTCCTTCCTCGCCTCCTCGAAAGAGGACGATAACTAACGACCCAGGGGAAAAAGCTCCCGAACCTTCTGAAAAACAAGCTGCTGCTACCATTTCCGAGAAAGACACCGTTCCGAAGACCAGGACCGAGAAAAGAGGACACAAGCGAAAGTGGTATGATATCACACAAAACGTCGAACCCGAATATTTGTGGCATCATGAGACTAACACAAGAGCCTTAATCGACACTCATCTAAGTTTTTCGGCTGATATTGAAACTATTGACAAGTATAGAGCTGCATCAACTTTCGAGGCTGTCGAAACTTATGTACTTCGGCTATCTGAACTTATTCGCTGTGCATAAAAAGAACGGATTTTTGTGCAAAGGCAGGTGGAGCAGGCTAATATCAATCTTAAGAAGACCGAAGAGCTGAGGAAAAAGCTTCGTGATGTTGCCAAAGAAAAAGAGACCGTGTCTCAACTGTACCAGCAAATCAAGAAGACCAATGCCGAGTTGAAGAAAGATTTGGAGAAAGTCCAAGAATCATTGAAGGCTTCTTGTGAAAGAACTACTGCTCTGACTACTGAGATTTTGTCCAAACAAAACTCAGTTGAATCTCTCACTGAAGAGTTAAAAGCAAACAAAGCTGAACTCGATGCTGAAGTGGAAGAATGGAAGCTTCAGTGTGCTGACTAATATGAGATTGGTTTTAATGCGGCTTTGGCTCAAGTACGCATCATTGTTCCTGAGCTCGATCTCTCGGAGGCGTATGCTTGGATTGATATAGTTGATGGCAAAATAATACAGCACCGTCCCGAGGCCGAAGATACTGGCAAGACTGCGGCTGATATTAATGTTGAGACTGTTGTAGCTGACAATCCGGAGAACACTAGGAGTGCTGATGCTGAAACCATTGTCCAAGAAAATCTTGCACCGCAGTAGTTTAGAATTTTTAATTACTAAGAATGTTTTGCTAGCATTATTCCCTTAGAAGCACTTTTTGAATTTGTTGTTCAATTTCTCTGCCATGTTGGTGAACTTTTCATACTGTCTTCTTAATGTTTATGATAACCTGCTTTAATGATATTTTTGAGTTTGCTCCTCTTATTTCTCCCAACTTATCTTAGCAACACGTTTACCATTATAACAAGGATTATCGTGCGTCAAAGCGCCAAACTCACCCTCAAACTACCTTCACAATAATGGGTGAGAAAGTGACTTCTTACTATTTTGACCCGCACACTGGATAGACAGATTAGCAACCAATATAAAGGTTAATTAAATAATTAACAAATGTTTAGTTTTCATCAAAACTTAGGGAAATGCACATCGGGAATTTTAGAGACTTAATAGCACTAAATCCAAAAACTAACCATGTCAACATCGTACTTCGCCGCGTGAGGAACTTTTGCATAAAACTCTCTCAAGAGGAGACATTCGATATCTTCCGAGCTATTGTCAATAAAACATGCCAGGTGACTTACTTTGTAATTCGACTTATACTCGAGATATTGTAAATAAAAAGACACGGTAGTGATAAGCCTTTGGCTTATCTAGTTTTATAACTAGATGGACTGTGGTTTTGGTTCACATTTTTCGATTTCAATCTAGTTTTCTACCAAATTTGACCTTGTTTTGTTCCTAAGTAGACTTTTACTCGTTCTAGGCATTTTTAGTAGTTTTTAGTCTATTTTGAATAGAATTACGCTTTTTGTGTCTTTTTATTGTTTCAGGTTAGAAGTTAAGCTCCGGGAGTCAAGGAAAGTCAAGAAATAGTGGAAATTGCCATTCTGGAGATTCTCGCCCGCAGAGTGGATTCTCGCCTCGCGAGTCCAAGATCAGCTAAGCAAAGAACGCCATCAATTCTGTCTCACCCAGCGAGAATATTCTCGCCTCGCGAATCATGAAGACCTGCAAGACAGAAACCATCACGGCCTAGCCGTGATGAAGGTCACGGCTGTGACAGATTAAGGTTTGAAGTCTCGGCCCGCGAGAGGCAGCTCGCCCCACGAGAGTTTGAAGACCTTGGAAGACAGAGACCATCACGGCATAGCCGTGATGAAGGTCACGGCTGTGACAGATTGAAGTTGGAAGACTTGCCCCGCGAATACACTCTCGCCTCGCGAGAATCCAAATTGAAAGCGCGCCAAAACTAATGTTCGCCTCGCGAAAGATTGTTCGCCCCGCGAGAGGCCGAGAACCAGAATCCTTATTTATAGGCTGTTTCAGATCAGAATGGAAAACTTTTGGATACTCACTTGTTTTAGATCAGTTTTAGGACGAATCCTTGTTTCTGGAGCTGCGTCTCCCTTCTCTTTTCTTTTCTTATTTTATTATGGAGATTATTGCCGATTGTTCATTTGTCGTCACGGGCATGAGGAACTAATCCCCTCGTCTAGGGGATCGATGAAGCCACCCATGGCGGTATAGTGTTCATGTGATGTATCTCCCTCTCCTTTAATTCAATTCTTGTTTTCCAATTCTGATTTCATTGTGTCGATTATATGCATGTGTGATCGACTAGTTAAACGTGTTGAGGCTGATCGGCGATTCGCGTTTTAGAACTTGAATTTGGATCATCGATCGAATATTGTACGAGAGTGAGTAGGAAATCGGTGCAACCATATAGGGAACAAGAATTAATAGAGTTTGTTGATTAGGATTATGAGACCTAGTAAGTAATTAATCCAATCTTCGAATACGTCCTATTGAGCACGACAGTGGATATAGGAGAATTTGGGGGTCCCGGTTGACATTGTAATTGAACTTAGGGAGGAATACATCATCACTTGGATACTATGCATGATTGGGTAGGTGGATTTGAGACCCTAGATATTTTAATTCCTGATTTTTAATACCTTAGCGTTATTTGATTTGTTATTTGAATTGCGATCTTAATCTCTCCCTCTCAACCACTTTGCTCACTTAACCAAACGTATCTGATTTCCCGCGGATTAGTTGAATTGGTAGCCCAATCCCTGAGTTCGACCTCGGTAAATTCTTACCGTGTTTATTTTATTACTTGCGACGACCCGGTACACTTGCCGGTGATCCAACAAGTTTTTGGCGCCGTTGCCGGGGATTGGCACAACCAATTTTCCTAATTTTTAGGAAATTTGATTGATTGGTTAAGTTGATTTTATTTTTATTTTTCTGTTATTTCTTTATTATTTCTCTCTACTTCTTTGATTCCACTTGGTCTTGCCGTGTTTTTGTATGCGAGGTACCCTTTCACAAGAGGACCTGCTATTTGATTCGGAGATCACCAAGACTGAGAAGCGCTTAAGGAGGAAGTCAGAGAAAGAAAGAAAGAGGCTTGAAGCGATTAATCTTGAGGACATGGCCGAAGAAAATCCTCCTCCTCCTCGTTACAAGCCTCTCTTTGAGTACGATCTACCCAGCTTGGGTGATTGTGATTCTTCTATTGTGAGGGGCAACCTGAATACAGACTCCTTCAGAGTGGAGGGATGTGTCACATTCCAGATCCGTGAGAATCAGTTTGATGGGAGTGGCAAACAAGACCCTCATAGACACATCACTCTCTTCCTTGAAGCTTGTGACTTGCAGAAGACAAGAGGAGTCTCTCAAGATGAGTTTCGCTTGCGGCTTTTCCCTCTCTCTCTTAGGGATGTTGCTCGCGATTGGGTTGACAGCTTGGATAGGAACAGTATCAGAACTTGGGAGCAAATGGCCCAAAAGTTCCTAACCAAATATTTTCCTCCTCAGAAAGCGGCACAAGCGAGAGTAGCCGTTACATCTTTCAAAGCGATTAAGATGAAACTTATAACGAAGCTTGGGAGAGGTACAATATGCTCTTGAGAAGATGCCCTCGGCGTTCTTTGACCCGGTCTCCAAGGTTCAACATTTCTTTAACGGGTTAAAGGGGCGCTATCGGATGAATCGTGATGCCGCGGCCGTGCGTTTCTTTCTCTTATTTATCAGCTGAAGACGGATGGGCATTATTAGAGAAGATGTCGTACAATGATTACAACCGTGGTAGGGAAACCTCAAGTGGAGTCAGTTCTGCAACAATGGAAGCCATTCTAGAGCAAGTTAAATCATTGAAGATACAAGTTGCGGCTTTGTCAGAGAACAAGAAGGTTAATGTGATACACGAGGGAATGCCTCCGGGTTGTGATAATTGTAATGGAGATCATGACACTCGGAACTGTCCGTTCAACTTCTCTCAGGAACATGTGGACTCATGCCACAATTTCTATGACAGTGTACCCCAGAACCCCTATCAGAGGAACAGACAGAATGACAACAGTCAAAATCAGAATAGGGGCTATATAAGGAGAGACCATCCGGGTTTCGCTTGGAGTGATGCTAATGGTGGTCTAGCTGGTCAACAACATCCTCAACAGAATTGGCAACAACCTCCACAGGGTCTGAGGCCAAACATTGGAATCCAGCAGCGCAATACTCAGCAGGCTCTTCAGGGGCCTAATCAGTTGCAAATAACAGATGGTGGAAGGCAGCCTTGGGAATTGGCTTTTGAGAAGATGAATGCGGCAATGGAAAAGATGGTAATCGACACAGAGAAGGTGAATACGAAAGTTGACAAGTTGACAACGCATACAGGGGCGACAATGCACAATCTAGAGATGCAGATAGCTCACTTCAAAGCAATCGAATGAGCGTCCCCCAGGCACTTTCCCGGTGATACCGAGAACAATCCTAAGAACCATTGCAATGCCATAACAATCAGGAGCGGTAAAGTGTTGGGATCTAACAGGGGTGCAACCAGTTCTCAGGAAGACAAGGCCCCGGAACAACCACATGTTGAGGAAGAGCAACCTGAGAAAGAGAAGTTGCCAAATGACAAGGCACCAGAGCAAGGGGGTAGGCTGAAGCTTGTGGATGAAGAGTTCCGAAAGAAGAAGTGGGTTGAACCCCAAGACCTCCCGCCCTACATGAAGGTACCGTATCATGAAAGATTGAAGAAGCCTCAACAGGATAAGCAGTTCAACAAATTCCTTGATGTCTTCCGCAAACTTCAGATTAACATTCCTTTTGCGGAAGCCTTGGAACAGATGCCATCATATGCCCGGTTTATGAAGGAGCTTCTCACCAAGAAGCGGAGAATAGTGGATGAGGAAACGGTTTCTTTGAACGAGGAGTGTAGTGCCATTCTTCAAAGAAAACTACCTCCAAAGTTGAAGGATCCCGGTTCTTTTTCGATACCATGCACCATTGGGGGGATGACTCTAGGGAAGGCATTGTGTGATCTAGGGGCAAGCATCAACTTGATGCCCCTCTCTATGATGAAGAGGTTGGGGATCAAAGAATTCAAGGATACACGGATGTCGCTCCAACTAGCCGATCGCTCTATAAAATATCCTTATGGAGTGGTCGAAGAATTGTTAGTGAAGGTGGACAAGCTCATATTTCCGGTGGACTTTGTAGTGCTTGATATGGATGAAGACGCCGAGATCCCTCTCATATTGGGTAGGCCCTTCTTGGCTACTGGGGGTGCCTTGATAGATGTGCGACAAGGGAAACTCACTCTAAGGGTGCAAGATGATGAGGTAGTCTTCAATCTCTTTGAAGCAATGAAGCACCCTACAGAGAGGTCGGAAGTGCATCGAGTGGATATGGTGGATCCAACTGTCAAGCCAAAGGCAACTAGAGAAGCCCATGGTTCTTCACTTGCTCAAGTGTTGGTAAAATCCCATGATGATGATAGTGAGAAAAAAGACCCTTTGGGGGATGAGGTCTATCTCGAGTGGTTGAAAGACATGGAAGCCTTACTGAGTTCCCCAAGGGATGAATGTGCAAGGGAAGAGTGCAACAACAAGGGCATGGAAAAAGAGGATAAAGCACCAAAGTTGAAAGGTGGCACAACCGTGGTGGTCAATGAAAACAACCAGTTGATCCCAAAAGGGACCATCACGGAGTGGAGAGTATGTGCCGATTATAGAGGGCTTTTGGATTTAAATGAGTTGTCTGGGATCCGCAAGCAAGCAAACCACAAAAAGCGGACTAAGTAAAGGCAGGACACACATATCTTGCCTAGGGAGCTTGAGCCCGGGCAAGCGGTACTTCTTGACAACTCAAGGTTGAAACTCTTTCCGAGAATGCTAAGATCGCAGTGGTCGGGACCATTCAAGGTCCTCCAAGTTTGTCCTCACGGAACAGTAGAGTTAGAAGGGGCCTCCGGTAACTTCAAGGCGAATGGGAAAATGATAAGGCATTACCATGGGGAATCAGTCCCAAATTACAAGCAGTTTCTTCCTCCGGAATAACCCATAGGGGTGACTTGAGTCAGGCTCGGGACGTTAAACAAGCGCTACTTGGGAGGCAACCCAAGCTAGGTATCCTTTAATTTTAGTTCCTGTCATTTTCATTGATAAATAAATTAAATTTAAAAATTTAAAAAAAAAATCTTGATTCGCCACGCGAATCAACAGTGGCCGCGCGAGAGAGAAGCCCTGAATCTCAGAGGTTTGCTTTCATTTCTGTCTCGCGTCGCGAGGTATACTTTCGCCTCGCGATTCTGGGCATCATCATCTGTTGGAATTCCAGATTCGCCTCGCGAGATACTACTCGCCTCGTTATTCTGGAAAGTGTGAAAACAATTTTTCCAGATTCGCCTCGCGAGTGATCTCTGGCATCGCGAGTGATCTCTCGCCTCGCGAATCTGCACTTAAGGTTTTAATTTGCAGGAGTTCTTCCAGGATGCTATGCAACAGAAGGGAGCCCGTGAGACCAATTGGATGAGGGGGCAACCATGGAAACTCGATCAGGGAGCACCCTCTCCTTTCCTCACTCTTGTTTTTGTTTTTGTTTGTCACTCTTGAATAATTTGAGAAGATCAAGAGTTTGTGTATGAATAGTGTGTCGGCAAGCTTGTTGGAATTTAATTAAACTGAGCTTAGATTGATTGCATGAATTATATTGACCATCGATGATTTCCCCCTAGATTCTGAAATTAGAAAAATTGATCCCCATGTGAAAAATTGAAAACTGAACTTTGAGAATTTTATTGTGATTACTTGATTTATGATAAGTTTGGGGTGAGGGGGTGCACACACTAGGAATTGTATTTTGGTCAAACAATTTGCAAAAATGTCCAGGTGAGGATTATAGCCTCCAACTTTGTTTTTGAATGTGTGAATCACTGTTAAGTTGCACTTTCCCGAATTTGCTTGAATCTCTTTATGGTTTGCATGTTTATGTGTTGCATCAAATGATTTAGGCAATTTTCTTTGAATAACTACTTGGCCTGAAAAGAACCATCCCTAATGCATGTTCCCTAGTTAGCCCAGTTGAGCCTGATTAGCCTATTATTTCTTGATGACCCTATATTATAAGCCAAAAATCTGAAAAACCATGTTAGCCCAATCTTAGGATTAGGAGAGCATGGAAGCTAGCAAGAGAAGGGTTGTGAGGAACTAAGTTTGGGGTGGCTACAAGGTGGTGTGTCATATTGGGATGAGAAAAAGAAAAAACTAAAGGTTGAGATCAAAAAAAAAAAAATTGCCAAAAGGAAAAGGGGCAAAACAGAAAAAAATTAGCAAGGAAAAGGCTGTAGTCACCCGAGGCAAAAAGAAAAATGGAAAAAGGAATTTGAGTGGAAGATGTTTCAAATGCTCATGCTCTCTTAGTTCCTAGGGACTTAAGCCTAGTATCCTTGAATATCCTACCCTCAGCCAGGCCCCATTACAACCTTTATAAGACCTTCTGATGTTGCATGCATGTTTTCGTGGGAATCATTTTTGGGATAAAAATCAAATTCATGGAAAGTGCTCTTGATATGTGAAATTGAGCGAAAAGTTAAAAGCCTAGACAAAATTGTGCGAATGAGTGAAATTTTACATACCCTTGTGAGGAAGGCAATTGTTTGAAATTGGTGATCTTCCTTCTGTGTGTGACTCTGATCCTCAACTTAGATTAATGATTGCATGAATGATGAAGTTCTCAATTGTTTAAAGTAAATAAATGTAGGGATTACATTGATGTAAGGGGGGGAGATCATTGGAGAAAAACTGTTTTGATTGCATGAAATTTGTGCGAAATCGATTGATTCCTTTAGGCTTGCCAAGTCTTGAGTCCTTTTTGAGTTTTAGCTTGCTTGGGGAAAAGCAAGGTTTAAGTTTGGGGTGTTTTGATAAGCCTTTGGCTTATCTAGTTTTATAACTAGATGGACTGTGGTTTTTGTGCAAATTATTCGAGTTCAATCTCGTTTTCGCCCAAATTTGGCCTTGTTTTGTTCCTAAGTAGACTTTTACTCGTTCTAGGCATTTTTAGTAGTTTTTAGTCTATTTTGAATAGAATTACGCTTTTTGTGTCTTTTTATTGTTTCAGGTTAGAAGTTAAGCTCCGGGAGTCAAGGAAAGTCAAGAAATAGTGGAAATTGCCATTCTGGAGATTCTCGCCTCGCGAGTCTGAAGATCAGCTAAGCAACAACGTCATCAATTCTGTCTCGCCCCGCGAGAATATTCTCGCCTCGCGAATCATGAAGACCTGCAAGACAGAAACCATCACGGCCTAGCTGTGATGAAGGTCACGGCTGTGACAGATTAAGTTTTGAAGTCTCGCCCCGCGAGAGTTTGAAGACCCTGGAAGACAGAGACCATCACGGCATAGCCGTGATGAAGGTCACGGCTGTGACAGATTGAAATTGGAAGACTTGCCCCACGAATACACTCTCGCCTCGCGAGAATCCAAATTGAAAGCGCGCCAAAACTAATGTTCGCCTCGCGAAAGATTGTTCGCCCCGCGAGAGGCCGAGAACCAGAATCCTTATTTATAGGCTGTTTCAGATCAGAATGGAAAACTTTTGGATACTCACTTGTTTTAGATCAGTTTTAGGACGAATCCTTGTTTCTGGAGCTGCGTCTCCCTTCTCTTTTCTTTTCTTATTTTATTATGGAGATTATTGCCGATTGTTCGTTTGTCGTCACGGGCATGAGGAACTAATCCCCTCGTCTAGGGGATCGATGAAGCCACCCATGGCAGTATAGTGTTCATGTGATGTATCTCCCTCTCCTTTAATTCAATTCTTGTTTTCCAATTCTGATTTCATTGTGTCGATTATATGCATGCGTGATCGACTAGTTAAACGTGTTGAGGCTGATCGGCGATTCGCGTTTTAGAAATTGAATTGGGATCATCGATTGAATATTGTACGAGAGTGAGTAGGAGATCGGTGCAACCATATAGGGAACACGAATTAATAGAGTTTGTTGATTAGGATTATGAGACCTAGTAAGTAATTAATCAAATCTTCGAATACGTCCTATTGAGCACGACAGTGGATATAAGAGAATTTGGGGGTCCCGATTGACATTGTAATTGAACTTAGGGAGGAATACATCATCACTTGGGTACTATGCATGATTGGGTAGGTGGATTTGAGACCCTAGATATTTTAATTCCTGATTTTTAATACCTTAGCATTATTTGATTTGTTATTTGAATTGCGATCTTAATCTCTCCCTCTCAACCACTTTCCTCACTTAACCAAACGTATCTGATTTCCCGCGGATTAGTTGAATTGGTAGCCCAATCCCTGAGTTCGATCTCGGTAAATTCTTACCGTGTTTATTTTATTACTTGCGATGACCCGGTACGCTTGCCGGTGATCCAACAGGTAGTCTTTTATATCTCAAAGTTAATCATCTTCAAAGATTTATTACCTTATGTCCGAGAATCTTGCTTAAAAGACTGTCCTTTGCCTTATACCCAAGATCAAACTCGTCTTTAAGGAATTTAGTTGCCTTTTACCCGAAGTCATGCTCATTTTTAAGGCTAAGTTGCCTTTTACCCGAAGTCATGCTCGATTTTAAGGCTGAGTTGCCTTTTACCCAAAGTCATGCTCGTTTTTAAGGACTTTAGTTGCCTTTTACCTGAAGTCATGCTCGTTTTTAAGGCTGAGTTGCCTTTTACCCGAAGTCATGCTCGTTTTTTAGCTGCCTTTTACACGAATTCATGCTCGTTTTTAAGGCTAAGGACTTTGATTTTCACCGATTTAAAATCACTTCAATAATCAACTTCATTACTGAATAGAACAACTTCATTAACATAATTTGAAAGTACGTATTTACATGGCTTCGATGTGCCTCGTTAAAAACTTCCCGACCAAAAATCCTGTGGGAAAAACAGACCGGGTTAGCAAAAAGAGTACACACCACCTACAGCCTAGCTAAAATAGAACCTAAGGTGGGAAGCGTTCCAAGTTCTCGGAATCGACTTCCCTGACAACTCCCGACTCAGATGTGCCATTGCTTAAGTTCTCTCCACACTCCGAATGGTCCCGCCCATTATCGCCTTGCTTTCCTTCTGGTAGAATCCTTCCGAGCTTCTCCTTGCGACCTCAACACCAAATCACCAGTTTGAAACACTCTCGGTTTTAATGTTGAATTTTACCGGCGTGCTGCCCTCTACTTGCTTGCAGCTGCTGTTACCCTGAATTTTTCCAGTACTTCCTCGACCAAATCCAACTCCAGTTTTCTATATTCTTCGTTGAGTTGAGAATCATGAACTTTCCTTCTTAACGAGGTCTCCCCCAACTCGATTGGTATCATAGCATCAGCTCCATACACCATTCTGAAAGCAGTTTCTTGTGTGGCCGACTGTGGGGTACAGCGATATGCCCAAAGAATACACGACAATTCTTCTACCCATAAACCCTTTGACCTCCCAAGTCTTTTCTTCAACTCATTGACAATAACCTTGTTCGCAGCCTCCACTTGACCATTGGTTTATGGGTGTTCCATAGAGGAGAATCTTTTTTTGATACCTAGATTTTCACAGAACTCACCGAAATGTTTATCTGTAAACTTCTTCCCATTATCCGAGATAATTATCGCAGGAAGTCTGAAACGACATATAATATCCAAACAAACTTCTGAACTTGTTTTGCTGTGATATTTGCTAAGGGCTCTGCTTCGATCCACTCTGTGAAGTAGTCTATAACCACTAATAACAATTTGACTTGTCCCTTTGCTAGGGGAAAATGACCAACAATGTCAATTCCCCATATATCAAAGGGCCGGGCTGTTGTGATATTATGGAGCTCCTCGGCATGTTGGTGCTTCTTTGATGAGCACCTCTGACATTCCTCACATTGCCGAACATATTATGCATAATCAGTTTTCAACGTCGGCCAGAAATACCCTGCTCTGATCACCTTCTTAGCCATTGTTCTACTCCCATTGTGCATACCACAAATACCTCGGTGCAACTCTGCCATTACATAATCACTCTCTTATTTGACCAAACATTTTAGTAGCGGGCCAGAAAAAGAGCATTTATATAAGTCACCACACCAATGTGTGGGAACTAGCTTTCCTTCTTACCTTCCGAGTTTTGTGTGCATCCCCCGGGACTGCATCCTTAACTATGAACTCCCATATCGGAGTCATCCATTCTCGATCCTTTATCTCCACAGCAAAGACCTCCTCCTCCATCATTTCTATACTTGGCTGACATACAGTTTCCTGTATCATTGTTCTATGCTGACCTGTTTTCTTAGTACTGACCAGTTTTGACAATAAATCAGCCTGAGCATTTCTTTCTCGGGAAATATGTTCAATTCGAAATTCATCAAATGTAGAAATTAAAGTATTGACTTTACACAAATACCTGGTGAAGTGTGCCTCTTTTCGTTTGATATATGCCTGAGATTTGTCCGATTGCGAGTTGAGAATCACTCCTGCACTTGATCAGCCTGGCACCAACCTCTCTGGCTAATTTCAAACAGGTAATAAGGGCCTCATACTCTGCCTCGTTGTTGGATGCTTTAAAATCAAACTTCAAAGATTGCTCCAACACCATGTTACCCGGCCCTTTTAAAATTATTCTAGCTCCGCTTCTTTTTATGTTGGAAGAACCATCAACATACAGAATCCATCACTCCAAGATAGGCTCCTGAGCTGGAATTAACTCAACTACAAAGTCCGACAAGCATTGGACCTTTATCGGACCCCTGGGTTCATATTGTAGCCCGAACTCTGACAGCTCCACTGACCAAGCAATCATCCTTCCAACTAACTCCAGCTTCCGTAGTACTTGTTTAATCGGATGATCCGTCTTGACCACTACTTGATGACTCTGGAAGTAGGGTCGAAGACGTCGAGCGACTGTGACCAATGCAAATGGCAACTTCTCGATCATTTGGTATCTCGTTTCAGCTTCATGCGAGACTTTGCTAATGTAGTAAACTACGAATTGTTGTTTGTTAAGTTCCTGTACTATGACCGCGGTCACCGCAATTCCTGTGTCCGAGAGATACAACAACAGTTCTCGGTCCGGTTGTGGTTTGTTCAAAATAGGTGGTGACCCGAGAAATGACTTGAAGGCCTGGAAAGATTCCTCACACTCGGCATTCCATTCGAACTTTCCAGGCCTCTTGAGGAGTTTGAACAAAGGCCGAGCTTTTTCGGCTGACTTAGGTAAAAAAAGAGATAATGATGCCAATCTACGTGCTAAACTTTGCACCTCCTTTATATTTGCCGGACTTCTCATCTCAATAATTGCTTTACATTTGTCTGGGTTGGCTTCAATCCCTCTATGTGTTAGCATAAACCCCAAAAATTTTCCACTTCGGATTCCGAAGTTGCATTTTTCAGGATTCAATCTCATGTTGTGCTTTCTCAACTGGGTGCATATCTCCTCTAGTGGAATTTTACAATTGGGCAAAGCTTTTCAAAAAAATAGGAAATCGGGCCTATCTAGTTCTGGAGGGAAATTGGAGGCCTCTTTAGCAAAGAAAAAATAAAATAAAGCTAAAAGGGTCTCCAAAAGAAAGGCATTGGCCAAGACGAGGGCCTTTGTGTGTGGTTTTGGAAAAAATGTTTCTAGCGTGTGGAGATCTTTCTGCAACCAGCGATTATCTCAGGGAAGTAACGAAGGGGTTTCAAATCGCAACAACAGTATCGGGTTTGGTAAAAGGTTTTCGAAAAATCAAGTTTCAAAGAAACATTCGCAGGGAAAAAAAATTTCTTCGGGAGAAAATTCTTCAAACGTGCCTACGACGGCTTTGGGGGACAGAAATACCTCGGAATCTCCTGTAGGGGGTTCACCAATTCAATCTGCTCAGGGTGAAACATCTGTGATCCAGACACCAGGTTCTTCCGTTAAGAGTCAGCGAGACATCCTTCTCAAACGAGCTTTACGAACTCAAACGCAAATCGGTATGGTGGAAGCTCAGAAGGTCCTACAAAAGGGATGGAATTGGGTCTTGAACGGATGGGAAAGACAAAGAAAGTTCGAGGAATATAATCGAAATGGAGGAGAGGGATAGGAAAGCTAGGATGGATTCTATCCCGGATATCCCCCAAGTTGATTCCCACAATGGTGATTAATGCAGGTAGGCTCTTTTAACATAAGGGGTTTGGGGGGGGGGGGGGGGGGAGTGAAACAGAGGAAGGTGAAGAATTTGATTGTTACAGAAAAATTAGATTTTATGATGATCCAGGAAACTAAGATGGTTGGCATTGAGGAGAGTTTTTATGATAAGTTGTGGGGGAGTTCTGAGTTTCAGTGGTCGAGTCTTGATTCAAATGGAGCTCCAGGAGGGCTACTCAACTTATGGAACAAGGAAAAGCTAAAAATGATTTTTACATTTTCAGGGGATGGTTTCTGTGGCATACGTGGTCTGTGGGGGGTAAATAACAATTTTGGAAGGGGTCTTTGGATCTTGGCAGGAGATTTTAATGCTGTGTTAAGAGGAAACGAGAGAAAGGGATGTTCTTCACAAGAGCATAGGGTGGAGATAGATGAGTTTCAATCTTTTGTCAAAGACATGGAATTGGTAGATCTTCCTCTTCTGGGCAGAAGATACACCTGGTTCAAATCGAATGGTTCGGCAATGAGCAGACTAGATAGATTCTTTTATCTGAAGAATGGTTGTCAGAGTGGCCGAATCCGGTGCAATGGGCTTTAAACAGGGATGTCTCAGACCATTTTCCTGTGATTTTAAGGTACAACTCTGCTAACTGGGGGCCAAACCATTTAGATTTAATAGCTGTTGGTTTCTTCAGGATGGTTTTTTGGATAAGATTAAACAGGTTTGGTCTTCGACTGTGTTGGAGAATCAGGAAAATATCCCTGATTTTATCCTCTTTGATTCTATTTGATTTTATCTTTATTATTTTGATTTTATTTTATTTTATTTCCTTCCTTAATTATAGGAAGAGATTTGATTTGATTTGTTTTGCCTTTACTGTAATCTCTCTATAAAAGAAACTCGTATTATGAATGAAATCACAACAATTATGTCACTGCCTTCTATATGGTATCAACAACTTTAGGTTAGAGTTCTTGTCTCCCCTCCATGGCGGCACGCCCAAACTCATGGAAGCACGCCCTTACAGGCGCTGTTGAAAACAACAACACCGTGACAAGAGGCGGCTCAGGCAGTGGTAGTGGCGGCCCAGGCAGCAGCGGCGTAGGTGCATGTGGTGAGAATCGAGCATTCCAAGCTAGTACCTCTAATCAAGAGAAGCAGTCTTCTTCAAGCTCGATTCATTTCACTAAGGAACAAATAGATCAACTGTACAAACTTCTTGAGTCTCAAACTCCTTCCTGCTCCATAGCCCAGAAAGGTAACTTTGTTAAAACTGCCCTTCTTCGTGTCAACCATACTTGGATTGTTGATTCAGGTGCAACTGATCACATGACAAGAGAGTCTAGTTTCTTTTCTTCATATAGTCCTTGTGCAGGTAACCAGAAAATTAAAATTGCAGATGACTCTCTATTAGCCATTGCAGGGAAAGGGTCCATTGTCCTGTCTCCAACAATAACTCTCCAAGATGTCCTTCATGTCCCAAATTTGTCATGTAATCTTTTATCAGTCAGTAAATTAGCCCGGGATAAAACTCATCAAACTAATTTCTTTCCTTCTCATTGTGTGTTTCAGGATTTGAACTCGGGGAGGATGATTGGCAGTGCTAAGGAGAATGGAGGACTCTATTACTTTGATGATGGACTTGGATCAAAACAACAATCCCAACCAATAGGTTCATTCTTTGAATCTAGTTTTATTTCTAATAACAATAATGATATTATGTTATGGCATTTACGATTAGGTCACCCGAGTTTTAGGTATCTAAAATATTTATTTCCAAAGTTGTTTTGTAATAAAGACCCTTCGTTATTTCACTGTGAAACTTGGACTTTTTGACCAAACTGGGTTCCTTTTAGAAACTATTTACCGGTTTAGGGTTGTTCTGAAACTATTTACTAATGGGGGTCCTTTTGGACACGTGGCATATTTTATTTTTTTTCACTTTGACGAGTCAAAGGCGACAGTCTTCCAAGTCAAAGGCCCCAGTCTACCAGTATTAAAAAAAATAAAAATAAAACAATAGATAGTAATAATAAGAGGTATAAAAAAATAATAGCAATAACAATTTACACCAATAAATATTTATCAATTATTACAGTAGTAAAATTTTTTTTACCTTGTAATAGAATTAATGTCATCGTTACTCCCTATACTTATAGTATAATTTTTTTTAGCAGTGTTCCTTTAAAATTGATGGTACCTTTCTTTTAATTCTTACAAGGTAATTTTTTTTTACTACTGTAATAATTGATGAATATTTATTGGTGTAAATTGTTATTGTTATTATTTTTTTATGACTCTTGTGATATTATATGCTACTTGTTATTAGGGGATTTTTATTATTGCCTCTTGTTATTTTAAATAGATACTTTAGCATTAATGTCATCGTTACTCCCTATACTTATAGTATAATTTGTTTTGTAGCAGTGTTCCTTCTGAATTGGCGATAACTTTCTTTTAATTCTTACAAGGTAAAATTTTTTTTACTACTGTAATAATTGATGAATATTTATTGGTGTAAATTGTTATTGCTATTATTTTTTTATGACTCTTGTGATATATTTGCTACTTGTTATTAGGGGATTTTTTTTATTGCCTCTTGTTGTTTTAAAAAGATACTTTAGAATTAATGTCATCGTTACTCCCTACTTATAGTATAATTTTATTTGTAGCAGTGTTCCTTCTAAATTATAGGTAACTTTCTTTTAGTCTTACAAGGTAATTTTTTTACTACTGTAATAACTGATTAATATTTATTGGTGTAAATTGTTATTGCTATTAATTTTTTATGCCTCTTGTGATATTATTTGGTACTTGTCATTGTTATTTACTACTTGCTATTGATAAATAGTTTCTAAAAGAAACCCATTTTGGTCAAAAAGCCATTTAAAACAACAAGAGGCAATAAAAAAAATCCCATAATAACAAGTAGCAAATAATATCACAAGAGTCATAAAAAAATAATAGCAATAACAATTTACACCAATAAATATTCATCAATTATTACAGTAGTAAAAAAAAATTTACCTTGTAAGAATTAAAAGAAAGTTACCAGCAATTTTAAAGGAACACTGCTAAAAAAAATTATACTATAAGTATAGGGAGTAACGATGACATTAATGATAAAGTATCTATTTAAAACAACAAGAGGCAATAAAAAATCCCCTAATAACAAGTAGCAAATAATATCGCAAGAGTCATAAAAAAATAATAGATATAACAATTTATACAAATAAATATTCATCAATTATTACAATAGTAAAAAAAATTTACCTTGTAAGACTTAAAAAGAAAGTTACCAGCAATTTTAAAGGAACACTGCTAAAAAAAATTATACTATAAGTATAGGGAGTAACGATGACATTAATGCTATTACAAGGTAAAAATTTTTATTGGTGTAAATTGTTATTTCTATTATTTTTTTATACCTCTTATTATTGCTATCAATTTTTTTTTAATACTGGTAGGCGCCAGTCTGAGCCTGACTGGCACCTTTGACCCGTCAGAGTGAAAAAAAATAAAATATGCCACGTGTCCAAAAGGACCCCCATTGGTAAATAGTTTCAGAATAACCCTAAACTAGTAAATATTTTCTAAAAGAAACCCAGTTTGGTCAAAAAGCCGTGAAACTTGCGAATTTGCAAAACACCATCGCTCTTTTTTTCCTATGCAATCTTTTAAGCCAACAAAACCATTTTCTATTATTCACAGTGATGTTTGGGGTCCTAACAAGACAAGTACACTCTCCAATAAAAAATGGTTCATTACTTCTATCAATGATCACACTAGACTTTGTTGGGTGTACTTGTTAAAGGAAAAATCTGAGGTTGGCCAAGCTGTAAGAAATTTCTTTAAAATGGTGCAGAATCAATTACAAACAAATATTCAAGTCTTCAGAAGTGATAATGGAAAGGAATATTTAATATGATTTTGGGGAATTTCTTTCTTGAAAATGGGGTTGTGCATCAAAGTTCTTGTGCTAATACACTCCAACAGAATGGGATTGCGGAGAGAAAGAATAGACATCTCCTAGAGGTGGCTAGAGCCTTACTCTTCGAAACAAAAGTTCCAAAATACTTGTGGGGTGAAGCTGTTTTAACTGCATCATATTTGATCAATCGTATGCCGTCCAAAGTTTTACAATTTCAAACTCCACTTCATATTTTTAAAGAGTGTTTTCCTATGGCTCGTCTTTCAGTCAATTTACCTTTGAAGATATTTGGTTCTACTGTGTTTGCTCATGAACATAAGCATCTTGGGAAGCTATCACCACGTGCTATAAAATGTTTTTATTGGATACTCTCCAACCCAGAAGGGGTACAAGTGTTTTGATCCAAAATCAAAAAGAATTTTTGTAACAATGGATGCCACTTTCTTTGAAAAACAACATTTTTTTAAGGACATTCATCTTCAGGGGGAATTCACATGAAGATACTTTTGAAACCATTACTTTATCTGAAAATTCACATAATTCTGAGACTTATACTACTGCACCAATAGCAAATGACCAAGATTCGTTATCTGGATCTACTCCCATCATGAGTAAGGCTCCTGTGGAATCCGGGTCTACATCTCTAAATCAAAATTCTGACAAACAATCCTTGGAAATTGATAATAATGAAGAACTAATCGAAATGCCACAACATGAAGATTCTTGTGAAGAAGAAATTGATAGGTTCAAGGATGGTGATCGAAGGTGTGGAAAGTACCACAAGAAAAGGAATGAAGAACCAACTCTCCAGCACGGTCATGAATCCGAACCGAGGGAAAATCCAATCAGTCAACCTGATACAGGTACGTCCCCTTCTGAACCTAATTGTCATAATGAATCATTTGAGTTAGACATACCCATAGCGCTTAGAAAAGATATTAGATCTTGTACTAAGCATCCTTGGTCTAAATTTATGTCATACTCAAATTTGTCTTCCTCTTTTGCTGCATTTACCTCACAGTTGTCTAGTACAGAAGTTCCAAAAAATGTACAGGAAGCTCTAAAAATTTCAAAGTGGAAGGAAGCTGTTCTTGAGGAGATGAGAGCTCTCGAGAAGAACAACACTTGGAGTGTTATGACCTTACCAGCTGGAAAAAACACAGTGGGTTGCAAATGGGTCTTCACTGTGAAGTATAATTCAGATGGATCCGTAGAAAGGTACAAGGCACGCTTGGTGGCCAAGGGATTCACTCAGACTTATGGCATAGACTACTCGGAAACTTTTGCTCCTGTGGCAAAATTGAACACTGTCAGGATTCTCTTATCCCTTGCTGCCAACTTAGATTGGCCTTTGCACCAACTGGATGTGAAGAATGTATTCCTCAATGGTGACCTAGAAGAAGAGGTATACATGGATGGGCCTCCTGGATTTGAAGAAAAATTAGGGTCAAATGTGTGTAAATTGACGAAGTCACTCTATGGGCTCAAACAGTCCCCAAGAGCATGTTCGAAAGATTCACCCAGTCCATGAAGAAACAGGGATACAGTCAACGACAAGCCGATCACACCCTATTTACAAAATTTTCTTTTGATGGGAAGATTGCTGCACTAATTGTCTATGTTGATGACATTGTTCTTACTGGTAATGATGTAATAGAGATGGGAAGGCTGAAGAAAAATTTGGCAACAGAATTTGAGGTCAAGGATTTGGGAGTATTGAGATATTTTCTTGGCATGGAGGTTGCTCGATCAAAAAAGGGAATTGTGGTTTCCCAACGAAATTACATTATGGACCTTTTAAAGGAAACTGGAATGAGTGGTTGCAGACTAGTCGATACCCCCACGGACCCAAATGTGAAACTTTGGGAGAAAGGAGATGTTCCTGTTGATATTGGTAGATATCAGAGATTAGTTGGCAAGTTAATCTACCTGTCTCATACTAGACCTGATATTGCCTTTTCCGTGAGTGTTGTAAGCCTGTTTATGAACTCCCCATATGAAGAACATCTTGAGGCAGTCTACAGAATTTTGAGGTACTTGAAGAGCAATCCTGGGAAATGACTGTACTTTAGAAAAACCAGTGAGAGGAATGTTGAAATCTTTACTGATGCAGATCGGGATGATCGATCACCGAGTAAAATCAACTTCAGGATATTGTACCTATGTGTGGGGAAATCTAGTAACTTGGAGAAGCAAGAAACAAGGTGTGGTTGCTAGAAGTAGTGCTGAAGCTAAATTTAGAGCAATGACCCAAGGAATTTGCGAAGGGTTGTGGATCTATAGAGTCTTGGAGGAACTCAAGATGAAGGTTGATCTTCCATTGAAGCTGTACTGTGACAACAAAACAGCAATAAGCATAGCTCACAATCCCGTCCAGCATGACAGAACCAAACACATAGAGATTGATCGCCACATTGAGGGGGGGTGTTGGAGAATCAGGAAAATATCCCTGATTTTATCCTCTTTGATTCTATTTGATTTTATCTTTATTATTTTGATTTTATTTTGTTTTATTTCCTTCCTTAATTATAGGAAGAGATTTGATTTGATTTGTTTTGCCTTTATTGTAATCTCTCTACAAAAGATAATCGTACTATGAATGAAATCACAACAATTATTCCACTGCCTTCTATTCTTTGACTGAAATTCAAGGTTGGATGACTTTTTCTCTTAAGGAAAAGCTGAAATGTTTGAAGAATTTCCTAAAAATATGGAACAGGGAGTTCTAGGCGACTTAGATAAAGTGATTGGAGAGCTAACAGATGCTATTAGTTCTCTGGACAAAAAAGAGGAATCAAATTCTTTGTCGGAAGAGGAAGTCCTTATAAGGAGAAATTGGTTTGAGGAATTATGGAAGAAATTGAAAATGAAGGAAAGTTTGGTATTTCAGAAATCAAGAGTCAGATGGATTAAGGAGGGTGATGCAAACACGGGATTCTTTAATGCCTGTGTTAATGGTAGTAGAAGGAAAAATCAAATAAATGCTTTTTTGGTGGGTCCTCAATGGATCGAAAGTATTTCTGGCATCAGGGAAGAGATCAAACAACATTTCACTAAAATGTGCAATGAGGATTGGTGGGACAGACCGAAATTACAAGGTCTTTGCTTCAAAAGTTTATCGTCTGATGATAATAGATCCCTTATTGCCTCCTTCTCAAGAGAAGAAATAACAGAGGTTGGTGGAGCTGTGAAGAAAATAAGAGCCCAGGTCCGGATGGTTTTAACTTCAAATTTATTAGATCTATTTGGAGATCTATTCAAAATGAGGTATGTACTATGTTAGATGAGTTTCATTCCCACTCTAATCTTCCAAGTGGCTTTATCTCTACTTTTGTAGCTTTGATCCCAAAAAAATCCAATCCTCGGGCCATTAATGATTTTCGACCAATTACCTTAATTGGTTGCTTGTATAAAATCATTTCTAAGATTCTAGCAGGTAGATTGAGGAAAGTATTGAACTCGGTCATATCTTCAAATCAATCGGCCATTAAATCTGATAGACAGATTTTAGATGGTGTGCTTGTGGTTAATGAGGAAATTGATTTTGCAAAAAAACAAAGAAGGAGTGTTTGATGTTGAAAGTTGATTTTGAAAAAGCTTACGATTCGGTTAACTAGGTATTTCTTGAAGATATGCTAGTCAACTTAGGTTTTGGTGAGAAATGGAGGTCTTGGATGAAGGCATGTATTTTCTCAGGATCTACATCAATTCTGGTAAACAGATCTCCATCTGATGAAATCAAGATATCTAAAGGTATTAGGCAGGGCGGTCCTTTGGCTCCTTTTCTATTCCTAATTACAGCTGAAGGCCTTAGTGGACTTGTCCGGAAAGTGGTAAACTTGGGTAAATTTGATCCTTTTACTGTGGGCCAGAATCATATTGAAATTTCCCATCTACAATTTGCGGACGACACAATAATTTTGGGGAAGGCCAGTTTTGAAAATCTCTGGACTTGTAAAGTTATCTTCCGTAGCTTTGAACTTGTGTTGGGCTTGAAGGTCAACTTCCATAAGATCAGTATTGTCGGGTTGAACGTCCCAAGGGGCTTTATGTAGCTGGCTTCAAAGTTCTTTAATTGTAAATTGGGTGGCATTCCTTTTTCTTATTTGGGTCTTCTGGTAGGAGCTAATCCAAGAAGAGTTGAAACATGGAAGCCGATCATAGAAAAATTCAAAGCAAAGTTATCTACTTGGAAGGCCAGGAACATTTCTTTGGGTGGGAGAGTTGTTCTCAGAAACGCGGTTTCATCAAATTTGCCGGTTTACTACCTATCCATCATGAAAGCCCCAAAAAAGGTGTTAAGGTTGTTAACAAAAATCCAGCGTAGGTTTCTTTGGGGTGGTTCAGAAGATAAGAATAAGATTGCTTGGGTGAAATGGGAAGTAGTTTACAAACCAAAATCCAAAGGTGGCTTGGGTGTTAGGAATCTTGATATTTTTAACAAAAGCTTACTTGGAAAATGGAAATGGAGACTCCTAAATGAAAAGGATGCACTATGGTGGTTGGTTGTGAAGGAGAGGTATGGTGAAAATTTCAATCCCTGGCAGATTAGGCAACTTCCTCGTTTATCTGCATATGACTCTGCATGGTGGAGAGACTTGCTTAGGATTAAAATCAATTCGCAAGATTTAGGATGGTTCAAAAGAGGCTTGAAAAAACAAGTGGGGGAATGGGAGAGCAACTATGTTTTGGTTTGATCCATGGTTTGGTAATTTTGCCCTATGTGAAAGTTTCGAGAGATTGTTCCAAATTTCTGAAAATAAAAATGACTCTATTGATGAACTGGGAGTGTGGATTGATAATAGGTGGGTGTGGAACTTGTCTTGGAGAAGGGCTCTCTTTGCGTGGGAAGAGGAACTACTGAAGGAATTCATGTTGATTATTAATTCGATTGTTCCAAGACTGGACAGAGAGGATAGTTGGGTATGGACTCATGGCCTAGGTGGTTTTTATTCGTCTAAATCAACTTACTTGCATCTTCAGAAAACTTCGTTGTTACTAGATGATCAGTGGGAGTGTGTGGGACACCCCAAGCAACTCATTTTTTGAAAAGTCCTGGATTAATGTGGTGCCTTTGAAAGTTTTACTTTCTCTTGGCAAATGATCTTAGATAGAATCCCAACTTTGATCAACCTTGAGAGAAGGAACATTGCCCACAATGTCCAAAACTAATAGGAGCCCGTATCGAAAGAGAGAAATGAAACAATATTAAACTTGAAAATGGTAGTATTAAAGCAGAAAAAGAGAAATTACAGTGGAGGAAACCTCCTACTGCCACAGAGCAAAGCTCCTACAAAGAGCAAGCTCTTTGCCCATATTTACTCACAATGCTCTTTCTAGATACCCTTTCTCCCCATACACAATCCCCATATAACAGAAACCCCCTCACACACCTTACTCTCATCACTGTCTCTCTCCACCACCTCAGCAACACTCTCAGCACTAGATGGATGCTGAGCTATTGGCCCATTTGAACCCAAGTCTACATATGAGGTCCTATCATTGCCACCCTCTTGAAAAACAGACTTGTCCTCAAGTCTGAATGTGGGAAATTGGCTTCTCATATTGAATGCTTCTCCCCATGTAGTTTCTTCCATAGTCTCCCTTTTCCACGGAATTAAAAACTGATTAACAGAGTTTCTTCCAATAACCTTCCTTGTGCAATAGTCGTTGAAAACCAAGCCCTTGCCCCCAAGATCCCACTGTTGGGAGCATGAGCATAAGGCAAAGCGCCACTGAAATTCAAACTCAGCAGTACCAGCAACAAGAATGAGTGTAATTTAGGAATGGTTGGATCCAAACACTGAAATGTCCCCTTTTTTGGTTTACAAGGCCCTTCTGCTGCCTTAACCACTTTGGAGTCAGTAACATTTTAGTTACTATTCCATCAAGTGTAATTTGACCAGACTCATCACTTGGATCTATCTTTGATTTCCTATCAATTATTTCAAATATGGAAGCAGTAGCTGTCTTGGCTTTGCTAGAAGCTAAAGAGCTTGATTGGGAAATTCAATAGCTGTCATTGTTAAAGCAAAGAAAACTCGAAAAACATCTGAAAGTGATGCCTTGACAGCTTCTACAAATCTGGCTCTAGTATAGAAATTGGTTGCATAAACAATGGCAGCAGTTCCAAGGTTTGTATACAATTTAGTTGACCACAAAGGATAAGAATTTGAATCATCAAATCTAGCATTGCTTGATAGAGGCTTGACTTCAAGTTTGTTTTTAATTACAAGACTCTCTTCATCCAGCCTGAAGGTTTCTTCCTTCAATCCAACACGGGAAGCTTTTAGAGTTGTATAAGCATTTTGTTCACAGAGAGACTTTTTTGCAAGTAAAACACTTTGTCTTGAGTGCGTAAGTTCATACAACACAAATTCTGTCCCCATAGAGTTGTTATCAAATACGTTGCCTTCTAGTACAGAATATAAATTACAGGAAACTAGCATCTGTGCTACTACTGAGGAATATGTGTCAAAATCATGGGATTCCAAACCATTGGCATTGCTCTTCTTTCTGTTATCAATGGAGTGAAAGGTATATACCCAATTGAAAGCATTACCTGTTCTCCATGTCTTGGCCACACACACATCTTTAGGGCACTTCGCCTTGAACTTGAAAAATAGCAGTCCATGTTTGTTTTCCAACTTGAGATTACCATGCAGGTGAACCGTTGAAGATGTTATACCCGAATCATCGTATCTCTCTATTGATAAACTCGTAAATTATGTTTGAATGCTTTCTCGTGTTAGATAACTCATGTAGCAAAGATTTCGATAAGTCCTGTTTCTTGTGATGTTTGCTGTCTCATTTGATCTGACCATCTTAGTTTCCAGCATGTGACAAACTAGACTTCTCAAAGATTTTGACTTTGTGAGTTGATTCAGCCTTTCCTTGATAGTAGTGAATTGGGCTGTTGGACTTGCTCTTGATGAGCAATGAGAGACTTCCTCATCAGCAGAGAGTGATTTTTGCAACGAGTGAGCTATGCGCTTTTTAAGAGAATTGCCATCACCATGTTGACTGAATTTATTCAGTTCAAGGGCATTGAAATCTCTCCAATTTAATCAAAGAATTAGAGTTTGGCCCAGTAAACATTAGGCCCATTGTCTATTCCTCCTGAAACTTCTTCCATTCATTAAGAAATTGGGCCAAGTATTTAGTTTTTAGTAGAGGCCCATAATAGTTTCAAGTGTGACCATGCCTCCTTTTTATCATTATCAGAACTAATCATAGAAACTTGGGCTTGGCCCATCAGGTCAAATACCTATTCTTGGTATTTTCTCTTCTGCCCCTCTCTCCTCCCTTCTATCTTCATTTCTGAACCCAGCAGCTTCATTCTTCACCAACAGCTGCAATCTCAGGCCCAGACAGTCCCCAGCGGTGATGGCGGCGCCGGCAGCTCAGGAGCCGGAGCTTGGGTCGTCGGTGATGCTGTCACTGAGACCAGCCACCAGCCGCCCGCCGTCAGGACAACAGGCAGCATAGATCGGGCGGTTCAGGCGGATCTAGAAGTGGTGCCGTTGGCTCCAGTGGTGGCGGATCTGGTGTCTCCGACGGATCTTCCTCCTTCAACACAGCCGGATCTTCAAACGTATGCGCCCATAGTGATTCATTCAACGACAACCCACTGGCCGTTGCAGGTTGGCCGACGACCGGTGGCTCTGGTTGTGGAGGAGCCGCCGCAAGTGGCCCGGTGTCCGGCGGTTCCGGTGACGGTGTGTGGTCAATCGGGCTCCGGGTTTTTCGGCCCTCTCCAACCATCACGCATGGGTTGGTGGCTAACTTTTCTGGTGGATGTAGTTGATCGACTTGTCTATCTGAGACCCAAACACCCAAGGCTTCCACTCCCTCTTTCCTACTCCTTTCTACCAATGCGATACCCATCTAGGGAATTGCCTCCCCTATCTTGGGTTGTTCCTGCGTCTCCTTTGGTAGCTTCAACTGCTAAGAAATTTTCTGTGACACACTCATCTTTCTTGCACAAGAATGGATCCCGTCATGTCGACCCTCAAACCCATTTTCATTTGGGTTTTCCAAAGGTGACCGAGTCTGAGATTCTTCCTGCCCCTTTTCTGGTGTTGTTTTCTGTTGTCCACCACTCTCCGTCATTTCCTTGCTCTCTTGCAGTTTATGGCCCAGCCTTTTTGTTAACAAGGCCACCAGTATCTCGTGATTTTTATCCATCTTGAGCTGCATATTTGCTAGAGCCACTTTGAAGCTGGTATCCTCAAATTCCAGAGCTGCTAATTTTGCCTCCATTTCCTCACACCCTTCTCCTTAAAGCGCCGATCCCTTTCTCAAAGATATCCTCTCTAAGCGAATCCGGCGGGTCGGACCAGTTTAATAGGAACCCATATTGAAAGAGAGAAATAGGAACCCATTGAAAGAGAGAAATGAAACAGTATTAAACTTGAAAATGGTAGTATTAAAGCAGAAAAAGAGAAATTACAGTGGAGGAAACCTGCTACAGAGCAAAGCTCCTACAAAGAACAAGCTCTTTGCCCATATTTACTCTCAATGATCTTTCTAGATACCCTTTCTCCCCATACACAATCCCCATATAACAGAAACCCCCTCACACACTTTGCTCTCAACACTCTCTCTCCCCGCCACCTCAGCAACACACTCTATGCACTAGATGAATGCTATTGGCCCATTTGGACCCAAGTCCACATATGAGGTCCTATCAAAAACTCTGCTTGTTACTTGTGCTCTCAAAATGCAGAAACAGTTTTACACCTTTTTTTCAACTGTAATTGGGCTTTTCTGGTTTGGGGTAAAGTGTATAATTGGTTGGGTTTTCAGGTAGCTCTTCCTTTTGATTCAAAAACACATTTTAAGAATCATCTAGGCTTAGTGAGGGGCAAGAAATTAAAGAAAATCTGGATGGTGCCTTGGTTTGCTTCAATTTGGTCGATTTGGCTTGCAAGAAATAAAAGAATCTTTCAACAAGAAGACTTTGATCTGTTAAATGTTTTGGATCTTATCAAGCTTAGATCTTAGCATTGGACAAAATCAAAAATTTGGGGGGGGGGGGGGTGGGGGATCTTTTCCTTCTCTGATTGGTGTGTTTGTCCTTTGGAATGCATGAAAATGATTGCTAAAATTCGTTCATAAAAGTTTTTGATTGCTGTTTCTGTGCTATTTGATCTAGAGTTGGCTGTAAAGTCTAGCTCTTAATCTATGTGAACCCTAGTGTTGGTTGGGCAATACCTCTATTTAACATTGTTGCTGCAGGATCCTCCTGATATATCCAGAATTTGTTGATGCCTTCATGATCTGGCTGTATCTTTAGCATTAAAAGGGGAGAAAGTTTTGATTAATGGAATGGTTTCTAAACTTCTGAAGGCCAACTGATATCTTTTGAGTGCAAATTCTTGTGAGGGAGAGTCACTTGATTGGTGTGGAATCTAGTAAGGAAGTGAAACAGTTGAGAGTAAACACAAAAGAATGAGTGACTATCTTTGAGAATCCTCTTTTGAGGATGTATATACTAACTACTGGTGGATAGAAATTGTTCTGTTTTATTTCGACATTGCAGGTTTCAGAATGCTGGTTGGATACAAAAATCAAATTCTCTGGCTCAAGATAGTGGCTTTTGGTGAGGGTGCGAGTTTATAGAGTGAATACAAATTGTGAGGTCTCGAGTGAAGCTCTTGAGTGACTACAAATTGAGTGAGGAAAACACTTGTGAGGTTTTCATGTGACTACAAATTTGAGTGACTTTCTTTGAGAATTCTCTTCTGAGGATGTTTATACTTACTTTTGGCGGTTGGAAATTGTTCTGTGTTTTCTTTGGTCATTGCAGGTTTCAGAATGCTGGATGGTTACTTAAATCAGATTCTCTGACTGAAGATAGTGGCTTTTGGTGATCATGAAGTGCAAGCTTCTATCTCTCAACTGGGTCTGGGAGGCTTATCAACTTTCACCGTGTCTTCTTTTTATGAGGCAATTCTTTTTCCATGCTGGCGGTTTGGCTTCCAGGGACTTCATCATGTGTTTTGGTCATTTTTGTTGGGGGTCTTGATTGGTTTTTCATAGTATAGGGGCGGTGATAAATATCATCAATATATTTGGGCTGCTAACTTTTTCTGGTCTCTTAGCAAAGTCTTCTATCGAAGTTGTGCAGGGGTTTTATGGGCTTATTTGATCTACTGGGCTTGGCTGGAAAAAGGTTTGATGGATGATATTATTTGTGCTGGTGGTGTTTATGTGGCTCATTATTTTGGATTGTTTGATTGATGGCTGGGCTGGGCTGGGCCGGGGTTTCTTTTTATGGGCGTGGGCTTTATTTTCTTTTGATTGTGCCCAGTAATCTGGTTTATGGATATTTCTTAGGTGTGACTATTGTAATATATACTGATTTATCTTTCTTTGGATCAGTATGTTAATTACAGTTTTTCTACCTAGTTTATCTTGTTATTGTAAATGGGTCAGAGTATCCCTTATACTCTTTTCTAATAATATACTTTGGTTTATAAAAAAAAAACTTAATTAAATATTTATTTAATAAATTATTTTACGATTGGACAATTAGAAAAATAATAATATCCTGTATTAAATTGGCATCTAAACCCTTAGAGCATGCTGGGTACAGAAATAAATTGACATTTAAAAGGTGGGGTGGAACCTGACATATTTGTCCAATTAATTAATTTAAAGGAAAAAAAAAACCATTTATACATAAAATAAAAAAAAAAAGGAGAAAAAATGAAGTAAAAAACCACTTTTATGGGAATGATGGTGTCGGGTAGATTGTGTCAGGTGCTGAGCTGGCAGAATTCATTGCAAGGAAAATATTGATTATAAAGTAAAATAAACTCTGACATGAATAGGTTTAAAAGATAATAGGATATATATAAAAACTATAACATTAACATATGTAACAACAGATCCACGTATTATGTTGTAATTGAAAAATAACGTCCATTGTACTAATGAAATTGTATCTTGAGTTTTATCCTTATTAGAATCCCCTTCTACAGTGGGGTGATTCTAACATGAAGTAGGTAAAATGATGATTAAGCAGGTTTGTTTTGAAATTGTTAAGTCCCCAGTCCCTACTTTGAATGTATTATTACACTTCATGCTAGTAGAGTCGACCTCATTGTGAGCCTGAAACGACAGTCGGCCCCACCCACTTATAAATGAATGAGAAATCGGAACCACCGAATATTCTTGTTATTAACTCAGCCAGCTCATGATCCAACAACTCCAATGTCCCTCCCTGCACGGTGGTTTAATTGTTTGTCGGCAGTTGAGGGTTCAAAGGTGGTTGGGTGTTTAAATTCGTTCATTCAATGGGTTCCGAGGGTTGGTTTGTTTTCTTAGTTAATAAAGAAATCACAAATGTGGAGAAAGGCTCCAGACACTATCAATCTCATCTGTCTTCACCGCGCAATTGGGGTAACCCAGTCAGGTAACACTCTGTTACTGTTAGGGATCAGTTACTAATTTTTGGGCTCTGTTATATATTTATACAAACCTCAAGGGTAAGTGTAGTTTCTGTAATTTATGCTAATATCATTCATACATGATTGATGATGTTCCAATCCAAGAAATAATTTTTATTGAAGTAAGTCCAGTCAAAGTAGTATATATAAAGACGTATGGCATTGTGAATCATTGAATAAAGCACACATATATATATTTGCAATACTGGATCTGCTTGCTTGCAGATAGTACTGTCATCACAGTCATGGCTGCAGATCAAGGTGCAATTTCTGAAACCAAGTGTAACTACCAGGCTTTCTTGAGTTTTAGGGGTACAGACACCCGCCACTCATTTACAGGTCATCTCTATGATGCTTTGACCCGCAACGGAATCAACACTTTCATGGATGATGAGAATCTCAGGAAAGGAGAACAAATTCGACCTCAACTTCTGCAAGCTAT
Organism: Sophora flavescens; assembly: GCA_030762895.1. NCBI lineage: Eukaryota > Viridiplantae > Streptophyta > Magnoliopsida > Fabales > Fabaceae > Sophora > Sophora flavescens. Next base: position 11,111,491 of record CM061063.1, read on the forward strand.
TGAAGAATCCAAGTTTTCAATTATCGTTTTCTCTCAAAATTATGCAGCTTCCCCATGGTGTCTCGACGAGCTTGTAAAGATCCTCAAATGTAAGGAGGAAAAGAACCAGGATGTGTTTCCAATCTTCTACAAAGTGGAACCTTCAGATGTAGGGCATCTGAAAAATAGTTATGGTGAAGCTATGTCTGCTCATGAAAAGAGGTTTGGAAATGACTCGGAGAGGGTGCAGGAGTGGAGGTCAGCCTTGTCTCACATATCCAAATTATCAGGATTTACTTTGAAAGAAGGGTAGGTAATTACTAATTATGCATGCATATATTTTATCTCTCTCTTACAAATCTAATGGTACGCTACTTAGTAATTCATATGACTATATACCGCGTTCTTGAAGATCTGCACAAATTTCAAACCAGAATTCCAGTCTTCCAATGATGTGACTAATATCTGTAGATTGATTTCCCTTGTTCATTAATATTAACTATTTTCTACTTCTGTGTTGTTCTGATTTGACATCTTTTGTGTAATAATCTATACTTGGGCAGCTTAATTCATCTATTGTTTTGAAAATATAAATCCTCATTTATAAATATATAACAAAATTTTGCATAATCAATTCCATGATTTGAAAATCATTTACATATCTGAAGGTACGAACACAAGTTAATTCAAGATATTGTTAGCAAGGTCAGCACTAAATTACCCAAACAATTACATATTGAGGAGCACGTAGTTGGACTGGAGTTTCGAGTTGAAGAACTGAAGTCACTTCTAGATATGGAGTCTAATAATAGCACTTGCATGTTAGGGATTCATGGAACAGGTGGAATTGGCAAAACGACACTTGCCAAAGCTTTGTATAACTCTATTTGCAATCGGTTTGAAAGTGCATGCTTTCTTTTCAATATTAGAGAGACTTCAAATCAAGACAAGGGGCAATTACGGCTACAACAAATGCTCTTGTCAGAGATACTCAAGGAGCGAAAAATCGAGCTAGGCAATGTTGATCAAGGAATCTCTACAATAAAAGAGAGGCTTTGCAAAAAAAGAGTTCTTATAGTGCTTGATGATGTTGATAAGATTGAACAGTTAAAAGAATTGGCAGGAGGGTGTGATTGGTTTGGTTCCAGGAGTAGGATTATCATAACAACAAGGGATAAATATTTGCTAGTTGCTCATGCTCGTCAGGTCAAAAAGACATATGAAATGAATGTTCTAAATGACCATGAATCTCTTGAGGTCTTTTGTCAGAATGCCTTCAAAATGAACCGTCCTGCTACAAACTTTGATGACCTGTCCAATCGTGCAATACGTTATGCCAAAGGCCTTCCATTAGCTTTAAAAGTAATAGGCTCTAATTTGATTGGTAAAGATTTGGATGAATGGAAGTCTGCATTGGACAAATATGAGAAGAATCCACATAAAGATATTCATAGTATTCTTCGAATAAGCTATGATAGTCTGGAGTGCAATGAAAAAGATATTTTCCTCGATATTGCATGCTTCTTCAATTGGCAAAGATTGGATTATGTAAAAAGAATACTAGATGGGTGTGAGTTCTTCCCAGAAGATGGCATTAGAATACTAGTTGATAAATCTCTCGTTACTATTGAATATGGTTGCTTGAGGATGCATGATCTAATACAAGACATGGGTAGAGAGATTGTCAAGCAGGAGGCGCCAAAAGAAGCCAGTGAACGCAGCAGATTATGGTTTCATGAAGATATTCTTGAAGTACTAACTGAAAATACAGTAAGAAATTTGTCAACTTTCTTTTTCTTTTTCTTATTTGTTTAGTAAACTTATTGTACTGAGGTTGCTTACTTAAGTTTTTTTTGCATATTGTTAACTAAACTCCTCAACAATAACTAAATCTTAATTGCTTTTGATTATTTTTTTCTCAAGCATGTGTCAAAATTGGCTATACATAATTGATAGTCATATATAATTGTAGGGAAGTAGTAAAACTGAAGGAATAAAGCTTGATTGCCGTGAAGAAGTTAATTTGATTCATGCTACCTTTGAGAAGATGAGAAAGCTAAGAATTCTCGTTGTTCGAAACGCAAGCTTTTCATCGGGGCCTATTTATCTGCCTAATCAGTTAAGGCTACTTGATTGGAAGGGGTACCCTTCACGGTCTTTCCCACCAGGTTTTTATCCTAAGAAAATCGCTGTCTTCAATTTACGTTGTAGTGCTCTTGTACTGGAAAAGCCATTTCAGGTACAATTGCTTCCTCTTCCCACCTTTTTTTTCCTGTTATAAAAAGTTAGATATAATGCTAATTACTTGCATCTAGTGATTGACATAATTTAGTTATTAACTAATTGGTTTTTGTTATGTAGAAGTTTGAGCATTTGACGTACATGAATTTCTCCTATTGTCAGTCCATCACTCACTTTCCTGATGTGTCTGGAGCCACAAATTTAAGAAAATTGAGACTTGACAAATGCAAGAAATTGGTTAAGGTTGATGAATCAGTTGGACAGCTCCCTCACCTTGTTTATTTAAGTGCTTCAGGATGCAGTCAACTTAGGAGTTTTCTGCCTAAAATATGTTTGCCATCACTGGAATACCTTTCTTTTAGCTTATGCAGCAGACTTGAACACTTCCCAGACATAATGGGAAGGATGGATAAGCAATTGAAGATTAAAATGAGAAAAACTGCTATTAAGGAGCTTCCACGTTCCTTTTGTAATCTTACTGGGCTTAACCATGCAGATATGACAAGTTGTGGGGGACTCCAAGATCTTCCAAGTAACTTATTTATGTTGCCAAATTTTGTGACGTTAAAAATTGGAGGATGTTCTCAACTCCGTGAATCACTTAGAAGGTTCCAAGGAAGCAAATCAATAGCAGACTGGTGTCTAAATTTGGAGACATTGCATATCAGCCGTGCAAGCCTATCCGATGAGGATCTTCACGTAATAATTCGAAGTTTTCCAAAGTTGAAAGACTTAAATGTATCTTCAAACCATTTTGCATCCTTCCCAGCATGCATTCAAGATTCTACTTGCTTGACAAGTCTTGACGTGAGTTATTGTGAGAAGCTTGAGGATATTCCACAACTGCCGTCAAGTGTTCAGAAGGTAGATGCAAGACGCTGCGATTCCTTAAATGCTGAGACATCAAACATGTTATGGTCTCAGGTATACTGCTTTCTGTCATACATTTCATTATAGCTGATTCTTTTAGAAAATATATAGAATAAAACATGGTTCCATGGTTACAATGAAGCTTTTGAATTTTTCTGTTTCTTCTTTGTGGATGTGACAGGTGTGTAAAGAGATAAATAGATTAGAAATTGTGATGCCCGGGACCAAGGTTCCAGAATGGTTTGACTATCATGAGGAGGGGGGGATCCCAAAGTTTTGGGCTCGTGGCAAGTTACCTAATGTGGCTATTGCTTTTGTGTTTGAGAAGGTGAATTACGAAGGTGTTGGTTTGCAGTTGTTGGTTGATGGTAAACATGTACATGGACAACGCCAAAAGTACCTCCATAACTTGAGCGTTGCGGAAGATCACTTGGTGTTGTGTGACCTGCGAGTTTTGTTGAGCGATGAGGATTGGAAGGGGGTAGATGCACGTTTTAGGCATGACGATGATTGGAAGTGTGTGATTGTCAAATGTGAAACAGAGATGATCCTAAGATTCTGGGGAGTTTATGTATACAAGCAAGAGACAAACATGAATGATATCCAATTCACGTGTCCAAATTCCTCGACACGACACTTGGCATGGACGATGATGGATAGGAACGTGGAGGATCAGGAACCATGTGAAACCGCTTCAAGGAATGAGCTGGAAGTCTCCAGTGCTAGTGAAGAAGAAGCATCATGCTTAGAATCTGATGATTCAAAACCTCTCACTCACACTTGTAGCCCCTTCTGCATATCAATATTATCTGCTTTAAAGAAATTGATTTGTTGTAACGCAACAACCAAAGCCACAACCACAACCACAATCGCACCACCAAAACCATCAGAAGCACCACCACCACCACCAGAAAAACCAAAAGAACGACCACCACGATCACCACCACGAGCAGCATCAGAACCCCTACCCCCACCACGACGATTAGTACCAGATCAAAAAGCACCACGACAACCACGACCACCACTAGCAGCCTCAGAACCCCTACCCCCACGACCAGAAAAAGCAAAACCAGTACGACTAAAAAGACTTCCTTCCTCTGCAGAAAGCCTCCAAGAAGTACGACTAGCAAGACAAACTGCTGCGCAACACATGCTGCCCCAAGGAGTAGGACTAGCAAGACAAACTGCTGCGCAACACATGCTGCTTCCTTCCTCCTCAGAAAGCCTCCAAACTGTGGTGGGAAACTTGAAGAGGATTATGGCTGTCTCAAGCGATGAGGAGGAAAGTGAGTCAGAGAGCGAAGCATAGTCTTTGATTATGATGACTTCAAGTCTTTGATGAACAAAAACTGCTTATAGTCTCTACATTATGTAGGGAACGTGAAAACAGAATAATCGAACATAATTATAAACCAACACCGACAGTTGTAGTACATCACTTGTGCAGTTTCTCTTATTTATGCAGATTTACTTTGAAGAACTAAAAAACCAGAAGTTAGTAACTGTGAACTCATCCAAGTGCAGTTGCATGAAAGAATGATGGTATTGCCTTTGATGTATATGTCCTTTCAGTTTAATTGAAAACTGTTGGTTGCCAAATATGATATATGAATCAGCCATTAATGATTGATTCCAATATCTTTATTAGGACAACTGTAAATATGTAATTGATGTATTCAAGGGATTCCTGTGCATATTACCCCTCCTAATTAATGTCCCGATTCATTTCCCTGATTAGGTTAGGATTTGATTTTTTCTTTCCTTTTTTCTCGGATCCTTGATGTATATGTCTTTCTATTTAAACCTACATTTTACCTATTCTGAATTAAGGAATGAAATCAATATTTCACATGGTATCAGAGCAATTCTGATCCAAGTGAGAAATACCATTCCCCATGACCGAAGACAACATCTCAGTCTCAAGCCCAGACCCTAAATCGGCAATTGGAATGACTAACATTACCAGTCTAACCGAAAACACCATCCTACCCATCACTGACTACAAATTGAATGGCCAGAATTATACCCAATGGGCAAGATCTGTCAAGATTTTCCCTCAAGGAAAGGGAAAGGAGGACTACATCACTGGTGAAGCCAAAGAACCCGAGAAGAAAGATCCCAGCCACCCAAAGTGGAAACTTGAGAACAGCCAAGTCATGTCATGGCTGTTAAACTCGATGACAAATGAAACTGGGGAAAATTTCATGTACTATGGTACTGCAGCAAAGATATGGAGCGCATCTAAGGAGACCTACTCAAATAAGGAAAATACATCAGCCATATTTGAGATCAAGAGTCTTCTCCATGAGTTGCACCAAGGAGATTCATCCGTCACTAAACATTACCACACCCTCACTAGATATTGGCAGCAGTTGGATATCTATGAGGATATAGAGTGAAAATGTCCAGAAGACAGCAAACAATACAAGAAACAGGTGGAGAAGAACCGAATTTATCAATTCCTTCTTGGCCTAAACAGAAACCTGGATGAAGTAAGAGGAAGGATACTTGGAACGAAACCTCTACCTAGCATCAGGGAAGCATTTTCAGAAGTAAGAAGGGAGGAGAGCAGAAGGAAAATTATGCTTGGAAACCCTAATCCAACCTCCAACAATGAGAGCTCTGCCCTGGCAGCAAAAGGAATCCAGAAAAAATCTCGTGGATGGTGTAACCATTGCAAAAAACCTGGCCACACCAGGGATATATGTTGGGTAATCCATGGGAAAACAACAGATAGGAAACCTTCTCGGAGTAGGGATAGCCGTGCTAATTCTGCCACGCTTGAGGGAAACAAGGTGATGACACCACCTGCACCTGAACAGGGTCCATTCGGCAAGGAACAAATGGAGACATTGCAGCAGATGCTTCAGTAAGAACTCAAAAACACTAACACACACTTTGCTGCCACCTTAATACAAAAAGGTAATTCTTCAAGTGCACTCTCTGTTAAACAAGGAAAATATGATTCATGGATTGTAGATTCGGGCGCCTCAGACCACATGACTGGGGATATTACTCTTTTTGATGGGTATGTCCCATGCAATGATAACTCTATAGTTTGGATAGCTGATGGTTCGACTTCAAAAGTGGTTAGTATAGGTTCAGTGGTTATCTCTAAGGACATCACCCTTAAATCTGTCCTCTATGTTCCTAATCTGAATTGCAATCTTTTATTGATAAGTAAATTGACTCAGGACCAAAACTGTGTTACTAAATTTTTGCCTCACCTATGTGAATTTCAGGATCTGGATTCAGGGAGGAAGATTGGCAATGCTGAGGAATGTGCAGGCCTCTACTTCCTTCAAGTTAAAGACTTCAAGAAGAGAAATGATGTAGCTAATGTAGCCGTGTCAAGTGGAGAGAACCTAGGAAGTAATGTGATGTTATGGCACTATCGTTTAGGACACCCAAATTTTATGTATCTTGAAAAAAATGTTTCCTTCACTGTTCAATAAAAATTCCTGAATTTTCCAATGTGAAGTTTGTCAATTATCCAAACACTCACGTCACCATTACCTTGCCCAACCATATAAACCATCTCAACCATTTTCATTAATTCATAGTGATGTTTGGGGTCCTCCTCGGGTTAAGAACATAACAGGTTCTAAATGGTTTGTAACTTTCATAGACGATCATACAAGAATTACATGGGTGTTCCTTATGAAAGAAAAGTCAGAAGTGGGGAAAATATTTGAGAACTTCCACAATATGATTCAAACTCAATTTGAGACCAGAATCCAAGTCCTCAGAACTGACAATGGGCGTGAATACTATCATAACACACTTGGCTCCTATATGCTCCAACATGGAATAGTCCACCAAACCTCACACCACAATAGAATGGTATCACTGAGAGGAAAAACCGGTATCTTATGGAAGTCACGAGATCACTCATGCTCTCCATGAATGTGCCAAATCATTTTTGGGGTGAAGCAGTCCTCTCAGCTACATACCTGATAAACAGAATGCCTTCCAAAGCCCTCAATTTCAAAACCCCTTACCAAATCCTCTCATCCATCTACCCAAACACCAAACTCCTAACATCTATTCCTCCTAGAATATTTGGATGCACCACATTTGTGCATGATCATCAACCCCACAGAAGCAAGTTGGACCCAAAAGTTGTGAAGTGTATATTTCTAGGCTATGCACCAAACAAGAAAGGGTATAAATGCTACTCTCCCACAACCAGAAAATTCTACCATTCCATGGATGTAACCTTTTTCGAAAACCAACTTTTCTACCCCAAAATTGGCATTCAGGGGGAGAAGCAAAGAGCTATTGAATCCCACATTTTGGTTGATTTGGAACCTGAGCAAAATGTCATAGTTGAGCGGAATTTAAACCAAGTAACTGAACCAGAAATTGATCCAATGGCTGGTCAACTAGTAGCTGAACCAGAAATTGATCTTGTGGCTAGTCAAATAGTTGAACCAGAAACAGAACTAGCAGAAGAAGTTGTAACCAAACCCGTTAATCAAGGGAGCAAGGAGCTGCGGGTCTTCATAAGGAAGAAGAAAACTCGAAGGGAGGAAGAAATCTGCACATCTCCAAGGCTCAACCAAAATTCTGACCAAAATTCAGAATCACCTGAAATTCACCAAGGTAACATACTTCTTGAGCCTAACTCTAATTTAATGGATGATGATTGTAATGAAAATGAGGATAATCTAGACAAACCAATTGCCTTGAGAAAAGGGGTGAGATCATGTACTCAACACCCAATTGATAAGTATGTTTCCTATGGAAAGTTGTCATAGGAATATAGGGCATTTATCACTACCTTGGACAACATGAAACTTCCTCGTGATATCCAAGAAGCTGTCCAACAAGCAGAGTGGAAGGCTGCAGTAGAAGAAGAAATCGAAGCACTAGAAAAGAATGACACGTGGAAGTTTGAGGAACTGCTAAAAGGGAAGAAACCGGTTGGGTGCAAATGGATCTTCTCTATTAAGCATAATGCAGATGGAAGTGTGAATAGATACAAAGCCCGCTTGGTGGCAAAGGGATTCACCCAATCCTATGGAATAAACTATGTGGAAACATTTGCCCCAGTTGCAAAACTAAACTCAGTTCGAGTCATCCTATCCTTAGCAACCAATCTAGATTGGCCCCTTCACCAACTAGACATCAAGAATGCATTCCTAGATGGTGAACTCGAAGAGGAAGTTTACATGAAGATTCCACCAGGTCTTGAAACTCCTGAAACAATTTGCAGGGTATGCAAACTACAAAGATCCCTCTATGGTCTCAAACAATCCCCGCGAGCATGGTTTGATAGACTAACTCGTGTTGTTAAGAGACATGGATTCACTCAGTGCCAAACAAATCATACAATGTTTGTTAAGCACTCTAGAGATGGGAAAATAGCAATATTTATTGTCTATGTGGACGACATCATCATCTCAGGAGATGATCAAGAAGAAATGGAAGAACTCAAGGGGTTCTTAGCCAAAGAATTTGAAGTTAAGAACCTTGGACACATGAAATATTTCCTTGGGATGGAAGTTTCCCGATCCACTCATGGAATATATATATCCCAAAGAAAGTATGTGCTGGATTTACTAGAAGAAACAGGAATGTTGGGATGCAGGCCGGCAGATACCCCCATGGAACCTAACTTAAAACTCACAGCTGGAGAAGGAAGTTCTCCTACTGATAAAGAAAGATACCAAAGATTGGTAGGAAAACTGATTTATCTAACCCACACTAGACCAGATATTGGCTATTCTGTGAGTATGGTAAGTCGTTTCATGAATGATCCAACTGAAGATCACATGAAAGTCAGAAACCGGATCCTCCAAGACCTAAAAAGACACCAGGAAGAGGCCTCCACTTCAAGAAGAATCTGAACAAAAATGTGGAAATATTCACGATACTCGATTGGGCTGGTTCGTGGACTGATAGGAAATCAACAAGTGGGTACTTGCTCATATGTGTGGGGAAACTTGGTCACTTGGAGAAGCAAGAAGCAATCGCTTGTTGCTAGAAGCGGTCAGGCGAGTTCAGTCTATGGCTCACGGTATTTGTGAAGGAATATGGCTGCAACGAATGCTTAAGGAGCTTGGAGTGTTAACAGATCGCACCATGAGACTGTTTTGTGACAATAAGGCAGTAATCAACATTGCCAAAAACCCAGCCCAGCATGATAGAACCAAACATGTGTAAATAGACAGGCATTTCATAAAGGAGAAATTAGATGATGAGATTGTCAAACTAGAATATACTCCCTCCAATCATCAAACAGCAGACATATTAACTAAAGCTCTTCACAAGTCAAGTTATGAGAACCTAAGATCCAAGTTGGGCATGATTGATGTCTACTACCCAACTTGAGGGGGAGTGTTGGTTGCCAAATATGATATATGAATCAGCCATTAATGATTGATTCCAATATCTTTATTAGGGCAGCTGTAAATATGTAATTGCTGTATTTAAGGGATTCCTGTACATATTATCCCTCCTAATTAATGTCCCGATTCATTTCCTTGATTAGGCTAGGATTTGATTTTTTTTCTTTCCTTTTTTTCTGGGATCCTGTTTGATGTATATGTCTTTCTATTTAAACCTACATTGTACATATTCTGAACTAAGGAATGAAATCAATATTTCACAAAAACTGTGTTCAACTGTAAATAAGAGAAGTGATAGGTACGTATTCAGATTTTTTGTGTGCAGAAACAAGACAGAATAAAATGAGTAGTTCAGATAATTAACTACTGCTACAAAACTTTCCATCTACTCATTCATGGCTCTGTGAGGTGTAATTTAGTTTTTGAAAAGGATAAAGATGGATGAAGTAACAGAATAATTACTTGAAATGAGCTAAGGATTCACAAAATCATATTAGGAAAATACAATGCATCGGAAATAAGGAACCTATTGAGGCAACCCATCTAATGGCAAGCTACTATGACAATGCAGCATGTGTGACATGGGAATTCATGCAAAATAAATAAAAACTTTACAGTTAAATTAATCTCTGCTCCTTGTCTTCTGAAAATCTTGAGTAGTCTCAGGCTAAAATTAGACACGATGGACTTACCTTGACTACCATGACTGACCTAGTAATAGCAGGAGAGATCAAAACAAACATGCAAATGGGGAATAACATCATGTCCATGCCGATAGGATGCAGTTATATATACATTGAGAACAGATTTGCCAAACAGATTAAGAGGATATTGTGTAGGTCGTGATCAATTTTATGTTGGAAAGAATCAATGTCATGGTGTGCTGTGTAGTGTCAAAATATCTAATTGATTCCAAGATTTGGGACTCATTTCTTTTAACGCTTTCCATATTTATTTCCAGAGAGATAGGACGAAGGAAAAAACCAGAAAAAAGAGAAAATGGGTGGAAAAGGAAAGGATTAGGTTCCTCCCATTTTTTTCTCTTCCCAAATCATCACAGCTATAGGAAACAGAAGATCATAAACACTCCTAGTGCTTGGCCTAAACAAACTCGAGACTTGTGCATGTATGGAATCCATTGCCCAATGGCCGCAGACATCTTTTTGAGACGTGAAAAATTCAAGGATATTAGGGCTCTGTTCGGCAAAAATAGCTGATAAACTAATTTTTAGATGATAGTTGAAAAGCTAGCTAATTGAATTTGAAGTGTTTGATAAAATTAGTGGTTGAACTAGCTTATAAATGTAAAATGACATATTTATTGTAGACATGGTAAAGTGGGAATTTCATTAAATTAATGAGGGTAAAAACGAGAGAAAAGTCAATAAGCTATAAGCCATAAGCTAAATAAATTAGCTTAAGAAGAAAAGCAATAAGCTAATGAGATAAGCTTGTTTACCAAACATCTTTATTTCAGTCAAACAAGCTTATAATCTAGTCAAATAAGCTATAAGCTAGCTTATTGTACTTGCCAAACAGAGCCTAGATACCGTTGTATAAGATGATGAAAAATTCATCTGACGAAAGCTGGAGAACATAGCAAAGTGCCAAAGTCTTGAAGAGAGTTTGGTTTGTTGAAGGACCAAAGAAAAATGATAAATAACTGCTTTAACTTCATGCATTCTTGTTTAGTTTATAAGCATTCTTGGCAATATTAGAAGGTTAACAAGAAGTATTCAAGGCATCAGTGGCAATCAGTGCTACTTCTAAAATCCAATTAGCTTCATTTCGATGGACTCGTTGTGAAGCCCTTATCGGCCACTACAAAAAAAACACGAATTACCGACGGAAAAAACCCGTCGGAAATGAAGAAATCTCATCGGAAAACGGCATTACCGACGGAATTTCCGAAGGACACAGTTCCGTCGGTAATAGGCCCATAGGAAAGCCTATCAGACAGATCTTGTTCGTCCGTCGGAAATTTCCGACGGCTTTAACCGTAGGAAAACTTGCGACACAAAACCCCTAGTTACCGACAAAAGTTCCGTCAGTAACTCTTTATGGAAGTTACCGACGGAATTTTTCGTCGGAAAATGTAACCAACAATTACCGACGAAAACATCCGTAGGAAACAAGGTCTTTTCTATTTTTTAAATTATTTTTTATTTATTTTGTTTTATATTAATAATTAATTATTTTTATTAAAATTTTTATATTCAATATTAAATATTATATTATATTTATTAATTATTATTATATTTTATTTTAATTAATTATATTTTATTTATTTATTATTATTATAATTTATTTATTTATTTATATTTTATTATAATTTAATTATTATATTTTATTTTAATTAAACATTATTATATTATCAATTACAAAAAAAAATTGAAATCAAAAATAAAATTTAAAAAACAATTTAATTAAAATTAATTTAAAATAAAAACAAACTCAACATATAATCCATAAATAAAATATCCGTTTATCTACAAATCTCTACTACACCTATAACTATCCTAATACCCATCACCATAATATTCGTCATCGTCGTCCTATCAGGAGGAGTCTGCCGGCGTCACATGACCATCAAGCTGCGGCTCAGTAGACAGATCATCATCATGCGGCTGCGGTGGTGGATCAGTAGTAGTAGTGGAGGGCTGGGGCTGGGGCTAGGCCTGGGGCTAGGCCTGGGTGGCATGGAGGACCCCCTGCAAAGCGTTGCGCCTGTCTGGTGGGAGGAAATCGAGCACAGTGGTCATGACCGTATAGAATGTTTCCATCTGCTGCATGATGCGCTCGTTCGTCTCCCTCTGCTACTGCACCTCCTGCCTTGGCCTCTGCACCTCCTCCTGTCCGGTGAGCTGGAGAATGTAGGCTCCCTAACGGTCAAGCTCGGCGTCGACCCCCGACGGATCGACCTGGCTAGGGTGGCAGTACCGTAAATCCGTCCCTTGTTCTTCCCGTCCGCCACATCCATCCAGTCCTGGGTCTGTAGTTGCTCAACCTCGGCGGGGTCCAGCTGAGAAGGATCCGAGGCACCAGAGCAGGAGGCAGCCTCAGATGCTACTTGACTAAACCTGGCGTTGTACTCCGCCTGCGATCAATACATTACAATCAATATGTATTAAACTATATATAATAATAATAATAATAATAATTACCAATAGTTTAAATATAAAAAAACACTTTAGCTCACCATTGTCTGCCTCGACCTCTCATCAACCAAACTCGCCGGTGTCCGAGCGAATATGTGTCTGCTCAAAGACCATAGGGATATCAACGGATCGAGTTAGCTCTCCTGCCTGCAACTGACACACCAAAAAAATCAATTAGTTATAAAACAAAATTTTAATAAAAATATACAGTTTATAAATAATGTTATTTATATATGCCTACCATGTAAATGGCATGCTACATATGGCTAATAGAACCACCAGTGTGCATGCTCCCACCCTTCTCGGAAGATCGATTTCTCTTCGCCTGTTCACACTTCAGCTTATAAGCTGGAGTGTCCCAGTACGCACACAGTTGGGCCCAGATGTTAGGCCCGATGTAATCTGGCAAAGCGAGTGGAGGTCTGGACATGGGTGGAGGGTGGGGTAGTGCGGGTCGGGGATAGTGTAGTATGGGTAGGGGATGATGTAGTATGGATCGATGAGGGTATAAAATGGGTGGGGGATGGTGTAGAATGGGTGGGGGAGGCTCCTGTAGGTGGCGATAGGGTAGGTGCGATAGGGATGGGGGTTGGTGCGGTGGGACCTCCAGGAATGCGAGCAAGCACCTGGGACTTCATGGTGTATCGTCCCCGCTTAGCCTTCCCCTTATCACCGCTAGGCGGTGGGGGGCGGGGCGGGGCGGCTGTCCTCCTGATGCGGACATATCTATTTTTATAGCACAATTACAAATCAGTGTACAAACAATAAGTAATCAACATTTAACAGTCTAATCTAAGCAACTATTTTTATAGAACAATAGTTGTCAAGTCTTACATTATATTTCATAAGCAAATATTGAAAATACAATAAAAATAACATAATAGTAAACTTCCTATTCAGACTCGGTATCGTCATCTGATTGTAAGTCCGACTCTTCTTCTTCTTGCATTGAGTCATCACTTTGGATTTCTTCCTCTGATGATGCATGCATGGATGCCTGATTACCAATGACCACTTATTCCCCTTCATTTGCAGATCCCAACATGCCAATAATACGCTCGACCTCATTTACTTCATTGACATGTGACGATTCATCCGCCTGGAATGGCGTCTCATCCTCTGCATCATCGATTTCTATGCGACCCCTTAAGCTTGGTAGTGATTGCAACACACCAACCTCATTTGTCTGTTCTCATTGCTGGATAGGGGACATAACAAACTTGTTTTGCATTCTGAGCAATTATAAACGGATCAAACTTTTGATATCTTCTATCCAGGTGAATGTCCACAGTTCCATACTTGGGATCCACTTTTGTGCCTGTCCTCGATGGTGAAACAGACAACTATAAACACAAGAAGGGGGGTTGAATTGTGTTTATCAGAATTTAAACAAAGTTGAAATCTTTTCGCATACAGAAGCTTGGTTCAGACGAGTGGAAAGATACTGGACAGACAGGTGACCTGTCTAATGAAATTTTAACAGTGACTTAGACAAACACACCACTTGAATAACGGATAAGAAAACTAAGACAACTAAAGAGTTTATAAGGAAAGAGAGATTGACACAACTATTTATCTTGGTTCACTTTTCAAAGCAAAGAGCTACGTCCAGTCCTTGACAGCACCAAGTTTTATCCACTATAACTGATCAGGTTACATACTCCAAGTATTGTTTGCACACCTAGCCTCTTCAGGCTCCAAGACAAGTATTCTTTGCACACCTAGCCTCTTCAGGCTCCAAGACAAGTATTCTTTGCACACTTAGCCTCTTTAGGCTCACTCAGGTTTGTTTGAGAAATTTGGTTTGTAATAAATACAAATTCAGACAGACAGATCTTTAACTAACACTCAGAGAGTAGTTTAAATGTAAAGCTTAGGAAAGTCTGCGTAATAACTTCAAATGATTGAAGAATACAGAATGAAAGAATGAAGATATTAATGCGCAGAGTAATGGCTCTTTAATGCTATGTGTATTCTCTTTTTTTTTTGCTTCATCTTCAATGACTTATGTATTTATAGTCTTCAAGCATTTAGGATCCGTTAGAGACATTCCATCAGATGTTGGCTTCAAGTAAAAGTTCATTAAATGCAATAGAGTCGTTCTGGGCAGCCATTAATGCAATAGGAATGTTGGTTTTATTCTAACATGAAGGATCATGGCTTTATGCATCGTGATACAACCATATCAGAGTTGTGCAGAGAGATTTTTGTACTTTGCTGAGTACGATTCCCTTTTCGTGTAAAGACCAGAGGTACTAGGGAATAAAGCACGTTGGAAGCATTCTTTAACTGGTCTTTGGTTCCGATGATCGAGGTTGCTTGAGAGAGTAACTTCTGACTTTTCTTGATAGGCGTGAGACTGAGTAGGAGAGAAGGCTTCAAGTCTCTTTCTGATGGGACAACCAACAAAAGCTTGTTTGGTCCTTGATTCTTCAACGGGTAATCTCAGACAAGTGTAGGAACTCGTGGGGAGACAGGTTGAAGAGTCAACAGACAGGTTGACTTTCACTTATCCAGACAGGTAGTCACTTATGAGCAGATAGATGATTCTTACAGTGTTAATCTGCACACTAGATAGACAGGTTAGCAACCAATATGAAGGTTAATTAAATCATTAAACAATGTTTAGTTCTCATCAAAACTTGGGGAAATGCACATCAGACATTTTAGAGACTTAACAATCTCCCCCTTTTTGATGATGACAAACATTGAGATGGTTTAATGAACCTCAGAAAATATCAACAAAGAAAATAGCATATATTAGACAGGTTGAAATTTTCTTAAGCGGACTGGTCATGCAGATGCTTGATCAGACATTAAGATTAATTATATAATCCATTTAACTTAGTTACATATAAGTTTGACTTATTTTACTTTGAAATTATTATCAGAGCAATCTTACTTAAGATTTATCTGAGCAATTATAGCAACTATCAGAACATACTCATGTCCATGTATTATTTAAGATCATATCATATTCATTCTCCCATTCTCCTATATCACATTTCTTTCATTCTCCCCCTTTTGTCAACATAAAAAAGGAATAAACTAAGAAAGCATTAGATAAATAAAGGAGAAATTTATTTTATTCATCATGAACGTTTACAAGTACAAGGTAGTCTATATACCTAAAAACTAGCTAGATTGACTAATTAACAAAAATAAAGCAGCAACCCTTTGCTCTAAGAGCAGCCTAGCTCGCCTTTCTTCATCTAGCTGTCTTCTTAAGTCTTCTACTTGTCCTTGAAGCAGATAAAAGTCTTGTATGGCCACTATTTGAGAAGAGACAAACAAAGAAGAGTGCCAGGATAAGGCAAAAACTGGGGGTGCCTTAGGTAGAGATAGGGGAAAGGTGATGGAAGGGAAGAAAAGTTCATGGAGAGTTTGAAGGGCATAGAAAGGAAGAAAAATGAATTTGAAGACAAGACTGATTCTGACACAGTCAGTATCAGGTGAAGGAAACACACAAGAAAGTCTCTCGGACAGAGACAGTCTGATGATTGTTATTTGAATAGGTGGGGGAAGAGGTGTTTGAGCTAAAACAGAGGGAGGGATAGGTAATAAAGAGTCAATATGGCAGAAAAAAGAATTAGATCCTGTGAATAACATAAAGAAATACCTAGACCTATGTGGTAGCATTACAACAGAAGCAGGATAATGAGTTCCAACTAATGTTCTAATGAAGATAATAATAGGTGGGTAGAAGAAAAGTTCTCTACAGGGGTTAAGAATATGAGGTGGAGGAGAAGGGATGAAAGAGACATGTCAGATACTTGCAAATAAAAGAGATTGCAGATTAAGCACAATGAGTCTCGATGATATGCCATTTTTTTCTTAGGGAGCAGAGTCACTGTGAACAACTGTGTACTGACAGTCATCTGGTACAACAGTGAAAGAAGATTTTTGAGTTTGAAAGGAGGAGACAGGTGAAGAAATAGGAAATGCAACAGAAAGTGGTTGAACAAAAAGGGTAGATGGAGAAGAGACAGATGGGTTGATGATACCTTGATGAGAAGGGAAAGGGAATGAAGGAGATGTCTGCTCTTCATATATCTTCAACTTCTTGTGAGAAGGAGACACTTGGTCATCCTTGGGTACAACTGTCTGAGCTCCTCCAGACAGGTCTTCTGCAGTGTTAGCTTTTGCAGGTATTGGGTAACCAGATCTTCTCATTTTGGGAATAATTCCCAAAATGAAAGTCTTCTTTAGTTTTTCCAGGACTTGCTCTGTCTGCTCCCCCTGAGCAGATGCTTCCTCTTTGCTAGGCTCGGACTCAACTTGTCTGACCTTGACAAATGTCTTCACCGGCTTCCTTTTCTTGCTAGGATGAGCAGGAACATCCACTAATTCCTCAGCTTCACTAGTCTTCCTCTTGGAAGAGGGTCTCCTCAGCCTAAACCTCAAGGGCTCAACTATTTCAGTAGAATCTTCAGACATTGAGGGTTGCAGCTCTGGAATATGGTCTTGTCTGGCCACCTTTCTAGATGGTTTGAGTAATCTTTCAGAAATGGGGACTTCTGATTCGCCAGTGGAAACCACTGGTTCTTCCTCCTTATGCTCAACAACAGGCTTCTTCTTCTTCTGTTTCTTCTTCTTGCTGTCTTCCTCCTCATCAGCAAGAGGGATTCCCTTGATGTCCATCATAGATAGTATTTTCCTGTCTATGGGCATTGACATGTCCACTAAGTGAACATCACTAGGAACAAACAACTTGTTCCTGAATACCCTTGTCAGCAACATCCCATAAGGATAGGTCTGCATGTTGGTTCTCTTGATCAGAATCTCAAGGTACATGTAGATAAGGTCGTTGATGTCAACCTTGATTTTGTGGATCAAGTGGTACAGAGAAAATTTGTCCATCTTGGTCACACTGTCTCGTGAGCCTTTCCTTGGCATCACGCACTCCAACAACAATTTGTGCAGGAATTTGTACTTGACCACCATGTTGACAGGCTTAGGGTTCACTGGTTTGGGAACACCATAGATGGCGATGTTGACATTGTCAACTCCCACTTCATCTTCCCAGTTGGGTGTGAAGCCAGCTCCGATTCTCAGACATTTTGTGACAAGCTCCAGAGAGCTAATGGGGAGGAGAAGGGTTCTATCCCCCATTTCAGCCTTAAAGCTTTTGATTCCGTTGAGTCGGTTGGTGACAACCACAGCATTTCTCCAGAACGTTTGAACGAGCTTAGGGTGAACAAGCTCCTTGATGTCGAAGAAAGGAGTCCACTTGAAGTACTCCAACTCTTCAGTGACATCCATTCCTAGTTTCTTCATCTGTTGAAGATCAACAGTCTTTCCCGGAATGATCTTTTCTAACTCAGTAACCTTGAGATTGTATTTCTCAGTGATTTCTTTTGTAGAGAGACGCTTGGATGATGCCATTTTTTTGAGAGAAAACGATTATAGGGTTTCGAGAGAGAAGATGGTTTGAAAGATGAGAAGACAAAGATTTTGGAATATTGAAACGTAAAGGTTCAATATTTCTGATCTATTGTCTTTTATAGTCATAAAAGTAGGAGAGAGAAAAACGACATTTTTAATTCAAAAAAGGCACGATTTGTATGGGGAACTGCAACGCCCACTTAAGACATAATGAAAACATGTTTTCGAGATATGTAAACCACCGTGCACACGATTAGCTTCAGATAAGGGAATGACATTAATTAAATAATAACCATTTCAACAAAACTGATGAGTTCTAGCATAGTGACTCAGCAGAGTCAGACAGGTAAGCATAGACAGGTGATAAAGCACAGACAGGTTAACATTCAGACATGTCATTCAACAATGCAATGCATGTTTAGATTATCTCTAATAAATAAAAACCTTTCTTATGCGAGGGGTTTAGTGAAAATATCAGCCCATCAATTTTCAATTTTAACAAACTTAATATCAAAGATGCTTTTCTGAGCATAATCCCTAATAAAAGGATGTTTGATTTCAATATGCTTAGCCTTAGAATGCTGAATTAGATTTTTAGTTAAGCATATAGCACTGGAATTATCACACCATACAGGTATGTTATGTTCATAAATAGATTAATCCTCAAATTGATGTTTTACCCGTAAGAGTTGAGAGTAGCAACTAGCAGCAGAGATGTATTCTGCTTCAGCAATAGATAGAGCAATGGTTGTCTGCCTCTTGCTTGACCATGAGACTAAACTTGCTCCAATGAAGTGACATCCTCCACTGGTGCTTTTTCTTTATATTCTGTCTCCAGCAAAATCAGCATCACAATATGCTACTAATCTGTATTCTTTTGATCTTAAATACAGCAAACCAAGATTAGTAGTTCCAAGCAAATATCTAAATATTCTTTTAACAGCCTTAAGATGAGATTCTCTAGGATCAAATTGGAATCTAGCACACATACAGACACTAAATTGAATGTCAGGTCTGCTTGAAGTTAAGTACAGTAGAGAGCCAATCATACCTCTGTAGACAGTTTGATCTACCTTTTTACCTTCATCATCTTTGCTTAGTTTTGTATTGGGTTGCATAGGGGTTTTCATGAGCTTTACATTTTCCATTTTGTATTTCTTGAGTATCTCCTTGGTATATTTTTGTTGATGAATGTAAATTCCATCACTTGTCTGCTTGATTTGTAATCCAAGGAAGAACTTCAATTCTCCCATCATGCTCATCTCAAATTCAGCTTGCATTAGATTTGAAAATTCCTTGCACAGCTTTTCATTAGTTGCTCCAAAAATAATATCATCAACATATATTTGAACTATAATAAAGTTCTTATTAGAGCATTTCTTGAATAGAGTAGTGTCTACTTGTCCTCTAGTAAAACCATTATGTATGAGAAAAGAACTAAGTCTATCATACCATGCTCTAGGTGCTTGTTTCAAACCATATAATGCTTTTTTAAGTTTTTGAAAACGTGATCTGGTTTATCGGTATCCTCAAAACCAGGGGGTTGTCTAACATACACTTCTTCTTCAATTATACCATTTAGAAAAGAACTTTTTACATCCATTTGAAACAGGGTAATTTGGTGTTGTGCAGCATATGACATTAAAATATGTATGGCTTCTATTCTAGCTACAGGTGCAAAGGTTTCAGTATAATCAATACCTTCTTGTTAATTATAGCCTTGAGCTACTAACCTTGCCTTATTTCTGACAACTTTACCATCTTCATCTGATTTGTTTCTGAAGACCCATCTTGTTCCAATAACCGACTTGTTTTTAGGCTTAGAGACAAGAGTCCAGACATCATTTCTGGTGAACTGGTTAAGTTCTTCTTGCATAGCAAGAATCCAGCTTTCATCCTCAAGAGATTCTTCAATGCGTTTAGGCTCCAAATATGAAATAAAGGCCACATTGCTTGATTCTCTTAATGTGGATCTGGTTCTTACTCCTTCAGAAGGATTTCCAATAATAATATCCTTAGGGTGATGAGTGTTGAACTTCCAATCCCTTTTGAGATCACCATGAAGATCTTGACTTGTCTGCTGACTCGTCTGTTGACTCGTCTGCTGACTTGTCTGTTCCACTTGTCTGTCAGCCTGAGGCACAGGTTCTGTCTTGGTTAGATCGGGTTATTGAATTTCTGGATTGTTTATATCAAGACCTGCAAGATCATTTTCTAGATCTGATAGTTCTTTATCATTCTTTAATTCATCATTGAATTTAACATGAACAGATTCTTCAATAATACAAGTTCTTGAATTGTAAACTCTAAAAGCCTTAGACATTTCAGAATATCCTTCCAAAATACCTTTATCTACCTTAGAATCAAACTTTCCAAGATTATCTCTGGTATTCAGAATAAAACATTCACATCCAAAAGCATGAAAATAAGATATGTTGGGGCTTTTTCCTTTCCACAATTCATAAGGAGTCCTTTTTAGAAAAGGCCTAATAAGTATTCTATTTTGTACATAACAAGCAGTGTTTACAGCTTCTGCCCAGAAGTACTTAGGGAGATTATTTTCATTGAGCATAGATCTAGCCATCTTTTGCAGAGATCTGTTCTTTCTCTCAACCACTCCATTTTGATGTGGAGTTTTAGGTGCAGAGAAATTGTGAGAGATTCCATTCTCCTCACAGAACTGTCTAAACTGCTCATTTTCAAATTCCCCCCCATGATCACTTCTAAGGGTAGAAATATAAAAACCCTGCTCATTTTGTACTCTTTTTGCGATCTTGAAAGCCTTAAAAGACTCATCCTTGTGTGTTAGGAAGAGTACCCATGTGTATCTAGAATAGTCATCAACTACGACAAATCCATATTTTCTTCCATCCCGGCTGGCAACACTAACTGGTCCAAACAGATCCATGTGTAACAACTGAAGAGGTCTAGAGGTTGATACTTGGATTTTAGATTTGAAACTTGATTTTATCTGTTTAACTCTCTGACATGCATCACACAAGACATCTTTCTTAAAACTAATATCAGGCAATCCTCTCACAAGATTATTCCTTTTTAATTCAAAAATTAGTTTCATACTAGTATGTCCTAGTTTCTTATGCCATAACCATCTCTCATCCTCTTTAGACATCAGACAGGTTACACTTTGATCTGAGAGATCAGACAATTAAATCTTATAAAGATTTTGTTGCCTTTTAGCTGAAAAGAAGGTTTTGCCACAACAGTCTTTAACTATGCATACATCCTTGGTAAAGGAAACATCAAAACCACTATCACATAATTGACTTATGCTAAGCAAATTGTGTCTTAATCCTTTAACCATAAGAACATTAGATATAGAGGGAAGAGGGGGTTTACCACCAATAGTACCAATTCCTATAACTTTCCTTTTTGATTTCCTCCGAAGGCAACGTGACCTCTTTTCTTAAGTTGGAGGTCTAGGAACATAGACCTTTCTCCTGTCATATGACGCGAGCAACCACTGTCCAGGTACCAGCAGTGGTGTTTTCTTTGTCCTGTTGAGGACATTTGCAACAAAAATTATTTGATTTTTAGGTACCCATATTTTTCTGGGTCATTTTCTGTGAGTTCTAGGAGTCTGTGAAAACTTCCTTCTCTTCTTATGGATATACTTAGACATAACATGTCCAGTTTTTCCACAGAAGTTACAGACAGGTGTAGACTTGGTTACAGTTGACTTAACAGATACTGTAGAAGCTTTAGTTGATACTTTATGATGTGTCTGATGGACATATCCAATACCTTCTTTGTTAAGAGAGTGCCTCTGATAGCCAAGTAGCTCGGTCAGATTATCTCTACCATTAACACATTTGGCAAGATTAAAAGTGAGTTCTTCCACTTTCTGTTGAAGTTTTTCAACTTCTTCAAATGGTGATGTTTCACTTGAGATCTTAGCTTCATTAGAATTTTCAGTCTTCAGCTCACTGTTCTCTTTAGCCAGCTTCTCACACTCTTGAGATTTCTGTTTATGCTCACTGGTAATCTTTACATACTCTCTCTTGAAGGATTTGAAAGTCTTAGATAAGCAGTTGGATTCCTCCAGCAACTCCTCATAGGCATCAAGTAATTCCTCATTGTCTGGATGTACCTCATCGTCTGAGTCTGAGTCAGTGTTGGCCATCAGACTGAGATTGGCTTCTTCCTATGTTTCTTAATCAGAAGATGTTGACTCCAGATCCTCCCAAGTAGCCATAATTCCTTTCTTATTCTTCTTGAAGAATTTCTTAAAAGAGGCCTTCTTGAGTTGAGGACATTCAGCCTTGATGTGACCAGGCTTCTTGCACCCATAGCAGACAATTGGACTTTTGTCTGTTGGAGTGGATTCTTTGAAGTTCTTGTCCTTGTTGAGCCTTCTGAATGGCTTATCCCTCTTGAACTTCTTTTTCTGTAGGAGAAGCTTTATCTTCCTGGTCAGGAGAGACAATTCTTCATCACTCTCAGAATCCTCGTGTTCAGACAGGTCAGCATCACTGGATGACTCGTCTGCCTTTAAAGCCTTGGAAACTTTTGTTGACTTTTGATAAGCTTTCAGAGAAATTGACTTGCCCTTCTTTGGTGCAACTTCATCTCCAAGTTCTTGCTCATGAATAATGAGTGTTCCAAGAAGTTCATCCATAGTCAAGGTAGTGAGATCCTTGGCTTGAGAGATAGCAGTGACCAAAGGTCTCCACTGTTTAGGTAGACTTCTCAGAATCTTCCCAACCTTCTCAGCATTGGTATAGACTTTGCCAAGAAATTTTAAACTGTTGACTGTAGTTTGAAATCTTCCTATCATTTGAGCAACATATTCTCCTTCCTCCATGACAAACTGTTCATACTTTTTGACAAGTATGACAATCTTTGACTCTTTGACTTTGGTTGTTCCTTCATGTGTGACAGCTAAAGTGTCCCATATTTCTTTGGCAGAGTCACAAGCACATACCTTCTCAAACTCCTCAGGACTGAGAGCACAGATGATGTTATATCTAGCTTTGTGGTTCAGCTCCCATTTTGTCTTTCTGCAGTAGTCCACTGAGCTTTTGGTTTGTCAGCGTTATCATCATTCTTGGGAATGAATGGACCATCTGTAATGACATCCCAAAGATCAGAGTTTATAGATAGAATGAACCATTGAAATCTATCTTTCCAATAGTTGTAGTTTTCTCCATTGAAATAAGAAGGTCTGGTTAGGGAAGCTCCTTCAGTCTGGTGATTTCCACTTGAACCAACTCCAGCAGTCATGTCTATTCTTCAGGACCTTTTACCTCTACACTGTTAGATGCTCAACCCAGAGGCTGAGCTCTGATACCAACTGAAATAGACAACTATAAACACAAGAAGGGGGGTTGAATTGTGTTTATCAGAATTTAAACAAAGTTGAAATCTTTTCGCGTACAGAAGCTTGGTTCAGACGAGTGGAAAGATACAGGACAAACAGGTGACCTGTCTGATGAAATTTTAATAGTGACTTAGACAAACACACCACTTGAATAACGGATAAGAAAACTAAGGCAACTAAAGAGTTTATAAGGAAAGAGAGATTGACACGTCTATTTATCCTGGTTCACTCTTCAAAGCAAAGATCTACGTCCAGTCCTTGGCAGCACCAAGTTTTATCCACTATAACTGATCAGGTTACAGACTCCAAGTATTGTTTGCACACCTAGCCTCTTCAGGCTCCAAGACAAATATTCTTTGCACACCTAACCTCTTCAGGCTCCAAGACAAGTATTCTTTGCACACTTAGCCTCTTCAGGCTCACTCAGGTTTGTTTGAGAGATTTGGTTTGTAATAAATCCAAATTCAGACAGACAGATCTTTCACTAACACTCAGAGAGTGATTTAAATGTAAAGCTTAGGAAAGTCTGCGTAATAACTTCAAATTATGGAAGAATATAGAATGAAAGAATGAAGATATTAATGCGCAGAGTAATGGCTCTTTAATGCTATGTGTATTCTCTTTTTTTTCTTCATCTTCAATGACTTATGTATTTATAGTCTTCAAGCATTTAAGATCCATTAGAGACATTCCCTCAGATGTTGGCTTCAAGAAGAACTTCATTAAATGCAGTAGAGTCGTTCTGGGCAGCCATTAATGCAATAGGAACGTTGGTTGTACTCTAACATGAAGGATCATGGCTTTATGCATCACGATACAGCCATGTCAGAGTTGTGCAGAGAGCTTTTTGTAATTTACTGAGTAAAATTCTCTTTTCGTGTAAGGACCAGAGGTACTAGGGAATAAAGCACGTTGGAAGCATTCTTTAACTGGTCTTTGGTTCTAATAACCGAGGTTACTTTAGAGAGTAACTTCTGACTTTTCTTGATAGGCGTGAGACTGAGTAGGAGATAAGGCTTCAAGTCTCTTTCTGATGGGACAGCCAACAAAAGCTTGTTTGGTCCTTGATTCTTCAACGGGTAATCTCAGACAAGTGTAGGAACTCGTGGGGAGACATGTTGAAGAGTCAACAGACAGGTTGACTTTCGCTTATCCAGACAGGTAGTCACTTATGAACAGATAGATGATTCTTACAGTTTTAATCTGCACACTAGATAGACAGGTTAGCAACCAATATGAAGGTTAATTAAATCGTTAACCGATGTTTAGTTCTCATCAAAACTTAGGGAAATGCACATTAGACATTTTAGAGACTTAACAGATGGATGAAACCAGTTACAATAAAATAAGACTACCTTTTTAGGATAAGTAGTAGTATTGTATTGTAACTTGTATATGTGTTTTATGACCCCATAAAAATCACCAGAACCTTCACCCTGTACTACAACCCCGCTATTAATTGTCTTTTTGCCCACGTTCCATTCATCTGTGTGAAATTTGTACCCATTAACAAAGTATGTATGCCATGATGTAACACAGCTATAAGGCTCATACGCTAAATCTCTCAAGTGTTGATTAGTCACGCTTAACGGTTGTTGATACACCTATGAAAAGGTAAGTCATATTAAATAATTACTTTTTTCAAGAGGCAAAATTAAGCTTAATATAGTGTTTGCATCGTCATATTACACTTGTTGCTTGAACCATTCAGGAAAATCTGCATGTGTACGAGCAGAACCATCTTGTTCACTTAATTCATTAATTTGAAGGAACACGCTGACAAATAAAATGTGTACTATGTGTTCAAGGAGAAATTATAATAGGTCGTTAAGACTTACTCATGGTATGGTTTCACCTCTGTGCAATTTATCAAGACATGTACATGGGCCGATGCATACTCCTCATCAGTTAACCAGTAAGTAAGCTCCTTGCCAGCATGACGACCAGGAAGGTTAAATATGGATAGCATATAAGGATACCCTGCATTATCAACATCTACCTCGTTCCTAACATGTCTTGGTGCCAATATAAAGTTGTTGAAATAGTGGGAACAGAAATAGGTTGTCTCACGGTGTAAGTAAGACGCACAGATTGATCCTTCCACCCTAGCTTTGTTTTTAACTGATCGTTTAGAGTCTCCCATGAATCTAAGTAATAAAAAACATCATTGACAAGGCACTATTCATTGGTCTCTAATTATTTAAATATCAAAATATAATAAAATTACCTTTCAAACGGATACATCCACCTATATTGTACTGGTCCGCCAAGCCTTGCTTCTTATGCAAGATGGACAGGGAGATGTTCCGTTGAGTCAAAAATCCTGGGGGAAAAACCCTCTCCATCTTGCACAGAATTATTGGAATGTTTTCTTCCATCTTCGTCAGACCATATGCTCTTAAAGTTGCAGAGCATATATATCTTTAATTAAATGATTGATTTCTGTAAGCGGGTTCGAAACATGCTAGGGCAGCGAGCTGAAAGCAATAGGAAGCAAACACTCCATGAATACATGACAATCATGAATTTTTATCCCATGAAGCCTCCCTCTTCTTACATCAGCACATCGTGCCAAATTAGAGGAATAACCATCAGGGGTCCTAAGGTCTTTTAACCACTGACAAATTGACTTCGCTTCATCGGCGGTTAGAGTGTAACAAGCTTTTGGTTTGATCATTTTTCCATTAGGCTGCGGCTTTAGCTCCAAATCCTTTCATCTATAGTATAGAGCTATGTCCATCCTTGCCTTCTCATTGTCCTTCGTCTTGCCAGACACATTCATAACCGTGTTAAAATTGTTGTCAAAGAAATTCTTCTCAATATGCATCACATCAAGGCTATGTCTTGACAGATTATCCTTCCAGTACGGTAGTTCCCAAAAAATACTTTGTTTTGTCCAGTTATGCCATTCTCCTTACCTGGGTAATTTTGACACACATGCTTCAGTGAATTTAGGAAGATCTCTAACCCGACCCCATATTTGTTCAGGAGTCAACAAAGGTGGTGGACCCTTCCTCTTCTGTCTGATTCTTTTTGAATGCTCGGACGTTTCTTCGGAAGGGATGGTCGGGATCTAAGAACCGACGATGAGAATCAAACCAGGAACTTTTGCCACCATATCTATGGGTAAAAGCCTTTCCATGTTCCATGCAATACGGGCACGCCAATTTATCGTGGGTCCCCCAACCAGAGAGCATGCCATATGCAGGAAAATCATTGATAGTCCACATCAATGATCCCCTCATCATAAAGTTTCACTTCTTTGAAACGTCATAAGTCAACACACCATCCCACAACTTCTTCAGATCATCGATCAGAGGCTGCAAATATACATATATCCCAGTCCCCATATTAGATGGTCCCGGTATGAGACAAGTCAGAAAAATATATGGTTTTGACATGCACATCTCGGGAGGAAGATTGTACGGTGTAACAATCACTGGCCAACATGAATATGGCGAGGCTAACGCCTAAATGTACGTGGTAAAACCATCTGAACGCAGCCCAAGTCTCACATTCTGAGGATCTGCTGGAAAATCAGGATGAACCCGATCAAAGTGCTTCCAAGCTTCACCATCAGAAGGGTGGCGTATGACACCTGGAATTCTTCTATTTTCATTATGCCACCTCATTTGTCCCGCAGTTTGTGTTGATGCAAACAGTCTCTGCAACCTTGGAATTATTGGCAGATAGAACATTACCTTCGCAGGAACTGGTTTCCTCTTACTATGGTCACTACTTTGAACGCGGTACCTGGGTGTCTGACAAAATTTACATTCTTCCAACGCACTGTCATTTGTGCCAAACTAACTACCATAATATAGCATGCACCCATTTGGACAACAATCAATCCTCTTAGCCCCCAAGCCTAGTTTCGACACCAACCGTTTCACATCATAATAACTTTTTGGTAACAACTCTTTGAAAGGTGTCACATCTTGAAACATTTTACAAAAGAACTCCAAACATTGCTCTGGGACATTCCAATTGGACTTGTAAGCTAGAAGCCTAACACAAATTAATAATTTTGAATCTGACACCCCTTCAAACAATGGCTTATTTGTCTCTAACAATGGATTGTAGACTCTCTGCATCGATTCATTAGGAGGCTCTTCCATGTCATCAGACTCATCCACCTCAAAATTCCCATGTTGCCCAAGACAATCATCGACCATCATATGTATTGATTGGAGTTGTTCGACATATTCATCGTGGTAGCCACTGCCTGATGCACCCATTTCAAGATCGTTGATGTGATGAGTTCCGGCAAGTGTACTGGATTCGTTGCCAAGTTATAAAAAGATCGATCCCACAGGGACCGTGATCTCAAACCTCAACTAATTAGTAATCGATAAAATTGGACCAAGGTTTTGAAAAGGTTTTGAGTTTTGAAATAGGATCAAGTAACAATCAAATTCAATTTCGCAATTAAACAAAACAGAAAGCGATTTAAATTGGGGGTTTTCAAATTTAAAATGGATTCCCAGGAATTGGAATACCACAAAACTGTTTATGATATTGAATCGATTCCTCTCCCTGTCAATTACCAAAATTTGTTTTGAAGGCGAATCTGTCCTAAATTAGCTAATGCTCCCTCTCGAGTTACAAAAGTCGTGCCCGATTAAATCAATCCCTACTCTCGTGGTAATTGAATTTAGATCGGACCCCTTGAGTTTTGTGACGATTCGTGAATCCTCGAAGGACGGCTTCTAACTCTCGTTATTTCAGTCCTAAGTTTGATTCCTATGGATCCGATACCTAAGTTTACTGCTAGGTTCGTCCTTAGTGTATCTATGTCACGCAAACAAGTGGCCACCGAATTCGCGAGTAATTAAAGCCATAGGGATCGAATTGAAAACAAATCTGAATTAACAAGAAATCAAAATCAATACATTACCATAAACGAGTTTCGGGCATAGCCCCAATTCCTAGAAACTAGACTACTACTCAAGCATTGCCATTACTGTAGCAAGCTTGGTTAAAATAATATACACGGAAAAATCCCTAGAGAAGAGAAGAAGAAGATGAAGAGAATTTCTAATTTATCCTAAGGTAAACAGCCCACCAAAAGTGTCCTTCATCTCTGCCCAGGTGCCTTATTTATAGATTTGGGGAGTTTGAATCCCAATCTAACACAAATTCTAATCCAAATCAGTTGCTTCAGGTCCAAGTAATGCGCGTCACGGCCGTGATGGCCATCATGGCCTGGACGTGACCGCTTCTGTCTTGAGAGTTGCTTCACCAAATGGTCTGTCACAGCCGTGATGGGCATCACGGCCTAGCCGTGACAGATTCTGCCCTGAGGGGGGTTTGGCTCAACATGCATGTCATGGCCGTGACAGCTTCTGACTTTCTTCATTCTTTTTCAGCTTCACTTGATCACGGCCGTGATGGGCATCACGGCCTGACCGTGATCATCTCTGTTTGCCCCTTTTTCTTGCCTTCCAAGCTCCCATCTTCGTGCCAGCTCCAATGTGACTGATCCTGAGCATTTTGATCTACTTTTCCTGCACACAAGCACCACAAAACCACCTTACTCGTTCCAAGGCAAAATTATCTACTAATTAAACAGAATAAACCTAAACTATATGAAAATGCATGCAAAATGTCGTGAAAATATGAGGTGAAATCACACTCATCAAACTACCCCAAGCTTAAGATTTTGCTTGTCCTCAAGCAATAACTAAGGCCAGAAAAGTTAACCAATCGAAGTATGGACAGTGAATCTAGAACCCGAGTCATGAATTCAAGCAATCAGGCATATTTCATAAGAAACCAAGAGACAATCGATTTTAAGTCTAATTAGGAGCTTAGGTTCCCAGACTCACATCCCTCGCCAATTCGGGTACTCTTCTCACCTCACTCATGTGTTTGAGGGTATGTGACAATTCGCTCAGTTTCCTCAAGTAAGGTGCCCTACCATAAGCTTGACTATTAACCAAATCTCTACTTTATTAATGAAAGCACACAAGAATCAAGATGTCTTTTATTTCGGTTGTAACAGGGCCATGGGATTTATTGTTAGGTGGGGAAATCAAAAAAGGGAAATTCTAGAGGCTAAACAAAATCGACCAGTGCGAAGCATGACACCTCCTAAAATTCCTTTTTTTGGGCTTCAGTTTTCCACCTTCTTTTTCTCATCTTTTTTTCCTTTTTTTTTCTTCTTATTTCTCGCTTTATTTTTCTCATCCCCTTCTCCTTTTTTTTTTATTTCGAGAAGGGGAGATTTTCAACTTTTCGAGAAATTTTCTAACTTTTTATCCCACACTTTATCCTTTAAACTACCCTTCTTGCCCTTTGCAACACTTTAAGAGGTGCCATTCCAAGCATTGTTTATTAAAAACATATCAGGGTACCAATAAAAGTAATTTTTTTTATTTTTGGCTCAAAATTGGGCAACTAAGGGGGTAGAAATTTATCAATCAAAGTTCAGGAGGCCAGAAAAATACCTAGTGCCTCAATCATTTTCAAATGTGTTTTCAAAAAATTTTAAGCTTCGAAACGATTTCAAGTCAAGTTCTAGAAGGCACAATCCAAGAGGAATAAATCACTTGATCACAAGGAATGGGGTAGATTTAGTGAGTACCCCTTTTGGCTCAAAATCTCTCATTTAGTGGTTTAGAATCGATGAGAAACCTAAATCTAAGGAACCATTTGCTAATTATTAACTTTTAAAAGATTGTCTCAAGCATTTTTCATTTTTAGCCTATTACAAGAAATCAAAAATAGGGTTCAAAAATCCACTGTCATAATTCAATTGGCTGTCCTAATTTGATTGACACAAAGTTTTTCACTATTGGGGGCATATCCTAAGCAAGGGACAGTTTAATCATGTGATTTATGCAAAACTAATCCTAAATGAATGCAACATGCAAGGATGCAAAATTGATACCCCTGCCCCAAGCTTAAAAACTTACATTGTCCCCAATGTAAATAATTAAGCCGTAGGGAGGATAAAAATGAAAATAAAATAAAAAAAATAAAAAAAGAAAAGGAACAGAGTATCTCACTGAGGTGGGGGTGCTGGCTCAGATGCCAGTCGTAGAGCTGCTGGAGCATAGCTCTCTGCTCTCGCTGCTCCTCCATAATGCGCTCCTGGTTCGCTAAAATGGTGTCGAAAGTGGATGCGAACCGCGCATAGGGGTCATCAGATGACGAAGCTGCAGCGGAAGAAGACGGGTGCCCAGTCGGCCTAGCCTGCGGTGGCGGGCGTAACGGCCTCTCTACTCTAATGGGCTGAGGCTCCTCTCCCACCGGCACTTTCCAAGTTGCCGGGTTTGATACATCTAACAGTGTGGGGTTAGGGAGAGGAATTGGGTGCCTGAGCCTTGGGTGTTTTAGGCAGTATATGTCATCCTCCTGGATGATCATCCCCATAGCCTCACAATCCTGTAAGGAGATACGGGTCCGTCCAGGGGCGGGCTTAAAACCATCCAGATCAAAGTTGAAGTGGTGGCATATGGTGGTGATAAGGCCACCAATGACAATAGTTCCAGTCGCACTCTTGGCAACCTTTAAGAGGTGCCTAGCCAAGTATGACCCTGTATCCACATTGCTCTCTGATGAGTGTGATTCCACATCATCTTTGTCTATCATTTTGCATGCATTTTCATGTAGTTTAGGCATATTTTTATTAGATTTTAGGTTAATTTTCCTTTGGAACGGGTAAGGCGGTTTTCGTGTGTTGTTTTGCAGATATCAAGGGTAAATTGCTCAAGATCAACCATGATGAAGTTTGGATGAAGATGGAGCTTTAAAACTGAAGAAAATGAGCCAAACAGAGCCCATCACGGCCTAGCCGTGATGCCCATCACGGCCATGATCGAGCAAAAACTGAAAAAGAAGAAAGGCTGAAGTCAGAGTCTGTCACGGCCTGGCCGTGATAGCCATCACGGCCGTGACCCAAAACCACCACAAGTCAGAGCACATCACGGCCTAGCCGTGATATTCTTCACGGGCCATGAAGCTAAGGGCTCGCGTCGCGAGACATATCTCGCGTCGCGAGAAATTGAATTTTCCAGAATTGCAGAGGCAGAGACCGTCACGGCCTGGCCGTGATGGCCATCACGACCGTGACGCGCATTACTTGGACCTGAAGAAGCCGAATTTGGATCAGAATTTGAGTTGGTTTGGGACTCTAACTTCCCCATTTCTATAAATATGGACCAAGGCATCAGATACAGGGAACACAATTGGAGATTGGGGGCTACTACTCTAGGCATAGATTTAGGATCTCTTCTCTTCTTCTCCTCTCTTCTCTTTTCTGATTTTTATTATGTTGTCAACCCAGCTTGTCATCTCCATGGCAAGACTGGAGTAGTGGCATAGTTTCTAGGGATTAGGGCTCTGCCCAAGTTTGTTTATGATGTAAATTTGATGTAAACTCTTTGTTAATTACGAATTGCTTTAGATCTGATTTCTAGTGTGTTATCCACTCATAAATTTCGGCAACCGTTATTTGCGTGACATAGACGTTCTAAGGAGGAACCTAGCGGTGAACTTAGGATTTCTAGGGTGTTTCACTCGTAAAGCCCGGCAGCCACTAGTTTGTGAGATGTGAATGATCCAAGGAGGAACCTAGCGGTGAACTTAGGTTATTCGCATGACTGAGACATTTCAAGGAGGAACCTAGCGGTGAACTTGGGTGTCGGACCTATAGAAGTCAGACTTGGGACTGAAATCACGAGAGTTAGAAGCCGTCCCTCGAGGAGCAACGAGTTGTCACGGAACGCAAAGGGTCCAATCTGGGATCGACTACCACGAGAGTAGGGGTCGGGTCAATTGGGCACGGCTTTTGTAACCCGAGAGGGAGCTTAAGCTATCAGAGGATAAACTCGCCTTCAAGGCAATTTCGCTAATTAACAAGGGTAATCAACTTCATAACGTAAACGATCTTGTGGTAACCTAAATCCCTAGGAATCCATTTAAATCGAAAACCCCAAAAACATTTGTTTTCAGTTCGTTTATCATTTAAATTCAAATTCAAAAACCCTTTTTACAAAACCCTTTCATACAGTTCAGATTCAATCGATTCGAAATTAATTGTGATTCGGGAACACAGTCTCTGTGGGTTCGATATCTTTTATTACTTGACGGCAGTCCGGTACACTTGCCGGAATCGCACGAGCGGCGCGCAACCCGCGCGACGCGACATCACTCTCAGGGTGGAGCATGGCCCATAATATAAAGACCTCGTCCCGGCGGACGGATCCATCACTCTCTCCCCGGTCAAACAGGGTATTGGCTATGACCCTATGCATGTACCTGATGCTAGGGTTAGCAAAGGCTGTGGACTTGGATGTCCGAGGGTCAAAACTTCTGCCCTCATGGTCTATTACTGACCAGAAACCATGCACACTAAACCCTAGGGGGTATCTTCGGTCACCCCCTATTGGCAATCCAAAAATCTCATTAAACTCAGCTAGGGTTAGTGTGAAGTCCTGGTTGAAGAGGCGGAATGTGATCCGCCCTTCTCGGCAATGCGGCCCTTGGATAATTTCCGCATTTAGGGAGCTTAGGAACTCCAGAGTAGGGCCAGCATATGCAGGGTATCTGGTGCAAGCGAACTCGCTCCACCCTATGTTTTACAACATCCAATTAACGTCCACAGTCAATCCTAGGGTATCTAAGCATGCATCATCAAGATATTTGGTCTGTATTATTTTCCTATTTTTTAAAACATTAAACCTATCTTGCTGAGCATTGTCCTTAAAAATAATCCCATACCTATATCCATCAGTATCAGAATTTGAAGAGTCAGAGTAAGAGTAGTTACCTCCTCTACTGCGAGTGCGTGAAGCCTCAGCTGTCCTTTGGCTTTTGGTTGCCATGATCCCAGAGCTCCAGAATCCAAGATCCTTTTACTGTTCAGAAATCTGTTTAGGTTAGGGTTTCAAAATTGGGAAATTTTGAGGCTTCCCAAAATTGAAGGGTTTTCCCTGTGGGGCTGTTTGGGTTAGGGTTAGGGAGGTAAGGGGTGGTGTTGGTTGCGAGTGGGTGCAGTGGGGAGGTGATTTTTGAGCTGTTGGAGAAGTGGTTATGGAGGAGAAGGGAACCAGAGGTGGAGAGGAAGAAGAAGAAGAAGAGAAAGGTGGGATGCAGAGGAGTGTGATGGTGATGGGGAGAAATACGAGATGACTGATGTGATGGAAGAGGGGAGTTGGGAGGAAGAAGGTGGGCTTCATGGGTATGGAGGCTGGGAGAAGATGTGGAAGACGAAGGAATGAAGGGGGGGTTGTAGGAGAAAGGCGTTTTAAAACCTAGGTTTGGTATGCGTCATGACCGTGATGCGTTCTGTTTCTTAGAAAACCTTCAGTCACGGTCGTGATTCGTATCACGACCTCCCCGTGATGACTTCTGACCTGCTCTAACTACCTGTCACGGCTGTGACCTATATCACGGCCTGACCGTGACAAATTCTGTCGCTTCCTGTTCTTCACATCACGGCCGTGATACGTATCACGGCCTGGCCGTGATGGATTCTGATTTCTGGGGTCTTCTTGTCACGACCGTGATGTTCATCACGGCTAGGCCGTGATGTATTCTGACTTTTAGCTTTTGGGCCATCACAGCCGTGATGGGAATCACGGCCTGGCCGTGATGGCTGCTGACTTTTCTTATCCATCCTCCCTTCACTCTCCATCACTTCAGAACCTGAAAACACTTGGCAAATCTATTAATTTATGATTTTTTTTTATTTTTACTCTTAATATTATCAAATTATTCAAGAGCCAAATTTAAAAACAAATGGAAAAGGGGAAGAAAACTTGGGTTGCCTCCCAAGAAGCGCTTATTTACGGTCTTAAGCTTGACCATAGTCCTTTCAGTCCTTCGTTGTTGGATCTAGGAGGGAAATCGCAACCTCCTGCTCAAGTGGATGTTCTCCGAGGTAGTGTTTCAACCTCTGTCCATTGACCTTGAATGTTCCACGTTCCTGGCTCCAGACCTCGACGGCACCATACGGGAATACTTTCATTACTTTAAATGGTCTGGACCATCTCGACTTGAGCTTCCCTGGGAATAACCCCAACCTCGAGTTATAAAGTAGCACTAGTTCTCCTTCATGGAATTCTCTACGAAGGATATGCTTGTCATGCCACTTCTTTGTTCTCTCTTTGTAAGATCGTGCGGACTCATAGGCATCCAACCTTAGCTCATCAAGTTCCTGAAGTTGAAGGATTCTCCTTTCCCCAGCGGCTTTCATATCAAAGTTTAGCATCTTAATAGCCCACAAAGCTTTATGCTCAAGCTCGACGGGTAAGTGACATGGCTTACCGTAAATAAGTCTAAAGGGTGTCATCCCGATAGGAGTCTTGTAAGCCGTACGGTAGGCCCAAAGAGCGTCATCAAGCCTTAAGGACCAATCCTTTCTCGACCCTGAAACGGTCTTTTCAAGAATGCTCTTTATCTCTCGATTGGAAACTTCGACTTGTCCACTCGTCTGAGGGTGGTAAGGTGTAGCGATCCTATGAGTGACTCCATACTTGAGTAGGAGTTTCTCAAATTGTCTTTCAATGAAGTGCGATCCTCCATCATTAATGACTGCCCTCGGAATCCCAAACCTTGGAAAAATCACCTTCTTGAATAGTTTGATTACGGTTCTTGCATCACTTGTTGGGGAAGGAATGGCCTCCACCCATTTAGAGACGTAATCAACAGCTACAAGAATGAACTTATTATTGCAAGATGAAGGAAAGGGTCCCATGTAGTCGATTCCCCAAACATCAAATATTTCCACTTCTAACATGGTGTTGAGTGGCATTTCATGCTTCTTAGAGATGTTTCCCGTTCTTTGACATGGATCACAAGCAAGCACGAACATCCGGGCATCTCTGAAAATATGAGGCCAATAGAAACCAGTCTGGAGCACCTTCGCTGCTGTCTTCGAGGCACTAGCATGTCCCCCGTAAGATGAGGAATGACAACAACTCAAGATACTTGGGACCTCGGCCTCTGAAATACACCTTCTATATATGTTATCCGTACACTTGCGGAAAATGTAAGGCTCATCCAATACGTAGTTCTTGAGATCAGAAAAGAACTTCTTCTTTTGTTGATAATTGAGCTCCGATGGTAGAATCCCGCATACAAAGTAATTCACAAAGTCTGCATACCATGGAGCTTCCTCTCCCAAGATGGAAAACAGTTTCTCAACGGGGAAATAATCATCTATCGGCAGAGTGTCCTTCTCATGTTCAGATGGTTCAAGTCTAGATAAATGGTCCGCAACTAGGTTCTCCGTCCCTTTCCGGTCTCGAATCTCCAAATCGAATTCTTGCAGAAGCAGAATCCATCGGATGAGTCTCGGCTTTGCTTCCTTCTTAGTCATGAGATGCCTTAGTGCGGAGTGGTCAGTGTACACTATGACTTTAGACCCCACGAGGTAAGATCTGAATTTCTCGAAAGCAAAGACAACCGCAAGCAACTCTTTCTCAGTTGTGGCATAATTCGCTTGAGCTCCATCTAGAGTTTTGCTTGCATAGTATATTGCATGGACCTTCTTGTCTCTCCTCTGTCCCAACACTGCTCCCACGGCATAATCACTAGCATCACACATTACTTCGAACGGCTCGTCCCAATTTGGTGTTTGCAGAATGGGAGCGATGGTCAGAGCTTTCTTCAACCTACAAAATGCACTCAAACACTCCTCATTAAAATCAAATGTGGCATCTTTCGTTAAAAGGTTAGATAAGGGTTTAGAAATTTTTGAAAAATCCTTGATGAAACACCGGTAAAATCCAGCGTGACCCAAGAAACTTCTAACTCTTTTCACATTTATTGGTGGGGGCAAATTTTCAATAACATCTATTTTGGCCCTGTCCACCTCAATGCCTCTACCAGAAATCAAGTGCCCAAGCACTATACCTTCTTTTACCATAAAATAGCATTTCTCCCAATTCAGCACCAAATTGGTTTCTTCGTATCACTGCAAAATCTTGGACAAATTGGTTAAACAATCATCAAAGGTAGTTCCATAAACAGAAAAATCATCCCTAAAAACCTCCATGATGTTTTCAATAAATTCAGAGAAAATTGCAGTCATGCATCTTTGAAAGGTAGCCGGTGCATTACATAGACCAAAAGGCATTCTTCTATAGGCAAAAGTGCCATAGGGACAAGTAAATGTGGTCTTTTCTTGATCACTAGGATGTATAGGGATTTGGTGAAAACTGGAATATCCATCCAAGTAACAAAAGTATGAATGCCTAGCTAACCTTTCAAGCATTTGATCAATGAATGGGAGAGGGAAGTGATCTTTCCTTGTTGCCTTATTTACTTTCCTATAATCGATGCACATTCTCCAACCGGTCACTGTCCTAGTAGGGATTAGTTCATTATTTTCATTTTGAACAACAGTCATCCCCCCTTTCTTAGGAACCACATGCACCGGACTAACCCATTCACTATCAGAGATTGGATAAATAACCCCTGCATCTAACCACTTTAGCACTTCCTTTTTAACCACCTCTTTCATATTAGGATTTAACCTACGTTGATGCTCAATGGATGGTTTATGCTCATCTTTCATTAAAATACGATGCATACAAAAGGAAGGATTTATGCCTTTAATATCATCAATTGTATATCCTATCACTTTCCTATGCATTCTAAGCTCCCTAAGTAATTTCTCAGTTTCCAACTCATTCAAGCTAGCATTCACAATTACCGGATAGGAAGAGTTAGGACCGAGAAATTCATACCTCAATGTCGAGGGGAGGGATTTTAGTTCTACCTTAGGGTCTTCTTCATCCTTCAGATCCTTCTTCTCTGGTGTCAACTCAAGTTTTTCTTTCTTTGTTTTGTTGGGAGGAATTTCTGGACTAGCCTCCAGAAAGCGGGCATAATTCCCTACTTCTGCTCCATGAGCGCTTAAGTCTCCACCAATCAAACACATTTCCAGCGAGTCATCAACACAAGCTTGCGTAGATTCTTCTTTCACCACTGGGTGCATTAAGTCAATCCTGCAACAAGAATCTTCAAAAGAGGGGTGTTTAATAGATTTAGCTAAATCAAATTCAACTTTATCATCACCCACGGTTAAGGTCAATTTCCCATTTTTAACATCAATAATGGCTCCTGCGGTAGCTAAGAAAGGCCTACCAAGAAAATGGGGATTTGGGAATCCTCTTCCATTTCAAGTACCACAAAATCCGCAGGAATGAAAAATTTACCCACTCTGATAGGAACATCCTCCAAGATGCCTACTGGGAATTTGACGGACCGGTCCGCCAATTGAAGGGAGATTGTTGTGGGTTTTAGTTCACCCATCTCCAACTTCTTGCAAACAGAGAGTGGCATAAGACTAACACTAGCCCCCAAATCACAAAGAGCTTTATCAAAACTAGTGTTACCGATTAAGCATGGAATAGAGAAACTACCTGGATCTTTCAATTTAGGAGGCAATTTATTTTGAATTAGAGCGCTGCACTCCTCAGTTAAAGACATTGTTTCATAGTCCTCTAGCTTTCTCTTATTTGACAAGATATCCTTAAGAAATTTAGCATATGTCGGCATTTGTTGTAATGCCTCAATGAAGGGTACATTAATGTACAATTTCTTAAGGATGTCTAAAAATTTTCCAAATTGCTTATCTAACTTAGCCTTAGTCAACCTTTGAGGAAAAGGTATCGAGGGTTGGTAAGGTGGTGGAGGTACATACTTAGACACTTTTTCACTAGGCTCTTCCTCTCCTGAGGGTTGTGTCTTAGTAGGTTCCTCCTCCTCAGCTACACTCTTGTCGTTACTCTCCCCTTTAGCCTCAGGATTCTCTAGTTTCTTGCCACTCCTTAGACTTACGGCTTTACATTGTTCGTTATTCGGGTTCACCTTAGGTTGTCCAGGAAACTTGCCCGGTTGCCTCATCGAATTTCCAGCTTGTTAGGCAATTTGAGTTTCTAACATCTTGTTATGGATGGCTAAGTTGTCTACCTTCGATGTTAGTTCTTTTATTGCCTCATTAACTACCCTACCTTGTTGCCTAAATTCTTCGTTCTACTTGGTTTGAGTAGCAACAAAGTTTTCCATGAGAGACTCGAGTTTAGATTTTTGTACCTGAGGATACCCAGAGGCGGGTTTCCTATTACCTTGTCCTTCTTGGAATTCGTGATTCAACGTGTTGTTGTAGTTTCCGTAGGAAAGGTAAGGACTATTTCTCCTCTGGTTGTAGGGATTTGGGGGAGCATAATTTGGCAGCTTCGGGTTTGTGTCGTATAAATTGTGACAAGAGTTCACTTGTTCCCATGAAGCACCGGACTCAGAAGTGACACCATGTGGGCACTCCATTATGTCATGTCCCTGCACTCCACAAATATCACAAACAACATTAGTAGTACCGATTGAACTCACATGAGCCTTTTCAAGCTTATCAAATCGTTTATTTAGTGAGTCGAATTTAGACATAATCAGATCGGTACTATTCATTTCGAACTTACCCCCCGAAAGCTTTTTCGGGTTATTACCTCTTTCTGAGCCCCATTGGTGATAATTGGTGGTCACGTTCTCAATAATGTTGAACGCTTCAGTCAGGGGTCTGTTCATGAAGGCTCCACCAGCTGCGGAGTCGAGTGACACCTTTGATGAATAATCCAATCCATTGTAGAAGGTGTGCACTAACAACCACTTTTCCAGTCCATGATGTGGGCACGACTCCAGCAGTCCCTTGTAGCGATCCCAAGCTTCGGATAAGCATTCTCCGTCTTTTTGGAAGAAGCCGGTGATCTGAGTCCTTAGGTAAGCAGTCTTGGATGGAGGGAAGAATTTCTCCAAGAATTCTTGCTCTAGTTGGTCCCAAGTTGTCAACGTGTTAGCGGGCACTTGCTTCAACCAAGCTTTTGCTTTTCCAGTCAGAGAGGAGGGGAATAACCTCAGGCGTATAGCATCGATCGAGGCACCTTGAATCCTTATCGCATCAGTGAATTCCAAGAACGTTTCCACATGATCCATCGGGTCCTCCGAGGGTAATCCTCCAAACTGGTGTTGCCTAATCATGCTAATTAAGTGAGGCGGTATGGTGTAGTTTTCCGCCTCAATTTCCGGCCTTGCAATCCCAGTTCGCAGACCCCTAGCATTTGAGGCTGCGTAGTCCTTCAGCGGTTTGGTATCCGGTAGATTCGCCATGAGTGGAATGGGAATCAACCTCTCTCTCTCTCTCTCTCTTTGTAAGCTCCTACGTCTATGAAAGGTCCTTTCGATCTCGGGGTCAGCTTCAACAAGGTTTCCAAGACTTAGGGATCTTTGCATAAAAGGGAGAAATATCTATGGTAGAGAGATAGATACTCTAGAAAAAGAAAAAGAAATAAGTAATAAAATAAAATAATATATAAATAAATAAATAAATAAAAATGTCCAGAAAAATCAATTTAGAATTTAAGTTGAAATTCAAGAAAACACAGTCCCCGGCAACGGCGCCAAAAACTTGATGTGATGAGTTCCGGCAAGTGTACCGGATTCGTTGCCAAGTTATAAAAAGATCGATCCCACAGGGACCGTGATCTCAAACCTCAACTAATTAGTAATCGATAAAACTGGACTAAAGTTTTGAAAAGGTTTTGAGTTTTGAAATAGGATCAAGTAACAATCAAATTCAAATTCGCAATTAAACAAAACAGAAAGCAATTTAAATTGGGGGTTTTCAAATTTAAAATGGATTCCCAGGAATTGGGATACCACAAAACTGTTTATGATACTGAATCTATTCCTCCCCCTGTCAATTACCAAAATTTGTTTTGAAGGTGAATCTGTCCTAAATTAGCTAATGCTCCCTCTCGAGTTATAAAAGTCGTGCCCGATTAAATCAATCCCTACTCTCGTGGTAATTGAATTTAGATCAGACCCCTTGATTTTTGTGACGATTCGTGAATCCTCGAAGGATGGCTTCTATCTCTCGTGATTTCAGTCCTAAGTTCAATTCCGATGGATCTGATACCTAAGTTCACCGCTAGGTTCGTCCTTAGTGTATCTATGGCACGCAAACAAGTGGCTACCGAATTCGTGAGTAATTAAAGCGATAGGGATCGAATC
Source organism: Sophora flavescens (assembly GCA_030762895.1). NCBI lineage: Eukaryota > Viridiplantae > Streptophyta > Magnoliopsida > Fabales > Fabaceae > Sophora > Sophora flavescens. The sequence goes on from CM061063.1 coordinate 11,151,834, forward strand.
GAAAACAAATCTGAATTAACAAGAAATCAAAATCAATACATTACCATAAACGAGTTTCGGACATAGCCCCAATTCCTAGAAACTAGACTACTACTCAAGCATTGCCATTACTGTAGCAAGCTTGGTTAAAATAACATACACAGAAAAATCCCTAGAGAAGAGAAGAAGAAGATGAAGAGAATTTCTAATTTATCCTCAGGTAAACAGCCCACCAAAAGTGTCCTCCATCTCTGCCCAGGTGCCTTATTTATAGATTTGGGGAGTTTGAATCCCAATCTAACACAAATTCTGATCCAAATCAGTTGCTTCAGGTCCAAGTAATGTGCGCCACGGCCATGATGGCCATCACGGCCTGGCCGTGACCGCTTATGTCTTGAGAGTTGCTTCACCAAATGGTCTGTCACGGCCGTGATGTGCATCACAGCCTAGCCGTGACAGCTTCTGCCCTGAGGGGGGTCTGGCTCAACATGCATGTCACGGTCGTGATGGGCATCACGGCCTGGCCGTGACAGCTTCTGACTTTTTTCATTCTTTTTCAGCTTCACTTGATCACGGCCGTGATGGGCATCACGGCCTGGCTGTGATGGGCATCATGGTCTGGTCGTGATCAGCTCTGTTTGCCCCTTTTTCTTGCCTTCCAAGCTCCCATCTTCGTGCCAGCTCCAATGCGACTGATCCTGAGCATTTTGATCTACTTTTCCTGCACACAAACACCACAAAACCACCTTACTCGTTCCAAGGCAAAATTATCTAATAATTAAACAGAATAAGCCTAAAATATATGAAAATGCATGCAAAATGTCATGGAAATATGAGGTGAAATCACACTCATCAATCGTCACCACCGACTTCATTCAAATCAATATCCGGCAACTCCTCACCATAATCAGTCCATATCCAATAATTAGGCTTGAACCCACGTCGGTATAGGTGTAACTTCACGTCATCATCACTCAAAACCACCATACAGTTGCACTTTGTGCACGGACATCTAATCCCCCCTCTTCGGCATAATCACAATGTTGCTTTGCTTTCGATATAAACTCCTCAACTCCAGCTACAAATGATTGTTTCATAAGTCGTCTCCCAGACTCGTTCCTATCATACACCCAACTATGGTTCGAGGGATAATATAACATCCTTGTGCATTTTCAAATAAATTGACGTATTTTTAAACATAATACTATAACCCCGAATCGCTCCCTTTCCATAAAAGGTTTGACACTATCCCATTCGAGGAAAAACTTTTTCACCACTGTATTATACTAGTTAGTCATCACTTCTCATGTCTTATAGCTGACGAAATTTCGGCAGCATCTCCCACCGGTCTCCAAGTACACGACTAGACCGCGGTGAAATACCACAATCAAGAATGGACCCGGAGAACAAAAGGAAATGCTTTGACCCGAAATTTAATCAATTATTTAACAAATGAGAATCATCGAGTAACTACTATATCAGTGGAGAAAAAGTTACTTCCTAAACAGTCCCAACTGGATAATTCAAGATTCAATAAAATGGGTGATACCATGACCACGAGTACACATGCTCAATAATATTGAACCTTGAACGGGAAACTACGGTTTTTCTCAATTACGTATAATAATTGTACTCTAAATAGACAATCAAACCATTTCCTTCCAGCACTCAACAAACAGAAAACTAAAGCCAAAAATCAAACCATTTGCATATTAGACAATATACAAAAACCTAAGAGTCTGTCTACTTTGAACATTTCCTACCATTTCTTATTTTCATATACAAAAAAATAAGAGTCTGTTTGAAAATAGAAATAGCAAACTGTTAGATATACTAACAAAACATATTTTCATATTTTCATTAAAAATAGAAATAAGAAAAAAAAATGCAATTCCATAAATGAAAATTGAAAATGAAAATATGAAATGTTTTCACAAATCAAACATACCCTATATCATAAACCAAACAAAAAATTAAAACAAAGCATAAAAAATAAAAATCAATGAGGAGGAGGCAGAGAGGAAGACGGTTGGAGGTGGCTTAATTACTTATTTACAAACTTAATTTTATTATTGTTTACTAAAATTTATCTTATTTGCATATTTAACTATTTTGCTATTCAATTTTATTAACATTTTCTGTTTTAATCCCGAAGGGCGTCATTTGTTTTTTAAATTATATGTAGTTATTCAATCATTTTTAATTTATTTATTCAATCTAATTTAATTATTATGTAATTACTTATTTGTTTACATATTTTATTTTAATATTGTTTTATATAATTAATTTTATTTTATTTAGATATTTGACTAGTGGTTTTCAAATTTTTGTACACTATTTGTTTTAATAACAGTTGATTTCGTCGTGCACGCTCTCCGATGCGCTAATAAAAGCTTTTCTCGATGCACCATGAGCAGCTAATCGTGTTTGCTAGGCACACTTTTGCATTATTTTATAATACTAATGTCGTTGAGATCCAACACTTACGCTAATGTTAAGGTTTTATATTAACGTTGCATCCTTGGCATAATCAAATAAACAACATTATATTATCATAAAATTCGCCCTCATCCTCAAGAATTAATCATAAATTAACAAGTAAGGATATGGGTTAAGTTTTACTGACCATAACCAGAAAAAATTCAAAAATATCATTGCGCTCTAGTAAGACATATTCAAGTCATGAAATTCAAATACAGTAAGTGTCAATTGCAGGAAATGTAAATAAAGGAAAAATAAAGAATTGAATATATAGATTACTTGAGGTTGAGAGGAGGTGAAAACAACAAGCTGGGTGGCTCAGGACGGTGGCGATGGTGGCAACCCTCAAACAGATGCACACTTGCAAACAGAAAATGCACAAAACAGTGAAAAAATGCACCTAAATAAATACCCAAATGAACAATAACAAAAAAAAACCACAAAATGCATACCACAAAAGCTGGGGTGGTGGTGTATGTGTGGTGGCTCGCGGAGGTGGTGTTGGAGGCACGGTGGCTCGCGGAGGTGGTGGTGGAGGCGCGGTGGAGGACTGAGCTGCTCGAGGAGAAGACGGAGAGGCGCGGTGGGGGGACTCCTCCGGCGGTGCTAGGCACGGTGGGGGAGGGTTTGGCCGCGCAGAACAGTAGGGGAGAAGGAGAGGGAGAGGCCGAGAAGAGAAGACAATGGGTGGCGGTGGTGGCTCGCCGCACGCGCGGTGGTGGGGTCAGTGGTGGCTCGCCACTGTGCTGGGAGGAGGGGTGGCCAGAGAGGTATGAGCAAGAGAGAAGAAGAGAAAGGGAAAGTGGGGGGAGATGGGTTTGGCCAATGCTATTATAATAATTTTTCAGGCGGAAATAACGTTTCCGACGGCTGATATTTTTGTTTGCTGCTTCAACTGCACCATTCATTTGAGGTCTATAAGGAGCTGAATTGTGGTGTTTGATTTTGAAACCATCGCAAAACTTTTGAATCTCAGCGCCATTAAGATTAGCAGCATTATCTGTGATTATCCTCTCTGGGATCTCGTATCTACAGACGATGTCCTTCTTGAGGAATTTGAGAAACACCTTTTGAGTTATCTTCGCATATGAAGCAGCTTCTACCCATTTAGTGAAATAGTCTCTCGCCACCAAAATGAAACGATGACCATTGGAAGCCTTGGGATTAATGGGACCAATGGCATCTATTCCCCACATCGAAAAAGGCCATGGGGATGCTAAATTATGCAGTGGAAATGGAGGTGCATTGACCCATTCTGCATACATCCAACATTTTTGGTATTTACAAACATGCTTTATAGAATCCGACTCCATAGTAGACCAATAATAGCCACTTCTCAAGATTTTCTGAGCCATTATATGGTCATTGGCATGAGTCCTACAGATTTCTTCATGAACTTCGATCATGATCAACTTAGCTTCACGGGCATCCACACATCTGAGTAGGGTACCATCATATCCTCTTTTATACAGGACTTCCTTGATTAACAAAAAGGCCATAGCCAGTCTTCGGATGGTCTTTCTATTTGCTTCACTCGCTTCTGCCGGGTATTTCTTGTTCTGAATATATTGCTTGATATCATGATACCAAGGCTTACCATCCGGTTCTCCTTCCACATAGGCACAGTATGTCGGTTCATCTTGCACTCTAACTTGGATGGGTTGGACATTGGTATGGATGTCCAGCTTGGTCATGGCAGCTAGTGTGGCTAAAACATCAGCAAACTGATTCTTGTCTAGAGTTAAATGCGAGAAAGTAATCTCGTCAAACTTCGCAATCAACTAAGTCAAGTATTTCTGATACGGAATTGATGAGTGTGATTTTACCTCATATTTCATTGACATTTTGCATGCATTTTCATATAGTTTAGGCATTTCTAATTTGATTTTGGTTAGTTTTTACCTTGGAACGGATAAGGCGGTTTTGTGGTGTTGTTGTGCAGGAATTAAGGATTAAAATGCTCGAGATTTACCATGATGGAGCTTGCATGAAGATGGGGCTTGAAAAGTGAAGAAAATGAGCCAAATAGAGCCCATCACAGCCTAGCCGTGACAGCCATCACGGCCATGATCGAGTAGAGTTGAAAAGAAAGAATGGAAAAGTCAGAACTGGTCACGGCCAGGCCGTGATGTCCATCACGGTCGTGACATGCCAACTGAACCAGACCCTCACAGGCAGAACTGATCACGGCTAGGCCGTGACAGACCAACCAGTGAAGCAACCTTCAAGACAGAATCCGTCACGGCCTGGCCGTGATGGCCATCACGGTCGTGACGCGCAATATATGGATCTTTAGAAACTGATTTGATCTAAATTTGTGATTGATTGGGATTCAAATTACCCTAATCTATAAATAGAGCACTTAGGCTCGAAAACAGGGGGACTTTTAGGGACTTTTGGGCTGCTACCTTAGGCAAAATTAGGAATTTTTCTTCTTCTTCTTCTTCTTCTTCTCTTCTTCTCTTAGGTTTTATTTCATGTTTTTGTTAATAAGCTTGTCATCACCATGGCAATGCTTGAGCAGTAGCTTTATTTCTAGGGATTGGGGTTATGCCCAAGATCTTATTTATGTTATGAATTGATATCTTCCCTTTGTTAATTTCGATTTCACTTTCGATTTGATTTCTATCGCATTAATTACTTGTAAATCTGGTGCGCACTTATTTGCATGTCATACATACTCTAAGGAGGAACCTAGCGGTGAACTTAGGTATTAGATCTATAGAAATCAGACTTAGGACTTAAATCACGAGAGTTAGAAGAGGTCCTTCTATGGTTCACGAATTGTCACAAAACTTAAAGGGTTCAATCTAAATTCAACTACCACGAGAGTAGGGGTTGGTTTAATTGGGCACGATTTTTGTAACCCAAGAGGGAGCATTAGCTTATTTAGGATAAATTCGCCTTCAAAGCAATTTTGATAATTAACAAGGGGTAGTCAATTTAGAAACATAAACAATCTTGTTGGTAACCTAATTCCTAGGAATCTCTTTAGATTTGAAAAACCCCAAATTGATATACTTTCCTATTTTGTTTAATTGCAATTTTAAATTTGATTGTTACTTGATTCTTATATCAAAAATCAAAACCTTTTCAAAATCCTTTTTTATATATATAGTCCAGTTTAAGTGATTTGATAATTAGTTGTGATTTGTGATCACGGTCTTTGTGGGATCGATCTTTTTATTACTTGACGACGAATTCGGTACACTTGCCGGAATCCGAGCACATCAAGTTTTTGGCGCCGTTGTCGGGGAACCGTGTTTTCTTCAATCTCAATTTAATTTTTAAATTGATTTTTCTGGACTTTTTATTTTTATTTTTTTTATATTTAAAAAAAATTATTTATCTCTTTTTCTTCTTCTTTTAGTATCTATCTCTCTCTCTTATAGGTGTTTCTCGTTTTTGTGCAAAGATCCCTAAGTCTTGGAAGCCTTATTGAGGTTGACCCCGAAATCGAAAGGACCTTTCATAGACGTAGGAGACTACAAAGAGAGAGGGAGAGGTTGATTCCCATTCCACTCATGGCGAATCTGCCGAATACAAAACCACTGAAGGACTACGCAGCCCCAAATGCTAGGGGTTTGCGAACTGGGATCGCTAGGCCAGAAATCGAGGCAGAAAACTACACTATACCGCCTATGCTAATTAGCATGATTAGGCAACATTAATTCGGAGGATTACCCTCGGAGGACCCGACTGATCATGTGGAGACATTCCTGGAGTTCACCGATGCAATTAGGATTCATGGTGCCCCGATTGATGTTATACGCTTGAGGTTATTCCCTTCCTCTCTTACTGGAAAGGCAAAAGCTTGGTTGAAGCAAGTGCCCGCTAATACCCTGACAACTTGGGACCAGCTGGAGCAGGCATTCTTGGAGAAATTCTTCCCTCCATCCAAGACTGCTTACCTACGAACCCGGATCATCGGCTTCTTCCAAAAGGACGGAGAATGCTTATCCGAAGCTTGGGATCACTACAAGGGATTGCTAGAGTCTTGCCCACATCATGGACTCGAGAGGTGGTTGTTAGTGCACACCTTCTACAACGGATTGGATTACTCTTCGAAGGTGTCACTTGACTCCACAGCTGGTGGAGTCTTTATGAATAGACCTCTGACCGAAGCATTCAAAATCATAGAAAACGTAGCCACCAACTACCACCAATGGGGTTCGGAAAGAGGTAATAACCCGAAAAATATTTCGGGGGGTAAGTTTGAAATGAATAGCACTGATCTTATTATGTCTAAAATTGACTCACTGAATAAACGCTTTGATCAGCTTGAAAAGGCTAATGTGAGTTCAATAGGTGTTACTAATGTTATTTGTGAGATTTGTGGAATGCAGGGACATGATATAATGGAGTTCCCACATGGTATTGCCCATGGATCCGGTGCTTCGGGGGAACAAGTGAACTCTTGTCACAACTTCTATGACACGAACCCGAAGTTGCCAAACTATGTTCCCCCAAATTCTTACAACCAAGGAAGGAAGAACAGCCCTTACCTCTTCTACGGGAACTACAAAAACACGTTGAACCATGAATTCCAGGAAGGCCAAGGTAATAGGAAACCCGCATCAGGGTATACTCAGGTACAAAAGTCTAGACTTGAGTCTCTTTTGGAAAACTTTGTTGAAACTCAAACAAAGCAAAATGAAGAGTTTAGGCAACAAGGTAGGGCAGTCAATGAGGCAATAAAAGAGTTAGCATCTAAGGTAGATAACTTAGCCATCCATAATAAGATGTTAGAAACTCAGATTGCCCAACAAGCTAGTACATATTCTAGACCTAAGGGTACGTTCCCAGGACAACCTGAAGTTAATCCCAATGAGCAATGTAATGCTATATACTTAAGGGGTGATAAGCTTGGGGTAGTTGAAAAGGATGAGGAATGTAAGGAGGACATGAGCGAAGATGAAGAGATAGAGCCAAAGTATGTCCCTCCACCACCGTACCAACCCCCAATACCTTTCCCACAAAGGTTGGTCAAGAAAAAGCAAGTAGAAATAGAAACTAAGAGCTTAATTGAGGAGCATGATGCCATGATAAGAACTAATATGCCTCCTAAACTAAAAGATCCAGGAAGTTTCTCTATTGCTTGCTCAATTGGAGAGGTGAAAATAGACCAAGCCTTATGTGACTTAGGGGCTAGTGCGAGTTTAATGTCGCTCACTATCTTTGAGAGGTTGGGAACCAAGGAACCGAGTCCATCCAAATTCTCTTTACAATTTGCGGATGGCTCAACTAAAACTCCTCTAGGCATACTAGAGAATGTTCCCATAAAGGTAGGGAAATTCTTCATCCCTACCGATTTCATGGTGTTGGATATGAACGGGAATTCTAAATTTCCTATCATTCTAGGAAGGCCATTCTTGGCCACAGCTGGAGCAATAATAGATGTAAAGAATGGCAAGCTCTCTCTGAATGTAGAGGAAGGTAGGGTAGATTTTGATTTGACTAACTCAAATAACAACCCTCCTTTTGAGAGTCATGTGTGCAGGATCGAGATAATGCCTCCAGAGGTGAAGAAAGAGCCTAATATAGAAGCAACTCTCAAGCTTTCCACGATGAATGATGCACCAAGTGGTGATGAAGTGGGAGTTGCCCATCATGTGGAGTTAGAACTTCCACTAGGAGGGAGTAAGGCCATGAAACTCGGAGTGAAAAGAGCAAAGCGAAAGCGCAATTGGCCATATGAACAAAATAGGCTCTTTGAAGGACTTCCATGGAAGAGAAGTGTTCTTGCACTTCCAAGCCCAGCTGATCCCGGTTGATTGAAGAGAGTATAGTCAAGCTTAAGACCGTAAATAAGCGCTTCTTGGGAGGCAACCCAAGTTTCCTTTCCCTTTTCCATATGTTTTTGAATTTTGTTTTTGAATAATTTGAGGAGATTAAAAGAAGAAAGATCACTAGTTGATGGTTTTGCCAAGTATTTTCAGGTTATGAAAGCAGTAAGAGCAAAAAGGCAAGGAAAAATAAAGTCAGAAGTCATCACGCCCAGGCCGTGACAGTGGTCACGGCCGTGATTAGCTAACCAAAGAAGATCAGAAAGTATCACAGCCCAGTCATGATATCCATCACGGGCGTGATGAGAAGGACCCTGAAGATCAGAATGTATCACGGCCTAGCCGTGATTGAACTCACGGCCGTGACAGGCCAGCTCCTATAGACCAGAATTGATCACGGCCTAGACGTGATGAGCATCACGGTCGTGACACATTTTCCATCATCTCTTTGACTGGCATGTGAGCCAGCACCCTCTACCACCTCGGTGAGTTGTTCCACTTTTTTCCTCTCTCCGACTTGATTATTTACATTGGGGACAATGTAAGTTTTCAAGCTTGGGGTAGGGGTATTTTTGTAATTTTTTGCATTTTTGCATTTTTCATGTTGCATTCATATAGGCATAGTTTTGCATGATCACATGATTAGATTGCCCCTTGCTTAGAGTTTGCATCCAATTGTGAGAACTTGGTGCCAAATGAATTGAGATAGTGAATTTTTGAACCCAATTTTTGTATTCTTGTGATAAGGCTAAAAATAAAAATTCTTGAGATGATCTTTTGATAGGTTATAATTAGCATGTGGTTCCTTGGATTTGTGTTTCTCATTGATTTTAAACTACTAAATTGAGATTTTTGAGCCTAAAAGGGGTAATCACTAAATCTACCCCATTCTTTGTAATTGAGTGTTTTATTCCTCTTGGATTGTATTCTCTAGAACTTGACTTGAAACCGTTTTGAAACTTAAAAATTTTTGAAAACATATTTGAAAATGATTGAGGTACTAGGTATTTTTCTGGCCTTCTAAGCTTTGATTGATTAAATGCTACCCCTTAGTTGCCCAGTTTTGAGCCTAAAAGAATAAAATACTTTTCTTGGTACCTTGATTTATTTTGATGAATGATGCTCGGTATGAGACCTTTTAAAGTATTGCACAAAGGGCAAAAAGGTAGTTTGAAAAAATAAATTGTGGGATGAGAAAGTTAGAAAAATATTTCTCTTAAGTCGAAAATCTTCCCTTCTCCAAATAAATAAAATAAAATAAACAAAAAAATGGAGAAGGGTATGAGAAAAAGAAAGTGAGAAATAAAATTTAAAAAAAAGAAAAAGAAAGAAAGGTGGAAAAGTGAACTAAAGCCCAAAAAGGTATTTTAGAATGTTGTCATGCTTTGCAATGTTTGATATTTTGTTTAGCCTTCTTGAATTTTCCCTTTCTTGATTTCCCCACCTAACAATTAATCCCATGGCCCCATTACAGCCAAAATAAAAGACCTCTTGATTCTTATGTGTTTTCATTAATAAAGTAGAGATTTGGTTAATAGTCAAGCATGTGGTAGAATACCTTCCTTGAGGAAATTGAGCGAATTGTCATATATCCTTAAACACATGAGTGAGGTGAGAAGAGTGCCCGAATTAGTGAGAGATATGAATTTAGGGAACCTAAGCTTCTAATTGGACTTGAAATTGATTGTCTCTTGGGTACTTATTTGAATATGGCTGTCACTTGGATTAGTTACTCGGGTTCTTGGCTCACAATCCATGCTCTGATTGTTTATATTTTCTGGCCTTAGTGATTGCTTGAGGACAAGCAAAGTCTTAAGCTTGGGGTAGTTTGATGAGTGTGATTTCACCTCATATTTCATCGACATTTTACATGCATTTTCATATAGTTTAGACATTTCTAATTTTATTTTGGTTAGTTTTTACCTTGGAACCGGTAAGGCGGTTTTGTGGTGTTGTTGTGCAGGAATTAATGATTAAAATGCTCAAGATTTACCATGATGGAGCTTGCATGAAGATGGGGCTTGAAAAGTGAAGAAAATGAGTCAAACAGAGCCCATCACGGCCTAGTCGTGACAGCCATCACGGCCATGATCAAGTAGAGCTGAAAAGAAAGAATGGAAAAGTCAGAACTGGTCACGGCCGTGACATGCCAACTAAACCAGACCCTCACAGGCAGAACTGATCACGGCTAGGCCGTGATGGTGGTCACGGCCGTGACAGACCATCCAGTGAAGCAACCTTCAAGACAGAATCCGTCACGGCCTGGCCGTGATGGCCATCACGATCGTGACGCGCAATATATGGATCTTTAGAAACTGATTTGATCTGAATTTGTGATTGATTGGGATTCAAATTACCCTAATCTATAAATAGAGCACTTAGGCTCGAAAACAGGGGGACTTTTTGGACTTTTAGGCACTTAGTCTTTGGTTTGTCATTCACCATTGACTTGGTAAATGATTAAAGCTGCATCCCCAAAGACTTTCAACTGCTTTATACCAAGTTCAAGTGCCATTTGTAATCCACTAGCACATGCCTCGTATACTGCAATATTGTTCGTACATTCAAACTTCAGCTTTACTGCCACCGAGTACTGCTTGCCGTTTGGTGAGATAACCACTGCCATGCATATTGACTGCTCCATCAAAATACATCTTCCACGCATCTTCCTTTTCTTCATATTCCTCGAGGGACATTATCTCTCCATATGGGAACTCAAAGTTGACAGGCCATCCATCCTCAAGAGGATTCTCTGCTAAATGATCAGCAATCGCACTTCCTTTGATGGACTTCCGAGTCCCATATTTGATGTCCAATTCTGACAATATCACTTGCCACTTTGAAACTCTTAAGGAGATATGAAGACTTTCGAAGATATACTTCAAAGGATCCATTCGAGAAATTAGCTAAGTGGTGTGATATAACATGTACTGTCTGAGTCTTCTGGAGGTCCACACTAGCGCACAAGAAGTCTTCTCGATTACCATATAACGAGCCTCACAGGCATTAAATTTCTTACTCAGATAGAAAATTTCCTGATCCTTCCTGCCAGATTCATCATGTTGTCCTAGTATATCCCCCATTGAGGTTGGAAATATACTGAGATAAAGTAACAATGGACGACCTTGGGTAGGTGGTACCAATACTGGGGAATTCAGTAAATATGCCTTTATCTCGTCAAAGGCTTCTTGACAGTTATCATCCCATCTTCTCGAATTATTCTTCCTAAGGAGTTTCAAGATTGGCTCGTATGTGCTAGTCAAATTTGCAATGAAGCGCGCAATATAGTTCAATCTTCCAAAAAAACCCTTACTTCTCACTCGTTCTTAGGTACTGGCATGTCACGTATTGCTTTTACCTTGTTAGGGTCCACCTTTATTCCTTCTCTACTGACAACAAAGCCAAGTAAATTCCCCGCGGATGCACCAAAAGTACATTTTGCAAGGTTGAGCCGCAACTTCTACTTCCTTAGCCGCTCGAACAACTTTCTCAAAACTGCTACATGGCGTTCTTCTTCCTTGGACTTAGCCACTATATCATCAACATATACCTCTACCTCCTTATGCATCATATCATGGAACAATGCTACCATAGCACATTGGTAAGTGGCCCCAGCATTCTTCAACCCAAAAGGCATCACTTTGTAACAAAAAGTTCCCCAAGGAGTGATAAAAGTTGTCTTTTCTTTGTCATCACCATCCATGAGGATCTGATTGTACCCAGAATACCCATCCATGAAAGCAAACCTATGACTCCTGGCTGTACTGTATATAAGGACATCAATATGAGGTAGTGGGAAATCATCCTTTGGACTGGCTTTGTTCAGATCTCGTTAGTCCACGCACATTCTGACCCTTCCATCCTTCTTTGGAACTGGAACAATATTAGCTACCCATTCCGGGTGTCTAGTAACTTCCAAAAAGCCAGCCTCTAACTGCTTGGTCACTTCTTCCTTGATCTTCGGCGACATCTCAGGATGCATCCTCCTTAATTTTTGCTTCTTTGGAACCACATCCGGGTATAAGGGAATTTTATGTGATGCTATCTCAGGATCTAAACCTGGCATATCTCTGTAGGACCATGCAAAAACGTCCAGATACTCTTTGAATAGTGCAACCATTTCTTCATGCTCTGGGTTATCCACTACTTTCAACTCCTTTTTGTCTTCCTCGGTCCCCACATTGATCGCTTATGCAACCACAACATTCGAGCTAATCCCTTCTTCTGACCGTTTCACCATCTTTATGAATTCTTCAATGTCTTCTTCTTCCTCATCAGATTCAAGGTTGTATTCATCAACGGCCGTGATGGAATCAATAAATGAGTTTTCAAAGTTCCTCTCCTGAGGTAAATCTTTAGTGGAAGAAGTATTCCCGGAAGAAAAAGTCAGGAATAGGAAAAGTATAGGTGAGAGTCTTATTCATGAAAGATAATTACTTCATGGAAATAACATCAACAAACGGTTCAGATCACCAATTATTGAGAACTTCATTGCTAGCAGGGAGATAGATGACATGGTTCTCATCCAGCTCTCCTTCAAGTATGCTGATAGTAAAGTGAGGGGAAAATCACTTTTCAGGATTGATAACTTCAGCAACTACTGGGAAAGTCTCTGTCAGAAAGGGAAGATATTTTCTCTCATCATCTTCTCCTTTCTTGTTCTCAAAAGTCATGAATTTCATCTTTTCTGCCAAGTAGGGTTGATACCCCAATCCACGCCTTCCTTCTCTCATAGCTGCTTCAATTGGTTGAGAGATCCCTTGAAGGTTAGGCCCTAGGCCTTTTCCTCTTTGATACCCATTCTTTTCCATGATGTGGGTCACCACTTCATTCATATTCTTCATTGGCGGCTCCCTTCTCTTGTTCTTTGGCTTCAATACCTCAAAACTAAGCAGTGAATCATCTTCCATTTGCTCTGTACTTTCTACATAAGGTATTGTGGCGGGCTTTGTCAGCATAATTTCCTGTTCACCGCGGACAGTAATCACGGACCCATCTTGAATATACTTCAAACACTAATGCAAAGTTGATGGAACAACTCCTGGTTGATGAATCCAAGGCCTTCCTCGAAGCATAGTATAAGCTGGTTGGATCTCCATGACCTGAAAGAGGACAGAAAAACAACTAGGCCCTATTTCAAGGGACAGAGTTATCTCCCCTAAGATTCCTCTTGCTGTCCTATCAAAGGCTCGTACAATCATTTCTTGTGGTGTCAAATCTGCCATGCTTATGTTTATTTACTCGAGAGTGGACATTGGAATCACATTCAACGCCGAACCACCATCTACAAGCACCTTTGCAATCACAAACCCTTTACACTTTAGGGTAATGTGTAAGGCTTTGGTGCTACTGCGGGATTTCGAAGCCACTTCATCTTCCGAGAAAGTAATCATGTTGACACGCCTTATTAGGTCCACCATATTTACCACATTCTCCGGAGTGACGTCAGGCTTGACATACGCTTAATTCAACACCTCCAATAATGCCTTACGATGCGACTCTGATGTCAAGACAAGCAATAAAAGAGATATCCTCGACGGAGTTTTCTTTAACTGTTCTACCACATCATATTCACTTTGCTTCATGATCTTCAGAAACTCTTCTTCTTTTCCTTTTCCTTCATCCAAAGTTTCCTTTTCTTTGGATTCCTTCATCATTTCTTTTTCAACAGGGCTGTAGCATCGCCCGCTCCTTGTAATGCCTCCAATTCTCACAATATTAGTAACTTGGGCCTTGGAGGTCTCTCCCACAGCTCTAGCTAGTTCAACCTTCTGTTCATGATTCCATGGTACAACATGTGTATCAACATAAGCAAAAGGAGTTGGCTTCTTCACCCTTACAATGACTCTTTCTGGGGCAGAAGCTTTGTTCATGGGTGGTACTCGGAGTACAACTTTTTCAACTACATCGACTTCCTCGGCGGCACCCCATCTAGCATGAATTACCCCTAAGGTGAGTAATCCCTGAACCCGGACTTTGAAATCCCAACAAGTTTCGATGGAGTGCCCCACTTGCCCATGATGATAGTCACACCTTAGATCTTCGACATACCTCATTTTTTCTCTTGGAATTCTTACTGGTGCAACAATGTTGTATCCCGCCTTCTTTAGTTCGTCGAAGATCTTTTGCATTGGCACTCGCAATTCCAGTACCTTCCTGATTAGGGACCTTCTTACCTCCAAACTGTTCACCCGATTTCCATCATTATGATTCGGGATTGGGATTTTAACAATATTAGGCCCGGCCTCTTCTTCAAAACCTAGCTTCCCACAAGTAATCAACTTTCTCACTGCCGTTTTAAAAGCTTCGCAATCTTCAATGGAATGTCCTGTGACATCCATGTGATACTTACAAGTCTGATTTGGGTTGTACCAAGTAGGAAATGGTGGTTCTAGGGGACATACAGGGTTTCCCGTAATTAAGTGGTGGTCAAACAATTGTTGGAATAAATCCGCATTAAAGATAGACAATCTCGGGAAGGGTGGCAGATTTGGATTTTGGAAACGTCCCTGGTTTTGGAAATTTGGGCGAGGCAGAGGATAATTTGGGCGATTTTGTGGGGATGCAGGTGGGTAACGGGTGTATGATGGGCGAGCAAGGTTATATGGTTGAGGGGTAGGAATATTGTTGATTTGGTTTTGTGGGTAAGTGTTGGTTTGTGAGGATGATTGTAATGGGTAAAATGGGGTTTGTGTCTGGTATGGAATATGTGGATTAGGGATATATGGTGCTTGGTACCGAGGATTAAAGTTTTGTTGGCATTGTACATAATTCGCCTCAACTTCTTTCTTCTTTGGTTGGAATCCTTTTCGGGATGCACTTCCTTCAACATCATTCATGGGAAGCTTTCCAGCTCTTGCTAAAAATTCAATCATTTCACCGGCGGCGATCAAGTCGGAGAAATATTTATAGGCTGCCCCAGCCATGGCCCCTATAAAAGGTGCTCCAAGGGTTCCTAAAAAGTATGAGCACATTTCAGATAAAGTCAACGGGGGTTGAACTTGTGCAGCCAAACTCCTTCACCTTTGGGCATATTGCTTGAAGGTCTCCTCATTTCTTTTCTGCATTGTAGTCAACTGTTCACGACTCGGAGGTGCATCCAGGTTGAACCTGTACTGTTCCATGATAAGTCAGCCAATTCCGTCCATTGCGAGATCTTGGAATGGTCCAATTGGAGATACCTTTCTAAGGAGAGGCCAGTCAAACTTTCATGGAAAAAGCTAATAAGGAATTTGTCATCCTTGGACCAAATTGCCATCTTGGTGGCATAACTGATGAGGTGAAATCGTGGACTCCCACTTCCATCGTATTTGGAAAAATCAGGAATCTTAAAGTCCTTGGGGATCACAACATCTGTGGTGGGACAGAGTTCTTCTATTTGAAGAGGGCCGTAGGTATTCGGACCTTTTATTGCTTTTATCTGTTCTTCCATTTTCTCCATCCATTCATCTTTCATTTTTTCCTTACCAGCCTGAACTCCCGCTGACTGACTGTGAGTAGATACATGAGGTTGTTCCCATGTCAGTGCGGTATAGCCCGGAACTTCGTGATAGGCATTTTCAAAATGGGGATATCCTTCTCCAATGGGAAGTGTTATTGGTGTCGTGTGATGTGTCTGGTCGGGGCCAGATATTCCCTGAATGAGACCCGTGCTAATGTTTGAAAACATCGGTGCTGTTACCATGAGAGAGATCCGTCGCTTACCAGGTTCATTTGCATCTCTGTTCGAACTAAGCATGCTGAGAGATTCCCTCATATCCTGTAGTATGGCTTCTAATATTGCTTGGGTTTCAGTCATTTCATTTATCCTTCCCCTCACTTCATCTATTACGGAGCTTAAGTTTCTTCCTTCCTCAGGCATGTTGGCAGCCATCCTGGTCCGAGATCTGGTATTATGAACTCGGGTTTGATTGGTGTTACCTTTCCTAGGTCGTACAATGGTTCCCGGATTCTCAGAAGTATGTGACTCTGTAAAGCATTCAAGAATCTCATTAGTAAACCCAAAATTTTTGTGTGTGTGTATGCATGTGCAAGTTAACACCCTTTGTTTGATCGCGAGAGTGCTCTTAAGAAGACTGTCGTATACACCTATAGCAAGAATACACATCCTGCAATCAAATCTAGTGGTATGGTTCCCTCTAGCTTGAATGCAGTTGGTGTCAAGTCCAAGGGAGAATCCACTCCTCGATAGACAACACCCGTACTAGCAACGTTCTTATTTTTACGCAGAAAACACGTCGTTGTTAGGGTAAAAATATAGTTGATGACGTATCTAAGGGAGAACGCACTCCTCGATAGATATCATCTACAAAACGCTCGACAGACATTGATGAAAACTTTCATTCCATTATAAATATTTCGATACAAAACATGAGTCTTTGATCAAAATAAAAGAAATACATTGATAGCTTCCATCTTTCTCCGGGGTCCACAAAGGACAATCTTAAGAGTCTCATTTTCTTTTTCCTGAACCCTTTGGCAAGTTTCCCAAAATGATTGAAGAACTCGGTCACCTTTGGTGGTATCTGAAGGAATTGGTTCATACGAATGTGGATGGATGCTTCTTCAAATCACTCCACCAGCTGGGAAGTGTGATATTGGAGCTTATCCATCATGTCCTCGTATTTTCTTTTCCATGCTTCCTTTTCATTCATTACATCATTCACTACCAATTTCCATCCCTTTACCCATTCTGCGTAACGTTGAGCTTCAACCCTTTCAGTGTCTTTTATTTTGGCTCTGAGCCAGTTTTCTCTCATGTTGGCCTCCGCTAGTAGCTCGTGATACTTGGTTGCTTCATTCCATCCTCGATCAGAGTACAGTTCTGTTTGGGACAAGGATTCTTGCACGGATTCAACTCTCTCTTCTAGTATATGTATTGTTTCAACATGAACCCCTACATTTGTCTTGAGCTCTTTTTTCTTCCTTTGAAGTTTGACAAGCATCTTCTCTTGATATTCTATCTTTGCCAACAGCTCTTGAATGTCTGCTTCTTTTCCTTTTCTTGCCCTTTTTGCACGACTCGGGGCTTCATAGGCATCGGCGCATTCGTCATTCAAATGCTCAATCTGTAAACTTAGCTTCTGTACTTGGCTTCGAAGCGTGACAATAGTTATTTCAGCAGCTTGGTTCTTCTCCTCCAAAACCCTCATCTGAGCCTTTAAAATTTCGATTTCTTTCAACATTTGATCTTCGGTAAGAGGATTATTTTCACTACGGAGAGGGGATGCCGATCTTAGGGGGTAACCTCTTCTCGCTTTTCTCCATACTTCATATCTTTTTGTGTGAGCTATGATTCGCCTTCCTAATTCATTAGGTCCTTTCATATGAACATCATTCCATGCTGACCTTAATGCTATTGTTTGACTCTTGATGCTTTCACTTTCTTGGTATAGGAAGAATGCCCCACCGAGCAACTCTTCGGGGGGGTTCATCCTGTGTCCATTTGAGCTGACGCATCACTAAAGCCGGTGAATATGATAAACAACCTTTGGGACCCATTAATGGAACATTTGAAAAGCTTCCACAGCTGAATACAACTGAATCTCCATTGTACCATGGACACATCCAACTAAATGACCGCGGGTCGATCTGATCAAACTCTTGTTTCCATTCATATAGCTTACATGGCTTTAGCTGCATGCGAGCGAATCCTTTCAGCGGGTCATCTGTTCCATCAATTTTATCGCGAGCGTACAGGTGAGTCATGATCCAAACATACAATATTGATGCACAACATCGCAGTTTCCCTTGTTGATTCTGATGACAAACCTGTAGGGAGAGGAAAGTTTCAGCTAAGATAGCAGGGACCGGGTTCACACCATATTCTTCAACCCTACAGAAAACATCCATAGCTGACTGATAATCAGATCTGGTACAAAAGGAAAGAGCACCAACCCATATATCATGAGGGCTAGTACTTTGTTGAAAGTAACTCATCATTGTTGCTGGGCCAGCTTGTTGAGATACAGTTCCAAAAATCGCCTCTTCAATCCTTTGGTGGTTCCCTTTTCTGCTTTCTCTAGCTGTTCCGGTTGAAGCTCCAATAGACTTGCTATCTTCCAATCTGTTACACATTGGCCATAATACATGTAGACGCGGGTCCTCTTTTGAATTGGCAGTCTTAGCATATAAGCATACTCTTCTATGGTGGAAGTGATGTCTAAGTCAGGAAATTCAAAACACACCTCAAAGTTAAATTCCAATATTGGGCCAACGCACTCAGAGCGGGGGCTTCCACCGGAACACACAATAGGTCCAATATTCTACCATACTTGCTGACAAAGCCTGAGCGTGTTTTTTCTGGCATTTGCTGGCTAAGTTCACATAAACTCTTCACGTCATTGAGTGTCACATCGATCTTGATACTTTTCTTGGAACAGCTCGCATTGCTAGTACTCTTTTCGGAACCAAACTTTTCCATTTTCTTGCTATAAGATGAATACCAAAGTCTTCCAACTAAGAGGCACAAGCAGAAAAAAAATGAGTATAGCGAAACAAATATATCTTGCATGATTCATGTTGTATGAGACCCAATGGGGTTGAAAACCCTGACGGGTATACTGCCAATGCATCACCTTCATTATGACATATCGCCTATTATATGTGCAATAATATTTGAATATGTCATTTGGGTTTGAGGCGGCAATGTGACGCCCTTAGTTTTGTGAATATTCACAATGAACATGCATGACAATTTATGCTTATGATGATAGAGAGGGAAAAGAAAAGTACGCCCCCTTTTGTCCTAAGCCAGGTAAAACCTAAGGATGGACACACCCTAAGTTAGGACTCTAAACAGGTCGGCCACTAGGTTTGCTCTATTAGTGAAAATTGGGACGGGTCTAGACCTCTAAAAGTCATGGTCCTCAGATTGCCCTTATAAGGATCTGATTCATGAATCTAGCCACAAGTAAGGATAAACCCTCTCAATATGACTATTCCATGATCTCATGTATAATCTGAGTGGTGAACCGACAAGTATCAGGAAGGTACGAGACCTCTACAACGACAATGTCGGAGCACGGCCTAATCCTTGGGTTTTGAGCAAGCTCGAGTATAGAGCCAAGAGTGTGCGTAATATGTGATGGTGATGTGTATGAAGGGGGCATACAAACCTGTAACACTTAAAAAAGAAAAAGAAAAGAAAAGACAAGAAAACCTGCAAAATAAAAACATAGGTATATATAAAAATGGTTATAAGTCCTCTACCCTATTGTTAAAATATAGGAAAAAAGAAAAGAAAGGAGGAGGAAACAAAAACATTATTAGTGATCACATATACAAAAATAACATGAGTTAAAATGTACATACAACTAATTTTTCTCATTTTTATTTAAATAAAAGGAAAATCCAAACAAAAAGGACAATCCAAATAAACATCACTAAAAATTAAAAAAAAATTGTTTTTTTTTAATATTTAATTATTGTAAGAAAAAAGACAGAAAGATATAGCAATAAAAAAAGGGTAAAACAAATAAGTTACAAGTTATTAAAAATTTACAAAACTAATTTTTACGGGCTTGACTCTCTTAAAAGTCTCCCCAATGGAGTCGCCATCTGTCGCGACAGATCGCGGCAAAACGGCGAACAAAAAGAAAACTTGATTTTCTTTTAGAAAATAAACATGGAATCGCCATCAATTTTATTTAATTTCGGAAAATTTGGAAAACCATTTAACACTTTGGGTTCGGGAGTCGATTACGTCTAGGGAAGGCATGGAGACTTAACCCCACGACACCCTAGAACATCCATAAAAATGGTTACCCAAAATTAGTTGTGTAAATTATTAGTAACTTTGAAAATATTTATTTTACCCCAAAAATCATTTAAAGGAAAAATTATTTTTAATTTTAAGATATTTTGTATTTTTATCGGTTTTATATTTGTGAAATTTTTTTATTAAACCTAAATGAGGTTGAACATGGCACGTAAGTCCACAGAGCAACCTCAAAATCTAAAGGATTGAGCATGACACTTGTCATAGAGCAACCCAAAAATAACATTGATTTAATTAAGTATTTAGAAAAATGCCACATAGAAATTAGGAAGAGAAATCTTATTTCATGATCTCATTTTTTATTTTATTCTACCTTTTTGATTAAATGTTGAAAAGTCCTAAATAGGTTGAACATGGCACAAGAGTCCATAGGGAAACCTTTATTCTAAGCGATTGAATATGGCAACCAAGTCCATAGGCCATCCCTAAATAAACAAGTTCAATTATTTATTTATCAAAAGGCAATTTTCTTTGTTTTGTAAAAAGGGAACAAACGGGTTGAAGGGGATTTAAGTGATCATCTTTTATTTTTATGTAAAAATAGTTTTGCCTTATGAAAATAGAACAAAAATGAAACATTTTAAGTGTTTAGTAACAGTATAGCCATATTAAGATTACTAGTGTATCATGCATTTCTGCATATGACGGCAAACAATGAAATAGGAATCCTACGATACACCATTTCTGAAAAAGACATAAGAACTCATATAGCAATATCATACTAACTCATTCAATTTCAATATCCATGGATTTTCTTTTCGTTATAAACAGAGACACAAAAATAAGAATGTCAAGAGAAACTCATGAATAATATCAACAAAGAGAACAAAGATTACCAAATGAGAGCAGAATAACAATGATTTTGCTTTCTCCCAGTAGTAAAATTTTAAGATCAAAACTCTCACATTTCAGTTTCACTGATTCTTTTAACTCTCTCCTTCTGAAAATTTGGAACCACTCTAATGACAGAGAAGAGAAAAAAACTCAAATCCCTAACCCAAAGATATCCCCTGTTTTCGTTTGAAAACGAAGATCCCCTCCATTTCTACCTCAAACCCAATCTCTTTTTCTTCACCAAGAAAACATCAGATAAAAATATCTCTCTCCCTCAGTCTTCGTATCCTTCCTCCGTATCTCCTCTCCTGACTTTTCGTTCTTCCCCCCTCCCCTTTCTATCTTCGCATCTCAATTTATAGATGGAGGAGAGGGCTTCAGGCTTCTCCTTACCCAGTGGCTTCAAGGTTGGTCCCACGAAATCTAGAGCTTGGGCGGTTCTGAGCAGAGATCGTGTGTGTCCATATGGAGGTGGCGCGAGCAGAGGAAAGGAGGCGATTTGATGTGAAGGTTGCGTGTTTGAAGAGAGAAGGAAGTGTGGTGCGGTTAAAAGAGTGGAGGAGATAAGGAAGAAGAAGGACCAATGGGTAGAGGAGGCGTAGGGGCGGTTGGAGAGCGGGAGGAGGAAGAGAGGTTTTGTCTGATATGTAAAATGGGGTTTTTTACATAACATGTTTCAAACATCAAACCTAATAAAGATATTAATTTGCTGGTTTCCTTCGGAAAGCAAGATTCGTTTTCTAATTCCCTAAACTTCTCAAAAATAGTGATAAAATTTTTTCTTTTTCTTATTATTGTACACACATCGAACACTCGTAAAATAATATACATCACTATATATTTTACATATGCCTCAACGTTTTACAACAGACCTTTTTCTTACCAGGTCACCATCTACTGACACACGTATTTTACACTAATTGAAATATCATAACTATGTCATAGTGGAAGTCTGAAATCACTACTCAAAAGATAGCTCTCAATAGTCGCTAAATCAAACTAACCTAAAATTCCCACTCTTTCCTAAAACTACATCCTAAGCTGGTCATCACTACAGAAATCCATTGGGGAGTCCAGTGTAAACTCCCCCACCTCCGGGAGGTGTATCTGGAGAGGATACAACAGCCCCCTCTCCAACAGTTGGAGACCCTTCGTCTCCTAAAGGAACATAATCTGGATAAACCATCGGATCCTCCTCTGGATCCTCCTCCATCTCCTCCTGGACATCCATTGGAATCAATACTATGGGTGCAGGAGGTGATCCCGATGCTACTTGTTGTAACAGTTGAACAAAGTGAGGTGGTTGGTGCTCCAGATTTCCGTGTCGTACTAGATATCTTAGGATCATCCAAATAGGCGGTAATGAAACTTCAATTGTCTCTCTACTATGAATCAACTGCTGTTGTCCATCTGCTACAGTACCTCGGAGCGTCCTCATAGGATCGGTGTAAGTGGCACTCCGAGCTCCTGGGTTAATCACCCAGGCGTCCCCTTGATCAGCATTGTCGAACATCAGGGCTCGAACCCCTGAGTAGTTCAGATCCGCTGTAATGCCCTTTGTTACATTAGTAATCCCAAGATAAAATCAATAAAAATACTTTAAAACATTTAATTAAAACATATATCTCATAAAGAAAAATTAAAAAAAAATATTTAAAGTCTGAAAATCACTCATATTAAATAATACAGTAATAAAATATTCATGTAATGAATATAAATATAAATGAAAACCAAAAGCCTCAAAACCGGGCGTTTAATTACAATCCGAGAAAAATAATACGTAAACAAAAAAAAACATCGTCAGCACCCTCAGCCATACTACATTACTAACCAACTAGGTGATAAAGAGATGACTCCTCAGATCTCTGGGTCCTCAACAGCGATGTCCTCGGTCTCTGAAAACAATACTTATAATGAGATATAAAATCCCAGTGATCAACAATACAGTTTTATAAAATATTTTCGAAAATAGTATTGTTCTCGGTAGAAGTATGATAACCGGAAAAACTATCCATGGCACCCGCTAATTTTCCAAAATAATATATATAAAGGAAAATACTTTTAATATCAACAATAATCTCATCAACTCAATAGCATATAACGTTTTATCTCAATACATCACATTCCATATACCAAGTAAATTATGTTCTAATCCAAATGGCCCGAAGACCTCCTAATTAAATTGGTCTCTTGCCGGCATGCCATAAATTCACACATCACATGACAATGGCGTCCCATTGCCCAATCCTACTCATGAGGAGTGTTTCGATGTCACCCTCCTGTCGGGGACATTTCCATTTCGATACCTCTCATGTGCACATGGTGGTATTTCTCCTTTTTCGACACCCCAACATGTGGCGGTGTTACTTTTCAATACCCCTTTTTAGGTAGTATTACTCATTTTCGACATCCCAATCACATGGCGATGTTACTTTCGATACCCCATTAAGGCGGTATTACTCTTCGATACCCCTATCATAGGTGGTATTGCGACAAACATCATACAGCTCATCACAAGGCATAAATTTCATGTCTCATACACATAACAACTCATTTACCACAAATTAAATATTTAATCTTATCATGCATACCAAATATACTTATATCATGTCTTCAAGTAATTTTATAACTACACTATGACAATCACGAACATCAAGACAACATATGTCATCAATCATATCGTTCAATTAGTACAAATATCAATCATGTATTTCATGTCATCAATAACAAGAGTAAATACTCAATTTAACAGATTTTTGTTTTCACCCCCGATTTTAAAATTTAGGTTGGTGATACCAATCATATATTCAATTCAAATTCCAAAAAAAACTATAAGGTAGACCCTTCCACACACATACAAATGAGAAATACAGTCACCTAAATTCTGTAAGCAAAACAATGAATTGAAATATGAGTTCATCAATTTTAAATTCACCGTAAACATATAAAAATACCATGGAAAGTGTTCTCAAAAAGTACTGTTACTCACCTCTCAAAGACCTTCAAAGTGCTCTAAAAATTATTTATGATAAGAATTAGTGTTTCCCTAAAAATTCTTCTTCCGTTTGGTGGCGTTCTTGGATCTGTGTTGTTACGATTGCACTGCCGCTGAAGAAAAGAACGTCTGTAGCTCTCCTTCGCTACACTGTGCGGCGCGCGGTGACTAGAGCAATAGATAAGTATAGTGCATTAGGCACAGTAACTAGCGCATAGAATTTTTTAGGTTTTGTGATTTTTTTCTTTCTTTCTATGTTTAACCCATATAAATGGCTTTTGGCAAGGCCAAAGCCTAGAAAAGGTTATCTGGGGCCTAACACCCCCGTACGTCACTTATATATATATATATATATATATATATATATATATATATATATATATATATATATATATATATATATATATATATAGTATGTATACATTTTGCATTATTTATTTATTTATTTATAATAGTTAAGTAATTTTCATAAATTCTTATACTATTAAATTTTTACACTAAACTTCTTAATTTTATTTTATTTTTAATATACTTTTTAATAACCTAATACTTTTTTATCGAATTAATTATATTAATTATATTAGAATTTTAGGATGTTACATTTTCTCCCCTCCTTAAAGAATTTCGTCCCCGAAATTCATCTCATACACACACCTATTGTAACGTATGTTATATTCTAAACTAAAAGGTTGCCATACCTTAGATAATAAAATCTGGGTATTGACGACCGATGTCCTCCTCCATCTCCCAAGTGGCTTCCTCAGGAGTTAATCCTTCCCATAACACCTTCACCAATGGAATCGTCTTGTTCCTCAAAGTCTTAGTGCTCTTGTCCATGATTTGACTAGGCTTTGGCTTATAGATCAAATTATCCTTCAATTGTACAGACTCGAGAGCTATCACATGAGATTCATCGGGCACATATTTTCTGAGTTGCGACACATGGAAAACATTATCAAGGTTTGCCAACTGTGGCGGAAGAGCCAATTGATAAGCAACAGGCCCGACTCTTTTAAGGATTTGGAAAGGTCCCATGAAACGAGGATTTAGCTTGCGGACTTTCATCGACCTCCCTACCCCCGTATTAGGAGTGACTCTCAAAAATACATGCTCACTTTCCTGGAATTCTAGAGGCTTTCTCCTTTTGTCGACATAGCTCTTTTGTCTACTTAGCACCGTGCACATCCTCTCCCTAATCATTTTGATTCTCTCAGAGGTTTCCTGGACCAATTCAGGTCCTATCAAGGTTTTCTCACCTACCTCACACCAACATAAAGGAGACCTACACCTTCTCCCATATAGGGCCTCATAGGGTGCCGTGCCTATACTAGCATGATAACTATTGTTATACGCAAACTCAATGAGAGGTAGGAATCAATCCCAACTCCCTCCTTCATCCAAGACACACGCCCTAAGCATGTCCTTAAGGGTCTGAATGGTCCGCTTTGACTGACCATCCGTTTGGGGATGATAGGTCGTGCTAAGGTTCAACTTAGTCCCAAAGGCTTGTTGAAAAGTCCTCCAAAATCTAGAGGTAAACCTCGGGTCTCTATCTGACACTATAGATGTGGGTATCCCATGAAGCTTGACTCTTTCCTTGATATAGAGGTATGCCAACTTGTCTAGGCTATAGGTTGCCTTAATTGGAAAGAAGTGGGCAGACTTGGTCAATCTATCCACTATCACCCAAATGGCGTCTAAGCCCAAAAGTATCTTAGGTAACCCCATCACAAAATCCATAGAAATTCTCTCCCACTTCTATTCTGGAATCTCCAAGGACTGCAACAACCCCGAAGGCTTCTGATGTTCTATCTTAACCTTTTGGCATACTAAACACCTAGTCACGAAGCTAGCCACATCCTTTTTCATTCCTGGCCACCAATACATCCTCTTAAGGTCTTGGTACATCTTAGTTATTCCAGGATGTATGGTAAACTTTCCCTTATAAGCCTCCTCTAATATCTTCTCTCTAAGGCTCCCCTCCTTAGGAACAACGATCCTATTCTTAAACTTCACTAGCCCATCAACAGACAACTCATAACCCTCTTGTCCCAACCGAGACTGCAACTCTTGGTCTAAAAGTTGTTCCCGCCTAACCTCATCTCTAAGGTCACTATTAATTTCCAACCTATTCAGCTTCAAACTTAAGACATTTTAGGACACATCCAACACCTCCAGATTCATGTCCCTAAACTCTTCCATGAGGTTCAGCTCTTGCACCATCAAGCTCGACATGTGTAGGGACTTCCTACTCAAAGCATCTGCCACCACAATGGCTTTTCCCGGATGGTACTTCAACTCGAAGTCATAGTCCTTAAGGAACTCCATCCACCTTCATTGTCTCATGTTCAACTCCTTCTGGTCGAACAGATATTTAAGGCTTTTATGGTTACTAAAAACTTCAAACTTTGCCCCATAAAGGTAATGCCTCCAAATCTTAAGGGCAAAAACCACAGCTGCTAGCTCTAGGTCATGGGTAGGGTAATTCCCCTCATATGGCCTAAGCTGCCTAGAGGCTTATGCTACCACCTTGCCCTCCTGCATTAAGACACATCCCAAGCCATTCTTAGATGCGTCGCAGTATACCACAAAACTCAATAAGGGGTCCAGTATAGTTAAGACTGGTGATGACACCAATCTCCTCTTAAGCTCTTGGAACCCGTCCTCACACTCCTGGTCCCATACAAAAGGTTTCCCTTTCCTAGTCAACTGGGTCAAAGGTAAGGCTAATCTAGAGAACCCCTCTATGAACTTCCTATAGTAACCATCTAAGCCTAAGAAACTTCTTACTTCGGTTATTGTCTTAGGTTGTTCCCATCCCAACACCGCATCAACTTTAGAGGAATCAACCGCTACACCATCCTTTGAGATTGTGTGTCCTGAAAACTTTACCTCATCTAGCCAAAACTCACACTTCTCCAGTTTGGCATAAAGACGCTCGTCCCTCAAGATCTACAACACCAACCTTAAGTGTTCTCCATGTTCTTCTGGTGTCCTAGAGTATAATAAAATATCATCTATGAACACCACTACAAACCTGTCCAAAAAGGTCCTAAAGATCTGATTCATGTAGTCCATGAAAACGGCTGGGGCGTTGGTCACACCAAAGGGCATCACTACATACTCATAGTGCCCATACCTCGTCCTGAAGGCTGTCTTAGGGATGTCCTCGCTTCTAACTCTAATTTGATGGTATCCCGATCTTAGATCTATTTTGGAAAACACTGACGCTCCCCTTAACTGATCTAAGAGATAATCTATCCTAGGCAATGGATATTTGTTCTTGATGGTTACCTTATTCAGTTGTCTATAATCAACACACAACCTCATACTCCCATCTTTTTTCTTCACTAGAAGTGCTGGTGCTCCCTAAGGTGACACACTAGGCCTAATGAACCCCTTTTGTAACATATCCTCTATCTGTTTCTTGAGCTCGCTCAACTCTAGAGGTGTCATCCTATAGGGTGATACTGATACAGGTCCACTCCCAGGTACTAGATCTATGGTAAACTCAATCTCTCTATCTGGAGGTAAATTAGAAACATCCGTAGGAAACACATCTGGGAACTCACACAATAGGCAGTGCCGCTATATCACTTTCAACCTCTATCTTAGCAGAAAAGAGAAGTATATATCCCTGATCTCCCTCAACTAAGCACTTATGACATGAGGCAGCAGAGATAAGATGTTCTGTCCCAGGAGAGTTAACAGACATGGACTGTGGAATGAAAGAAATAGTTCGACTAGCACAATCAATAATAGCATTATTACGAGACAACCACTCCATGCCCAAAATAATATCCAGACCAGACATAGGTAAACATATCAGATCAACAATATAAGTCAAGTCTTGACACAATAAAGGACATTGCAGGCAGACAGAAGAAGTAATCAATCTACCTTTAGCAGGAGTAGAAACACACAAATCATATGACAGTTTAGTAACAGGTAACTCTAAGAATTGAGCACATTTAAATGAAATGAATGAATGTGTTTCTCCCGAATCGAACAATATGATAACATCATGACCTTTAATAAAGCCCTTACCTTGGATCAAACCGTCGGACTCCTTCACCTCCTCTCCTTGGATGGTAAAGACCCTTCCGTGGTTCAGTGATCTGGTTTGAGATTGTCCCCCTGACTTGCACATCGTAGCAAAGTGTCCCATCTTCCCGCATTTGAGGCAAGTGGTTTGTGCCGCAGGGCACACACGATCTCCATGCTGCCACCCACACTTGTAACATACAGTCCCCCTTTCACCTTGAGCACCTTGAACCTGCTTACCCTTCGTGATTGTAGACACAAGTCGTAGGCTCTTCTGGAAATTACCCCCTTTCCCATGGAACCTCTTGCCGTCACTGAAGCTCTTCTCCTTCGACCTCTCAGCCAGCACAACTAGCATATTCTGCTCCGCCACCCTACACTTGTTCACTAAAGTGGGGTAGTCTCGAATCTCTAGGAGCCCCATAAGGCTCTGCAGCTCTGGCTTCAAACCCTGGTCGAACTTAATTGCTTTCCATGGACCATCAGGATTATCCCTCACCTGTGTAGAGAACCTTGCAAGCCTCTCAAACTTGGCCACATATTCCGCTACCGTCATACTCCCCTGACGAAGATGTAGAAACTCCATCTCTTTCTGTATCCGGATACTGTGCGGAAAGTACTTCTCCAGAAATACCTCCTTGAATCTGTCCCACATGATAGGGGCTTTCGAAGTAAGCAACCCGCCCCTGGCACAGTTCCACCAGTGCTCTGCATCTGACTCTAACATGTAGGTGGCAAAATCCACCTTCTGAGCATCAGAGCAACCCATGGCCCGGAAGATCTTCTCTAATTTCAGTAACCATTCGTCTGCCTCACTAGGATCGGTGGTCCCTCGAAAGGCTGGCGGATTATTATTCCCGAACTCTGACAGACCCCTGTACTGTGGATCTGGAGCTGCAACCGGTACCACGTTAAGCACGTCCCCCTTATCCCTCATCTGACGGAGAGTCTCCGTCTGCACCTGCATAACTCTGGCCATTCGAGCCAAAGTCGCTGCAAGCGTGATGTGTGGCGTCGGTCGACGTGCGACGACGCTCGTGCGAATCCGGCAAGTGTACTGGACTGCCGTCAAGTAATAAAAGATATCGAACCCACAGAGACTGTGTTCCCGAATCACAATGAATTTCGAATCGATTAAGTTCTGGACTTTTTAGAGAGGGTTTTGAAATTGGTTTTTGAATTGAAAGATAGATGAGCAGAGAACAATTGAAACAGAAAACAATTGTTTATGGGGTTTTTATCTAAAACGGATTCCTAGGGATTTGGGTTACCTTTGAGGCTGTTTATGTTGCTAACAGATTTACCTTTGTTGATTACCAAATTGCCTTGAAGGTGAGTTTATCCTCCGATAGCTTAAGCTCCTCTCGGGTTACAAAAGCCGTGCCCAATTGACCCGACCCTACTCTCGTGGTAGTCGATCCCGAATTGGACCCTTTGCGTTCCGTGACAACTCGTTGCTCCTCGAGGGACGGCTTCTAACTCTCGTGATTTCAGTCCCAAGTCTAACTTCTATAGGTCCGACACCCAAGTTCACCGCTAGGTTCCTCCTTGGAATGTCTCGGTCATGCAAATAACCTAAGTTCACCGCTAGGTTCCTCCTTGGATCATTCACATCTCACAAACCAGTGGCTGCCGGGCTTTACGAGTGAATCACCCTAGAGATCCTAAGTTCACCGTTAGGTTCCTCCTTAGAACGTCTATGTCACGTAAATAAACGGTTGCCGAAATTTATGAGTGATTAACACACTAGAAATCAGATCTAAAGCAATTATGAAATCAACAATGGTTTCAACATCAAATTAACATCATTTACAAACCTCGGGCAGAGCCCTAATCCCTAGAAACTAAGCTACTACTCCAGTCTTGCCATGGAGATGACAAGCTGGGATGACAACATAATAAAAATCAGAAAAGAGAAGAGAGGAGAAGAGGAGAAGAGATCCTAAATCTATCCTAGAGTAGTAGCCCCTAATGTGTTCATTCAATTGTGTCCTCTGTATCTGATGCCTTGGTCCATATTTATAGAAATGGGGAAGTTAGAGTCCCAAACCAACTCAAAATCTGATCTATTTCGGTTTCTTCAGGTCCAAGTAATGCGCGTCACGGCCGTGATGGCCATCACGGCCAGGCCGTGACGGTCTCTGCTTCTGATTGCTTTGCAAAATCCGGTCTCTCGCGGGGCGAGAATGTTGCTCGCGACGCGAGCCCTCTGTAATGGCCGTGAAGAATTTCACGGCTGGGCCGTGATGTGCTCTGACTTTTGGTGGTTTTGGGTCACGGCCGTGATGGCTATCACGGCCAGGCCGTGACAGACTCTGACTTCAGCCTTTGTTCTTTTTCAGTTTTGCTCGATCATGGCCGTGATGGGCATCACGGCTAGGCCGTGATGGGCTCTGTTTGGCTCATTTTCTTCAGTTTTAAAGCTCCATCTTCATCCAAACTTCATCATGGTTGATCTTGAGCAATTTACCCTTGATATCTGCAAAACAACACACGAAAACCGCCTTACCCGTTCCAAAGGAAAATTAACCTAAAATCTAATAAAAATATGCCTAAACTACATGAAAATACATGCAAAATGATGGACAAAGATGAGGTGGAATCACACTCATCAAATCACCCCAAGCTTGAAACTTTGCTTGTCCTCAAGCAATTACTCAGGCCATAAGATATAAATCCTTCAAAGCATGGATAGTGAACTAAGAACCCTAGAAGCTAATCCAAGTAATAGGCATTTTTAATAAGCATTCAAGAGATAATCAAGTTCAAGTCCAATTAGAAGCTTAGGTTCTTCAAGTTCATGTCCTCACTGATTTGGGCACTCATCTCACCTCACTCAAGTGTTTTAGGGTTTATGACAATTCACTCCATTTCCTCAAGTAAAGTATTTTACCATAGGCTTGACTATTAACCAAATCTCTACTTTATTTAAGAAAACACTTAAGAATCAAGAGGTCTTTTCCTTTGGTTGTAATGTGGCCATGGGATTTATTGTTAGGTGGGAAAATCAAAGAAAGGGAATTTTCAAGAAGGCTAGATAGATTATCAAACATTACAAGGTATGACACCTTCTAAAATACCTTTTAAGGGCTTTGATTTACTTTTTCCACCTTTCTTCTCTTTTTTTTTATTTTTTATTTTTCTTTTCTCACTTTCTTTGTCATCCCCTTCTCCATTTTTTTCTGTTCATTTCATTTTTTATTTGTTTGGAGAAGGGGAGATTTATAGCTCAAGAGAAATATTTTCATCCCATTCTTTTTCCAACTACCATTTTGCCCTTTTTGTAATACTTTAAAAGGTGCCATACCAAGCATTATTTATCAAATTAAATCATGGTACCAAGAAAAGTATTTTATCTTTAGGCTCAAAATTGGGCAACTAGGGGTAGCATTTATCATTCAAAGCTCGGGAGGCCGGAAAAATACCTAGTGCCTCAATCATTTCCAAAAATGTTTTCAGAAATTTTTAAGTTTTGAAATGGTTTCAAGTCAAGTTCTAGAAAATACAGTCCATGAGGAATTAAATCACTCTTTCACAAGAAATGGGGTAGATTTAGTGAATACCCCTTTTGGCTCAAAATCTTACATTTAGTAGTTCAAAAATCAGTGAAGTACACAAGTTTAAGGAACCACATGCTAATTATCAACTATCAAATGATTATCTCAAGAATTTTTATTTTTAGCCATATCACAAGAATAATGAAAAATTGGGTTCAAAATTCACTATCTCAATTCATTTGGCTCCAAGTTCTCACAATCGGATGCATGTTCTAAGTGAGGGGCAATCTATAGAATGTGATCATACCAATCTATGCCTATGTGAATGCAATATGAATGCAACAATGCAAATGCAAAAATAAATACCCCCACCCCAAGCTTGATTACTTACATTGTCTCCAATGTAAATAATCAAGTCGGTGAGAGGAGAAAAATGGAACAACTTACCGAGTCGGTAGCGGGTGTTGGCTTCACATTCCAGTCAAAACTTGGGTAGAAATTGTATCACGGCCGTGAGGCTTATCACGGGCAGGCCGTGATCGTTCTGATCCTCAGGAGTTGCCCTGTCACGGCCGTGATCTACATCACGGCTAGGCCGTGATGCTCTCTGATCTTGGCATCCTACTCATCACGCCCGTGATGGTTTTCACGGCTAGGCCGTGATCCTTTCTGTGCTCTTGTTTAGTTCATCACGGCCGTGACCACTGTCACGGCCAGGGCGTGATGGCCTCTGACTTTGTTTTTTTATGCTCTTCTTCTCTTTCTCAACCTGAAAACACTAGACAAACCTATTAATGATATTTTTGCCTCTTGATCTTCTCAAATTATTCAAGAGGTGAATTCAAAAACAAAACGAAAAAGGGAAAGAAAACTTGGGTTGCCTCCCAAGAAGCGCTTATTTATGGTCTTAAGCTTGACCATACTTCCTTCAATCAACCGGGGTCGACTGGGCGTAGAAGTGCAGGCACACTTCTCTTCCATGGAGCTCCTTCAAATAGCCGTTTCTGCTCATACGGCCAATGCTTGCCCCGCTTTGCTCTTTTCTCTCGGAGCTTCCTAGCCTTCCTTCCTCCCGGCGGAAGTATTGTTTCTGCATGGACAGCAACTCCAACTTCACCACTGCTGGGTGCATCATTAGCCCTGCAAATCTTTGGGATTGCTTCCATGCTAAGTTCTTTCTCTACCGCTGGAGTCTTTACATCAATTCTGCACACATGGCTCTCAAAAGGAGGGTTGTTACAAGAGTTAATCAACTGAAAATTTACCCTACCTTCCTCTACATTTAGAGAGAGTTTGCCATTCCTTACATCTATTAATGCTCCAGCGGTTGCCAAGAATGGCCTTCCTAAAATGATGGGGAATTTAGAATTCCCTTTCATGTCCAATACCAGGAAGTCGGTAGGGATGAGAATTTTCCCTACCTTTACAGGAACATTCTCTAGTATGCCTAGAGGAGTCCTAGTTGAGCCATCCGCAATTTGTAAGGGGAATTTGAATGGTCTCAACTCTTTGCTTCCCAACATTTCCATGATAGTGAGGGACATCAAGCTCGTGCTAGCCCCTAGGTCACATAAGGCTTGGTCAATTTGCAGTTGTCCGATCGAGCAAGCGATGGAGAAACTACCTGGGTCTTTCAGTTTAGTAGGCATTTTAGTCTCTACATCTTCTTGATTTTTCCTGATCAACCTCTGTGGGAAAGGTATCGGGGGTTGGTACGGTGGTGGAGGGACATATTTCGGTTCTGGCTCTTCTTTTTCGTTCGTGTCCTCCTCCGGTTCCACGTCCATTTCAGCTACCCCCACCCCAAGCTTATCATCCCTCAAGTGTATGACATTGCAATGCTCATTGGGATTTGCTTCGGGTTGCCCCGGGAATGTACCCTTAGGTCTCGAGTACGTGCTGGCTTGTTGGGCAATCTGGGTTTCTAGCATCTTGTTATGAGTTGCTAAGTTGTCTACCTTAGATGCTAGATCCTTTATTGCCTCACTCACTGCCCTTCCTTGTTGTCTAAACTCCTCATTCTGTTTTGTCTGAGTTTCGACAAAACTTTCAAATAAAGTCTCGAGTTTAGATCTTTGTACCTGAGGGTACCCTGGTGTGGTTCTCTTATTACCTCGACCTTCTTGGAACTCATGGTTGAGCGTGTTCTTTGTAGTTGCCGTAGGGAGAGGTAAGGGTTGTTCCTTCTTTGGTTGTAGGGATTTGGGGGAGCATAGTTGGGCAGCTTCGGGTTCGTATCATAGTAGTTGTTACAAGAGTTCACTTGCTCACCCGGCGCCTGGATCCATGTGGGCATCCCATCATGTCATGTCCCAGCATTCCACAAATCTCACAAATAGTGTTAGTAGCACCTATTGCACTCACATTAGCTCTTTCAAGCCGATCAAAACGTTTATTAAGTGAGTCTATCTTTGACATAATAAGATCTGTGCTATTTACCTCAAACTTACCCCCGAAATCTTGTTCGGGTTATTACCTCTTTCGGATCCCCATTGGTGGTAGTTGGTGGCGACATTCTCAATGATGTTGAATGCCTCAGTGAGAGGCCTATTCATAAACGCTCCACCGGCTGCAGAATCTAGTGACACCTTCGAAGAATAGTCCAATCCGTTATAGAAGGTGTGCACTATTAACCACCTCTCGAGTCCGTGATGTGGGCACGACTCCAGCAGTCCCTTGTAACGATCCCAAGCTTCCGATAATGATTCTCCGTCTTTCTGGAAGAAGCCGGTGATCTGGGTCCTTATGTAGGCCGTCTTGGATGGAGGGAAGAATTTCTCCAAGAACGCCTGCTCCAATTGGTCCCAAGTAGTCAAAGTGTTAGCGGGGATTTGCTTAAGCCAGGCCTTCACCTTTCCAGTGAGAGATGAGGGGAACAATCTCAAACGCACAACATCGACTGAGGCTCCATTAATCCTGATTGCGTCGGTGAACTCTAAGAATGTCTCTATGTGATCGGTCGGGTCCTCCGAAGGCAATCCTCCGAATTGATGTTGCCTAATCATGTTGATTAGCATGGGCGGTATGGTATAATTTTCCGCCTCAATCTCTGGCCTTGCAATCCCAGTTCGCAAGCCTCTCGCATTTGGGGCTGCGTAATCCTTCAAAGGTTTTGTATCCGGTTGATTCGCCATGAGTGGAACGGGACTCAACCTTTCTCCCTCTCTTTGTAGTCTTCTACGTCGGTGGAAGGTCCTCTCGATCTCCGGATCAATCTCACTAAGGCTCCCAAGACTTAGGGATCTTTGCATATAACACACAGAGAGATGGATACAATAGAAGGAAAAGAATTTTTTTTTATTTTTTATTTTTAATTTTCAGAAATAAAAATCAAATCAAACAAAAAGAAAAGGTCCAGAAAAATCAATTCAAAATTTGAATTGAGATTCGAAAAGGCACAGTCCCCGGCAACGGCGCCAAAAACTTGATGTGTGGCGTCGGTCGACGTGCGACGACGCTCGTGCGAATCCGGCAAGTGTACCGGACTGCCGTCAAGTAATAAAAGATATCGAACCCACAGAGACTGTGTTCCCGAATCACAATGAATTTCGAATCGATTAAGTTCTGGACTTTTTAGAGAGGGTTTTGAAATTGGTTTTTGAATTGAAAGATAGATGAGCAGAGAACAATTGAAACAGAAAACAATTGTTTATGGGGTTTTTATCTAAAACGGATTCCTAGGGATTTGGGTTACCTTTGAGGCTGTTTATGTTGCTAACAGATTTACCTTTGTTGATTACCGAAATTGCCTTGAAGGCGAGTTTATCCTCTGATAGCTTAAGCTCCCTCTCGGGTTACAAAAGCCGTGCCCAATTGACCCGACCCCTACTCTCGTGGTAGTCGATCCCAGATTGGACCCTTTGCGTTCCGTGACAACTCGTTGCTCCTCGAGGGACGGCTTCTAACTCTCGTGATTTCAGTCCCAAGTCTGACTTCTATAGGTCCGACACCCAAGTTCACCGCTAGGTTCCTCCTTGGAATGTCTCGGTCATGCAAATAACCTAAGTTCACCGCTAGGTTCCTCCTTGGATCATTCACATCTCACAAACCAGTGGCTGCCGGGCTTTACGAGTGAATCACCCTAGAGATCCTAAGTTCACCGTTAGGTTCCTCCTTAGAACGTCTATGTCACGTAAATAAACGGTTGCCGAAATTTATGAGTGATTAACACACTAGAAATCAGATCTAAAGCAATTATGAAATCAACAATGGTTTCAACATCAAATTAACATCATTTACAAACCTCGGGCAGAGCCCTAATCCCTAGAAACTAAGCTACTACTCCAGTCTTGCCATGGAGATGACAAGCTGGGATGACAACATAATAAAAATCAGAAAAGAGAAGAGAGGAGAAGAGGAGAAGAGATCCTAAATCTATCCTAGAGTAGTAGCCCCTAATGTGTTCATTCAATTGTGTCCTCTGTATCTGATGCCTTGGTCCATATTTATAGAAATGGGGAAGTTAGAGTCCCAAACCAACTCAAAATCTGATCTATTTCGGTTTCTTCAGGTCCAAGTAATGAGCGTCACGGCCGTGATGGCCATCACGGCCAGGCCGTGACTGTCTCTGCTTCTGATTGCTTTGCAAAATCCGGTCTCTCGCGGGGCGAGAATGTTGCTCGCGACGCGAGCCCTCTGTAATGGCCGTGAAGAATTTCACGGCTGGGCCGTGATGTGCTCTGACTTTTGGTGGTTTTGGGTCACGGCCGTGATGGCTATCACGGCCAGGCCGTGACAGACTCTGACTTCAGCCTTTGTTCTTTTTCAGTTTTGCTCGATCATGGCCGTGATGGGCATCACGGCTAGGCCGTGATGGGCTCTGTTTGGCTCATTTTCTTCAGTTTTAAAGCTCCATCTTCATCCAAACTTCATCATGGTTGATCTTGAGCAATTTACCCTTGATATTTGCAAAACAACACACGAAAACCGCCTTACCCGTTCCAAAGGAAAATTAACCTAAAATCTAATAAAAATATGCCTAAACTACATGAAAATACATGCAAAATGATGGACAAAGATGAGGTGGAATCACACTCATCAAAGCGCATCATTTCTCCCTCGCCTGTTCGCTGCCATAATCTGCATACGACCAATCAAACAGTGGGTTGATCAAGTCCAATATCCAAAAGAATAGAATGCAGAATTACAACTCTAACAAGCATCCTATGCACCCAAGTTTTTTTTTTTTGAAAAAGCCCCACTACCACAGTCCGATTTAGAATCGAACTGCTCTGATACCATAAATGTAACGCCCTTTGTTACATTAGTAATCCCAAGATAAAATCAATAAAAATCCTTTAAAACATTTAATTAAAACATATATCTTATAAAGAAAAATTAAAAAAAAATATTTAAAGTCTGAAAATATATCATATTAAATAATATAGTAATAAAATATCCATGTAATGAATATAAATATAAATGAAAACCAAAATCCTCAAAACCGGGCGTCTAATTACAATCCGAGAAAAATAATACGTAAACCAAAAAAAAAACGTCGCCAACACCCTCAGTCATACTACATTACTAACCAACTAGGTGATAAAGAGATGCCTCCTCAGATCTCTGGGTCCTCAACATCGATGTCCTCGGTCTCTGAAAACAATACTTATAATGAGATATAAAATCCCAATGATCAACAATACAGTTTTATAAAATATTTTCGAAAATAGTATTGTTCTCAGCCGGCGCGGTAACCGGAAAACTGTCCATGGCACCCGCTAATTTTCCAAAATAATATATATAAAGGAAAATACTTTTAATATCAACAATAATCTCATCAACTCAATAGCATATAACGTAACAACAACTTATCTCAATACATCACATTCCATATACCAAGTAAATTATGTTCTAATCCAAATGGCCCGAAGACCTCCTAATTAAATTGGTCTCTTGCCGGCATGCCATAAATTCACATATCACATGACAATGGCGTCCCATTGCCCACTCCTACTCATGAGGAGTGTTTCGATGTCACCCTCCTGTCGGGGACATTTCCATTTCGATACCTCCCATGTGCACATGGTGGTATTTCTCCTTTTTCGACACCCCAACCTGTGGCGGTGTTACTTTTCAATACCCCTTTTTAGGTAGTATTACTCATTTTCGACATCCCAATCACATGGCGATGTTACTTTCGATACCCTATTAAGGCAGTATTACTCTTCGATACCCCTATCATAGGTGGTATTGCGGTAAACATCATACAGCTCATCACAAGGCATAAATTTCATGTCTCATACACATAACAACTCATTTACCACAAATTAAATATTTAATCTTATCATGCATACCAAATAGACTCATATCATGTCTTCAAGTAATTTTATAACTATACTATGGCAATCACGAACATCAAGACAACATATGTCATCAAGCATATTGTTCAACTAGTACAAATATCAATCATGTATTTCATGCCATCTATAACAAGAGTAAATACTCAATTTAACATATATTTTTTTTAATTGAAAACCCCCAATTTTAAAATTTAGGTTGGTGATATCAATCATATATTCAATTCAAATTTCAAAAAAAAACTATAAGGTAGACCCTTCCGCACACATACAAATGAGGAATACAGTCACCTAAATTTTGTAAGCAAAACAATGAATTGAAATATGAGTTCATCAATTTTAAATTCACCGTAAACACATAAAAATACCATGGAAAGTGTTCGTAAAAGGTACTATTACTCACCTCTCGAAGACCTCCAAAGTACTCTAAATATTATTTATGATAAGAATTAGTGCTTCCCTAAAAATTCTTCTTCCGTTTGGTGGCGTTCTTGGATCTGTGTTGTTACGATTGCACTGCCGCCGAAGAAAAGAACGTCTGTAGCTCTCTTTCGCTACACTATGCGTCGCGTGGTGACTAGAGCAATATATAAGTATAGTGCATTAGGCACAGTAACTAGCACATAGAATTTTTTAGGTTTTGTGATTTTATTTTTATTTTTTACTATGTTTAACCCATATAAATGGCTTTTGGCAAGGCCAAAGCCTAGAAAAGGTTATCTGGGGCCTAACACCCCGTACGTCACTTATATATATATATATATATATATATATATATATATATATATATATATATATATATATATATATATATATATCTATGTATGTATGTATGTATGTATGTATACATTTTGCATTATTTATTTATTTATAATAGTTAAGTAATTTTCATAAATTCTTATACTATTAAATTTTTACACTAAACTTCTTAATTATATTTTATTTGTAATATACTTTTTAATAACCTAATACTTTTTTATCGAATTAATTATATTAATTATATTAGAATTTTAGGATGTTACATCCGTTGCGCCGGGATCCATCTAAACGCAGGTATATATATAGATCCCACATAGTACAGGAAATCACAAAGAAATGTGCAAGGGTGAGTTCCCAATATATGAGTTTTGATAAGACAACCCCATGCACGACACTCAAATAGTAAATACCGTATATTCACAGCATAATAAAATTAATTCGAAATAGCAGAATAATTTAATTCAAAGGGTTTCATACCCGGCAATCATCGTCATTTTATAAAAATGCATGGCACTTCAATGTTCAGGCTCTATTTTAATGCCTAATCTCCGAAGATCCCACAACTTTCTGTTTCATTTCGAGCTGATCAAGCTCCGCACATGGCACATTGTTAAAACTAGGGATGGCAATTTTATCCGTACTCGCGGATAAAATCCTCAACGGATACGGGACGGGTAGTTAAACGGGTACTCGCGGATAAAATAAACGGGCAATTCCAATACCCGTCTATAAACGGGGCGGGTATCACACTATCCGTGCCCGCGGATACCCGCACCCGTTACTTAATTACTATAATACCCTTTATTATATATATCTACTCTCAAAGTCCTTATCTCATTTCCTAGATAATTTTCATCTATTGTGTTGTCTCGTGGATATTTTAAGTGTGATGTATTAATTTGTAGGTGAAATTTTGTTCAAATACCGGAATATATTAATGTGGTGGTTTGTTTAAGTTTTGTGTATTTTTTTTTAATTAAAAAACAGATTTGTTTGTTTTTCATAACTACCCATGGATATCCACGGATACCCGTGAAAACCCGCGAATCCGTTAAGAACCCGTTAAGCGGGTATCCGTGTGGGTACGAGGTGGGTACGGGTGGATTTTTTATCCAACGGGGCGGGTAGTGGGTAACCAGTATCCGTACCCGCCCCGCCCCGTTGACATCCCTAGTAAAAACGAAATAAAACAATGCCCAAGGGAACACATAACACACTGGCCACACACAGTTTCACCAGGGTTATTGTTCAAAAACGTAACTCATTGGCTCACACATGTACAGAGTCCCAATGGTCACTGCGAACAATGGAGTTTATTGTCCATAACCTATTGCATCACTCAGAATCACAATAATTATCTCCTAGAATTGGACACACAGTCCGGTAAAAACACATTGGCTCACACATGTAGAGAGTCCCAATGATTAAATGGAACATAGTCCATAACAGATTCATTGATCCACTCCGGACTCAAAGATCACAACACATGACACGTCTGCCATCTATGCATGAGAAAAACTTTTATTCTCGATTTGTTTTCTTTGTCGTAATAATATTTCCTTGTCAAAGCACAAAGCTACGACCATCCTTAATTTCTTATTAAGACTTTCCCCCTTAAACAAAACACAGGACGCACAGTCCGAGTGCTCAATCACGAGGCCCTTAAACCGATGCACCAGTCTTAGGCTTCGCGGATATGGAACTCACACATTCCACATCAATTTAGGACACACGGTCCAAAAAAATCATTGCAGGACACTCCGTCCAATGACACAGATCCTTGATCTACGTGTCCATAGAACACTAGAGCCCCGACGTCTCGGTTCCTAGGTTTATTTATCTGCTAGTAAAACATTTCGCTCAATGAAAAACAAATACAAAACAAAAGCTCCGAAAACTTATCCAAGTTTAACGGAATAATTTCACTGAACAAAAATATTTTTACAAAAATCCTTTTTCTGTTAAAACATTGATAAAACCTGAAAATCATTGATAAATTCCTTTCATTTCTGATTATTTTATTTCTGAAATTAATTCTCAATAAAAGTCAACTTTTTTTAAAAATAAATCAATAAATAAATTTATAATAATAAAATAATTAGATATTTAATCTTTTCCCAAAATTTTTAATAAAATTCTTTTTATAACTTAAATCACTTTTCTGTGAGAAGTAATTTTTCTGACTGCTATAAAACATTATTTTCAGAACTTAATCACTTTAAATAATATTTTATAATAAAATTGAATTTATTTTACAAAAATTAGAGCCTGTGAAAAAATTTCACGGTTTCGCCCTCACTGTCGCTTATTTACACAGTTTCCATAAAATATTATTAAAATAATAATTTTTTTCATTTTTCTCAAAATTTCCCAAATTAATCCCTCTGATTAATTATCCAAGCTTTTTAAGTTTTTTATCCTCAAATTAATTTTTTTTAACACTGACCGGTGTCAGGTTTCTCAGTCCAACACTCAACAGCAGATAAATTTCAATCACCGAATAACATGACATATATCCATCTGTGAAATGCATCACAATTATAATATAACCAAATAATTATAATCATGTAAATCAACATATCACATCAATTCAGTTACTCGGATAAATATCAAATCAATCCAGCAATCAACAGTAAACAATGCAAGATCATAAAATATTTTCTACAGAAAATTAACAAATGACTCTAACAATAAGCATGTGATTATCTTAAACTCCTCAGGCATACTCCCCTTACCTCTAAAAGATTTGAACTGGTAGTTTTCAATAAATCTCCTTATCCCGGTCCGATTCTCCTCCGTCAGCTTAAGTTAAGCTAACTTGAACGATTCCTTCAAACGAATTGCAACCAAAATAAATCAAATCAAACAACAACATACTTGGATCATGAAGGTTAGGTTTTGGCCTCAACAATTTTTCTAGGTTAGGAAAGTTAAAATTATGTTAACTTAGGGATTTATGATCCATAAGTAACTTAAACATGATTAAGCACTTAAACCAAGATCATGAACCAAGAACATGGATTAAAACTCATCTAGTTCCAAGAACTAGGGTTTCGATTTTTATCAAGATCATAAGCTTGAGGTGTTTAAAATTTCCTTAACTCTTGGATTTAATCAACATACGAAACTTAGAGTTGGATTCAAGTGTCACAAGACAACTTTTGAATCACTAATCCATCAAGTGTTCATAGCTAGGGTTTCGGCTTTTATGAAATAAATAGGTTAGGATTTGATTTTTTTGATCTTCTATTTACTTACATACAATAACTATCAAGGTACTAAAAGATTGAATCATGAATCAAGACATGAAAATGAAACCAAACCCATGAACATCACTTTTCCCATGGATTCGGCCCAGTTCAAAAAGTTGGGAAAGAAATTTCTCATGATCACATGCTTCTTGATAATTAAAATAGAGATGATTATGAGATCATAGCAATTGGTTTCATTTCAAAAGGATTTTTCTAGAATTAGTTATGAATTTTTGAATTTAGCTTCATGAACTTTGAGTGAAATGAAGAACATGATGATTCATGTCATAAATCTACAAAAGTTGTGAAGAGAAAGGCTTTAAATGACAAGATAAAGAGTTGTTACCTCTTGATGATCAAAGAAAAGGATGATCTTGATGATGTTCTTCACAAAACTCCTATGGTGTTCTTATGAGTTCTAAGGCAAAAGCTTAACTTTGGAGAGAAAATGGCATGAAGAATGAAATGAAGAATTGCCTAAGTGAGGGTGATAATGGTGGAGCCGTGGGTTTTAGGGGTATTTTGGTCAAAATTTACAATGGCATGGCTTGAAAAATTCATGAAGAGCCAAGGGTAAAATCGTCATTTTCAGGTAAAATATTTATTTGTCATAAATGCGTCATTATGGCCATTATGACAAGGATAGGATCTTCATAAATGCCTGTCACATCAGTCAAATCCGTCACCTCAGCCCCGTTGCTGACTCTCTGGTTTATCTAACACAGGTTTTTCCTAGAGATATCTCGACGTATTCGCCCGCAGCAAATATAATATTTTAATTTTTACGCTAAATTTTTCAAAACTTCCAGTATTGTAGTAAATACGATAAAAACATTTTCCATTTCATTCACGAATTAAAATTAGGTTTTCTGAGCAGTAAACTTTTATTGTCAATGAAAACGCAGATCGGGTTCCATCTGAATTTTCAACCCAAAATTTCATCGTAACCCTAAGATATAAAACATGACGTGAAAATAACAGTGTTTTACCCAAAATCATTTTGAGTCTCGTATAAAAATATATTTTTATATATTTATTACTGACATTTGAAAGCAGTGAAAAATCGGGGTGTTACACAACTTCTCTAACAGATTTTCCCTCCAACTGAATGCTTAAGCTTGTAACTGATTTTGAGACACTAGCTTTACAATTCTCCACCTTGTCTCTAAATCCATTCTATCATACTTTCATAGCTTTGCTCTCTCTCCAACCTTCATCTTCTTACTAAAAACCAATCAAGTCCAAGCTATGCTTGGACTTGGATAAAGGTAGGGACTTAGTTAAGGCATCGGCTGGATTGTCCTCAGTTGAAACCTTCTCAACAAGGACTTCCTTTGCCTCAATTACATCCCTTATAAAATGAAGTTTAATATCAATATGTTTAGATTTATCATGGTAGACTTGATGTTTTGAAAGGTGGATATATAGCACTTTGGCTATCACAGTAGATGGTAACACAGTCTTGTGTTATGCCAAGTTCACCAACAATTCCTTTTAACCATATTGCTTCCTTCACACCCTCAGTAAGAGCAATAAATTCAACTTGAGTGGTGGACAGAGCTACAACTGATTGTAAGGTTGATCTCCAACTCACTGCAGTGCCAAAGACTGTGAATATGTATCCTGAAAGTGACTACCTAGTGTCAATGTTGCCAACATAATCAGAGTCTACATATCCTTGAATTGCCTCCTTTACTTGTAAAGTTCTTTTAAACAAAAGACCAGATGCTAAAGTTCCATTTAAGTATCTTAAGATCCACTTCAATGCTTCCTAGTGTGGTTTTCCAGGATCTGCCATGAACTTGCTTACCACATTCACTGCATAAGCCAAATCAGGTCTGCAACACACCATTCCATACATGATATTGCCTACACCATTTGCATTTGGTGCTGAACTCATCCTTTGCCTTTCTTCTGCTGATTTTGGCCCTTGCTGGATAGAGAGTCTATCATGTTGTCCAAGAGGTGTTCCAACAGTTTTGGACTGATGCATTTTGTATCTTTCTACAACCCTTTTCAAGTATGCTTGCTGAGATAGAAGAAGTTCTCCCCTTGTTCTTTTTCTGCTAATGTCCATTCCTAGGATTTTCCTAGCCTCTCCAAGTTCCTTCATGTCAAATTCTGACTTCAATTCTCATTTTATCCTTTCAATCTCAGTCCTTCTAGATCCTGAAAGAAGTATATCATCAACATATAAAAGTAAATACATGATTACTTCTGCATTATCTTTTATAATGTACACACAACTGTCATAGTTGCTTCTTTGAAAACCTATCATGGTCATGAAGTCATCAAATCTTTTATTCCATTGCCTAGGACTTTGCTTTCGACCATATAAGGATTTCTTCAACAAGCAAACCTTGTTTTTGTCCTTAGCAAAGCCCTCAAGCTGATACATATATATGGTTTCTTCTAGATTTCCATGAAGGAAAGTTGTTTTGACATCTAATTGCTCTAACTCAAGATCAAATTGAGTAGCCATTGCAAGAAGGATTCTTATTGAGCAATGTTTGACTACTGGAGAGAATATTTCATTGTAGTCTATTCCCTCAATTTGAGAGAACCCCTTTGCCACAAGTCTTGCTTTGAATATAGTTTTATCAGCATTCTGTGAATCTTCTTTCACCTTGAAGATCCATTTGCAACCTACAATTCTTTGACCTTTAGGTGGATCAACTAGGATCCAAGTCTTGTTTTGTTCAAGGGATTGCATCTCTTCTTCCATTGCCTTCAACCATTCTTTTCTGTTTTTGCCTTTTACAGCTTCTGCAAAATTGCTTGGCTTACTTGCTTGACCTTCCCCTCCAATACTTAGAGCATAGCATATAAGATCT
Source organism: Sophora flavescens (assembly GCA_030762895.1). Lineage (NCBI taxonomy): Eukaryota > Viridiplantae > Streptophyta > Magnoliopsida > Fabales > Fabaceae > Sophora > Sophora flavescens. Next base: position 11,196,372 of record CM061063.1, read on the forward strand.
GCTTGACCAAATCTCCTTGGGGGAACTATATTTCTTCTTTCTCTATCTCTGACCAAATTATAATCATTTGCCACTGGTTGAGTTTGTTGCTCCTCTGGTTCTGTTTCATCTTGAGCAGGTTGAGTCATGACTCTGCTTGTGGAAAGCTCCACCTCAACTTGAGTATTATCTGATGCATCTCCAGGTGTAATTGGTGACTGATCCTTTGTTAGCATGGCCATCCTAGTCTCATCAAAGACTACATCTCTATTGATTATACACTTAGGTTCACCGTGTTCTAATACCCACAATTTGTATCCTTTTATGCTAGTAGGATAACCAATTAACACACACCTAATTGCCCTTGCTCCAAGTTTATCCTGTTTAACATGAGCAAAGGCCAATAAACCAAATATTCTCAAGTTTGAGTAGTCTGCAGGTCTGCCTCTTCACATTTCTATAGGGGTTTTGGACCCTATTGCAGAAGATGGACTCCTATTAATAAGATATACTGCAGTTGCAGCATCATCACCCCAAAAGCTCTTCGTAAGTCCAGCACTTAATAGCATGCATCTCACTCTTTCCAGGATTGTTCTATTCATCCTCTCTACCAAACCATTCTGTTGTGGAGTTCCTGCAACTGTCCTGTGCCTTTGGATACCTGCACTCCTACAGAATTTATTAAATTGCTCTGAAAGGTATTACAGGCCATTGTCAGTCCTCAAATATTTCAGTTTGGCACCTGTTTTAGTTTCTGTTTGAGTGTGCCAGTCCTTGAATTTTTCAAAGGTATCACTCTTGTTTTTAAGTATGTAGATCCAAACCCTTCTAGAGTAATCATCAATAATAGACAGAAAGTAGGAGCCCCCTCCACGAGTCATAGTTCTAGCTGGACCCCAAAGGTCTGAGTGAGTATACTCAAAGATTGATTTTGTAATGTGTTGTCCAGTTTTAAAACTAACTCTATGTGCCTTTCCTAAAGTCCAGTGATCACAGAAATCAAGTTTGTGTACCTTGTCACCATTTAGAAGGTTTTGTTTACTTCGTTCTATCAAGCCCTTTTCACTTACATGTCCAAGCCTCATATGCCACAATTTAGTTTTATCATGATAAGCATGACTAGCTACTGCTGCCTGTGCAATGATAGTAGAGCCATCTAATATGTATAATCCATTTCTCTTTATGCCTTTAGCTACTGTTCTATCATTCATAGAGATTTTAACCATACCTTGTTCAATTTTAGTTATATAGCCTAGGTTATCAAACATACTTATAGAAATTAAATTCTTTTTCAGTTCAGGCACATACCTCACTCCTGAGATCACTATCTCATTATCATTGAACATTTTTAAACGAATTGTACCTGATCCTTGAACCTTGCATGGCTTGTTGTTCCCTAGCAAGACTGCTCCACCATCTTGTAGGCATAGAGACTCAAAATAATCCTTTCTTGGACACATGTGAAAGGTGCAACCTGAGTCCAGCATCCAATCTTTTCCTGACTCTGAGTTTGACAACACCAAGGCCTCTGCTGACTCATAACTAGAAGACTCATAGCTCGAGGAAACAATAGCTGCATCACCTGACAATTGAGATTACTTTATTCCTTTATTCTTCCTCTCGGGGCACTCTTTCTTGAAGTGACCCTTCTTGTGACAATGGAAACACTTATACTTGGATTTGTCTTGATTCATTGATTTTGATCTATGCTTGCCTTGCTTTCCATTCCTTCTTTCATGTCTGCCTCTCACAATGTTCAAGCCTTATGCATTGCTCTCTGTCTTGGCTTCTTGCCTCTTTTGAAACTCCTTTGTTCTAATGGATGATTGCACCTCATCAAGTGTAATTGCTTGATCTCTACCAAACAATATTGCGTCCTTGAAATGTTCATAGGAGCTTGGTAAAACACTCGGCAGGATCAGCGCTTTATCTTCATCATCCATTTGCACCTCAAGATTCTCATGGTCATCAAGAATCTTATTGTAATCTGCAATTTGCTCTGCTACAGGTCTTTCTTTACTCATTTTAAATGAGAATAATTGTTGCTTTAAGAACAATCGATTTGCTACTGACTTGGTCATGTAGAGGGATTCAAGCTTCAACCATAAGGCTGTTGTTGTTTGTTCTCTTGCAACTTCTCTAAGAGGTTTGTCTCCAAGGCATAAGAACATTATGCTTCTTGCTTTATTGATCAACTCCTTCTTCTCTGCTGGGGAAAGCATTATTGGAAGAGCAGACTTCACCTTTAAGAGTGTCTCCAAGACCTGCTTGCACTAGAACAACTTTGCATCTTTATCCTCCATAGTCCAAAATCGTTTGTACCAGAAAAATTTCTCTATATCAAACTTTGTCGAACCCATGCTGAGAACTTTCTTCTTTCACTTTTCGGTTCCTCCCCTAGACGGCGCCCACTTGTTGTGGTTTATTACTGAAAAAAGCAGAAAGAACAAAACACACAACAACCAAGAAAACTAAAACAACAATGCACTAATTCACAGAAGCTTAAGACTGAAAATAATAGAGATAGGGAAGGGAAAGAACACACCAAGATTAACGTGGTTCAGCCGGTGGGACCTACATCCACGAGAAGAGAACAAAGATACTTCACTATGATTGAAAACAGATTACCAGATCAAGCTAGCTCAATAGAATACTATCCTTGGCCCTTTGTTAGCACCCCGTAAGAAAACAGAACAAAGATCCCCAAGCTTATCACTCTATTGCTCACCAAACTCTTGATCTCACTCACACTTTCCATAAGTTCAGAGAATAAAAACTATAGCACTATCTCCATACTAATTTGCTTCCGAACCATAGTCTAATCCTATGCTTATATAGATGAAGCCATCAACTGCGAAGCCTGCTCGAGTCTTTATCCATTCAGTTGTGCTGCAATAGAAAATTGGGTAGGCTTGCAACTTCTCTAATAGATTTTCCCTCCAACTAAATGCTTAAGCTTGTAACTGATTTTGAGACACTAGCTTTACAGAAGGTATGAATGTGCCAGCCATGTTTGAGGGGTTTCTGATGGAGCTGAGGGATCTTGAAGAACTAGGGCATTTTGACAATGTCAATGTGGCACCTGGGTTCTGGGAAAGCAACCAATCATTGATTGCAAACTTAGCCAAAATGTCAAAGGGGTTGTGACTCAAACAGAGGGGGAAGGAGGTTCACGGCTCAACCTTGAAGACGAGGATTACAAGGAGGACGATTCTATGTTGCAATGGATTGCAGAGGCAATATTAAAGGTTGACATGCAAGGAGGAGGAGGAGCAGGAGGAAGAGAGTGAAGAAGGAGCTGGTCCAAGCTATGTGCCAGAATATGATGAGGGAATAAATTGCTCTGATGCTGATAATGACACTGCTGGGCCCTCCTGCTTATCAATATTGTCAGTTTTAAAGAAGAAATTACTCTGCTCTTGCTTCTCATTCTGATTCTTCTGACTTCTTTTGCTAACTAACCTCCCTTTCTAGTTTCCATCCTATTCTGCCCTTCAATTGCCCATTTCATAAAATTGCTCTCCCAAAGTTATTTTCACAACCTTTTCACTATTCAGGTGAAGTAATTTATTCTTCTTTTAATTGTGTTTCTTGAAATTATGAGAAAATGTGATGAGAAAATCTTCATACTTTCCCCATATGATTTAAGTGTGTAAAAATGGAAGATATTTGGAAATGAGCATATAATCTAAAGATCATTTCATTTTTTTTCTAAGAATATTTTGCACAAAACCACTCCATGGCCAGCAGGGTCAAGATCACCATTTCTGTATTAGATTAATGGATGGCAACCTTGAGCACAAATTCAATTTACAAGGCATAATGTAGCCTAATGCAGAAGGCCTCAACTGCTATGAGCTATTGTATGTAGATAACTATTCAATAATCTTCCAAAATAAGCAGCAGACTTCTTCAACATAACTTCATCCATCATTGAAGTTCTCCACTCTGCCTTGGCATAGTCCTTTTTCTCTAATGCACAATGTTTATGGAGACCAAAGTTGCAATCTTAACAATATACAGTATGACCACATTGCAAACTGGTCCTTCACAACCACAACAAATATAATTCCTATAGCGAGCTAAAATATGGTATCGGAGTCTGTGATTTCTACCCAAAGTATGGTATTGGAGTGCTTGTTGATAAAGGCAAGGAATTGAGGATGCATGATATAATAGAGGACATGGGCAAAGAAGTTGTTAGGCAAAAGGCGCCATCAAAACTCGATATACACAGCAGATTATGGTTTCATCAAGATGTTATTGCAGTACTAATTGGACATCCAGTAAGATCCTTATTGTTATCTTCTTTCATTACCTACAATAATTATACTCTTCTGCATGTAAACTTGGCAGTATCTAAGTGATGTTGCTTCTACTATACTTGTTTTAGAGGGAAGTAGTATCATTGAAGGAATGATGATTTACCCCCTCAACAAGAGGAAATAGAGTGGAGTAGTACTGTCTTTGAGAAGATGGATACCTCACAGTTCCCATCATTAAAAATGTTCACTTTTCACCAGTACAATATTTAAGGTTGCTAACTTAATAATTTTGCAAGGAGATACGATAAGAATATTCCACATCTTAATAAAGAGAAGAGACAGAAAGGCGGTAGATTAAATTAGTTGATATGCAAATCCTTCATGTCATTCAAGTTGATCAAGTTAAAGCCTCGGTATCTCCTATCTTTATCATAGCAGCTGCAAAATCAGACTTCAGGTTGTAGGATTTTTGCTATATGTATTCACAGCACTGTCATAAAATGTAGAAGACTGTTTAGTTAGTGATTAGTTTCAAGTTAGTTACCTTGTTGCATTGTATATATAAGTTACATGGTTGGCCTTGGTGTAATCATATTTCTCATTTCAATCAATTCACGATTTTGTTTTTTTATCAATTATTTTCTTTGTCACATATTGTGCCTACCAGCACCAATGTAATGTAACAGCAAAAGTAGTGATACTTGAAATTCTTAAAGCCATGAATATTGTGTTGGTTTGAAGGTTACAGCAAATTGTATATATTTAACTAAACACGCTCGAGAAAGAAAGATTTCGTAACAAAAAAGAAAATGAAGATGAAAATGATGGATTAGTGCTCGTTTATATATAGGATATTTGGGTGTGCATGTTAGAATTTGTCACAGTCATGGCAATATCCGCTACAACGCGGTATAACGGTGCAAGAAGTATCTGGATTTGAAAATTCTGAACAAACCAATTCTCCTCTGGGTGCTAAGCTAGTTGACAAATGCCAGTTCACTGCAGGGTGTTCATTAAGGAGACTTTTCAACGTTTACTTTTTAATATATCTTAATACGGAAATGCATGAGAAAAGTCAAAATTACTTAACATGAACATTGCAGCAGGAGCATTGAAATATTTGCTCCCTTATGAAAAGTTTTAGCCACTGTACATGCATTCATGATTTCATGATATATGTTACGAGCAAAATTTCTCTCCACAATACTTAGTTTTGGGGTTGACCTTTTAAATACTGGACCGAATAAAAACTTCTAGTATTAGTACCATGTATTTAATTATCTAAGAAAAATTGAGCTACTTCATAGAATAAGTAAGCAAGAATATATTCATTATTTGATTTAAAATAAAGTGGATTATTACCTTAATTGACCTAGTACCTACCAAAGAATTTTCAAATTAATACACTACTATTTACTTACTTTACATATATGGTAAAAACTATGGTGTATCATCCATCAAAGTGGTGTAGTAGTGCACCACCCACATGACATATTGTGGGCCAATTATTTTGTCATGTGGGTCATTTGACTTTTCAACCCATGTTATATTTTTTTTAGCAGCCAAAATGTACTGTATTGCATTTGGTATTTGTGTATTTAATATTTTCATAATACATGGACGACAGATGGCCGATGGTGGTGGATGACGACTGCCGGCGACGGTGGATGGGGACTGCCGACAATGGTGACCGGTGGAGGCCGGTGGTGACCGACGGTGGTCTATTTTGAAAATACTATATACACAAATACCACATGCAAATACAGTATATTTTGACTGCTAAAAAAATACAACTTAATTGAAAAGTCAAATGTTCCACATGGTAAAATGATTGGCCCACAATCTGTCATGTGGGTGGTGCACCACTGCACCACTTTGATGGATGGTCGTGCCTTGGACAACACCTACATATGAAATCATTTTAAATTAATCTTGCAGAAATATTAATTTGCATATTGCAAAGATTGTTATTATTACAAAAAATAAATAAATACAGAAGTTCAAATATATGAAAATATTTGAACAATTAGTGGATATTTTTTTTGTCATGATATTGTATTATTGTCTCTCAAGCTTACAGATTTATTGTTGAGTTTTGGGGTTTTGACCAACTTACCTTTGTTTAGTTCTTTTATTTCTCTTATCACTGCCATTAGAGAAAAGTATTTGTTTTGGCAAAAGGCGTTTCCTCACTAGAAGTTCACAAAATAGTGTTTTCTGCTTTATATGACCTAGCCTTTGGTTGTAGGCTATCTCTATATTTATTTTATAATAACTTATAACACTCGCGTACATGCATTAAAATTTTAATTTGTGTTTGACCAAAAACGAAAAAAAATTATAAAACAAATAAAAGAGTTGGCCGAACAATGTGAAAAGGAAAATGATTAGCATATGCCTTAGAGGGTCCAAATTCAATTTGGATATGCATCACAATTTTAATTTTTATTGATGTTTTAAAATATTTATCAATTTAAGTTAGGAAAAAAATTGAGTTTTATTAGTCCATATTTATAGTTTGGCTTCACCCATACACAGAGAAACTTACTATTGAAAAATATCACTTGAGATACTTAATTAGTGTCTTGTTGGCCAAATTGAAGCACGAAATTGATGAAATTTAGATGAATATTTGCAAGTTTGTTAAATCAAGAACATAACAAGACAAGGAAAGCCGACACGGTCTCTTTCAACGAAGCTTAATAACAATAACAGGGTGTAATGTAGTAACTATGAAAGGTATGTGAAGTGCAACAAGCCGTATTCACAATTTACATGTATATGGATAGAAAAGGGAAAAGACAAAAAAAATTAAAAATATACCCTAATCAATGCAAATCCAAAGAACAAATAAAATTCAAAATTGAATTAATCTAACAAATTGCGTTGGTGGCTTTATATACTGGCTGGCTAATAGCTATAGAGAATTGGTCACATGGTCAACTCCGACGCGGTGGAGCAGATAATAGCGACCAATTCATTTGTTACTTTCTTATATAAATTGGGCACCACTCTGAGGTTACACCGTCAAGTATCAACACCAATTGTTCTCTTAGCTAATTTGTTTTGAAACAATATTTCTATCTGTGTTCCAAAATTCATCTTCGATTACAACATTCTTTAATTAAACATCAGTCCTTAAGCCATATATATAATGGATTTGGGGCAATTTAATATTACTTGTCTAGCTTTGGTGCTGTTGTTGTTAGGCACAGCATGCAATGCTCAACTTTCTGCTACATTTTATGACAATACATGCCCCAATGCACTTAGCACAATTAGAACTGTGATTAGAACTGCAGTCTCTAAGGAACGCCGCATGGCTGGGTCTCTCATTCGCCTCCATTTTCATGACTGCTTTGTACAGGTATTTCACTCACTCATTCATGTATATTACATATATGAATTTAAACATACATAAGTGCTTTTAATTAATTAAGCACCATGCATAATATTGAGCAATTATTAAACTAACTATATTGTGGCACCCTTTTTTTTTCAAAGGGTTGCGATGCATCAATCTTACTTGATGACAGCCCTACTTTTGAGAGCGAGAGGACTGCACTTCCTAACATCAACTCTGTAAGAGGTTTTAATGTCATTGATCAAGCTAAAACCGAGGTAGAGAAGGTTTGCCCTGGAGTTGTGTCATGTGCAGACATTCTAGCAGTTGCGGCACGTGATGCATCATTTGCTGTAAGTATATATGCACAATAATCTATAGATATGCTTGCCAGAGGGAAAGCTGGTAAAGCTAGGGCTTTAGGCCTCCGAAATATTTTTTTACTATCTATTTTAATAAAATGACTCATCTCTATCGGTGTGTCATACTCATCTCTCTCCTACTTTGTCCTTTCAATATTGTTTGCGATAAACTTGGTAAAAATATGCAATCAAAGGATATGTGTACTGATGTTGTTGTACAACAATTGAAAGGTCTTATTTCTTTTTTTGAAAAATATAGGGAAGAAGATTTGAAAATGCTTTTTGCCAAAGAAATTCCTATAGAAATGAATATAGAACCTAAGTTATGTGGAAGACGCGTACTATTCGCAAAAAAGAAACAATTTGATCAGATTATTGACAATGAAGTTGTAAAATCTCCTGAAGAATCATTTAAAGTTAATTATTTCTTGTACATTATAGATAAAACAATCACTTAATTTCAAAGTAGATTTGAACAATTTACAATGTATCAAGATGTATTTTTGGTTTTCTATTTAGCATTGAGAAATTAAGGTCATTGGATAATGAAAATTTAAAAGAAAATTGTCTTAACTTTAAGCATTCATTAAAACATAATGATAACTCTGATATTGATGGATTAATTTATTTACAGAACCAAAAATTTTAAGAGAAATTATACAAGTGGAAAATGATACACCAATTGACATATTTAATTATATAATAAGGTTTGATTTTTTTCCAAATACATATATCACTTATAGAATGATGTTAACTATTATCGTAATTGTTGCTTTGGCAGAAAGAAGTTTTTCAAAATTAAAATTAATACAAGGTTTAAATAATATTTTAGTCACCGCAAAGTTCATTTATTTGTGTTTTAGTCCATGTAAAATATTTTCTTAGGATTTCGTCCCTATAATTTCAAAAAACTTGTAAATAGTTGCAGTCGTTATCCCTGAGTACTAGAAATCATACCAGATGAAAAAAATTATCAATTTTAACCCTATCGACCTAACTATGAATTTTTTTTCTATTATCTAGCCAAAACTTGAAGCAAGTCGGACAAGAATAAGAAATTACCTCAGTACCCTTGAGTACTAGATATCATATAAAATGAAGGAATTTAGCAATTTTAACCATGGTCCATAATATATGATTTTGTTTCTATTTTCTTGCCAAATTTTATAGCAAGCCTGGAAAAGGAAATGAAATTAGCTCAGTACCCACGAGTACTAGATAACAGAAAAAGATGACAAGAAGGACTATTTACAAAAATTTTGAGATTACGGGGCCGAAATCCAAAGAAATTTTTTTTTACGAGGATTAAAACCAAAATTGGTGAACTTTGTAGGGACCAAAAACTTATTTAAACCTTAATAAAATCTTATCTTGTTGCACCTCATTTTCCCAACATTTAAGATTGAAATCCGGGTTCGATTCCCGGCTGCTGAATTTTTTTCAGCTTCAAAAAAAAAAAAACTTATCTTAGATCGACAATGTCTCATTAAATTGACTAACTTTATTATCGATTGAAAAAGAATTGTTAAATGAAATCGATTACAATAATTTAATAAATGATTTTGTATCCCAAAAATCATGAAAAATAAACTTTAAATAAAAATATAATAATTTTATTAAAAAAAATTTAAAAAAAAAGACCTCACTTTAAAGTTCGCTTTAGACCTCCAAAAATGTTGGGTCGGCCCTGGATATATAAATAGTCAATATATAATTTAACATACAAAAACATATATATTATGACTTATGATTTTTTTTTTCTTGATCAGGTGGGTGGTCCATCATGGACTGTGAAGCTTGGACGAAGAGATTCTACTACCGCAAGCAAAAGTTTGGCTAATAGTGACCTTCCACTTTTTACTGACGATCTTCAAACTCTTATTTCTAGTTTCTGTAAGATATGAATTAGTGAAAGATAAATGATTACTATCTCAGGTTATTAATTAATTAAATTTATAATACTTTTAAGCGGAATAAAGATATGTTTGTCTCATTAATTTTATTGTCACGTATCATCCCCATCAATATTATCTTGCCACATAGATTAAAAATTTATAGTGAAATATGTGGCAACGTTATATTGATAAGAATAAGATATGTGACAGCAAAATGGGCAACAACAAAAATCTTCAACTCCAAACATAAATTTTATCTATTTATGAACCTTAAGTGTATGATAATTAAAGAAAATAATTTTACTTAATGCGTGCAGGTGCGCACACACTTGGACAAGCTCAATGCTTCACATTTCGTGGCAGGATATACAATAATGGCAGTGACATAGATGCTGGATTTGCTAGCACTCGCCAACGTGGTTGTCCATCCTTGAGTAATGTTGAGAATGATAAGAAGTTAGCATCATTAGACTTGGTTACGCCTAATTCTTTTGACAACAACTACTACAAGAATTTAATTCAGAAGAAGGGTCTTCTTCAATCAGATCAAGTTTTGTTTAGTGGAGGATCTACGGATTCTATTGTGTCTGAATATAGCAACAATCCTACAACATTCAAGTCTGATTTTGCAGCTGCTATGATAAAGATGGGAGATATTGAACCTTTAACTGGATCAGCTGGAATAATAAGAAAAATTTGCAGTGCTATTAACTAATTAAATTAATTCTTGAGCTAAATTGCCAGAAATTTCACAGATTCTATTTGTATTCTGCCTAATAATTAAGTGTTAAAATATTCATTTAATTGTATGTAGTGTCTCTGCTACGTTGATCAAGAAATTGTTATTAAATTTGGTTTGTTTCCCAACATTTATTTGTTCCAGGAATATAAAGTTTTGGTTTCAAATTCCGCATGTATTTAATTTAGTTTATGTTCTGAATAGAAGATATGAGAAAGAAATATATATTAGAATGTTTCAATATATATTCTTTGTGCATGTTATGGCCATCAAAGGTTCAAGAACTAGATTGCAAGCCATGTATGGACAGAGTCTACCACTATTGATGGCCACAATGTGGTCACATATAATGTCAAAACCACGTTGTTTCGTTTTCAATCGGTTGCTTGCGCCTTCTTTTGTTGTTCCTCTCAATTTCACGAGTGTTCTCCCAATGCAAGTGAAGCAATGGTTATTACTTTTTCACTTAAACTATATTCTTATATTAATTAAGACAATCATTAACTTAATAGTTTTACTAAAAACTAAAACTATACACTATCTTAAGGGATTAATTGAAGTTTCTGTAAAGCATGCATGTCTAACCTATTCCCTAGGCATAATTAAAAAGATAAAAAAAAAGTTGGATGCCTCATTAATCATATAAAAAATTGAATTAACTAGATATTTGTATGTGATTAACCAAATATTTATATGATTATGGAAAATAAGCTACATATAACCCATTAACCATGTAATGAACTGAATTAACCAAAAATTACACATGATTAACTAGGTGTCAACTTTGGGTGTGCCGCTATCATAACCGATAAATATTGGATGGAGTAAAGGCACCGGTTAAGAATCTAAAAAAGAAATTTTGCATTGGGAATTGGTGTAGGGCACTCTTTAAGGAATCAAAAAAAGAAAGTTTACATTAGGGATTTGTGTATTTATCTTTTGAAAAAGTGAAATGGTTGGTTTTTCGATAAAAACTTATTTTTCTTGATTCGTTAAAGAGTACCCTAAGGACACTCGTTAGCATGATCTTTTCATATTTTAAAGAGTACGTATTGAACTTAGATTTCCAATGCTTTTTTAGCATGACCCATATTGGATAATAAGATTAGCTTCTCAAAGAAGCTTGAATATTAAATTATTACTCCCTCCGATCTATTTCTATGGTAATTTAAGGTTTCTACATCTGATTAAGAAAGCATTAATTTGTTTACATTTGTACCAAATTATCCTTATTTATAATATCATTAATTATTTACACAATCTAATCATATTTACTCCACATTCCACTTGTCATTAATAAGCACTCGGAATGTGCACATTTATTGGTAAAAAAAAAGTATATTCATATGACTTTTGCTTTGGAACAAGTATTAGTATTTATTGTTGAATTTAAGTAGGAAATGGTGATTGAATTTAAGTAGGGAATATATGGATATATATGGGAAAAAATTTATCAAATGTATCTTGGGTTTGTAAAAAACTCATTGTTTTGAAAAAAAACAAAAAAACTAAATTTAGTATAGAAATTGATGGGAGAGAGTAATATCGAAGCTCTCTCTCAAGCTTTGTGAAAAGTGAAGAAAAAGAGAAGTTTAATGAAAAGTGAAACTTGGGAATGAACTTTAGTTAATAAAAAACTAAAGTACTTGTCAAAAAAAAAACTAATGTAATTAATTTGGGGAAAGATGAACAATTTTGGATATTAAAGGGGTTTTTGTTAAAATTGATAGCAATAATTATGACAGTATAAATGAAATTCTAAAGTCTAATTACTTAAATATGATTTTAAAAATAATAATAATATATAATAATTATAATTATCTAATTTACCAAATTGTCCCTATTTTGACCGGGACAAAGAAACATTCAGCACGATTCACGGTTTGGATTAAATAATGTCACACGACAAGTATCTTAAGCTTCATACAGCTGCAGCATGGTATCATCGCCCCTCAAATATAGCATACACATTGGCACGTCAAAACGTGGGAACCTCTTACTACTAGTGTCTCGCTTGTCAACCCCAACGTGATGGCTACCACATAATCATAAACTCTTTATTTATTTCTTCTTCTTGTTATATATAAGAACTTGCATATTGCAATGCATGCATAAGGGAAACCTTAATCAATATATTTGGTCACATTGAGGCTGCAAAATTAAGCATCATATGAAGAACGTGAACATCTTTTTGTGCATGCTTCTCATAGCACTGGTGGTGCAACTAGGGGCAAGTCTACCCACGGGCTTCAACTATGGTGATGCCCTTGATAAGAGCTTGATGTTCTTTGAAGCACAAAGGTCAGGTAAATTACCATTGCAGCAGCGTGTCAAGTGGCGTGGTCATTCTGCTCTCAACGATGGATTTCAGCAAGGAGTGAGTTCCCATGTGAAACCCTCTTAATTAATATTGATAGATAAATGCTAATCAGTAACCTACAGATATTATACAAAGATAAAAGTTATGTACTGAGAAGTGACTTATTCCATTTTTTCAAAGTCTTAAATTAAAATTCTCAATACAAAATTTCTATTTTTTATTCTTTAATTAATGACATTGGTTAGCAAGACTCATATAGATATTTAATAATGAATATAATCTTTGAAGACAGGACATAATAAAAACAGCACCACAGTTTTATAATTATTTTTTATAAACAAGAAATGAAATGAAACAGAAAAGTGAAAACAAAGCAAAACCCTAAATTGTAGTGTTAGTTTAACTTGAGCTATTCATGGAGTTTCCGGGTGTTCATGTTTATGGTTGTGTTGTCAGGTAGACCTAGTGGGTGGGTATTATGATGCAGGAGATCATGTGAAGTTTGGGCTGCCAATGGCTTACAGTGTGACAATGCTTGCATGGGGAGCCATTGAATTCAGGAAGGAAATCACAGACTTAAACCAAATGGGTCAAACATTATGGGCAATTAAATGGGGAACTGATTACTTCATCAAAGCACATCCTCAGCCAAATGTTCTTTGGGGACAGGTAAATTAAGCTACTGCAACTGACATAAACTGAGTTCTATTGTTCGGTCACCAATTTCATCTTCCTAAATTATTATAGTACTGTATACAAGTTTGTTTTCTTCTTAAGACCACAATTAGTTTTTTAATTTTATTTGACAGTTATATTTTAATTATTAATTAATCTGCTTCAAATCTATCATTTGTGGTTTAACAAATTAATTTGGTGTGAAGAATTTGATGAACAAATCAGATGTTGCTCTTCAAAAGTATTATTACCAGGAAAATATTTGTTTGCCAGATTGAGTTGGGATTGTTATTGACTGTTTTGACTTATCCAACAACCACCCTTAAATTTTGGTAAAATTTGCTGAATTCTGTCAAAATTTTTATTTATTGTATTAATTTACTGTTATTACAATGGTTGGATGTTAAGCATGGTAATGGTATAGTAAGATTATGCTTTGCTATGAGAAATTTCAGGTGGGTGATGGGGCTTCTGATCATTACTGCTGGGAGCGTGCTGAAGACATGACAACTTCAAGAACTGCCTACAAAATTGATGAAGAACACCCTGGTTCTGATCTTGCAGGTGAAACTGCAGCTGCACTGGCTGCAGCAGCCATAGCTTTCAAGCCCTACAACTCTTCTTACTCTAGTCTCTTGCTAGTTCATGCAAAACAGGTCAGCAACTCAAACTGATTAAAAAAATCACTTATAGCATGTCATGACATTTTAAAGAAACTAAAATTAATAATTTCAAAATGAGGACTACAAATCCCAAAACATAACATGATATACAATTCTCACTCATCAAAGGTTGAGTAATATACAGAAAACTTTGCAATAGTTTATACTCAAGGGAGTAGTTATTGATATTCTTCTATCTGTTGCATGCAGCTATTCACATTTGCAGATAGGTTCAGAGGTCTATATGATGACTCCATTTATAGTGCTCAGGAATTCTATACTTCTTCTGGTTACTCAGTGAGTAAACATCTCTCTATTCTTTCTTTAGTCCTATTTGTATCTAACAACATCTAAAAAAAAAATGCTCCTATGAAGGATGAATTGTTATGGGCTGCTGCTTGGTTGCATCAAGCAACTGGCGAAGAGTACTACCTAAAGTATGTAGCGGACAATGCTATGTATATGGGTGGAACTGGTTGGGCAGTGAAAGAGTTCTCTTGGGACAACAAATATGCTGGTGTGCAGATCCTCCTATCAAAAGTAATAACCATAATATTTATTTTTCCCAATTTGCTAGCCATTTAATTAAAATCCATAACATGTTAGGAATTATCATTGTCTTCTGAAATGATATAGTTAAACTTGAAGGTGATATAATTAGAATTTAACTTTGATATATTTTCAATGTAAAGTTTTTATCCCACTAGCAAATCATATATGCGCATATGTGGCTTTTGAAATAATTATTATAAACGTCAAATATTTTTAATGACATGATTATATATGTTTGGTTAATGGTGAAAATAGAAGTTAAATCCATGACGGTGAATCCATAAATTTGTATATAAGGAAATCGAATGTGCAATTATAGCTATAATTCAGATGGACATTGTGCAGGACAATTTGTGCCTCCCCAAAGCTGAGTCCATTTGTTCATTGCAATGCTGTGGCTAAAACTTTATTACATATTACCAGTTATAGTTCAAAACATGCAATAAATGGTCGAATCCAATTTGCAGGTATTACTAGAAGGAAAGGCTGGTTCTTACGCCTCAACACTCGAGCAATACCAGGCCAAGGCAAATTATTTTGCCTGCGCTTGCTTGCAAAAGAATGATGATTACAATGTCCAGAAAACTCCAGGTCAGTGGCTAAAGTGGAACATCAATTTAACAATCAATTTCAACTCCTTTCCAAGTGGACTGCACCTTAAAGAGACATTCATAGAAAAGTGTAATCGTTTCATCTTATATCTTCTCTTGTTCACTGCTTATTAGGTGGCTTAGTATACGTGCGTGAATGGAACAACATGCAGTATGTTTCTTCTGCTGCATTTCTTTTAGCTGTTTATTCTGATTATCTCTCAGTAGCAAAAACCCAGCTCAGCTGTCCAGAGGGGCAAATTCAGTCTCAGGAGCTTCTCAATTTTGCAAAGTCACAGGTATACATCTTGATGCGCCTTATACCAAAGGAGAAAGAAAAGGAGGGCAGAGTCTGTAGCCTGTGAATTCAGTTCTGATTGTTCTTTTCTTGCTGCTTTTATTGTTCATTCTTCTCTATTTTTGTGTTGCTGAGCAGAAACTTGTTTCTGTATAGGAGAGTTTTCTCCTTGAGTTTTATTATTATTTTCAATATTATTCCAGTATCTATCATATCTATTCTATTGGATTCTATCATTCATATCCCTTGCTGATCATGTGTAATGGTCCACTGTATAATCTAGTAAAACTGAAACTCTGAATTTTGGTTGACACAGGCTGACTATATCCTAGGTAAAAACCCCAAGGATATGAGCTACTTGGTTGGATATGGACCAAATTATCCTGTTCATGTTCACCATAGAGGTGCTTCCATTGCTTCAGTCTTTGCTCTTCACTCTGATGTTGGCTGCATCCAAGGATTTGAGACATGGTATCACCGCCCTGAGCCGAATCCTAATGTCATCTGTGGTGGCCTTGTGGGAGGTCCAGATAAAAATGATGACTTCTCTGATGACAGATCCAATTATGAACAAACTGAGCCTACACTTTCAGGCAATGCTCCTCTTGTAGGCATCTTTGCTAAACTGCAGAGTTTATATGGTAATATGGGTGAGCCATAATTTTAATTCTGCACTAATCTGCTCTGTCCTCTATGATGCCTCAATCACTTTTCTCTTACTTGTCACAGGTTCCTACAAAAATGAACCACCACTGCCTAAGCAAAAAACACCAAGTGAGTAATATAGTCAAAATAGATAAACTAGGACAAAATCCAAGGAAGGATCTAAACTTTGTTCTAAATTCTGAAACTTTCTGCTCATATAGCCTTTGCTCTACTAATACATGAAAACATCTATTGGCTTGACAGGTACAGATACATGGAAAACACTGGCACCTAAAACATCAGAAGGTGAGATCTTTATAGGCTTTCAATCTCATTGCTTTCCAATTTTATTTTTTTGTTTTTTCAATGCAAACACTGACTGAACAATGTTAAGGTTCAGTTGCAAGTGCACCAGTTGAATTCCTTCACTCAATTTCTACCTCATGGACTATTGGAGCTACAACATATTACCGCCACAAGGTGATAATCAAGAACACTTCTTTGAAGCCAATCTCAGATCTTAAGTTGGTGATTGAGAATCTCTCAGGCTCCTTATGGGGTCTCTCTCCAACAAAAGAGAAGAACACCTATGAACTTCCCCAATGGCTCAAGATCTTGAATCCTGGCTCAGAGTGTACATTTGTTTATGTTCAAGGCGGACCCCAGGCAAAAATCACAATTCAAAGCTTCCACTAATCATTTTGATAGAGGGGTGGGAGTCAAAAGTACATCTGTTATCCTAAGAGACCACAATAAGCCTTTTTCTTTTTCACACAGATGCAATTTGACAGTTAAAATCATGTCACTTCATGATTGTAATATTGTATTATCAACTTGTTAATTCATACCTTACTACCCACACTTATAATAGTAAAATATCAGTCTCAAGCTTCCTTCCCAATAAAATAATTATCAAAATATAAATGATATCCTAAAAAAAATATATGAAATTTGTGCCAATTCATCATTTTTCGACCGACTCTCACAGCTTTATAAAATACCCTCAGGACTAGATCCTCTCGTGTTCAGCTCCCCAAGTTATTTATGATGATGATCTTGGTACCCAAGAATCTCCCAATGTATTAATGATGTGCACTACTTTTATATAAGACATCTCTCTCTCTCTAACCTTGGGGCAAAACCATGAAGACAATAATATAATGTAGTCGGACATGGAGTGCTTATACAAGGAAAAATTATAGTTGACTTCCAAGAGTATTCAGACGGAATGTCACAATCAATTGGTTGATGGGACGGAGATTGAAAAATCAATGTGACGGTTCAGAAAGTTTCCAATGAGGAAACTGACAATTTTTCATCAAGAGAGAATCTTTAATATACAAAATGAGTTAAATTTTACGTGGGTGTGCTTTATAATATTATTACATGAATTATGTTATTTGAACATTAACATTTACGAAACAAAGTGAACACCATACCGTGTTCCTCATTATGATGTTCAAAAAATATTCCTCTTGTTACATATAGGGTGATGCCTCACCCCAAAACATAATGTACCCAAATTAGATAAGTCCTCATGGAAGCATCCTTTTAGGTCACTGACATTACTGTGGAAGTAAAATATGGATTTTCATTCTTGCGGAAATTCTACCAAAGGGAGGACTTAGTCGCATAAGATATGCGAGTTAAAAAGTAATTTCATGCAGATCGGTTAAAACGTAGGGATATACTTTTATTCCTAATTAGAGCATAATCGATGCAAACATTCTTACATTCATAAATCATAATCATATGAGCTGCACTTCTGAGCACGTTATTACAGATGGTAAGGTTCAAAGTTGAGAGGAAAATAGCCTACAAAAATGAAAAGCAAAGCAAACACTCAAAAGGGGAAGCCGCTAACATCCCTGCTATGCTAATTCGGGTGAGACTTGGTTTTGTGTGGTAGCTACCAATTAATGCTGGTCCTTGGGAATGTCAAGGTCCTTAAATATTGGACTGTCAACTCCAACACCCATAGCATTCAGACCATTGTCAACATATAGAACAGTACCAGTTATAGCAGATGCCAAAGGTGATGCCAAGAAGGCAGCTGCATTGCCCACCTCCTCTGTTACACGAGATTTTAAACTCAGTTGTGCATGCAAATAATCATAGATAGATAGTGGAAATGGTACATTACAACTTTACAAGGAATAATCCTGATGGAAACATTCATTATTACCTGCTGACAGTTCTTTCTGTAGGGGTGCATTGGCTAGTGAATAATCGATCATCATATCGATGAATCCAATTGCTTTTGCAGCACGACTTCTCAGCGGACCTATGAATCAACACGTTCATGAAAAGAACTAAACTCGTCAACATTTATAAACACACAAGGCCCTGGCATTTGTTTATCAGGTATAAGATATCTATCCCATCAGATACAGATAGAATCATGCACATCCATGGGATATGGGATAAAAGATACAAAACCTTCAGACTATGCCTGTTTAAACAAAATGCCATAGAGAAAGCAAGACGCCTATTGTCTTTAAAGTTAAGAAATTAAAGCAAATGAGGGCCCTGTTAAAACAGACAGGAGAACATCAGAGAAATGCAGTAACTTTCTAGATTTAAAGAGAAGCCACCATTACCAGCAGATATAGTATTGACTCTAATTTTGCGCTTTCTACCCGCTTCAAAAGCAAGCACCTGAGAAAGCATAAAATGTCATAATTTTAGCATCTAATGACAAGGAAAAGAACTAACGACAGAAAATGAAAGCACATCTAAGTTAGCCTGTGAGATGGTGTGAGTTCATAAAAAAGTTGAAAGCTTACTCGTGTATCACTTTCCAGTGCAGCTTTTGCAGAACTCATACCACCACCATAACTGTTTATCAAATGTTCACAAATATTGTCAGTCTATCATTATGAAACTTAACTATAATAAGTACTCCCTCCGGTCCTTATTATAAGAGGCAAATGACTACTTTTTTTGGGTCCAAAATATAAAGACATGCATGTATTTTGACAAATATTAAATGTTCATTTCCAATTTTACCCTTATTTATAATAGAGTTTATATTTACGAGACAGTGCAACTTTCAATACAAGTAGGATTGTTCATTAATTATTAGAAGGGGTAATTTTGAAAATTTATATGAATATTAATTACAAATAGTTTATTTCAATGCATTTCCTTGGTCTGTGTGTTTTAGGATTTTGCCTCTTATATATAGGACCAAAGGTAGTATTCTTTAAGGCATAACTAACACACCCAGGAATGATCCTCTCCGAAGCAATGTATGTGAGAGAGATTGAAGATCCACCTACAAACAAATGATAAAGGTATGATCAAATGGCAAACCATAGCAAAAAGCAATGTAATGGAAGCCCTATTAGGTAAATGGTACATGCCTGGGTTCAAGATTGGAAGGAAATGCTTGAGCAAAGAAATATATGAATAACTAGAAGCAGATAATGCAGCAAGATATCCATTCCGAGATGTCTCCAACAATGGTTTGGTCACCTATAATGGAATTAACTGCTTATTAAAGCCAGAGACCAGAGGCATAAAGAAACTTTAATACTTATTCTGTATTTACCATACCTCTGGTCCATTGGCAAGTGAGTGCACAAGGATGTCTATGCTGCCAAAGTCTTCCTTAACAGATTCAGCAACTTCCTAAAGAGCAAAACAATGAACAAAAGGTATAACAACGCTAGTCTTATGCAGTCAGGCAGGACAGCTTGAGAAATGGTTCATATTCATAAAGTAAACAAGTAAATACTAGGCTTAATACTTCATTAGAGTGCTTGGGTTCTTCAACACCCAGAAAGAAAATACCCCTATGCTTAAATACTCAAATGAAAAAAACATCTACTAGTAATGAATAATATCTCTACTCAAGGCTGGAAAACTGACTTATAAAAAATAAGTATAAATACCTGAACTGTCCACTTAGCGGATCCAGCATAGCGCTTGTTTGTTTTTATCTGTACCATTAAGAAAACCACAAACAAGGAAGCAATATGAGGATATGAATGATGTCATGCGTGTACTTTGCAACTTTCATATTAAATTAAAACAAAAAAGAACTATGTATAGCGTATTTACATCTTCTGGTACATCATCGAGGTTGTCAAAAACTGCATCCAATGGATAAACTTTCGTAATCTCCATCAATGAACCATCTGGCAATCTGGAAAACAGAGTTTCTTATTAACAGGTCATCACATGTAACAAAAAAATCAATAGCAGACAGAAGTATTTAACATCTTACATGCGTGAGTCATCAAATTTTCCACGTCGTAGGCTGGACTCAAAAATATTGAGAGCCTACAGAAAAAGTTCACATTAGTAGATGTATCACTATAAAAAGACTGGAACACATGGGAGGAGAAATCCAAAAAATAACAGACAGAAGAACCCGACAATTTTGCATATTGACTGAGGTATATTTTTTTATTCAAAATTAATAAAAAAAACTTACAGGTACCCATGTGCCAACAAGAATTTCAGCTCCTGCAGCAGCAAGAGATTTTGCAATTGCCCATCCATATCCATTGTCGTCAGCCACACCAGCAATAAAAGCCCTTTTACCTACAATATAATGCTATTTTCAGTAGAGCATATTTATTCCTATAATCTGTAACAAAATATATGACAACATGACCAACAAACTTTTGACAGTTAATATGATCGAAAACTCAGTTTCGAGGAATTTATCTACAAAAAGAAATAAATCTAGCTATTTGTATACTGTATGTAATATTTCAAGGGGCCTCAGTTGCAAATGCCGCCTTTCAAAAGTTTCTACAGCCAAATTAAGCATCAGTTCTCAAGTGGCTTAAGGATACATGTTTCATTCTGTATGCTGGCTGGCTTGCATCTCAGAACAGTATACTTTTCATTGGTTATAGTTAAAGGGGAATGAGAAGGTTAAGTTGTCAGAATATAAGACTTCCCTAAACAGTAATTAGACATCATTAATACATGCATGTAAATCAAAACAAAATATTCTCGAGGAGAACATGAAAATTAACCTTTCAAATCAATTGGCAATCCTGAGACTGGATTTTTTGCACTAGACTCGGACATTGCTTTTGTAACAATTCCGTCAGATTTCATGGAAAATGATGTAAAGCCCCGCTGGAAAGGTTGCACTGATGCAACATGACTCACACTAGCCAGTTTGTTCCATGATCCCACCTTGGACTTGCCACCAAGAACCACAGTGCCTGCATCTGCAAGCCTTTGTGATGAAGGAATGCATGATCTTGACATTGCAAATTGCAAGCCAGAAAATGATGTTGTCGCCATCTGCAATGAGCGTACTATGGCAGAATACACCCTGAATCTGCATAAGGAAACTAGCATCAATACCTTAAAAAACACTATAGAATAGACTTTATTGATTTCTCTTCTTTCAAATCCAATACTCAAACATGGAAATAGAGAAAGAGAAACGTGAAGTTCCAGTTACCAACGGCTTGATAAAAAAGGCTCGACAATTGAGGATGTTTAAGTGGTTACTCAATCAAATAAATTCATTGTAAAGATCAAACTTTTCAGCAAGCAGTAGCGGTTTGGAGTAAAATTAACAAGCAAAGGAATATTAAATTTACTGCTTAGATGGTTAAATTTGTCCCAATCCCAGATTTTGGAAGTCATAAAGAATAAATATACAAAAAATTAACTGATTCAATAGTCCATCATTACTTCTCTGAATTTCACAAATCCAAGCTAAAAATTTATTTCAAGTATTTTAACAGGAAAAACAATTAAACTACTAGAACAAACCAATGCCAGCCCAAAAGAACAAACCATTCTAAATCATAGGAAATCAATTGCTACAATGGGGCATTAAAAAACTAAACTACTACCCATGTGTCCAAAACAAGTAAAACGATAGGAAAATAATTCATTTTCAAAAGCTGTCTAATGAATGCTAAAACCTTTTCAGCATCATCCCATAATATTAGCAATCTAAACATCTTTCTACAACTATGAAAATCATCGGGAAAATATACAAATTTTGGAGTGTTCACCCAACTATTAGTCAAATCATTTCAAAATACCCAGTTTTCACTATAAGGTAACTGAACCATTGTACCAGTGAAGCTTGGTTCAGTACACGATGAAGCAGAATGCACCTCGAGTCGGTAAAAAGAACAAAACTTTAGTTCATACTATGTAGATCAAAGATAAACCCAGGATCTTTCTTTTTTTTATGAAACCCAGGATCTTTCTTATGCAGAAAAGTTAAATCTACATTTTTGAGTAAAACCCAGAAACACGTTAAGATGAAAATGCAGTAATTCAACAAGGAAAAGACATTAACCCAAGAAAGACAATGTGGGTGTTGCCTGTTGGGAAGTAAAAGCGCGAAAGTGAGGAGAAAAAGAGAACTTGGAAATAGTTCTGGAAATGCAATGAGGGTTTTGTGAGGAAGGTGTTAGTGTTACCTCGTTGTTATGTTATGATTTATGAATGAGGATTGTGTTGGGTGGGAAAATGAAGAAGGACGGATAGATAGAGATAGAGTTATTGAGAGTGGGGTGAGTTTAGTTTGGTTTGCTTGTTGGATGGTTTCGATGAGAACGATGTACGATGCTGAGTGAGTGTGAAGCAGCCGCTGAAGGGGTTTATGTTTGACTTTGGAAATGTCGAAATGGGAGGTTAAGGTTTCATTGCACGTGTTACCGGCACGTGCGCTCTCATCACATCATGGCGGCAATTGGCAAAGCCATTAGCGAACTAGATCCTCTCCGTTAGTTGGAGAAAATACACGGTTCCAATCCCTTCAATCTCGGTTGTAATGATCAATAGTTGCAAATTATTCATATTTGTTTTATTATTTAAATAAATCAGAAATGAAAATGAAAAACAATTTCTCTCCCTCTCCCCCCAATCCATTCCACGGTCCTCCCACCTTCTCCACGAAATTCATGACCCTCCTTGGTTATGCACCATCAGATTTAACCACAATGTTTGGGTTGTTCTTGATGTAGTTACCAAGGTTCAATTTTTTTGTATAGCAACTGTTATGGAGTTTTATATGCCAATGTAAACCATGTATATTAATGAAAGATGAATTTTCTGATCTCGTGTAATTGGAATCTGATGCTGTGTGAAATTGGAAAGATGGATTTTATGATCTCTTTTCTTTCTTGAACATTATGCAAAGTTGTGCTCATATCGCCTCTCCTATAACAAATATATTATGAAAATAGCATAAAAAGATGGATTTTATGCTTTGCAATTCACAACAACAACAAAGCCTAAAAGTAAAAATACAATAAATGGTCCAGTTATAGTATACTGTGGTATGGTTATAGTTTACTGTTAGAGCATACTCAAAGTCCATTTCCGAGACTGCAGTAATTTAAGGGAATCTGTTAGAGCATACCCAAAGTCTATGACTTATGGTATATTGTGTTGAGATTATAGGTCATAATTGACAGTAGCATAAAAAAGGTTTTACCTAAAATTTAAGGGACTCTACAGTAATTCATAATTGTGCTCATATTGCCTTTCCTATAACGAATATATTATGACAATAGCATAAAAAAAGGTATTCCATTGATAAATTCGAACAGAGACAGTAACCACAAGTAAGCAAAAATGTGGAATGAACCGGTACAAAAAAAAATGTGTCCACTATGTAAGCTGTATCTATTCCCAAAAAAATTACAAAATGTGTCCACTATAAAAGCAATACCTATTCCCCAAATAAACCAAAACATGCATTATACAAAAAAAAAAAAAAACACAACAGGTATATCTACATACCCGAAACAAATCCAACCCCAAAAAATGTGTCCAATGTCTAAAAGAAGTTGTACATCCCCAATACATTATAGTTCTCAGATTTAGGTTGACCGTGTCATTTGGATTATAGTCCCGTGTAGACTTGCATTCAAAACTTGGCTTCCACTTCCATTCCCAATTTGTTGCATACCTTCACTTGTTGCTCTAGATTGTTCCTACTTAGTTGATAGTATAAGTAACATGTATTGTTTTTTTAAAAAAAATAAGTAACATATATCATAAATATGAGATGATAGCAATAAAGTAAGGAGTAAATTACCAAATTTTTTTAGCCTTTTGCTTTTTCTATAATAGGTATCCCTTTCTCTTTCTAGCCAATTTCTCAACCCATGATTTAGGCCTTTTTTTACTCTTATATGAACAATATCGCTTCTTTATGCCTTTAGCCCCACCAACATCAATAGAGTCCACATTGTTTTCAATTTCGCTACTTCTAATTGATATAGATACATGACGCATTCACTAGTGGAAAAAAGCCTTTCTATAGCGGTTGAAAAAGACTTTCTACAACGTCTGACCATCCGTTGTATATACGCTCGATTTAGAAAGTAGGGACTTTCTACAACGGTTGTCCTACCGTTGTAGAAAGTATATTTCTATATCATTTGTAGACACCACCGTTGTAGAAAGTCTGATTTCTACATCCCAAATGTGAATTCTGGTGGACTTTCTACATCTACTTGTTTTGACCAAACCAATGTAGAAAGTGCGCTTCTTGGTTACTGGTGTGGATTTTCTACTACGGTTAAGGTCACAACCGTTGTAGAAAGTCTTGTATTTTTTTTAACTCATTTGTTTCTTCCCTCACTTTCTTTCCCTGTTTTCATTCAGTTTTTAGTACACATCCAAAATCAACAACACAAAATCAACAAAAACTCAACAATTAACATTAACATCCATATATATAATTCAATATCCATATATATAATTAACCAGTACTAATCTAGCTATATCAACAAAAAAACTAAACTTATATGAATGTCAAACTAAATATATCTATGATACGAATGCTCCTTCATGTCCTCAATTTCATCATCAGATAATGATTCCTTGATGTCCTTGATGGGCAACAATCATTTGCCCTAGCTTCCCGAACCACAGCCTGCATATTGAGGTTTCTAATCATTTTTATCCTCACAACCATAAAACATCCTCTTTTAAGAAATAAATAATGACAATATTGTTAGTTTGAAGTTTGAACTAATTATTCTAATTATAATGACACATTTCACAATATGATTATTATGATTGCTGCAGTGCTTTCCTGATTTAAGACTTTTACTTATCATGGTTCATGAATGAAGTTAAAACATCATGAGTGGATATTAAAGATCCCACTTGCAAATCATCTTCAGCCTATTAAAAGATGGTTTTTTAAAGATGTGATTTAGACCAAATGGAGGTTGTTCCTTAACTTTTTCAGAAAGAGAAAAAGAAAGAGAAAACCCAATTATCTAAAGTGGCTAAAAGAATATGAAAAATAAACAAGCACGTCCGACAAACCTTGAGCTAAGAAATCACTCTGGACATCTCCATCATAGTTTTTGCATGCCCATACATAGCTTCCTTTGTAACACCTCAAGATCCACCTTGATGTTTATATGTGTTAGTTATGGCGCATATATATGTGTGTGTGTGTGTGTGTGTGTGTGTGTGTGTGTGTGTTTGATATTTATATATATGTATATATATTATTGCATATGATAATATGTATATCAATATATGATTATTTGCTTTAATATGACATTGTGTCTCTTAATGTTTGATTTTATATGTTAATATATGATATGTGATTTTATTAATAATATGCTATTAAGAATGATATGATAAGATATCGTGTGATTTAGTATTTAAATAGAGATAGTGTTATTCTTAGGTTTTAGCCCTCAACCAATCAGATTTGAGTCCTTATCAATATAGGATCATCCTCATTTTGTTTATACCTTAAGATCTTATCATAATCTCCCAAGGATCCTATCTAGGAATAACTACCAAATATGTCCCCAAACTTTCATCGAACGTTTGACCATCTTAGAGTCCGATTTAGTATTCAATCATTAGACATTAATTTGTAGATTTTTCTCCGAGCTTTCTAACTACAACAATAACGCCTCAATCAGACACTTGTAGCCCAAGTTATGGTCAAAATACCGAATCGTATATAGTTTGGGCTGAAATAGGAACCCGTTATGACCCAAACTCATATATATCATTATACTCGACCTAAACCTAGTTTAAACGACCCCAATAATCAGAAAACTGCCTCCCTCCTTCCTCTTTGAATCCTTATGGTTTTTCTCCCTAAAACTCTTTCAAGGGAACCCGTTCTTACACCGTTCTTCACTACTTCTTGATAGGAGAACATCGCTACGAATAGGGTTCATTGTGCTTCATGTTTGGGACTTTAGAAAAGGTAAAATTTGTGCACGTTGTCCCTTGTGTTCTTTCTTTCAAGTTCTTGATCTTTTCCTTTTAATTTCTTGATCTTAGAATTGAACCACAGTGTCTCTTTGTCGTTTTTTAGTTTGTAGACAAGCGCTAGCTAGACAGGACCCAAGTAGATCTTCTTTCTCTCTTTTGAATCGTGATCTCTATTCCAGGTATGGGGAGAAGGGTAGTGTATTCATAGGCTTGGGGTTACTGTAAAGTAAAGGGGTTCCCATAACCCCGTGTTGTTTTATGTGTATGAATGAATAACATGTTAAATTGTATTATCTGGTGATGGTATGTTCTTTGCTATTTTGGTATGTTATTTGTATGTGTTCCATGTTCATGACATGTTGTTAATATTTATCTTGGTTGCCTTAATATGAACATGATAGTATGATGATTGTCGTTGTTATTACGATGTTGGTTGTTGATGTTATGTTGGTTGTATAGTTGATGCTATGACTGTTGAGTTGATGGTTAAAATGTTAAAAACCTTAATTGGTTAAATTAGGTTCTAAAATGAGTTAGAGATTAATAGGTTTAAACACCCTAAAAATTGGTTAAGGAACTGTGTTGAGACTCTGCCCAGAACAGTTGAGCACGACCCTGCTGAACAGGGTGTTGTTTTGGCTTCAACGACTCAAGAGGGGGGGTGAATTGAGTTTTCAAAGAAAATATTTCCCTCTTAAAACTTTTTCACAAAGCTTTATAAATCAGAGTTGCGGATTTGTGTTCTCAGGATCTTTTATAAAATCGATGAAGGGTTTTTACAAAATCTCGAATAGAAGGTGATGATGATAAGAAAGATTGATAACGAATAGGTTCAGGTTCAATAACTCAGTAATAACAAATACAATTTATACAGATCAAGAACAGAAATTATATATGAACTTTAAACATCAAAGTTGCAGGTTTTCGAATCATAAACAGAAAGTAAAGGAGTTTGAGTTTAGAGATACTACACAACCAGATTTATCCTGGTTCAATCACCACCACTATGACCTACATCCAGTCCCCACTCCACCTGTGGGATTTCACACACTAACACACAAGCTTTGCTAGGTAGCTTGAAAAACCTTTACACCACAGAGCACTCCTTTACCTCGAGATACCACACTCTTGTGAAGAGCCTCAATGTTCAACCTTAGGGATACCTCGCCCTAATCACTCAGAGAGACTCCCTATCTCTTTACAATCGAAAAGTAAAAACAAAAGTTGATTCCTAACTCTCAATAGTCAGATAAAACAAATTGAAGCACTTATGAGTATTGAAACACTCTTTTCACAGTAAGCTCAATGAAGATGATGAATGATATGTGTATCGTTATAATTCTGTTGTTATTCATTATGATTCTTCCAAAAGTGTTCCTTTGATCCCTCTTTATATAGAAAACAAGTTATAGTCGTTGGGATCAATCAAAACAGATTTGGATCTTATAACAAAATCTGTTTTCTTGATTCTCATTCTTGAGATAAGATTCCGATAGTTCTTATAGAATTCGCGTCTATAAAATAACGAGTCCATTTGGAAAAATAGTCGCGTCCATCTTAAAAAAAATAGCCGCGTCCATTTGCCACGTCAACAGACGGGAGTACTAACACAAAGTAATTGGACGTGCTCCAACTAGTAGACGAGCGCTTGTATTACTTTAGTAGACGAGTGCTTGTATCACTTTAGTGGACGAGCACTTCTGTCACTTTAGTAGACGTGAGCTTCTGTCATTTTAGTAGACGTGAGCTTCTGCCACTTTCTTAGACGCCAGCTTTTACCACTGTTGGACAAGCGCTTCTATTATTCCCAGTGTTGGACGAGCACTTCTATTATTATTTCCAAAAATCATTTTCATTAACGAAAGCTTATTACTTTTAATACAGGTTATGAAAAATGATTTTCTTCATGCATCTTTCTTAATTGAGCTATTTGTGAATAAGATATTTCATCTCTTACAAATCATCTAAGACTTAACACTAATTTCTTCGTTTAAGCTATTGTCTTGATGATTCCTTGATCTTCGTCCTTGCTCTTTGAGTCCTCCAAGTTCTTCCTTGAATATTCTCCTTTGATTGCTCACTGAACTTGTTGAATATTGCTTGATACATGTCTTTACAATTTGACACTAAACACTTGCATACACATTAAGTTGTATTTGTCATATATTAAAATCTCTCAGTCATTGAGTCTAACAATCTCCCCATTTTTTATTACGACAAACCTTTTAACAAATTATAAGCTCAAAATATAAGTGTAGCAGACGCTTAGTGTTTTGACAGATTTATATCATGGTATCAAAGCAGTCAGAGCAGAAGTATATCAGAAAAAAAAAATATTAACAGGGTATTAACAGACTAGAATTTGATTTACTCTCTATTAATCATGTAAGCTTCTAAACTCCTTAGCTCTCCCTTAACATATGCATGTATAATTTGTTATTTTCTCCTTTCTCTATATTATACTTTTTCTCATGTATAATTTGTTACTATCCCCTTTCTCTATATCTTACTTTTTTCTCCCCCTTTTGGCATCATCAAAAAGGTAAAGAAAAGAAACATTCAAAGCAATAGAGAATGTAAGCATTTTAAACATTCAAACATAGCATATAAAATTGTTCATGATAGAAGGATAGGTGCAGAGACAAATCAAAGAATAAGTGCGTCCATTAATTTTCCTCCCCTTTTAGATTTTCTCCTGTTTCTTTAGAGATTAGATATAGGATTGATCGATTATGCCCAATTCTCTTCTAAAGAAGAAGAAGCTTTCCTTGTTCAAGGACTTGGTAAAGATATCAACAAGTTGCTTAGTTGTATCGACATATTCAATCTCAATTTCTCTACTTTGTATATGATCTCTAATGAAATGATGTCTGATTTCTATGTGTTTAGTTCTAAAGTGCATTATGGGATTCTTAGTTAGGTTAATTGCACTTGTATTGTCACATCTAATAGGAACTTGGTTTAGTTGCACGCCATAATCAACTAATTGTTGTTTCATCCATAAAACATGTGCACAACACCTACCAGCTGCTACATATTCAGCCTCTGCAGTGGATAAAGCCACACTAGATTATTTATTACTGAACCATGATACTAATGAGTTTCCTAGTAAATGGCAAGTTCCACTAGTACTCTTTCTTTCTAGTTTACAACCAGCAATATTGCGTCCTTGAAATGTTCATAGGAGCTTGGTAAAACACTCGGCAGGATCAGCGCTTTATCTTCATCATCCATTTGCACCTCAAGATTCTCATGGTCATCAAGAATCTTATTGTAATCTGCAATTTGCTCTGCTACAGGTCTTTCTTTACTCATTTTAAATGAGAATAATTGTTGCTTTAAGAACAATCGATTTGCTACTGACTTGGTCATGTAGAGGGATTCAAGCTTCAACCATAAGGCTGTTGTTGTTTGTTCTCTTGCAACTTCTCTAAGAGGTTTGTCTCCAAGGCATAAGAACATTATGCTTCTTGCTTTATTGATCAACTCCTTCTTCTCTGCTGGGGAAAGCATTATTGGAAGAGCAGCTTCACCTTTAAGAGTGTCTCCAAGACCCTGCTGCACTAGAACAGCTTGCATCTTTATCCTCCATAGTCCAAAATCGTTTGTACCAGAAAATTTCTCTATATCAAACTTTGTCGAACCCATGCTGAGAACTTTCTTCTTTCACTTTTCAGTTCCTCCCTACAGACGGCGCCACTTGTTGTGGTTTATTACTGAAAAAACAGAAAGAACAAAACACACAACAACCAAGAAAACTAAAACAACAATGCACTAATTCACAGAAGCTTAAGACTGAAAATAATAGAGATAGGGAAGGGAAAGAACACACCAAGATTAACGTGGTTCAGCCGGTGGGACCTACATCCACGAGAAGAGAACAAAGATACTTCACTATGATTGAAAACAGATTACCAGATCAAGCTAGCTCAATAGAATACTATCCTTGGCCCTTTGTTAGCACCCCGTAAGAAAACAGAACAAAGATCCCCAAGCTTATCACTCTATTGCTCACCAAACTCTTGATCTCACTCACACTTTCCATAAGTTCAGAGAATAAAAACTATAGCACTATCTCCATACTAATTTGCTTCCGAACCATAGTCTAATCCTATGCTTATATAGATGAAGCCATCAACTGCGAAGCCTGCTCGAGTCTTTATCCATTCAGTTGTGCTGCAATAGAAAATTGGGTAGGCTTGCAACTTCTCTAATAGATTTTCCCTCCAACTAAATGCTTAAGCTTGTAACTGATTTTGAGACACTAGCTTTACAGAAGGTATGAATGTGCCAGCCATGTTTGAGGGGTTTCTGATGGAGCTGAGGGATCTTGAAGAACTAGGGCATTTTGACAATGTCAATGTGGCACCTGGGTTCTGGGAAAGCAACCAATCATTGATTGCAAACTTAGCCAAAATGTCAAAGGGGGTTGTGACTCAAACAGAGGGGGAAGGAGGTTCACGGCTCAACCTTGAAGACGAGGATTACAAGGAGGACGATTCTATGTTGCAATGGATTGCAGAGGCAATATTAAAGGTTGACATGCAAGGAGGAGGAGGAGCAGGAGGAAGAGAGTGAAGAAGGAGCTGGTCCAAGCTATGTGCCAGAATATGATGAGGGAATAAATTGCTCTGATGCTGATAATGACACTGCTGGGCCCTCCTGCTTATCAATATTGTCAGTTTTAAAGAAGAAATTACTCTGCTCTTGCTTCTCATTCTGATTCTTCTGACTTCTTTTGCTAACTAACCTCCCTTTCTAGTTTCCATCCTATTCTGCCCTTCAATTGCCCATTTCATAAAATTGCTCTCCCAAAGTTATTTTCACAACCTTTTCACTATTCAGGTGAAGTAATTTATTCTTCTTTTAATTGTGTTTCTTGAAATTATGAGAAAATGTGATGAGAAAATCTTCATACTTTCCCCATATGATTTAAGTGTGTAAAAATGGAAGATATTTGGAAATGAGCATATAATCTAAAGATCATTTCATTTTTTTTCTAAGAATATTTTGCACAAAACCACTCCATGGCCAGCAGGGTCAAGATCACCATTTCTGTATTAGATTAATGGATGGCAACCTTGAGCACAAATTCAATTTACAAGGCATAATGTAGCCTAATGCAGAAGGCCTCAACTGCTATGAGCTATTGTATGTAGATAACTATTCAATAATCTTCCAAAATAAGCAGCAGACTTCTTCAACATAACTTCATCCATCATTGAAGTTCTCCACTCTGCCTTGGCATAGTCCTTTTTCTCTAATGCACAATGTTTATGGAGACCAAAGTTGCAATCTTAACAATATACAGTATGACCACATTGCAAACTGGTCCTTCACAACCACAACAAATATAATTCCTATAGCGAGCTAAAATATGGTATCGGAGTCTGTGATTTCTACCCAAAGTATGGTATTGGAGTGCTTGTTGATAAAGGCAAGGAATTGAGGATGCATGATATAATAGAGGACATGGGCAAAGAAGTTGTTAGGCAAAAGGCGCCATCAAAACTCGATATACACAGCAGATTATGGTTTCATCAAGATGTTATTGCAGTACTAATTGGACATCCAGTAAGATCCTTATTGTTATCTTCTTTCATTACCTACAATAATTATACTCTTCTGCATGTAAACTTGGCAGTATCTAAGTGATGTTGCTTCTACTATACTTGTTTTAGAGGGAAGTAGTATCATTGAAGGAATGATGATTTACCCCCTCAACAAGAGGAAATAGAGTGGAGTAGTACTGTCTTTGAGAAGATGGATACCTCACAGTTCCCATCATTAAAAATGTTCACTTTTCACCAGTACAATATTTAAGGTTGCTAACTTAATAATTTTGCAAGGAGATACGATAAGAATATTCCACATCTTAATAAAGAGAAGAGACAGAAAGGCGGTAGATTAAATTAGTTGATATGCAAATCCTTCATGTCATTCAAGTTGATCAAGTTAAAGCCTCGGTATCTCCTATCTTTATCATAGCAGCTGCAAAATCAGACTTCAGGTTGTAGGATTTTTGCTATATGTATTCACAGCACTGTCATAAAATGTAGAAGACTGTTTAGTTAGTGATTAGTTTCAAGTTAGTTACCTTGTTGCATTGTATATATAAGTTACATGGTTGGCCTTGGTGTAATCATATTTCTCATTTCAATCAATTCACGATTTTGTTTTTTTATCAATTATTTTCTTTGTCACATATTGTGCCTACCAGCACCAATGTAATGTAACAGCAAAAGTAGTGATACTTGAAATTCTTAAAGCCATGAATATTGTGTTGGTTTGAAGGTTACAGCAAATTGTATATATTTAACTAAACACGCTCGAGAAAGAAAGATTTCGTAACAAAAAAGAAAATGAAGATGAAAATGATGGATTAGTGCTCGTTTATATATAGGATATTTGGGTGTGCATGTTAGAATTTGTCACAGTCATGGCAATATCCGCTACAACGCGGTATAACGGTGCAAGAAGTATCTGGATTTGAAAATTCTGAACAAACCAATTCTCCTCTGGGTGCTAAGCTAGTTGACAAATGCCAGTTCACTGCAGGGTGTTCATTAAGGAGACTTTTCAACGTTTACTTTTTAATATATCTTAATACGGAAATGCATGAGAAAAGTCAAAATTACTTAACATGAACATTGCAGCAGGAGCATTGAAATATTTGCTCCCTTATGAAAAGTTTTAGCCACTGTACATGCATTCATGATTTCATGATATATGTTACGAGCAAAATTTCTCTCCACAATACTTAGTTTTGGGGTTGACCTTTTAAATACTGGACCGAATAAAAACTTCTAGTATTAGTACCATGTATTTAATTATCTAAGAAAAATTGAGCTACTTCATAGAATAAGTAAGCAAGAATATATTCATTATTTGATTTAAAATAAAGTGGATTATTACCTTAATTGACCTAGTACCTACCAAAGAATTTTCAAATTAATACACTACTATTTACTTACTTTACATATATGGTAAAAACTATGGTGTATCATCCATCAAAGTGGTGTAGTAGTGCACCACCCACATGACATATTGTGGGCCAATTATTTTGTCATGTGGGTCATTTGACTTTTCAACCCATGTTATATTTTTTTTAGCAGCCAAAATGTACTGTATTGCATTTGGTATTTGTGTATTTAATATTTTCATAATACATGGACGACAGATGGCCGATGGTGGTGGATGACGACTGCCGGCGACGGTGGATGGGGACTGCCGACAATGGTGACCGGTGGAGGCCGGTGGTGACCGACGGTGGTCTATTTTGAAAATACTATATACACAAATACCACATGCAAATACAGTATATTTTGACTGCTAAAAAAATACAACTTAATTGAAAAGTCAAATGTTCCACATGGTAAAATGATTGGCCCACAATCTGTCATGTGGGTGGTGCACCACTGCACCACTTTGATGGATGGTGCACCTTAGACAACACCTACATATGAAATCATTTTAAATTAATCTTGCAGAAATATTAATTTGCATATTGCAAAGATTGTTATTATTACAAAAAATAAATAAATACAGAAGTTCAAATATATGAAAATATTTGAACAATTAGTGGATATTTTTTTTGTCATGATATTGTATTATTGTCTCTCAAGCTTACAGATTTATTGTTGAGTTTTGGGGTTTTGACCAACTTACCTTTGTTTAGTTCTTTTATTTCTCTTATCACTGCCATTAGAGAAAAGTATTTGTTTTGGCAAAAGGCGTTTCCTCACTAGAAGTTCACAAAATAGTGTTTTCTGCTTTATATGACCTAGCCTTTGGTTGTAGGCTATCTCTATATTTATTTTATAATAACTTATAACACTCGCGTACATGCATTAAAATTTTAATTTGTGTTTGACCAAAAACGAAAAAAAATTATAAAACAAATAAAAGAGTTGGCCGAACAATGTGAAAAGGAAAATGATTAGCATATGCCTTAGAGGGTCCAAATTCAATTTGGATATGCATCACAATTTTAATTTTTATTGATGTTTTAAAATATTTATCAATTTAAGTTAGGAAAAAAATTGAGTTTTATTAGTCCATATTTATAGTTTGGCTTCACCCATACACAGAGAAACTTACTATTGAAAAATATCACTTGAGATACTTAATTAGTGTCTTGTTGGCCAAATTGAAGCACGAAATTGATGAAATTTAGATGAATATTTGCAAGTTTGTTAAATCAAGAACATAACAAGACAAGGAAAGCCGACACGGTCTCTTTCAACGAAGCTTAATAACAATAACAGGGTGTAATGTAGTAACTATGAAAGGTATGTGAAGTGCAACAAGCCGTATTCACAATTTACATGTATATGGATAGAAAAGGGAAAAGACAAAAAAAATTAAAAATATACCCTAATCAATGCAAATCCAAAGAACAAATAAAATTCAAAATTGAATTAATCTAACAAATTGCGTTGGTGGCTTTATATACTGGCTGGCTAATAGCTATAGAGAATTGGTCACATGGTCAACTCCGACGCGGTGGAGCAGATAATAGCGACCAATTCATTTGTTACTTTCTTATATAAATTGGGCACCACTCTGAGGTTACACCGTCAAGTATCAACACCAATTGTTCTCTTAGCTAATTTGTTTTGAAACAATATTTCTATCTGTGTTCCAAAATTCATCTTCGATTACAACATTCTTTAATTAAACATCAGTCCTTAAGCCATATATATAATGGATTTGGGGCAATTTAATATTACTTGTCTAGCTTTGGTGCTGTTGTTGTTAGGCACAGCATGCAATGCTCAACTTTCTGCTACATTTTATGACAATACATGCCCCAATGCACTTAGCACAATTAGAACTGTGATTAGAACTGCAGTCTCTAAGGAACGCCGCATGGCTGGGTCTCTCATTCGCCTCCATTTTCATGACTGCTTTGTACAGGTATTTCACTCACTCATTCATGTATATTACATATATGAATTTAAACATACATAAGTGCTTTTAATTAATTAAGCACCATGCATAATATTGAGCAATTATTAAACTAACTATATTGTGGCACCCTTTTTTTTTCAAAGGGTTGCGATGCATCAATCTTACTTGATGACAGCCCTACTTTTGAGAGCGAGAGGACTGCACTTCCTAACATCAACTCTGTAAGAGGTTTTAATGTCATTGATCAAGCTAAAACCGAGGTAGAGAAGGTTTGCCCTGGAGTTGTGTCATGTGCAGACATTCTAGCAGTTGCGGCACGTGATGCATCATTTGCTGTAAGTATATATGCACAATAATCTATAGATATGCTTGCCAGAGGGAAAGCTGGTAAAGCTAGGGCTTTAGGCCTCCGAAATATTTTTTTACTATCTATTTTAATAAAATGACTCATCTCTATCGGTGTGTCATACTCATCTCTCTCCTACTTTGTCCTTTCAATATTGTTTGCGATAAACTTGGTAAAAATATGCAATCAAAGGATATGTGTACTGATGTTGTTGTACAACAATTGAAAGGTCTTATTTCTTTTTTTGAAAAATATAGGGAAGAAGATTTGAAAATGCTTTTTGCCAAAGAAATTCCTATAGAAATGAATATAGAACCTAAGTTATGTGGAAGACGCGTACTATTCGCAAAAAAGAAACAATTTGATCAGATTATTGACAATGAAGTTGTAAAATCTCCTGAAGAATCATTTAAAGTTAATTATTTCTTGTACATTATAGATAAAACAATCACTTAATTTCAAAGTAGATTTGAACAATTTACAATGTATCAAGATGTATTTTTGGTTTTCTATTTAGCATTGAGAAATTAAGGTCATTGGATAATGAAAATTTAAAAGAAAATTGTCTTAACTTTAAGCATTCATTAAAACATAATGATAACTCTGATATTGATGGATTAATTTATTTACAGAACCAAAAATTTTAAGAGAAATTATACAAGTGGAAAATGATACACCAATTGACATATTTAATTATATAATAAGGTTTGATTTTTTTCCAAATACATATATCACTTATAGAATGATGTTAACTATTATCGTAATTGTTGCTTTGGCAGAAAGAAGTTTTTCAAAATTAAAATTAATACAAGGTTTAAATAATATTTTAGTCACCGCAAAGTTCATTTATTTGTGTTTTAGTCCATGTAAAATATTTTCTTAGGATTTCGTCCCTATAATTTCAAAAAACTTGTAAATAGTTGCAGTCGTTATCCCTGAGTACTAGAAATCATACCAGATGAAAAAAATTATCAATTTTAACCCTATCGACCTAACTATGAATTTTTTTTCTATTATCTAGCCAAAACTTGAAGCAAGTCGGACAAGAATAAGAAATTACCTCAGTACCCTTGAGTACTAGATATCATATAAAATGAAGGAATTTAGCAATTTTAACCATGGTCCATAATATATGATTTTGTTTCTATTTTCTTGCCAAATTTTATAGCAAGCCGGACAGTAAAATGAAATTAGCTCAGTACCCCTGAGTACTAGATAACAGAGAAAGATGACAGTAAGGACTATTTACAAAAATTTTGAGATTACGGGGACGAAATCCAAAGAAATTTTTTTTACAGGGATTAAAACCAAAATTGGTGAACTTTGTAGGGACCAAAAACTTATTTAAACCTTAATAAAATCTTATCTTGTTGCACCTCATTTTCCCAACATTTAAGATTGAAATCCGGGTTCGATTCCCGGCTGCTGAATTTTTTTCAGCTTCAAAAAAAAAAAAACTTATCTTAGATCGACAATGTCTCATTAAATTGACTAACTTTATTATCGATTGAAAAAGAATTGTTAAATGAAATCGATTACAATAATTTAATAAATGATTTTGTATCCCAAAAATCATGAAAAATAAACTTTAAATAAAAATATAATAATTTTATTAAAAAAAATTTAAAAAAAAAGACCTCACTTTAAAGTTCGCTTTAGACCTCCAAAAATGTTGGGTCGGCCCTGGATATATAAATAGTCAATATATAATTTAACATACAAAAACATATATATTATGACTTATGATTTTTTTTTTCTTGATCAGGTGGGTGGTCCATCATGGACTGTGAAGCTTGGACGAAGAGATTCTACTACCGCAAGCAAAAGTTTGGCTAATAGTGACCTTCCACTTTTTACTGACGATCTTCAAACTCTTATTTCTCGTTTCAGTAAGAAAAGACTTAGTGAAAGAGAAATGATTACTCTCTCAGGTAATTAATTAATTAAATTTCTAATACTTTAAAGCGGAATAAAGATATGTTGTCTCATTAATTTTATTGTCACGTATCATCCTCATCAATATTATCTTGCCACATAGATTAAAAATTTATAGTGAAATATGTGGCAACGTTATATTGATAAGAATAAGATATGTGACAGCAAAATGGGCAACAACAAAAATCTTCAACTCCAAACATAAATTTTATCTATTTATGAACCTTAAGTGTATGATAATTAAAGAAAATAATTTTACTTAATGCGTGCAGGTGCGCACACACTTGGACAAGCTCAATGCTTCACATTTCGTGGCAGGATATACAATAATGGCAGTGACATAGATGCTGGATTTGCTAGCACTCGCCAACGTGGTTGTCCATCCTTGAGTAATGTTGAGAATGATAAGAAGTTAGCATCATTAGACTTGGTTACGCCTAATTCTTTTGACAACAACTACTACAAGAATTTAATTCAGAAGAAGGGTCTTCTTCAATCAGATCAAGTTTTGTTTAGTGGAGGATCTACGGATTCTATTGTGTCTGAATATAGCAACAATCCTACAACATTCAAGTCTGATTTTGCAGCTGCTATGATAAAGATGGGAGATATTGAACCTTTAACTGGATCAGCTGGAATAATAAGAAAAATTTGCAGTGCTATTAACTAATTAAATTAATTCTTGAGCTAAATTGCCAGAAATTTCACAGATTCTATTTGTATTCTGCCTAATAATTAAGTGTTAAAATATTCATTTAATTGTATGTAGTGTCTCTGCTACGTTGATCAAGAAATTGTTATTAAATTTGGTTTGTTTCCCAACATTTATTTGTTCCAGGAATATAAAGTTTTG
The DNA here is from genome assembly GCA_030762895.1 of Sophora flavescens. Lineage (NCBI taxonomy): Eukaryota > Viridiplantae > Streptophyta > Magnoliopsida > Fabales > Fabaceae > Sophora > Sophora flavescens. Next base: position 11,234,947 of record CM061063.1, read on the forward strand.
GTTTCAAATTCCGCATGTATTTAATTTAGTTTATGTTCTGAATAGAAGATATGAGAAAGAAATATATATTAGAATGTTTCAATATATATTCTTTGTGCATGTTATGGCCATCAAAGGTTCAAGAACTAGATTGCAAGCCATGTATGGACAGAGTCTACCACTATTGATGGCCACAATGTGGTCACATATAATGTCAAAACCACGTTGTTTCGTTTTCAATCGGTTGCTTGCGCCTTCTTTTGTTGTTCCTCTCAATTTCACGAGTGTTCTCCCAATGCAAGTGAAGCAATGGTTATTACTTTTTCACTTAAACTATATTCTTATATTAATTAAGACAATCATTAACTTAATAGTTTTACTAAAAACTAAAACTATACACTATCTTAAGGGATTAATTGAAGTTTCTGTAAAGCATGCATGTCTAACCTATTCCCTAGGCATAATTAAAAAGATAAAAAAAAAGTTGGATGCCTCATTAATCATATAAAAAATTGAATTAACTAGATATTTGTATGTGATTAACCAAATATTTATATGATTATGGAAAATAAGCTACATATAACCCATTAACCATGTAATGAACTGAATTAACCAAAAATTACACATGATTAACTAGGTGTCAACTTTGGGTGTGCCGCTATCATAACCGATAAATATTGGATGGAGTAAAGGCACCGGTTAAGAATCTAAAAAAGAAATTTTGCATTGGGAATTGGTGTAGGGCACTCTTTAAGGAATCAAAAAAAGAAAGTTTACATTAGGGATTTGTGTATTTATCTTTTGAAAAAGTGAAATGGTTGGTTTTTCGATAAAAACTTATTTTTCTTGATTCGTTAAAGAGTACCCTAAGGACACTCGTTAGCATGATCTTTTCATATTTTAAAGAGTACGTATTGAACTTAGATTTCCAATGCTTTTTTAGCATGACCCATATTGGATAATAAGATTAGCTTCTCAAAGAAGCTTGAATATTAAATTATTACTCCCTCCGATCTATTTCTATGGTAATTTAAGGTTTCTACATACAGATTAAGAAAGCATTAATTTGTTTACATTTGTACCAAATTATCCTTATTTATAATATCATTAATTATTTACACAATCTAATCATATTTACTCCACATTCCACTTGTCATTAATAAGCACTCGGAATGTGCACATTTATTGGTAAAAAAAAAGTATATTCATATGACTTTTGCTTTGGAACAAGTATTAGTATTTATTGTTGAATTTAAGTAGGAAATGGTGATTGAATTTAAGTAGGGAATATATGGATATATATGGGAAAAAATTTATCAAATGTATCTTGGGTTTGTAAAAAACTCATTGTTTTGAAAAAAAACAAAAAAACTAAATTTAGTATAGAAATTGATGGGAGAGAGTAATATCGAAGCTCTCTCTCAAGCTTTGTGAAAAGTGAAGAAAAAGAGAAGTTTAATGAAAAGTGAAACTTGGGAATGAACTTTAGTTAATAAAAAACTAAAGTACTTGTCAAAAAAAAAAAACTAATGTAATTAATTTGGGGAAAGATGAACAATTTTGGATATTAAAGGGGTTTTTGTTAAAATTGATAGCAATAATTATGACAGTATAAATGAAATTCTAAAGTCTAATTACTTAAATATGATTTTAAAAATAATAATAATATATAATAATTATAATTATCTAATTTACCAAATTGTCCCTATTTTGACCGGGACAAAGAAACATTCAGCACGATTCACGGTTTGGATTAAATAATGTCACACGACAAGTATCTTAAGCTTCATACAGCTGCAGCATGGTATCATCGCCCCTCAAATATAGCATACACATTGGCACGTCAAAACGTGGGAACCTCTTACTACTAGTGTCTCGCTTGTCAACCCCAACGTGATGGCTACCACATAATCATAAACTCTTTATTTATTTCTTCTTCTTGTTATATATAAGAACTTGCATATTGCAATGCATGCATAAGGGAAACCTTAATCAATATATTTGGTCACATTGAGGCTGCAAAATTAAGCATCATATGAAGAACGTGAACATCTTTTTGTGCATGCTTCTCATAGCACTGGTGGTGCAACTAGGGGCAAGTCTACCCACGGGCTTCAACTATGGTGATGCCCTTGATAAGAGCTTGATGTTCTTTGAAGCACAAAGGTCAGGTAAATTACCATTGCAGCAGCGTGTCAAGTGGCGTGGTCATTCTGCTCTCAACGATGGATTTCAGCAAGGAGTGAGTTCCCATGTGAAACCCTCTTAATTAATATTGATAGATAAATGCTAATCAGTAACCTACAGATATTATACAAAGATAAAAGTTATGTACTGAGAAGTGACTTATTCCATTTTTTCAAAGTCTTAAATTAAAATTCTCAATACAAAATTTCTATTTTTTATTCTTTAATTAATGACATTGGTTAGCAAGACTCATATAGATATTTAATAATGAATATAATCTTTGAAGACAGGACATAATAAAAACAGCACCACAGTTTTATAATTATTTTTTATAAACAAGAAATGAAATGAAACAGAAAAAGTGAAAACAAAGCAAAACCCTAAATTGTAGTGTTAGTTTAACTTGAGCTATTCATGGAGTTTCCGGGTGTTCATGTTTATGGTTGTGTTGTCAGGTAGACCTAGTGGGTGGGTATTATGATGCAGGAGATCATGTGAAGTTTGGGCTGCCAATGGCTTACAGTGTGACAATGCTTGCATGGGGAGCCATTGAATTCAGGAAGGAAATCACAGACTTAAACCAAATGGGTCAAACATTATGGGCAATTAAATGGGGAACTGATTACTTCATCAAAGCACATCCTCAGCCAAATGTTCTTTGGGGACAGGTAAATTAAGCTACTGCAACTGACATAAACTGAGTTCTATTGTTCGGTCACCAATTTCATCTTCCTAAATTATTATAGTACTGTATACAAGTTTGTTTTCTTCTTAAGACCACAATTAGTTTTTTAATTTTATTTGACAGTTATATTTTAATTATTAATTAATCTGCTTCAAATCTATCATTTGTGGTTTAACAAATTAATTTGGTGTGAAGAATTTGATGAACAAATCAGATGTTGCTCTTCAAAAGTATTATTACCAGGAAAATATTTGTTTGCCAGATTGAGTTGGGATTGTTATTGACTGTTTTGACTTATCCAACAACCACCCTTAAATTTTGGTAAAATTTGCTGAATTCTGTCAAAATTTTTATTTATTGTATTAATTTACTGTTATTACAATGGTTGGATGTTAAGCATGGTAATGGTATAGTAAGATTATGCTTTGCTATGAGAAATTTCAGGTGGGTGATGGGGCTTCTGATCATTACTGCTGGGAGCGTGCTGAAGACATGACAACTTCAAGAACTGCCTACAAAATTGATGAAGAACACCCTGGTTCTGATCTTGCAGGTGAAACTGCAGCTGCACTGGCTGCAGCAGCCATAGCTTTCAAGCCCTACAACTCTTCTTACTCTAGTCTCTTGCTAGTTCATGCAAAACAGGTCAGCAACTCAAACTGATTAAAAAAATCACTTATAGCATGTCATGACATTTTAAAGAAACTAAAATTAATAATTTCAAAATGAGGACTACAAATCCCAAAACATAACATGATATACAATTCTCACTCATCAAAGGTTGAGTAATATACAGAAAACTTTGCAATAGTTTATACTCAAGGGAGTAGTTATTGATATTCTTCTATCTGTTGCATGCAGCTATTCACATTTGCAGATAGGTTCAGAGGTCTATATGATGACTCCATTTATAGTGCTCAGGAATTCTATACTTCTTCTGGTTACTCAGTGAGTAAACATCTCTCTATTCTTTCTTTAGTCCTATTTGTATCTAACAACATCTAAAAAACAAATGCTCCTATGAAGGATGAATTGTTATGGGCTGCTGCTTGGTTGCATCAAGCAACTGGCGAAGAGTACTACCTAAAGTATGTAGCGGACAATGCTATGTATATGGGTGGAACTGGTTGGGCAGTGAAAGAGTTCTCTTGGGACAACAAATATGCTGGTGTGCAGATCCTCCTATCAAAAGTAATAACCATAATATTTATTTTTCCCAATTTGCTAGCCATTTAATTAAAATCCATAACATGTTAGGAATTATCATTGTCTTCTGAAATGATATAGTTAAACTTGAAGGTGATATAATTAGAATTTAACTTTGATATATTTTCAATGTAAAGTTTTTATCCCACTAGCAAATCATATATGCGCATATGTGGCTTTTGAAATAATTATTATAAACGTCAAATATTTTTAATGACATGATTATATATGTTTGGTTAATGGTGAAAATAGAAGTTAAATCCATGACGGTGAATCCATAAATTTGTATATAAGGAAATCGAATGTGCAATTATAGCTATAATTCAGATGGACATTGTGCAGGACAATTTGTGCCTCCCCAAAGCTGAGTCCATTTGTTCATTGCAATGCTGTGGCTAAAACTTTATTACATATTACCAGTTATAGTTCAAAACATGCAATAAATGGTCGAATCCAATTTGCAGGTATTACTAGAAGGAAAGGCTGGTTCTTACGCCTCAACACTCGAGCAATACCAGGCCAAGGCAAATTATTTTGCCTGCGCTTGCTTGCAAAAGAATGATGATTACAATGTCCAGAAAACTCCAGGTCAGTGGCTAAAGTGGAACATCAATTTAACAATCAATTTCAACTCCTTTCCAAGTGGACTGCACCTTAAAGAGACATTCATAGAAAAGTGTAATCGTTTCATCTTATATCTTCTCTTGTTCACTGCTTATTAGGTGGCTTAGTATACGTGCGTGAATGGAACAACATGCAGTATGTTTCTTCTGCTGCATTTCTTTTAGCTGTTTATTCTGATTATCTCTCAGTAGCAAAAACCCAGCTCAGCTGTCCAGAGGGGCAAATTCAGTCTCAGGAGCTTCTCAATTTTGCAAAGTCACAGGTATACATCTTGATGCGCCTTATACCAAAGGAGAAAGAAAAGGAGGGCAGAGTCTGTAGCCTGTGAATTCAGTTCTGATTGTTCTTTTCTTGCTGCTTTTATTGTTCATTCTTCTCTATTTCTGTGTTGCTGAGCAGAAACTTGTTTCTGTATAGGAGAGTTTTCTCCTTGAGTTTTATTATTATTTTCAATATTATTCCAGTATCTATCATATCTATTCTATTGGATTCTATCATTCATATCCCTTGCTGATCATGTGTAATGGTCCACTGTATAATCTAGTAAAACTGAAACTCTGAATTTTGGTTGACACAGGCTGACTATATCCTAGGTAAAAACCCCAAGGATATGAGCTACTTGGTTGGATATGGACCAAATTATCCTGTTCATGTTCACCATAGAGGTGCTTCCATTGCTTCAGTCTTTGCTCTTCACTCTGATGTTGGCTGCATCCAAGGATTTGAGACATGGTATCACCGCCCTGAGCCGAATCCTAATGTCATCTGTGGTGGCCTTGTGGGAGGTCCAGATAAAAATGATGACTTCTCTGATGACAGATCCAATTATGAACAAACTGAGCCTACACTTTCAGGCAATGCTCCTCTTGTAGGCATCTTTGCTAAACTGCAGAGTTTATATGGTAATATGGGTGAGCCATAATTTTAATTCTGCACTAATCTGCTCTGTCCTCTATGATGCCTCAATCACTTTTCTCTTACTTGTCACAGGTTCCTACAAAAATGAACCACCACTGCCTAAGCAAAAAACACCAAGTGAGTAATATAGTCAAAATAGATAAACTAGGACAAAATCCAAGGAAGGATCTAAACTTTGTTCTAAATTCTGAAACTTTCTGCTCATATAGCCTTTGCTCTACTAATACATGAAAACATCTATTGGCTTGACAGGTACAGATACATGGAAAACACTGGCACCTAAAACATCAGAAGGTGAGATCTTTATAGGCTTTCAATCTCATTGCTTTCCAATTTTATTTTTTTGTTTTTTCAATGCAAACACTGACTGAACAATGTTAAGGTTCAGTTGCAAGTGCACCAGTTGAATTCCTTCACTCAATTTCTACCTCATGGACTATTGGAGCTACAACATATTACCGCCACAAGGTGATAATCAAGAACACTTCTTTGAAGCCAATCTCAGATCTTAAGTTGGTGATTGAGAATCTCTCAGGCTCCTTATGGGGTCTCTCTCCAACAAAAGAGAAGAACACCTATGAACTTCCCCAATGGCTCAAGATCTTGAATCCTGGCTCAGAGTGTACATTTGTTTATGTTCAAGGCGGACCCCAGGCAAAAATCACAATTCAAAGCTTCCACTAATCATTTTGATAGAGGGGTGGGAGTCAAAAGTACATCTGTTATCCTAAGAGACCACAATAAGCCTTTTTCTTTTTCACACAGATGCAATTTGACAGTTAAAATCATGTCACTTCATGATTGTAATATTGTATTATCAACTTGTTAATTCATACCTTACTACCCACACTTATAATAGTAAAATATCAGTCTCAAGCTTCCTTCCCAATAAAATAATTATCAAAATATAAATGATATCCTAAAAAAAATATATGAAATTTGTGCCAATTCATCATTTTTCGACCGACTCTCACAGCTTTATAAAATACCCTCAGGACTAGATCCTCTCGTGTTCAGCTCCCCAAGTTATTTATGATGATGATCTTGGTACCCAAGAATCTCCCAATGTATTAATGATGTGCACTACTTTTATATAAGACATCTCTCTCTCTCTAACCTTGGGGCAAAACCATGAAGACAATAATATAATGTAGTCGGACATGGAGTGCTTATACAAGGAAAAATTATAGTTGACTTCCAAGAGTATTCAGACGGAATGTCACAATCAATTGGTTGATGGGACGGAGATTGAAAAATCAATGTGACGGTTCAGAAAGTTTCCAATGAGGAAACTGACAATTTTTCATCAAGAGAGAATCTTTAATATACAAAATGAGTTAAATTTTACGTGGGTGTGCTTTATAATATTATTACATGAATTATGTTATTTGAACATTAACATTTACGAAACAAAGTGAACACCATACCGTGTTCCTCATTATGATGTTCAAAAAATATTCCTCTTGTTACATATAGGGTGATGCCTCACCCCAAAACATAATGTACCCAAATTAGATAAGTCCTCATGGAAGCATCCTTTTAGGTCACTGACATTACTGTGGAAGTAAAATATGGATTTTCATTCTTGCGGAAATTCTACCAAAGGGAGGACTTAGTCGCATAAGATATGCGAGTTAAAAAGTAATTTCATGCAGATCGGTTAAAACGTAGGGATATACTTTTATTCCTAATTAGAGCATAATCGATGCAAACATTCTTACATTCATAAATCATAATCATATGAGCTGCACTTCTGAGCACGTTATTACAGATGGTAAGGTTCAAAGTTGAGAGGAAAATAGCCTACAAAAATGAAAAGCAAAGCAAACACTCAAAAGGGGAAGCCGCTAACATCCCTGCTATGCTAATTCGGGTGAGACTTGGTTTTGTGTGGTAGCTACCAATTAATGCTGGTCCTTGGGAATGTCAAGGTCCTTAAATATTGGACTGTCAACTCCAACACCCATAGCATTCAGACCATTGTCAACATATAGAACAGTACCAGTTATAGCAGATGCCAAAGGTGATGCCAAGAAGGCAGCTGCATTGCCCACCTCCTCTGTTACACGAGATTTTAAACTCAGTTGTGCATGCAAATAATCATAGATAGATAGTGGAAATGGTACATTACAACTTTACAAGGAATAATCCTGATGGAAACATTCATTATTACCTGCTGACAGTTCTTTCTGTAGGGGTGCATTGGCTAGTGAATAATCGATCATCATATCGATGAATCCAATTGCTTTTGCAGCACGACTTCTCAGCGGACCTATGAATCAACACGTTCATGAAAAGAACTAAACTCGTCAACATTTATAAACACACAAGGCCCTGGCATTTGTTTATCAGGTATAAGATATCTATCCCATCAGATACAGATAGAATCATGCACATCCATGGGATATGGGATAAAAGATACAAAACCTTCAGACTATGCCTGTTTAAACAAAATGCCATAGAGAAAGCAAGACGCCCTATTGTCTTTAAAGTTAAGAAATTAAAGCAAATGAGGGCCCTGTTAAAACAGACAGGAGAACATCAGAGAAATGCAGTAACTTTCTAGATTTAAAGAGAAGCCACCATTACCAGCAGATATAGTATTGACTCTAATTTTGCGCTTTCTACCCGCTTCAAAAGCAAGCACCTGAGAAAGCATAAAATGTCATAATTTTAGCATCTAATGACAAGGAAAAGAACTAACGACAGAAAATGAAAGCACATCTAAGTTAGCCTGTGAGATGGTGTGAGTTCATAAAAAAGTTGAAAGCTTACTCGTGTATCACTTTCCAGTGCAGCTTTTGCAGAACTCATACCACCACCATAACTGTTTATCAAATGTTCACAAATATTGTCAGTCTATCATTATGAAACTTAACTATAATAAGTACTCCCTCCGGTCCTTATTATAAGAGGCAAATGACTACTTTTTTGGGTCCAAAATATAAAAGACATGCATGTATTTTGACAAATATTAAATGTTCATTTCCAATTTTACCCTTATTTATAATAGAGTTTATATTTACGAGACAGTGCAACTTTCAATACAAGTAGGATTGTTCATTAATTATTAGAAGGGGTAATTTTGAAAATTTATATGAATATTAATTACAAATAGTTTATTTCAATGCATTTCCTTGGTCTGTGTGTTTTAGGATTTTGCCTCTTATATATAGGACCAAAGGTAGTATTCTTTAAGGCATAACTAACACACCCAGGAATGATCCTCTCCGAAGCAATGTATGTGAGAGAGATTGAAGATCCACCTACAAACAAATGATAAAGGTATGATCAAATGGCAAACCATAGCAAAAAGCAATGTAATGGAAGCCCTATTAGGTAAATGGTACATGCCTGGGTTCAAGATTGGAAGGAAATGCTTGAGCAAAGAAATATATGAATAACTAGAAGCAGATAATGCAGCAAGATATCCATTCCGAGATGTCTCCAACAATGGTTTGGTCACCTATAATGGAATTAACTGCTTATTAAAGCCAGAGACCAGAGGCATAAAGAAACTTTAATACTTATTCTGTATTTACCATACCTCTGGTCCATTGGCAAGTGAGTGCACAAGGATGTCTATGCTGCCAAAGTCTTCCTTAACAGATTCAGCAACTTCCTAAAGAGCAAAACAATGAACAAAAGGTATAACAACGCTAGTCTTATGCAGTCAGGCAGGACAGCTTGAGAAATGGTTCATATTCATAAAGTAAACAAGTAAATACTAGGCTTAATACTTCATTAGAGTGCTTGGGTTCTTCAACACCCAGAAAGAAAATACCCCTATGCTTAAATACTCAAATGAAAAAAACATCTACTAGTAATGAATAATATCTCTACTCAAGGCTGGAAAACTGACTTATAAAAAATAAGTATAAATACCTGAACTGTCCACTTAGCGGATCCAGCATAGCGCTTGTTTGTTTTTATCTGTACCATTAAGAAAACCACAAACAAGGAAGCAATATGAGGATATGAATGATGTCATGCGTGTACTTTGCAACTTTCATATTAAATTAAAACAAAAAAGAACTATGTATAGCGTATTTACATCTTCTGGTACATCATCGAGGTTGTCAAAAACTGCATCCAATGGATAAACTTTCGTAATCTCCATCAATGAACCATCTGGCAATCTGGAAAACAGAGTTTCTTATTAACAGGTCATCACATGTAACAAAAAAATCAATAGCAGACAGAAGTATTTAACATCTTACATGCGTGAGTCATCAAATTTTCCACGTCGTAGGCTGGACTCAAAAATATTGAGAGCCTACAGAAAAAGTTCACATTAGTAGATGTATCACTATAAAAAGACTGGAACACATGGGAGGAGAAATCCAAAAATAACAGACAGAAGAACCCGACAATTTTGCATATTGACTGAGGTATATTTTTTTATTCAAAATTAATAAAAAAAACTTACAGGTACCCATGTGCCAACAAGAATTTCAGCTCCTGCAGCAGCAAGAGATTTTGCAATTGCCCATCCATATCCATTGTCGTCAGCCACACCAGCAATAAAAGCCCTTTTACCTACAATATAATGCTATTTTCAGTAGAGCATATTTATTCCTATAATCTGTAACAAAATATATGACAACATGACCAACAAACTTTTGACAGTTAATATGATCGAAAACTCAGTTTCGAGGAATTTATCTACAAAAAGAAATAAATCTAGCTATTTGTATACTGTATGTAATATTTCAAGGGGCCTCAGTTGCAAATGCCGCCTTTCAAAAGTTTCTACAGCCAAATTAAGCATCAGTTCTCAAGTGGCTTAAGGATACATGTTTCATTCTGTATGCTGGCTGGCTTGCATCTCAGAACAGTATACTTTTCATTGGTTATAGTTAAAGGGGAATGAGAAGGTTAAGTTGTCAGAATATAAGACTTCCCCTAAACAGTAATTAGACATCATTAATACATGCATGTAAATCAAAACAAAATATTCTCGAGGAGAACATGAAAATTAACCTTTCAAATCAATTGGCAATCCTGAGACTGGATTTTTGCACTAGACTCGGACATTGCTTTTGTAACAATTCCGTCAGATTTCATGGAAAATGATGTAAAGCCCCGCTGGAAAGGTTGCACTGATGCAACATGACTCACACTAGCCAGTTTGTTCCATGATCCCACCTTGGACTTGCCACCAAGAACCACAGTGCCTGCATCTGCAAGCCTTTGTGATGAAGGAATGCATGATCTTGACATTGCAAATTGCAAGCCAGAAAATGATGTTGTCGCCATCTGCAATGAGCGTACTATGGCAGAATACACCCTGAATCTGCATAAGGAAACTAGCATCAATACCTTAAAAACACTATAGAATAGACTTTATTGATTTCTCTTCTTTCAAATCCAATACTCAAACATGGAAATAGAGAAAGAGAAACGTGAAGTTCCAGTTACCAACGGCTTGATAAAAAAGGCTCGACAATTGAGGATGTTTAAGTGGTTACTCAATCAAATAAATTCATTGTAAAGATCAAACTTTTCAGCAAGCAGTAGCGGTTTGGAGTAAAATTAACAAGCAAAGGAATATTAAATTTACTGCTTAGATGGTTAAATTTGTCCCAATCCCAGATTTTGGAAGTCATAAAGAATAAATATACAAAAAATTAACTGATTCAATAGTCCATCATTACTTCTCTGAATTTCACAAATCCAAGCTAAAAATTTATTTCAAGTATTTTAACAGGAAAAACAATTAAACTACTAGAACAAACCAATGCCAGCCCAAAAGAACAAACCATTCTAAATCATAGGAAATCAATTGCTACAATGGGGCATTAAAAAACTAAACTACTACCCATGTGTCCAAAACAAGTAAAACGATAGGAAAATAATTCATTTTCAAAAGCTGTCTAATGAATGCTAAAACCTTTTCAGCATCATCCCATAATATTAGCAATCTAAACATCTTTCTACAACTATGAAAATCATCGGGAAAATATACAAATTTTGGAGTGTTCACCCAACTATTAGTCAAATCATTTCAAAATACCCAGTTTTCACTATAAGGTAACTGAACCATTGTACCAGTGAAGCTTGGTTCAGTACACGATGAAGCAGAATGCACCTCGAGTCGGTAAAAAGAACAAAACTTTAGTTCATACTATGTAGATCAAAGATAAACCCAGGATCTTTCTTTTTTTTATGAAACCCAGGATCTTTCTTATGCAGAAAAGTTAAATCTACATTTTTGAGTAAAACCCAGAAACACGTTAAGATGAAAATGCAGTAATTCAACAAGGAAAAGACATTAACCCAAGAAAGACAATGTGGGTGTTGCCTGTTGGGAAGTAAAAGCGCGAAAGTGAGGAGAAAAAGAGAACTTGGAAATAGTTCTGGAAATGCAATGAGGGTTTTGTGAGGAAGGTGTTAGTGTTACCTCGTTGTTATGTTATGATTTATGAATGAGGATTGTGTTGGGTGGGAAAATGAAGAAGGACGGATAGATAGAGATAGAGTTATTGAGAGTGGGGTGAGTTTAGTTTGGTTTGCTTGTTGGATGGTTTCGATGAGAACGATGTACGATGCTGAGTGAGTGTGAAGCAGCCGCTGAAGGGGTTTATGTTTGACTTTGGAAATGTCGAAATGGGAGGTTAAGGTTTCATTGCACGTGTTACCGGCACGTGCGCTCTCATCACATCATGGCGGCAATTGGCAAAGCCATTAGCGAACTAGATCCTCTCCGTTAGTTGGAGAAAATACACGGTTCCAATCCCTTCAATCTCGGTTGTAATGATCAATAGTTGCAAATTATTCATATTTGTTTTATTATTTAAATAAATCAGAAATGAAAATGAAAAACAATTTCTCTCCCTCTCCCCCCAATCCATTCCACGGTCCTCCCACCTTCTCCACGAAATTCATGACCCTCCTTGGTTATGCACCATCAGATTTAACCACAATGTTTGGGTTGTTCTTGATGTAGTTACCAAGGTTCAATTTTTTTGTATAGCAACTGTTATGGAGTTTTATATGCCAATGTAAACCATGTATATTAATGAAAGATGAATTTTCTGATCTCGTGTAATTGGAATCTGATGCTGTGTGAAATTGGAAAGATGGATTTTATGATCTCTTTTCTTTCTTGAACATTATGCAAAGTTGTGCTCATATCGCCTCTCCTATAACAAATATATTATGAAAATAGCATAAAAAAGATGGATTTTATGCTTTGCAATTCACAACAACAACAAAGCCTAAAAGTAAAAATACAATAAATGGTCCAGTTATAGTATACTGTGGTATGGTTATAGTTTACTGTTAGAGCATACTCAAAGTCCATTTCCGAGACTGCAGTAATTTAAGGGAATCTGTTAGAGCATACCCAAAGTCTATGACTTATGGTATATTGTGTTGAGATTATAGGTCATAATTGACAGTAGCATAAAAAAAGGTTTTACCTAAAATTTAAGGGACTCTACAGTAATTCATAATTGTGCTCATATTGCCTTTCCTATAACGAATATATTATGACAATAGCATAAAAAAAGGTATTCCATTGATAAATTCGAACAGAGACAGTAACCACAAGTAAGCAAAAATGTGGAATGAACCGGTACAAAAAAAAATGTGTCCACTATGTAAGCTGTATCTATTCCCAAAAAAAATTACAAAATGTGTCCACTATAAAAGCAATACCTATTCCCCAAATAAACCAAAACATGCATTATACAAAAAAAAAAAAAAACACAACAGGTATATCTACATACCCGAAACAAATCCAACCCCAAAAAATGTGTCCAATGTCTAAAAGAAGTTGTACATCCCCAATACATTATAGTTCTCAGATTTAGGTTGACCGTGTCATTTGGATTATAGTCCCGTGTAGACTTGCATTCAAAACTTGGCTTCCACTTCCATTCCCAATTTGTTGCATACCTTCACTTGTTGCTCTAGATTGTTCCTACTTAGTTGATAGTATAAGTAACATGTATTGTTTTTTTAAAAAAAATAAGTAACATATATCATAAATATGAGATGATAGCAATAAAGTAAGGAGTAAATTACCAAATTTTTTTAGCCTTTTGCTTTTTCTATAATAGGTATCCCTTTCTCTTTCTAGCCAATTTCTCAACCCATGATTTAGGCCTTTTTTTACTCTTATATGAACAATATCGCTTCTTTATGCCTTTAGCCCCACCAACATCAATAGAGTCCACATTGTTTTCAATTTCGCTACTTCTAATTGATATAGATACATGACGCATTCACTAGTGGAAAAAAGCCTTTCTATAGCGGTTGAAAAAGACTTTCTACAACGGTTGACCAACCGTTGTATATACGCTCGATATAGAAAGTAGGGACTTTCTACAACGGTTGTCCAACCGTTGTAGAAAGTATATTTCTATATCAGTTGAAGACACAACCGTTGTAGAAAGTCTGATTTCTACATCCCAAATGTGAATTCTGGTGGACTTTCTACATCGGCTGTTTTGACCAGCCAATGTAGAAAGTGCGCTTCTTGGTTACTGGTGTGGATTTTCTACTACGGTTAAGGTCACAACCGTTGTAGAAAGTCTTGTATTTTTTTTAACTCATTTGTTTCTTCCCTCACTTTCTTTCCCTGTTTTCATTCAGTTTTTAGTACACATCCAAAATCAACAACACAAAATCAACAAAAACTCAACAATTAACATTAACATCCATATATATAATTCAATATCCATATATATAATTAACCAGTACTAATCTAGCTATATCAACAAAAAAACTAAACTTATATGAATGTCAAACTAAATATATCTATGATACGAATGCTCCTTCATGTCCTCAATTTCATCATCAGATAATGATTCCTTGATGTCCTTGATGGGCAACAATCATTTGCCCTAGCTTCCCGAACCACAGCCTGCATATTGAGGTTTCTAATCATTTTTATCCTCACAACCATAAAACATCCTCTTTTAAGAAATAAATAATGACAATATTGTTAGTTTGAAGTTTGAACTAATTATTCTAATTATAATGACACATTTCACAATATGATTATTATGATTGCTGCAGTGCTTTCCTGATTTAAGACTTTTACTTATCATGGTTCATGAATGAAGTTAAAACATCATGAGTGGATATTAAAGATCCCACTTGCAAATCATCTTCACCTATTAAAAGATGGTTTTTTAAAGATGTGATTTAGACCAAATGGAGGTTGTTCCTTAACTTTTTCAGAAAGAGAAAAAGAAAGAGAAAACCCAATTATCTAAAGTGGCTAAAAGAATATGAAAAATAAACAAGCACGTCCGACAAACCTTGAGCTAAGAAATCACTCTGGACATCTCCATCATAGTTTTTGCATGCCCATACATAGCTTCCTTTGTAACACCTCAAGATCCACCTTGATGTTTATATGTGTTAGTTATGGCGCATATATATGTGTGTGTGTGTGTGTGTGTGTGTGTGTGTGTGTGTGTTTGATATTTATATATATGTATATATATTATTGCATATGATAATATGTATATCAATATATGATTATTTGCTTTAATATGACATTGTGTCTCTTAATGTTTGATTTTATATGTTAATATATGATATGTGATTTTATTAATAATATGCTATTAAGAATGATATGATAAGATATCGTGTGATTTAGTATTTAAATAGAGATAGTGTTATTCTTAGGTTTTAGCCCCTCAACCAATCAGATTTGAGTCCTTATCAATATAGGATCATCCTCATTTTGTTTATACCTTAAGATCTTATCATAATCTCCCAAGGATCCTATCTAGGAATAACTACCAAATATGTCCCCAAACTTTCATCGAACGTTTGACCATCTTAGAGTCCGATTTAGTATTCAATCATTAGACATTAATTTGTAGATTTTTCTCCGAGCTTTCTAACTACAACAATAACGCCTCAATCAGACACTTGTAGCCCTAGTTATGGTCAAAATACCGAACTGTATATAGTTTGGGCTGAAATAGGAACCCGTTATGACCCAAACTCATATATATCATTATACTCGACCTAAACCTAGTTTAAACGACCCCAATAATCAGAAAACTGCCTCCCTCCTTCCTCTTTGAATCCTTATGGTTTTTCTCCCTAAAACTCTTTCAAGGGAACCCGTTCTTACACCGTTCTTCACTACTTCTTGATAGGAGAACATCGCTACGAATAGGGTTCATTGTGCTTCATGTTTGGGACTTTAGAAAAGGTAAAATTTGTGCACGTTGTCCCTTGTGTTCTTTCTTTCAAGTTCTTGATCTTTTCCTTTTAATTTCTTGATCTTAGAATTGAACCACAGTGTCTCTTTGTCGTTTTTTAGTTTGTAGACAAGCGCTAGCTAGACAGGACCCAAGTAGATCTTCTTTCTCTCTTTTGAATCGTGATCTCTATTCCAGGTATGGGGAGAAGGGTAGTGTATTCATAGGCTTGGGGTTACTGTAAAGTAAAGGGGTTCCCATAACCCCGTGTTGTTTTATGTGTATGAATGAATAACATGTTAAATTGTATTATCTGGTGATGGTATGTTCTTTGCTATTTTGGTATGTTATTTGTATGTGTTCCATGTTCATGACATGTTGTTAATATTTATCTTGGTTGCCTTAATATGAACATGATAGTATGATGATTGTCGTTGTTATTACGATGTTGGTTGTTGATGTTATGTTGGTTGTATAGTTGATGCTATGACTGTTGAGTTGATGGTTAAAATGTTAAAAACCTTAATTGGTTAAATTAGGTTCTAAAATGAGTTAGAGATTAATAGGTTTAAACACCCTAAAAATTGGTTAAGGAACTGTGTTGAGACTCTGCCCAGAACAGTTGAGCACGACCCTGCTGAACAGGGTGTTGTTTTGGCTTCAACGACTCAAGAGGGGGGGTGAATTGAGTTTTCAAAGAAAATATTTCCCTCTTAAAACTTTTTCACAAAGCTTTATAAATCAGAGTTGCGGATTTGTGTTCTCAGGATCTTTTATAAAATCGATGAAGGGTTTTTACAAAATCTCGAATAGAAGGTGATGATGATAAGAAAGATTGATAACGAATAGGTTCAGGTTCAATAACTCAGTAATAACAAATACAATTTATACAGATCAAGAACAGAAATTATATATGAACTTTAAACATCAAAGTTGCAGGTTTTCGAATCATAAACAGAAAGTAAAGGAGTTTGAGTTTAGAGATACTACACAACCAGATTTATCCTGGTTCAATCACCACCACTATGACCTACATCCAGTCCCCACTCCACCTGTGGGATTTCACACACTAACACACAAGCTTTGCTAGGTAGCTTGAAAAACCTTTACACCACAGAGCACTCCTTTACCTCGAGATACCACACTCTTGTGAAGAGCCTCAATGTTCAACCTTAGGGATACCTCGCCCTAATCACTCAGAGAGACTCCCTATCTCTTTACAATCGAAAAGTAAAAACAAAAGTTGATTCCTAACTCTCAATAGTCAGATAAAACAAATTGAAGCACTTATGAGTATTGAAACACTCTTTTCACAGTAAGCTCAATGAAGATGATGAATGATATGTGTATCGTTATAATTCTGTTGTTATTCATTATGATTCTTCCAAAAGTGTTCCTTTGATCCCTCTTTATATAGAAAACAAGTTATAGTCGTTGGGATCAATCAAAACAGATTTGGATCTTATAACAAAATCTGTTTTCTTGATTCTCATTCTTGAGATAAGATTCCGATAGTTCTTATAGAATTCGCGTCTATAAAATAACGAGTCCATTTGGAAAAATAGTCGCGTCCATCTTAAAAAAATAGCCGCGTCCATTTGCCACGTCAACAGACGGGAGTACTAACACAAAGTAATTGGACGTGCTCCAACTAGTAGACGAGCGCTTGTATTACTTTAGTAGACGAGTGCTTGTATCACTTTAGTGGACGAGCACTTCTGTCACTTTAGTAGACGTGAGCTTCTGTCATTTTAGTAGACGTGAGCTTCTGCCACTTTCTTAGACGCCAGCTTTTACCACTGTTGGACAAGCGCTTCTATTATTCCCAGTGTTGGACGAGCACTTCTATTATTATTTCCAAAAATCATTTTCATTAACGAAAGCTTATTACTTTTAATACAGGTTATGAAAAATGATTTTCTTCATGCATCTTTCTTAATTGAGCTATTTGTGAATAAGATATTTCATCTCTTACAAATCATCTAAGACTTAACACTAATTTCTTCGTTTAAGCTATTGTCTTGATGATTCCTTGATCTTCGTCCTTGCTCTTTGAGTCCTCCAAGTTCTTCCTTGAATATTCTCCTTTGATTGCTCACTGAACTTGTTGAATATTGCTTGATACATGTCTTTACAATTTGACACTAAACACTTGCATACACATTAAGTTGTATTTGTCATATATTAAAATCTCTCAGTCATTGAGTCTAACAATCTCCCCATTTTTTATTACGACAAACCTTTTAACAAATTATAAGCTCAAAATATAAGTGTAGCAGACGCTTAGTGTTTTGACAGATTTATATCATGGTATCAAAGCAATTGAAAGCGAAGTATATCAAAAAAAAATATTAACAGGGGTATTAACAGACTAGAATTTGATTTACTCTCTATTAATCATGTAAGCTTCTAAACTCCTTAGCTCTCCCTTAACATATGCATGTATAATTTGTTATTTTCTCCTTTCTCTATATTATACTTTTTCTCATGTATAATTTGTTACTATCCCCTTTCTCTATATCTTACTTTTTTCTCCCCCTTTTGGCATCATCAAAAAGGTAAAGAAAAGAAACATTCAAAGCAATAGAGAATGTAAGCATTTTAAACATTCAAACATAGCATATAAAATTGTTCATGATAGAAGGATAGGTGCAGAGACAAATCAAAGAATAAGTGCGTCCATTAATTTTCCTCCCCTTTTAGATTTTCTCCTGTTTCTTTAGAGATTAGATATAGGATTGATCGATTATGCCCAATTCTCTTCTAAAGAAGAAGAAGCTTTCCTTGTTCAAGGACTTGGTAAAGATATCAACAAGTTGCTTAGTTGTATCGACATATTCAATCTCAATTTCTCTACTTTGTATATGATCTCTAATGAAATGATGTCTGATTTCTATGTGTTTAGTTCTAAAGTGCATTATGGGATTCTTAGTTAGGTTAATTGCACTTGTATTGTCACATCTAATAGGAACTTGGTTTAGTTGCACGCCATAATCAACTAATTGTTGTTTCATCCATAAAACATGTGCACAACACCTACCAAACTACATATTCACCTCTGCAGTGGATAAAGCCACACTAGATTATTTATTACTGAACCATGATACTAATGAGTTTCCTAGTAAATGGCAAGTTCCACTAGTACTCTTTCTTTCTAGTTTACAACCAGCAAAATCAGAGTCTGAATAGCTAATTAACGTACATGTAGCTCCCTTGGATTACCATAATCCCATGTCTTTTGTTCCCAACAGATACTTAATGATCCTTTTAACTGCTGTTAAGTGTGATTCTTTTGGATTTGCTTGATACCTAGCACACATGCATACACTAAACATGATATCTAGCCTACTAGCAGCAAGATAAAGTAGTGAGCCTATCATACCTCTGAATTTAGAAACATCAACTGGTTTACCTTGCTATCCTTGTCCAGATAACAGGAGGTACTCATTGGAGTAGCCATCTCCTTTGCTTTTTCCATGCCAAACTTCTTGATCAACTCATTGCAATACTTGGTTTGGCTAACAAATATTCCATTTTCAGTTTGCTTTATTTGCAGTCCAAGGAAAAAGTTTAGCTCACCTATCATTGACATTTCAAACTCACTTTGCATAAGACTTGCAAACTCATTGCACAACTGCTCATTAGTAGCACCAAAAATTATATAATCCACATATATTTGTACAAGTAAAGTGTTGTGTGCATTTTTCTTAGTGAACAAAGTTGTGTCAACTTTACCTCATTTAAATCCTTTTTCAATGAGAAAATTACTCAACCTTTCATACCAAGCTCTAGGAGCTTGCTTTAAGCCATATAGTGATTTAGACAGTTTATAAACATGGTTAGACAATTCATTATTCTCAAAACTAGGTGGTTGACCAACATGTTAAGTCTCTATAATGTCTGATGTGCATTTCCCTAAGTTTTGATGAGAACTAAACATTGGTTAATGATTTAATTAACCTTCATATTGGTTGCTAACCTGTCAATC
Source organism: Sophora flavescens (assembly GCA_030762895.1). NCBI lineage: Eukaryota > Viridiplantae > Streptophyta > Magnoliopsida > Fabales > Fabaceae > Sophora > Sophora flavescens. The sequence goes on from CM061063.1 coordinate 11,254,706, forward strand.
TAGTGTGCAGATTAAAACTATAAGAATCATCCGTCCAACGCAAATAATAGAATCATCCGTCCAACGCAAGTGATAGAATCATCCGTCTAACGCAAGTGATTGAAAGGCACGTCCAACACTGTAGTGATAGAAGCTCACGTCCAACATTGTAGTGATAGAAGCTCACGTCCAACACAAGTGATAGAATCTCACGTCAAATACTAAAGTGATAAAAGTCAGCGTCCACTTAAGTGATAAAAGCCAGCATCTACTAAAGTGATAAAATCCAGTGTCTACTAAATTGATAAAAGCCAGCGTCCACTAAAGTGACAGAAGCGCTCGTCTACTGAAGCGATAGAAGCGCTCGTCTACTGAAGTGATAGAAGTGCTCGTCCACTAAGGTAACAAAAGCGCTCGTCCACACAAGTCTTTGGACTTGCTGAGTCCTTAATATGGAGCTTGTCTACTAGGTTACGTTCAACCAGTTAAAGGAGTATCCGTCCAATGACATAGCATTTGGAGCTCGTCTACTAGTCCGAATGTAAAATCTTAAATGGCTGGATGGACACAGCTATTTTCAAGATGGACGCGCTTATCCCATGAACGTGAATTCTATAAGAATTATCAGAATCTTATTTCAAGAACCAAAATCAAGAAAAGTCAGAACTTACTCTCTCAAGCAACCTCGGATATCAGTACCAAAGACCAGTTAAAGAATGCTTCCAACATGTTTTATTCCCTAGTACCTCTGGTACTTCCACGAAAAAGGAATTGTACTCAGCAAAGTACAAAAAGCTCTCTGCACAACTCTGATATGGCTGTATCACGATGCATAAAGCCATGATCCTTCATGTTAGAGTACAACCAACGTTCCTATTGCATTAATGTCTGCCCAGAACGACTCTATTGCATTTAATGAAGTTTTGCTTGAAGCCAACATCTGAGAGAATGTCTCTAACGGATCCTAAATGCTTGAAGACCATAAATACAGAAGTCATTGAAGATGAAGAATAAGAGAGAATACACATAGCATTAAAGAGCCATTACTCTGGTCATTAATATCTTCACTCTTCCATTCTGTATTCTTCAATCATTTTAAATTATTACGCAGACTTTCCTAAGCTTTACGTTTAAACCACTCTGAGTGTTAGTGAAAGATCTGTCTGTGTGAAGTTGTATTTATTACAAACCAAATCTCTCAAGCAAACTCCGAGTGAGCCTTAAGAGGCTAAGTGTGCAAAGAATACTTGTCTTAAGCCTGAAGAGGCTAAGTGTGCAAAGAATACTTGTCTTGAGCCTAAAGAGGCTAGGTGTGCAAAGAATACTTGTCTTGGAGCCTGAAAAGGCTAGGTGTGCAAACAATACTTGAGTCTGTAACCTAATCAGTTATAGTGGATAAATCTTGGAGCTATCAAGGACTGGATGTAGCTCTTTTCTTTGAAGAGTGAACCAGGATAAATAACTGTGTCAATCTCTCTTTCCTTGAACTCTTTAGTTGCTTTAGTTTTCTTATACGTTTATCAAGTGGTGTGTTTGCCAAGGTCACTGTTAAAATTTCATCAGACGAGCCACCCATCTGTCTTGTATCTTTCCACTCGTTTGAACCTAGCCTCTGTATGCGAAAAGACTTCAACTTTATTTAAATTCTGATAAACACAACTCAACCCCCTTCTCGTGTTTATAGTTGTCTATTTCAGTTGGTATCAGAGCTCAGCCTCTGGGTTGAGCATCTACCAGTGTAAAGGTAAAAGGTCCGGAAGAATAGACATGACTGCTGGAGCTAGTTCAAGTGGAAGTCACCCGGTCAAGGAGCTTCCCTAACCAGACATTCTTACGTCAATGGAGAAAACTATAACTATTGGAAAGATAGATTTCAATGGTTCATTCTATCTACAAACTCTGATCTTTGGGATGTCATTACAGATGGTCCATTCATTCCCAAGAATGATGATAACACTGACAAACCAAAAGCTCAGTGGACTACTGTAGAAAAGACAAAATGAGAGCTGAACCACAAAGCTAGATATAACATCATTTGTGCTCTCAGTCCTGAGGAGTTTGAGAAGGTATGTGCTTGTGACTCGCCAAAGAAATACGGGACACTTTAGTCATCACACATGAAGAAACAGAGGAAGAAGCCAATCTCTGTTTGATGGCCAACACTGACTCAGACGATGAGGTACATCCTGACTATGAGGAATTACTTGATGCCTATGAGGAGTTGCTGGAGGAATCCAACTGCTTATCTAAGGCCTTCAAATCCCCCAAGAGAGAGTATGTCAGGCTCACCAGTGAGCATAAACAGAAATCTCAAGAGTGCGAGAAGTTGGCTAAAGAGACTAGTGAGTCAAGACTGAAAAGTCTAATGAAGCTAAGATCTCAAGTGAAACATCGCCATCTCAAGAAGTTGAAAAACTTCAACGAGAAAGTGGAAGAGCTCACTTGATCTTGCCAAATTTGTTAATGGTAGAGACAATCTGACTAAGCTACTTGGCAGTCAGAGGCACTCTCTAAACAAAGAAGGTATTGGATATGTTCATCAGACACATCATAAAGTATCAACTATAGCTTCTACAGTATCTGTTAAGTCAACTATAACCAAATCTACACCTGTTTGTAACTTATGTGGAAAAACTGGACATGTTATGTCTAAGTGTATCCATAAGAAAAGAAGGAAGTCTTCACAGACTCCTAGAACTAACAGAAAAGGACCCAAAAAAATATGGGTACTTAAAGATCAAATAATTTTTGTTCCAGATGTCCTTAACACGATAAAGAAAACACCACTTTCTGGTACTGGACAAGGTCTGATCGCATCATATGACGGGAGAAAGGTCTATGTTCCTAGACCTCCAACTTAATAAAGGCGGACACGTTGCCTTCAGATGGAATCAGAAGGGGAAAGTTATAGGAATTGGTACTATTGGTGGTAAACCTCCTCTTACCTCTATATCTACTGTTCTTATGGTTAAAGAATTAAGACACAATTTGCTTATCATAAGTCAATTATGTGATAGTGGTTTTGATGTTTCCTTTACCAAGGATGTATGCATAGTTAAAGACTATTGTGGCAAAACCCTCTGAACGCGCTGTCGCGCACGCGCCAAAAAGTGAGCGGTTTACAAAATTATGTAGATAGGAAGCGACAGCTCGAGTATCGTCTCACAAGGACTCTTGGGTTGTTGTTAACAGAAAATCAGTCAGTTGTGGGGGGGTTTGGATTTTTCTCATTCTTCTTTTTACTTTGGGTGACTACAGCCTCTTTTCTTTCAATATCCTTTTTGAAATTTTTGTACTTTTTATTTCTTCTTTTTTTATTTCTTCTTTTTTTTTTCTTGCCTTTGGCTCCAACCTTTTTATTATTATTTTTTTCTTTTTCTCAATCCAGAATGACATGTCACATCCTTGTAGCCACCCCAAACTTAGTTTCTTGCAACCATTCTCTTGCTAAGCTTCCATGCTCTCCTAATCCTAAGATCGGGCTAACATGGTTTTTCCAGATTCTAGCTTGTAACATAGGGTTATCAAGAATTAACAGGCTAATCAGGCTCAATGGGGCTAACTAGGGAACATGCAATAGGGATTGGTTCTTTTCAAGCCAAGTGGTTATTTACAAAGAAAATGCCTAAATCATTTGAAGCAAACACATAAACATGCAAACCAAGAAGAGATTCAAGCAAATTCGAGAAAGTGCAACTTGAAAGTGATTCACACAGTCAAAAACATGTTGGAGGCTCAAATCCTCACCTGGACATTTTTGAAAATTGTTTGACCGAGATTCTATCCCTAGTGTGTGCTTCCCTTCACCCCAAACTTATCATAAATCATGCTATCACAACAAAATATCTCAAAGTTCAGTTTACAATCTTTTTTCATGTGGGGATCAATTTTCAATTTTCAAATCCTAGGGGAAACAATCAACAATTAACATGCAATCCATCTATGCAAATTCAATTAAAATCCAACAAACTTGCCGACACAAGACTCAACACACATACTCCTGATCTTCTCAAATTATTCAGGAGCTAAAAGAAAACAAACAAAAATAAAGCAGGCATAATTAAAAAGGAAAAGGTTTAGAGAAAACTCATTGAAGTGGTTCCACCGGGATCCCACTGTCTGTGATACAGGGGCCACGGAATGCCCAAATTGCAGTATGATCCTCCCGGATCCCATGGCATGCAGCATAAAGCCCAAATGATATACAAGGGACGGAAGTTTGTTCCATGGTCCCCTAACTTGCAGCCTTGATATGGAGGTGAGCACTTGAAAATTATGGTGACTCCGCCAAGTGCGGCGGACTTCTTGCTCCCTCTTGGGTCAAGGTTGATCTATTTCTCAATAAAGTCCTCCCAATAAAATCGGGGTTCAACCTCTTGGACTGGCCACGATGGAAAATCCAGAGGCTTGAACTCCATCACTGGTGGTTCCATAGCGGGAGATGGCAAATAGGTAGCTAGGATCTCTGGTGTTGCTTCAACTTCTGCACGTTCTTCATTCACTGCACAATCAAATCCATCACCTGCTAAACCTGCAGAAATCTCAAGACACACCACACAAAGGTTAGTGTTAGTAGAGTCGCATATATGGTACAATAAACCGAATCGAGAAAGGCCCGAATGTCTGGAAATTCAGCACACAGTTCATCCATCCCATTACTTTCAACACATGCATCTAATTCCAAAGGTTCTTCATTATCCTCAAGCTTATTGCCTTGATTGTAAGGATGGACTACATAAGCTCGAGGTAAATCAATGAATCGACCCTTCTTTTCGAATGGGGCATGCATCAAACAGTGCTCGGGAGAGCCGCACATGCCACAAAACCTTGCCTCGCTGAACCTTATCCATTAACAATTGCTTCACCAAGGAAGTAAGCCTATCAATTTTTTTCTCCAGGGCCTAGTTGGAAGAAGAGCTATGGACCTCATTCACACCAATCATGTCAAAACCACTGCTAAACTCATAACTTCCAGCAAAATTAGGATAATTTATGCATGGTGGTGGTTTACTAAAATCAGGATAATATATGCACGGTGGTGGCCTATCAAAGTTAGGATAATATATGCATGGTTCATAATCAACATTAGGCATAAAATCTTGCATATAATTATCCATGGTAAGCACTAAGATTCACAACCAGACAAAGCAGCCACAACTAATTCAGCAATGCAAAAGGTTTTTTTTTTTAATTTTATTTTCTGCTAATAACAACAAGAGTCCCCGGCAACGGCGCCAATTTTTGAACACGCTGTCGCGCACGCGTCAAAAAGCGAGCGGTTTACAAAATTATGTAGATAGGAAGCGACAACTCGAGTATCGTCTCACAAGGACTCTTGGGTTGTTGTTAACAGAAAATCAGTCAGTTGTGGGGGGTTTTGGATTTGAAATTGAATAAAGAAAACAAAACAGAAAAACAATGCAAACTAAAGGATTACCAAAGAAACTAAAGTGATTAACCTACTGTTCTCGGTTTCCCACTATCATTGGTTTACATAATTCCATGCCCTAAGCAGATTCTACTCTCTTTTCGATTGTAACATCAATTAACAAGCAAAACCAATGCTACAAGACATATGTTCCTATTCCCGAATTAAGCAAACGGGGTGAAGCACTCACGAACTAAGCGAACATGAACGAACACACGCGAATTAAGCAAACACGATTAAGTATAGGGACATACAATCATCGAAACAAATCAATACCTATCCTATATAATCCTGAATTAAGCAAACAGAACATACAGAACAAATATTGAAAGAGAATAGCATTAAGTTTAGGAATTACATAACCTCAAGCGTAAATGGAAACCAATCGCAGTAGATTAATCAAGGAGATTAGTTCTCCATTACAACCATAAACCTAAACCTACTTGTAGCCGCACTATGAAAAGAAAATAAAAAGAGAAGAGAAGATGATCAGTTCTGCCCCAAAACAGATATAAATACAGATTCTGGGTTGCGGTCGCTAGCGAGGCGAAACATGTTTCGCGAGGCGAATATTATGAACAGTCGCTTTCTCGCGAGGCGAAACATTATTCGCGAGGCGAGCCAGAGAGGGTGACTGTTGCTGCTCGTGCTGGTCTTCTGGCTCGCGAGGCGAGCATCCTCTCGCGAGGCGAATCCTCCAGAATTGCATTTTTCCATTGTTTTCTTCATTCCCTTGGCTCTAAGTGCTTTATTCTAACCTGAAACAATAGGAAATAGCAGTGAATGCTTTATTTGACTCAAAACTAACTAAATTAGCCTAAAAATACTTTACAGACTCAAAATGTTGCTTGACGACAATCAAGTCTAATTTGGGCGAAAACGGGATATAATTAGCACAAAACCATGGTCATACTAGTCATAAAACTAGATGAGCCAGCGGCTTATCACCCTCTTTTCAGCTAAAAGGCAACAAATTCTTTATAAGATTGAACTGTATGATCTTTCAGATCAAAGTGTAACCTGTCTGATGTCTAAAGAGGATGAAAGATGGTTATGGCATAAGAAACTAGGACATGCTATTATGAAACTAATTTCTGAATTTTAAAAGGAATAATCTCGTGAGATGATTGCCTGATATTAGTTTTAAGAAGGATGTTTTGTGTGATGCATGTCAGAGAGGTAAACAGATAAAATCAAGTTTCAAATCTAAAAACCAAGTATCAACCTCTAGACCTCTTCAGTTGTTACACATGGATCTGTTTGGACCAGTTAGTGTTGCCAGCCTGGCTGGAAGAAAATATGGATTTGTCATAGTGGATGACTATTCTAGATACACATGGGTACTCTTCATAACACACAAGGATGAGTCTTTTAAGGCTTTCTCAGTATTCTGTAAAAGAGTACAAAATGAGCAGGGTTTGTGTATTTCTACTCTTAGAAGTGATCATGGAGGAGAATTTGAAAGTGAGCAGTTTAGACAGTTCTGTGAGGAGAATGGAATCTCTCACAATTTCTCTGCACCTAGAACTCCACAGCAAAATGGAGTGGTTGAGAGAAAGAACAAATCTCTGCAAGAGATGGCTAGATCTATGCTCAATGAAAATAATCTCCCTAAGTACTTCTGGGCAGAAGCTGTAAACACTGCTTGTTATGTACAAAACACAATACTTATTAGGCATTTTCTAAAAAGGACTCCTTATGAATTGTGGAAAGGAAAAAGCCCCAACATATCTTATTTTCATACTTTTGGATGTGAATGTTTCATTCTGAATACCAGAGATAATCTTGGAAAGTTTGATTCTAAGGTAGATAAAGGTATTTTTCTAGGATATTCTGAAAAGTCTAAGGCTTTTAGAGTATACAATTCAAGAACTTGTATTATTGAATAATATGTTCATGTTAAATTCAATAATGGATTAAATACTGATAAAGAACTATCAGATCTAGAAGATGATCTTACAGGTCTTGATATAAACAAGCCAGAAAGTCAACAACCTGATCTAACCAAAACAGAACATGTGCCTGATGCTGAAAGATAAGTGGAACAGACGAGTCAGTAGGCAAGTCAAGATCTTCATGATGATCTCAAAAGGGATTGGAAGTTCAACACTCATCATCCTAAGGATCTTATTATTGGAAATCCTTCCGAAGGAGTAAGAACCAGATCCACATTAAGAGAATAAAGCAATGTGACCTTTATTTCAAATTTGGAGCCTAAACGCATTAAAGAAGCTCTTGAGGATGAAAGCTGGATTCTTGCTATGCAAGAAGAACTTAACCAGTTCACCAGAAATGATGTCTGGACTCTTGTCTCTAAGCCTAAAAACAAGTCGGTTATTGGAACAAGATGGGTCTTCAGAAACAAATTGGATGAAGATGGTAAAGTTGTCAGAAATAAGGCAAGGTTAGTAGCTCAAGGCTATAACCAACAAGAAGGTATTGATTATACTGAAACCTTTGCACCTGTAGCTAGAATATAAGTCATACACATTTTAATGTCATATGTTGCACAACACCAAATTACCCTGTTTCAAATGAATGTAAAAAGTACTTTTCTAAATGGTATAATTGAAGAAGTGTATGTTAAACAACCCCCTGGTTTTGAGGATACTAATAAACCAGATCACGTTTTCAAACTAAAAAAGGCATTATATGGTTTGAAACAAGCACCTAGAGCATGGTATGATAGACTCAATTCTTTTCACATGCATAATGGTTTTACTAGAGGACAAGTAGACACTACTCTGTTAAAAAAATGCTCTAAAGAGAACTTTATTATAGTTCAAATATGTGTTGATGATATTATTTTTGGAGCAACTAATGAAAAACTGTGCAAGTAATTTTCAAATCTAATGCAAGCTGAATTTAAGATGATCATGATGGGAGAATTGAAGTTCTTCCTTGGATTACAAATCAAGCAGACAAGTGATGAAATTTACATTCATCAACAAAAATATACCAAGGAGATACTCAAGAAATACAAAATGGAAAATGTAAAGCTCATGAAAACCCCTATGCAACTCAATGCAAAACTAAGCAAAGATGATGAAGGTAAAAAGATAGATCAAACTGTCTCAAGAGGTATGATTGGCTCTCTACTGTACTTAACTTCAAGCAGACCTGACATTCAATTTAGTGTCTGTATGTGTGCTAGATTCCAATCTGATCCTAGAGAATCTCATCTTAAGGCTGTTAAAAGAATATTTAGATATTTGCTTGGAACTACTAATCTTGGTTTGTTGTATTTAAGATCAAAAGAATACAGATTAGTGGGATATTGCGATGCTGATTTTGCTAAAGACATTATAGAAAGAAAAAGCACCGGTGGAGGATGTCACTTCATTGGAGCAAGTTTAGTCTCATGGTCAAGCAAGAGGCAAACAACCATTGCCATGTCTACTGCTGAAGCAGAATACATCTCTGCTGCTAGTTGCTGCTCTAAACTCTTACGTGTAAAACATCAACTTGAGGATTACTTTATTTATGAACATAACATATCTGTATGGTGTGATAATTCCAGTGCTATATGCATAACTAAAAATCCAATTCAGCATTCTAAGGCTAAGCATATTGAAATCAAACATCATTTCATTAGGGATTATGTTCAGAAAAGCATATTTGATATTAAGTTTGTTAAAACTGAAAATCAACGGACTGATATTTTCACTAAACCCCTCGCAGAAAAAAGGTTTTTATTTATTAGAGATAATTTAAACATGCATTGCATTGTTGAATGACATGTCTGAATGTTAACCCGTCTGTGCTAAATCTGTCATTACTCCTATATACATGTTCTTTTAACTAAGCATTAGTTTAGGGGGAGTGATGATACAATAGCTTAAGTGGAGTATGCCTCATATGCTTGCTGCATTACTATGATTTTCTTAACATGTTATCTTGCCATTAACATATCTCATAAATAAAACTTGATAACCTTTTTTGATGTTGACAAAAAGGGGAGAATGGGAGAAATGAGAATGGGAGAAATGAGAAATAAGAAATGTGATAGAAATGTGTTATAGAGGAATGAATACGAATGATTATAATTTGAATCTTAAATAATACATGGACATGAGTAGAGGTGGGTAAACGGACCAGTTCGTTCCGTTTAAGTCCGGTCCGCATAAGTCCGCATTTAAACGGACCGGACTTTATAGTCCGCATGAAAAATGGACTCTGAAAAATAGAGTCCAAGTCCAGTCCGCATAGTCCGCGGACTAAACGGACTGTCCGAGGACTTTACACTTTTTTTTGTTAAGGCAAAAAAAGAAAATATTACAAGTGAAGGATAATAGCTGCAAGAATTGTTGTTGGGTCATGAAGATAAACCCCTTAAAATAAAATAACCATAATTGTAACCAATAGTCATAAAATCAAGTTCCTCCGAGAAAGAAAATTGTACATGACAAGAAAGAAAATTGTACCAACGAAATTGAAATGCAAAATAAGGAACAAAAACAACAATATTACAAGTTTGAAATTAAAGCTACATGTTGACATCAAGCATCAATAACAACTTTAGTCTTTCCCTTTGATTTAGCAACCTCCTCCTTTGCGTCAATCAAATCATCTTCATCTTCTTCTTTTCCTACAATTCACAAGTCATAATTCATAAGATTATGTTTAAAAAGCAAAACATAATTAAATGGAAGACATTCTATTTCCATACATAAATTCATTGTATATTTACCTTCCACTTCAAACCCTAACAACCAATTTCTAGTGCATATCAAGGCTTGCACATTTTTGGGAAGGAGAGAACTTCGAAATTTGTTGAGAACACGAGAACCAATACTGAATGCTGATTTCGATGCCACAGTTGTTATTTGAATGCTTAAGATATCACTAGCCATCAAAGCAAGATTCGGAAACCTATACATGTTGTCCTTCCAATATTGCAAAATATCAAGATTTGGATGGTATGTTGAGGAAAGGTTTTGCTCGTCCAAATAAGTATCCAATTCAGACTTACCCACATCCTTCTTATTTTGATTCTTAAACGAGATATACTTCTACATTAATTTCATGTAACAACAAATAAAGAATGAGAAATTAAACATAAAAAATAATGAATAATGAATAAATAAAAGAAAGAAATATACTTACATTCAAAATAGCCAATTGTGATGGGTCCATATTAGCAAATCCACTACTACTAGTTGGAAGACATTGCTTATCTTGTAGTGAACTTTCATTGGGAGGTGTCTCTTTGAAGGACCTTTTGACATACTCATAAAACAGAGTATACAACTTATGCTAGACAACTTTCAACTTTGCTTGACAAGAAATTGAATCAACACCAAGTTGAGAATAGCAAAACTCCAAAAATGAGAACTTATAGCGATCATTCTTCTCTCTGACCCCTTTACATACTTGATGCTCTCTCTAATCTTATGTATAGCCTCACTAGCAACTTTCAACCCATCTTGAACTATAATGTTTAGGATATGAGCACAACATCGAATGTGAAAAAAATCACCACCACATAACAAGCCATCACTTTACATAAGAAGTCTATCTTTCAACAACCCTTGCATGCTACCACAAGAAGATGCATTATCCAAAGTCAATGAAAATATTTTCTTCTCAATCCCCCACTCTTCCAAGAAACCATAAACAGTTTTGGCCAATTCACGGCTGGAATGTAGAGGGGGGAAATGAGAAAAATTTAGAATTTTGCTGTTAAGCTTCCAATTTTCATCCACAAAATGGGCAGTCAATGAAATGTAGCCCTCTGTGGTACAAGAAGTCCATACATCAGATGTCAAGTTTATTCTACTTGGAACTTTGGATAGCATATCTTTCATTTTTTTCTTTTCAGCCTCATACATATTAATGACATCATTTGTGACAGCACGTTTAGAGGGAACCTTAGCTTCAGGATTCAAATATTTAAATAGTTCTCTGACCCTCCTATATTCCACAAAAGAGAATGGAAGGTCATGTTCTACGATAGCCATGGAAATCATCTCATGTACAACTTTAAAATCAACTTTTCTACTTTTTAATTTTCCGTTATGATCAAGCATAAGTTTACCAACCTCGGTGTTAGCAAATCCTTTTGGAATCTTCTCACAAGTGAGTCTATGACGCTGTAAAGTTGAAGTTTCGTATTTATTACCACCACTAACCAAGGCTTTCTTACATGCCTTGCATTCACTCCTTTGCTTCCCATCACTTCCCAAAGGCAGTTTGTCAAAAAAATCCCAGACATCAGATCTTTGCTTTCTAGCCCTCTTTTTTGGTATTTTAGGTTCATTTAATCCATCTCCATCTCCATCATCATCCTGATCACTAATTAGGTCTACTTTTTCAGGTTCAATTTCAGCTACATTATCAATTTTAGTTTCAATTATGGCAGATGCAGAGAAATCCATTTCAATTACAATCACTGAAAATGGCAAATTGAAACAAAATAAAGATTTAAAATCAAAGAATAAATATCAAAATAATCATCGTTCTAAGCATTTAGGCAGGCGTTAGGCAATCAAGTGCAAGCATAAGCATTTATCTTCTAATACTTGCATCAGTAGCCAATAGGCTGTCTAGGCTGAAATCAATTCTTGGGTTAACTGCTGCGACTTTCATTGATAAGAGCTGAAACCAAGGAGCTTTTATGGGCATCAACTATCATGTGGATGATACGCCCCCTCCTAATGAAGTAATTGCAAATATTAAAGATGAGTTATAAGCTGAGTTTTGCCAGATTAAATATTAAAGTTGCTATTGCTTTATTCCATAAGCTGTGTAGCAGCAACTTTGCCGTGTAGCAGCAACTATAAGCTGCTAGCTTTTAACCAGTTTTTCCTTAAGCCTCTTTTCTATAGTTATCTATATATTGGTTCAATTTAAATTGGCACCAAACACCAACAAGGCTCCTATGGCAAGATATTTAAGGAGTTTAAATCAACCCTCCTAAGAAGCAATCAGATACATTGTAATTATTCAATGCAGATGAATAGTATAAGCTTCATTAGTACAGTTTCATAGGACAGACAAAGACATTACCAAGGATAGACAGAGACATTCCTTCAAAATTTTGAAGTCAAAGCATGAGAATTTAAACAGCAACAAAACTTGAGAATCGAAACATTTTCATAGAACACACATGAAAATTTTCAGCAAAGCTAACACATGAGTATCATTTGCTGTTGTTCTAAAAATTTATGATAAAGTATTGTTGGTATAGCAGAACCAATTGTAGAAGGGTCTGGGTTACAAATTTCAATTGACTAGGCTCTCTATCTGCCATTTCTTTTTACCTAGACAATAATGATCAAATAAGCAAAAATTAATACGTAACACAAGAGTCAATACAATACATGACAAAAATCAGACATGAAAAATAATTTCCATACAATGCAATACACTGTAGTACCATGCAGTGTGTATGTCAAACCCATTTTACAAACATATAGATTTAACAGACCAAAAATTTATATACCCAGAACATAGAAAATCACATTCTTCATCTTCAAAATCTATAAGCAATAGCAATAACAAGAATTATATTTAGAAAGATGAGTTTTGCCAAGCCATCTGTCAAATGAAACTCCAGAACCAATGCTCTACTGCATCGGACTGGTGAACCAAGAAATGTAATCTCTCTAAAAATGAGGATGAGCAGCACAAAAGGAAGCAGATAGAAGGATAAATAACAAACCTCCAAATCTAGTAGGGCCTTCTAGGGTGGCGACCGGCGCAGAGGGAGACAAGGAGAGAGAGATGAAGGTTGAAGGAGAAGTGGTCTTGGAGAGGCTGAACGGCGCACTGAGTAGTTTAGGGTTAGAGATGGGTGAGTGTCTGAGTGAGACGGGTTAGTTTTGGGTTAGATGGGTTAGTTTTTTTGGCCCAGCAGGCCTTTTTTTTTTTAAACAGACCCGGTCTGTGGACGGGTCCGTGAATCCGCGGACCGAGTCCGTTAAACCCGCGGGCTAAATGGACCGGACCCAAAAGGCCCGCATTTTTTGGACTCGTATTTTAGGGTGTCCAAGTCCGCGCGGACGGCGGGTTTAACGGACTGTCCGCGGACCCGAGTCCAAATACCCACCTCTAGACATGAGTATGCTCTGATAGTTGCCATAATTGCTCAGATAAATCTTAAGTAAGATTGCTCTGATAATAATTTCAAAGTAAAACAAGTCAAACTTAATGTCCGATCTAGCATCCGCATGACCTGTCCACTTAAGAAAATTTCAACCTATCTGATATATGCTATTTTCTTTGTTGATATTTTCTGAGGTTCATTAAATCATCTCAATGTTTGTCATCATCAAAAAGGGGGAGATTGTTAAGTCTCTAAAATGTCTGATGTGCATTTCCTTAAGTTTTGATGAGAACTAAACATTGGTTAATGATTTAATAAACCTTCATATTGGTTGCAAACCTGTCAATCTAGTGTGCATATTAAAACTATAAGAATCATCCGTCCAACGCAAATAATAGAATCATCCATCCAAAGCAAGTAATTGAAACGCACGTCCAACACTGTAGTGATAGAAGCTCACGTCCAACACAAGTGATAGAATCTCACGTCCAATACTAAAGTGATAAAAGTCAGTGTCTACTTAAGTGATAAAAGCCAGCATCCACTAAAGTGATAAAAGCCAGTGTCCACTAAAGTTATAAAAGTCAGCATCCACTAAAGTGACAGAAGCGCTCGTCTACTGAAGCGATAGAAGCGCTTGTCTACTGAAGTGATAGAAGTGCTCGTCCACTAAGGTAACAGAAGCGCTCGTCCACACAAGTCTTTGGACTTGCCGAGTCCTTAATATGGAGCTCATTTACTAGGTTGCGTTCAACCAGTTAAAGGAGTATCCGTCCAATGACATAGCATTTGGAACTCGTCTACTAGCCCGAATGTAAAATCTTAAATGGCTAGATGGACACAGCTATTTTCAAGATGGACGCGCTCATCCTACGAACGCGAATTCTATAAGAATTATCATAATCTTATTTCAAGAACCAGAATCAAGAAAAGTCAGAAGTTACTCTCTCAAGTAACCTCGGATGTCAATACCAAAGACCAGTTAAAGAATGCTTCCAACATGCTTTATTCCCTAGTACCTCTGGTCCTTACACGAAAAGGGAATTGTACTCAGCAAAGTACAAAAAGATCTCTACACAACTCTGAGATGGCTGTATCACGATGCAGAAAGCCATGATCCTTCATGTTAGAGTACAACTAACGTTCCTATTGCATTAATGGCTGCCCAGAACGACTTTATTGCATTTAATGAAGTTCTGCTTGAAGCCAACATCTGAGGGAATGTCTCTAACGGATCCTAAATGCTTGAAGACCATAAATACAGAAATCATTGAAGATGAAGAATAAGAGAGAATACACATAGCATTAAAGAGCCATTACTCTGTGCATTAATATCTTCACTCTTTCATTCTGTATTCTTCAATCATTTGAAGTTATTACGCAGACTTTCTTAAGCTTTACATTTAAACCACTCTCTGAGTGTTGGTGAAAGATCTGTCTGTGTGAAGTTGTATTTATTACAAACCAAATCTCTAAAACAAACCTGAGTGAGCCTGAAGAGGTTAAGTGTGCAAAGAATACTTGTCTTGAGCCTGAAGAGGCTAGGTGTGCAAAGAATACTTGTCTTGGAGCCTGAAGAGGCTAGGTGTGCAAACAATACTTGAGTCTGTAACGTGATCAGTTATAGTGGATAAATTTTGGTAATGTCAAGGATTGGACGTAGCTCTTTGCTTTGAAGAGTGGGCCAGGATAAATAATCGTGTCAATCTCTCTTTCCTTAAACTCTTTAGTTGCTTTAGTTTTCTTATACGTTTATCAAGTGGTGTGTTTGCCAAGGTCACTGTTAAAATTTCATCAGAGGAGCCACCCATCTGTCTTGTATCTTTCCACTCGTTTGAACCTAGCTTCTATATGCGAAAAGATTTCAACTTTGTTTAAATTCTGATAAACACAATTCAACTCCCCTTCTCGTGTTTATAGTTGTCTATTTCACAACATACACTTCCTCTTGTATAAATCCATTTAAGAAAGCACTCTTAACATCCATTAGATACAATTTAAATCCCATTATGCAAGCATAAGCAAGTAGCATTCTTATAGCTTCCAATCTTGCTACTGGTGCATATGTTTCATCATATTTTATACCTTCTTCTTGGTTATACCCTTTGGCTACCGATCTAGCCTTGTTTCTCACAATTATACCATTTTCATCTAGTTTATTCCTAAAAACTCATTTTGTACCTATTACTTGACAGTTCTTCGGTTTAGGCACTAGTTTCCAAACTTGGTTTCTTTCAAACTGGTTTAACTCATCCTGCATAGCCATCATCCAATGTTCATCAATTATAGCATCATCTATGTTCTTAGGTTCTACTTGAGAAACAAATACCATATGATTACAAACATTTCTAAGAGATTTTCTAGTAGTTACCCCCTTTGTAATTTAACCAATGATGTTATCAATTGGATGATTTCTGACAGTCCTCCATTCTTTTGGTAGGTCAGGCTGTTGTTCTGTTTGCTCCTGCTGCAGCGGTTCGTTCTTTAAGCTTTCATCTTCTTCATTGTCCTGTTTCTCTTCTAGGAGAGTTTTCTCAATTGAATATGCAAGATCATCAATAACACAATCCTTTCCCAACCTTTTGGGGTAAGACTTATCAAATGTCACATGCACATATTCCTCAATAGTTTGTGTTCTCTTATTATATATTCTAAATTCTTTACTAGACAGGGAGTAACTTAGGTAAATTCCTTCATCAGCTTTTGCATCAAATTTTCCAAGATTATTCTTTCCATTGTTAAGAACAAAGCATTTACAACCGAAAACATGTAATTGTGCTATGTTTGGTATTCTTCCTTTGTAAAGCTCATAAGGGGTTTTCTTTAAGATTGGTCTTATCAAGACTCTATTTACCACATAGCAGGCTGTATTGACAGCATCTACCCAAAAATGTTTTGGCAAGCTAGAGTCGTTCAACATAGTTCTTGCTATCTCCTCTAATGATCTATTCTTTCTTTCCACTACTCCATTTTGTTGTGAAGTTCTAGTAGCAGAAAAATTATGTTGAATGCCATGCTCATCACAAAAGTTTTCAAACACTTCATTTTGAAATTCTCCCCCATGATCACTTCTTATAAAAACAATTATTACGTCATTTTCATTTTGTACCATTTTTGCCATTTTCTTAAATACAGCAAATGAATCACTCTTATGAGATAGAATATATGTCCATGTATATCTAGAGTAATCATCTACTTTTACCAATGCATACGAGTTACCACCAAAGCTTTTGGTTCTAGATGGACCAAATAAATCCATGTGTAAAAGTTGGTAGGGTCTAGTTGTTGAAACAATGTTATTTGGTTTAAAAGACACCTTAACTTGCTTTCCTTTTTGACATGCATCATATAGTGCATCTTTCACAAATTTTAGTTTAGGCAAGCCAATTACAAGATCTTTATGAATCAGTTTATTCAAGTGGTTCATGTGAATGTGTGCAATTCTTCTATGCCAAAGCCAATTCTCTTCTTCTTTTGAAATAAGACAGCATGCAGTATTTGAAGAAATATTATCTAAATCAAGCATATAGATGTTATCTATCCTATGTCCAATTAATTTCAAATTTTCATCATGACGATTTTCTATTAAGCAACTATGGAATTGAATTTTACCTTGAAGCCTGTGTCACATAGTTGACTGATACTTAACAGGTTATGTTTCAGTCCCTCAACATATAGTACATCCTCAATGATTGTTGTTGAGTCACTTCCAATGTTTCCAATGCCAAGTATTCTTTCTTTATTATTGTCTCCATAGGTAACACTCATAGCATGTGATGTTGTTGGAAGAGTTGTCACCTTTGCTGAAATTTCTCCTTTGAAAGGTGGATGACTTTCTTTTGAAGTTTCCTTTCTTCTTTAGGAAGTTCTTGAATTTTCTAACTAGCATTCCCATCTCTTCTTAAGATTCCGCCTCTTGTGATGAATCATCGTCATCACTGTCTTCTACTTCTCTGACTTGTGAGTTCAGAGTGAATCCCTTCTTCCTTTTATCAGTTTCTTCACTCTCATTCAGTCTGTTCAACTCCAATTCATGTTCTTGTAATTTTCCAAACAATGTGGCAATGGTCATTGATGAGAGGTCTCTAGATTATGAGATTGTTGTTACTTGCAATGTATCCCACATCTCCTTTGCTGATTTGCAATTTGAAACCCTTAAAAACTTATCACGGCTTAAAGCAGATGTTATAATATTCTTAGCACGTGCATTATATTGAATTCTTTTCTTATCATCCTCATTCCTTCGATTTTAGGCTTATTTCTTGAAGCACCATTAGCATCTATAGTAGAGGGGACAAACGGTCCATTTTCTACTACATCCCATATGTCAACACCTGCTGCCTCAAGAAAGATTATCATTCTTTCCTACCAATAGAGATACTCAGATCCATTGAAGGCAGGCGGGCGTGCAAGGGAAGCCCCTTCATTTAAACAGTCATTGTAAGCCATGCTCTTATAGCTGTTAAGCCAAACTTAAGAGTTTAGCTCTGATGCCAATTGTTGTTTTGGCTTCAACGACTCAAGAGGGGGGGTGAATTGAGTTTTCAAAGAAAATATTCCCTTCTTAAAACTTTTTCACAAAGCTCTATAAATCAGAGTTGCGGATTTGTATTATCAGGATCTTTTATAAAATCGATGAAGGGTTTTTACAAAATCTTGAATAGAAGGTGATGAGGATAAGTAAGATTAATAATGAATAGGTTCATGTTCAATAACTCGGTAATAACAAAATACAGTTTATACAGATCAAGAACAGAAATTATATTTGAACTTTAAACATCAAAGTTGCGGGTTCTTGAATCATAAACAGAAAGTAAAGTCGTTTGAGTTTATGGATACTACACAACCAGATTTATCCTGGTTCAGTCACCACCATTGTGACCTACATCAAGTCCCGACTCCACCTGTGGGATTTCACACACTAACACATAAGCTTTGCCAGGTAGCTTGAAAAACCTTTACATCACAAAACACTCCTTCACCTCGAGATACCACACTATTGTGAAGAGCCTCAATGTTCAACCTTAGGGATACCTCACCCTAATCACTCAGAGAGGCTCCCTCTCTCTTTACAATGGAAAAGTAAAAAACAAAAGTTGATTCCTAACTCTCAATAGTTAGATAAAACAAATTGAAGCACTTATGAGTATTGAAACACTCTTTTCATAGAAAGATCAATGAAGATGATGAATGATATGTGTATCATTATAATTCTGTTGTTATTCGTTATGATTCTTCTAAAAGTGTTCATTTGATCCCTTTTTATATAGAAAACAAGTTATGGTCATTGGAATCAATCAAAACGGATTTGGATCTGATAACAGAATTTGTTTTCTTGATTCTCGTTCTTGAGATAAGATTCTGATAGTTCTTATAGAATTCGCGTCCATAAAATAACGAGTCCATTTGGAAAAATTGCCGCGTCCATCTTTAAAAAAACAGCCACGTCCATTTGCCACGTCAACAGACGGGAGTACTAACACAGAGTAATTGGACGTGCTCCAACTAGTAGACGAGCGCTTGTATTACTTTAGTAGACGAGCGCTTGTATCACTTTAGTGGATGAGCACTTCTATCACTTTAGTAGATGTGAGCTTCTGTCATTTTAGTAGACGTGAGCTTCTGCCACTTTCTTGGACGCCAACTTTTACCACTGTTGAACGAGCGCTTCTATTATTCCCAGTGTTGGACGAGCGATTATATTATTCCAGTGTTGAACGAGCGCTTCTATTAATATTTCCAAAAATCATTTTCATTAACGAAAACTTATTCCTTTTAATGCAGGTTATGAAAAATGATCTTCTTCATGCATCTTTCTTAATAGAACTATTTGTGAATAAGAGATTTCATCTCTTACAAATCATCTAAGACTTAACACTAATTTCTTCGTTTAAGCTCTTGTCTTGATGATTCCTTGATCTTCGTCCTCGTTCTTTGATTCCTCCAAGTTCTTCCTTGAATATTCTCCTTTGATTGCTCACTGAACTTGTTGAATATTTCTTGATACCTGTCTTTATAATTTGACACTAAACACTTGTGTTCCGTCCAAATACCTCTGATGAGAGATACTCGGCCGAAGACAGCTTAGTGGGAGAGTTTTGGAATGTGCTTGACAGAATGTGAATTCTGCTCCTACGTATCCAAATGGGAATAAAAGCAAACGTAGTTCTGAATGAGGGGGTAAGCCCCCTATTTATAGAGATTGTTCGGGATCAAGCTCCGATATATATGGAGAGATATTAGGATCAGGTTCCGAGATATACAGAGGGATATTAGGATCAGGTCCCGGATTATGCGGAGTGATATTCGGATCAGTCATTTATGACTGATCCACGAGGGACCGGGATGTACTTCCCTGGTGGGGCGAGTCCGAGTACTTATCCTCGGCTGGCCTGGTGTGCTGATATGTCCTTGGAGGAGTTTGGGCCAAGGCCTGTAGCCGGGGTAAGCTCGGTCAATCCAAAATATAGACGAGTCCTCGGCCTTACCTTCTCGGCCGGTACACAAGCCCCCCGAGCTCCGAGCTTGAATAAGCGAAAGAGCTGATAAGCATGAAACCGAGCTTATTCTTCGGTTACACAGGCATCCGCATTCCCAGCTATCATTTCAATCAAGTCTTCTTTCTTTGTCAGAGAAAGCAATCATTCCCCCTAGTACTTCTGCGGCACGCTTCGGGTAAGAAACCCTAGGGTTCCGCGCCCATTTAATGAGGGGAAAATCAAAAGTCGCGCCCTTTGGGTTGGACGGGACGTGGGCCGTTGATCACGTCATCAACCGCAACAGCTATAAATATCCCCAAGTTTCCCCTTATTACCCCTATCAGCCTACCTCCCTTCACTCTTCAGCTTTGTCTTTCCAGCCTCTGCAACTATCTTTCTGCCTCTCACTCTCCAGGTACGCCCAACCTCCTTCCTTCTTTTAAAGTTTATCTTTGAATTCCGGTC
Source organism: Sophora flavescens (assembly GCA_030762895.1). Lineage (NCBI taxonomy): Eukaryota > Viridiplantae > Streptophyta > Magnoliopsida > Fabales > Fabaceae > Sophora > Sophora flavescens. Next base: position 11,275,104 of record CM061063.1, read on the forward strand.
ATGAGTTCGTCTGATTCCACCAAATCAAACACCTCCCATCTGGTGGAACGGGAGGTTTCCCCCATTGGGGGTTCTCCTTCCGCCTCTCCTATTTCTCCCCAAGGGTCGAACGTTGGTCCGGTGGGGTCCTCCTCCTCCGGGTCGTCTTCTTCTGGGTCTGGTTCTTCTGAGCCTGGGTCCCCCAGGTCTGGTTCTCCTTCCCCACAAATCTCCCAACCCACCACGCGCAAACGACGCCAGCGGGTTCCAAAAGATCCTGTTCCCGATATTACCCTCCCTGGGTACACTTGGGTCAAGGGCGAAGTTGGCGCTTACCTTTCTAGTTATCAGACTTTGGACTCAATCGCTCATCTCCGGTCCCAGATTGCCATTTCGGCCTCTGGGGACGAGTCCGAGTTCATCTATTCTCCATGCTCGGATACCGAGTATGTTTTCCTCCGGGCTCGTCCTTCCGAGCCTCCTTTTACGTATATGTACAAAACACTTTTCTCTCATCTGCGTGTGTCTCTTCCTTTTATTGAGTTTGAGTGTGATGTTCTGAGGACTATGAACGTCGCGCCTACTCAGCTTCACCCCAATAGTTGGGCTTTTTTGAAAGCCTTTCAAGTTTTGTGTGCATACATCGGGATGGAGCCTACTACTCCCAAATTTTTGTATTTTTATCAAACAAGGTTTGGCGAGAAAACCGGGTGGATCTCCCTCAACGGTCTGAACCGAAGAGGGATGATCAGTTTGTTTAAATCTTCGTACAAGGACTTTAAGATTGGTTTCTTCCGAGTTCGTCCCTCAGATTCTCACCGTTCTTACTTTTTTGATGAGAACGGGTGTGCTAAGTTTCCATTGTATTGACAATCGTCTACCACCAAATTCGTCGGTTTTGAATATGAGTCCCTTCCTGCCGAGGAGAAAAGGGATATAGACACCCTAGAGAAACTTCCTCGGCCTCTCCCTTGCGGACGTCTCCTGAAACTCCCCTTCTCCTCCACCCCAAGGGCCGACCTTAAAAGTAAGTGCTCGGCTTTTTAGTTTTTTAAATATTTTCTGTATGTGTTGCTGTACTGACAACTCTTTCTTTTTTGCAGTCATTATGTGGAAATTCGACTTCTCCAAGCTTGTAAAGGCTGCTGCAAAAGAGGGTCAGGGGCCCTCCTCAACTGAGAAGAAGAAAAGACCTCCTCCAGCCAAGGCCTCTGCGAAGGGGGCTTCATCATCCGCCCCTCAAAAAAGGAAGAGGGTAGAGGTTGTAGTAGACACCGAAGATTCTCCCCTTCCTCGCCCAAGTCCCCCACGCCCGACTACCCAGGAGACAGGAACCGCAGGGTGAGAACAACCACCTCCTCCCCCCACCGAGCTGAAATGGTACAATACTTCTCTAAAGGCAGGGACTTCATCTCTCCGGGGTGAAGACTTCAACCCCTTCCCTTCTTTCGACTCAAACTTCTTAAAGCCCGCCGACCTCCGGCTAATTAAGCAGCAGGGGGCCCAATCTAGCATGGAGGCCCTCCTGGTCTACTGCCTTCGGGCTGCCGCTCTGGCTCGTTTCTGTAGCCGAGAGTTAACAGAGACCGAGAGGAAGTCCCAGCAGTTGGAATCTGAATTTGCTGCAATTGAGAGGCTGAAGGGGGATCTCACCCGGATTTCCTCTGAGCGCGAGGAGCTGGCCCACGGTAACGAACGCCTGACTGCCACCCTTGCCGAGATTAATACTCGGAACTCCGAGCTGGATTCCCGAGCGAAATCGGCTGAGGAAGACAAAGCTCGGGTTGAAGAGGACAAGGCTCGCGCTGAGAAAAAGCTCAAAGATGCTCAGGCTGAAATTGAGCGACTTAAGGCTGCCCTGGAGGTCGAGACCAAGGCTAGGATGGAGCTCCAGGAGGATGTAAAAGAGGCCACCAGCTGTATTATCATCGAGCATCGAAAAGGTTTTGACAAGGCCATTGCGCAAGTTGAGGTTCTAGCCCCTGGCGTTGATCTTTCTGGAGCCAATGTAAATAAGGAGGTGGTGAATGGGGAACTTGTTCCCATCATTCCTGAGGAGGAGGAAGAGGTGGACGTGGTGGAGGATTCTCCCGAGGGTCACATTGAGGCCGAGGAGAGTCATAGGGGCGAGTAACTTAGCTTTTTGTTTTTCTTTATCTCTTGTACTGGGCTTGTGCCCTTGTAACTTGGTTTTACTTAATGAAAACTGTTACCATTTTGATGACTTTCCGTTGTCTTGTAGCCTCTTGTTTGGCCGAGATACACTTGTGTTTGGCCCGTTTAAGCAAATCCTCGGTTAGGACCGAGGTAATCAACCGTCTATGTTAAAAATGGACGGTGGTGAAACACATGTTTCACGCCTTACGCATGCATTCACGCATTGTACGCTTTGGAAAACTCACGCATTTACTGCTTCTTGCGGAGTTCCGAGATTTATGCTTTTCAATGTGTCATTTTCCAATGAACATTCGTTCTTTCCATACGTTTATTCCCCGCACACCATTGCTCCTTTCACCGTCCTTTTCTCCTTATAAATAGGACTGCTCATTTGTTTCCCATCTTCATTCTTCATCCTCTTGATCTACCAAGCTCGTTCTTGTGTGACCCGAGTAACCCTCACCCCGAATACTTCCACAATGTCACCAGGGGTTTACGTTCCTATCTCCCAGTTAACATCCTTTTTTGAGCTCAATAGCTGCCAAAAAGGATGTAATTGGGAGATAGGATCCAAAATTCCTTCCACACTTTAATCCAACAAAAAGGATGTTACCTGGGAGAAAAACAGGCTTCGAGCGTGGAGAAAGGGGTAGAGGCCGTCTACTCCCGGATCCAGCCGAGCACCTTATCATCCAGCTTTTTCAGGGGGAAGTGACTACATCCTCCCTTAAGAGAGAATCGTGGCGTTCGATTGGGGGGACTGGGGGCCGACTGGACTTGTTGCTGCTCTAATTGGGGGAACCACTGTCCCGCCGAGCGGCCCTTATTTTCAATTTCTGCACTGTGCTCAGTTCCCTTATTATCTTCACCTGTTTGTACTTTTCAAGAGTCAAACTTGGCCTTATTTTTGTTTTACACGTTGTACTCGGTTTCCTTAATAAAATCACGGCTCATATTCAGCCTTTAAATCTGAACTTTGTTCTTTTTTAATTGCTATTCGTATTCGATTTCCACAATTTCGCAGCTCGAACTCGGCCTTAATAACTTGACAGCTCGAACTCGGCTAATAGGCTCAAACTTGGCCTTTAAAAATTTGATGGCTCGTACTCGGCCTCCAGGCTCAAACTTGGCCTTTAAAAATTTGATGGCTCGTACTCGGCCTCCAGGCTCAAACTTGGCCTTTAAAAATTTGATGGCTCGTACTCGGCCTCCAGGCTCAAACTTGGCCTTTAGAAATTTGATGGCTCGTACTCGGCCTCCAGGCTCAAACTTGGCCTTTAGAAATTTGATGGCTCGTACTCGGCCTAAAAATTTGATGGCTCGTACTCGGCCTCCAGGCTCAAACTTGGCCTTTAAAAATTTGATGGCTCGTACTCGGCCTCTAGGCTCAAACTTGGCCTTTAAAAATTTGATGGCTCGTAGAGCACATACATCGGCTAATTAGGAAGACATAACAATATTCATAATAAATTCTTTTATTGGATGGAGTCTGCGGTGTGCCTCGTTAAAACCTCCCCGGTCAAAACCCTTTTGGGGACAAAATACCGAGGTAGGAAAAAGAGTACATCACTCGACTATATACATCAACTGTAATAAAACTTTAAATGAGAAGCATTCCAAGTCCTCGGGATAGGCTTCCCTGACAATTCTTCTAACCTATATGCCCTGTTCCCCAAGTTTTCTACTACTCGGAATGGCCCTCCCCAATTTGCTGCCAACTTGCCTTCCGTGTGATCCTTCCTTGCCTCTCCTTTTATTCTCAATACCAAGTCTCCACGCAGGAAACTCCTCGGCTTCACTCTTGAATTATACCTCCTAGTTGCTCTCTGTTTGCAGGCTTCTTCTCTGATTTTGGCCTCCTCCCTGATTTCCTCTACCAAGTCAAGTTCGACCCTTAAATTGCTTTCATCATCATTCGGCTCATGTTGCATACGTCGGAAAGATGGTGCACCAACCTCCACTGGGATCATGGCGTCTGTTCCATACGTCAGCCTGAAGGGTGTTTCTTGAGTGGTAGATTGAGGCGTGCAGTGGTAGGCCCAGAGGATACTTGGTAACTCTTCTGCCCAAGCTCCTTTGGATCTTCCGACCCTCTTCTTCAGTTCTCCGAGAATGACCTTGTTGGCTGCCTCGGCTTGCCCATTAGTCTGGGGATGTTCAACCGATGTAACGTGGTGTTTAACACCGAGGTTGTCATAGAATTCCCGCAATGTCCTATCTACGAACCGTCTCCCGTTGTCTGTAACGATTGCAAAGGGGATTCCGTGCCTACAGATGAGGCTTTTCCATACAAATTTCTGTACTTTCTCGGCAGTAATCTTCGTCAAAGGCTCCGCTTCAATCCATTTTGTGAAGTAGTCCACTGCTACTAGCAGGAATTTGACTTGACCTTTGTCTACAGGGAACGGCCCTAGTATATCCATTCCCCACATAGCAAACGGCCAAGGCGAGTTTAATGTGTGAAGTCCTTCAGGAGGGGTACGATTTATGTTGGAAAATCTTTGGCACTCATCACACTGCTTCATCCACTCCATGCAATCAGCTCGGATGGTAGGCCAATAGTACCCTACTCGGACTACCTTGGAGGCCATTGATCTGCCCCCGCAGTGAAAACCACAGATTCCTCGGTGAACTTCTTCCATGACGTACTTGGATTGTGCCTTCGTCAGACATTTTAGCAACGGTACCGAGAATCCCCGTTTATACAACTCTCCGGAGATGATAACAAAGTGACTTGCCCTGAGCCTGATTTTTCTGGCTTCGGTATGATCCGAGGGCAGAGTTTCTGAGGATAAGTATTCCCATATGGGTGTCATCCACTCTCGGTCAACCAGCTCGCTGGCCATCACTTTCCCAGTCGTGACACTCGGTTCATTTATGGTTTCTTGAATAACTGTTCTATGGTGGCCCGGCTTCTTTGTACTGGCTAATTTGGACAGCAGGTCGGCCCGAGTGTTTTCTTCTCGGGGAATGTGCTCAATAGCAAATTTCTCGAAGTAGGAAATTAACTGGTTGACCTTGCATAAATACTTGATGAGCTGAGGCTCTTTCGTTTGATACCCTCCAAATATTTGCCCAGTGACTAGCTGTGAATCACTCTGGCATCTAACAGCCTTCACCCCCATTTCCTTTGCCAGCATCAATCCTGCAACCAGAGCTTCATATTCGACTTGATTATTTGAGGTCTTGAACTCAAACTTCAGCGATTGCTCCAGGATCATATCTCCCGGGCCTTCCAGAATCACCCCAGCTCCACCGCCCCTGACATTCGAGGACCCATCCACATACAAATTCCACCATACATCCTCGGATATCGGCTGCGGGTGGAGCTCAGCTATAAAGTCAGAGAGACATTGAGCTTTCAGCGGGCCTCTCAACTCGTATCTTAGGCCGAACTCGGATAACTCTACCGACCACGCAATCATACGTCCTGCCAATTCGGGCTTTTTGAGGATCTGCTTAATCGGGTGATGAGTCTTGACAATCACCTGGTGACTTTGGAAGTACGGGCGCAATCGCCGAGCTGCGGTTACCGGGGCCAAAACCAGCTTTTCAATGACTTGATACCGAGTTTCGGCATCATGAAGTACCCTGCTGATGAAGTACACCGGCATTTGAACTTTCTCTATTTCCTGTACAATGATTGCGCTGATGGCATTCTCGGAGGCGGACAGATATAAGTACAGCTCTTTCCTTGGGATGGGTCGAGTTAATATCAGCGGTGAAGACAAAAAGGCCTTGAAATCGACGAAGGCCTTCTCGCATTCCTCGGTCCACGCGAAGGTTTGGGGCTTCTTTAGTAATCTAAAGAAAGGCCGAGCTTTCTCTGCAGGTTTGGGCAGGAACCGAGATAATGATGCGAGCCGTCCTACAAGTCTTTGCACTTCTTTAACGTTCTGTGGGCTTCTCATCTCAATCACAGCCCGACATTTATCAGGATTGGCCTCGATTCCCCGGTGCATCAGCATGAAACCGAGAAATTTTCCACCCTGGTCACCGAAAACACACTTCTCCGGATTCAATCTCATGTTGTACTTCCTCAGCTGCTGAAAAATTTCCTCCAGATCTTTTGGGTGGTTGCTGGGGTCATCGGATTTCACCACCATGTCATCCACATAAACTTCCATAGTTCTGCCGATTTGTTTTTCAAATACCCGGTCCATGAGCCTTTGGTATGTAGCTCCAGCATTTTTCACTCAAAACGGCATCACCCTAATAATGAATAATCGAGCCCTCGGTAATGAAAGCCGTCTTCTCCTCATCTGGGGGGGTACATTCGGATCTGATTGTACCCCGAGTATGCGTCCAAGAAACTCATAATTCTATATCCGGAAGCTCCATCCACCAGTCTGTCAATGCTCGGCAAAGGATAGGAGTCCTTTGGGCAAGCTTTATTCAAATCTGTGTAATCGGTGCACATGCGCCACTTGCCGTTTGCTTTTTTGACCAGAACAACGTTGGCCAGCCAGGTAGTGTACTCTACTTCTCGGATAAAATTGGCATTGACCAACTTCGCTGTTTCCTCTTCCACAACTTTTCCCCTTTCTTCTCCAAGTCTCCTTTTCCTCTGGGCCACTGGTTTCGCCTCGGGACAAATTGCCAGTTTATGGCATAAGAAGTCGGGATCAACTCCCGGCATATCAGATGTGGTCCAGGCGAACAAATCGGCATTGCTGCGTAGCGCTTGCTTTATTTCCTCTTTCAAAGTCGGCTCAAGGTGACCGTCGAGTTTAGTGCACTGATCAGGCTGTGAACCGAGCTGGAACTTTTCTAACTCCTCAATAGGTTGTGGACGTTGTTCCTGCAAGTCCATCCTCGGATCCAGTTCGACGGAGCTAACGGAATTCACCGACTTGTCTTTCCCCCTGTCTAGGGTCTCTGCTGGTGTGGGTTTAAGTTTGCTCACACGCAAACTATCAAAGATAAAGACTGCCTGCCATCTTCTGATCCGCCCGGACAGCGACTATGTCCCCCCGAGTTGGAAAGGAATTTCATCGTGAGGTGGGGAGTAGAGACCACAGCTCCTAGCTCATTCAAAGACGGTCTTCCGATCAGGATATTGTATTATGTAACAGCATTGACTAACACATACCTGACCATGATAGTCTTGGATGCTCTGCCATCCCCAAAAGTAGTCAGGAGGTCAATGTATCCCCGTGTATCAACTTGTTCCCCTGCGAAGCCGACGAGCTTACTGTTGTACGGTTGAATAGATTTCTCTGGGATACCGAGCTTCTGAAATGTTGAGTAATATAAAATATCTGCCGAGCTCCCCTGGTCAACAAGGGTTCTTTTGACCGAGTTATTAGCCAACTGCACGGTAATTACCATGGGGTCATCTTGATTAGGATCCACCCCTACAAAGTCTTCATCAGAAAAGATAATGGGTGGGGAATTTCTCGGGGGTTTGCCAGATACCGAGTTGATAGCCCGAATAGCGGGCAGGTGCTTTCTCCGAGCTGAACTTGTTGTGCCCCCCTGTGAATCCACCTGAAATGGTGTTTATCACGCCTCGGATCACATTATCCTCCTCTCGTCTTTCATTCTGGCCCTCTCTGGTTTCTGTTCTTCCATTATTTCGTTGACCGCCACCCCTCCTCGGGCTTTGGTCACCTTCTCTCCTTCTGCTTCTGCCACGCCTCTCACCGTTGTTGTGGTTTCTCCAAACAAAATTATTGAGGTGGCCAGCTTGCACCAACTCTTCAATCTTGTCTCGTAAGACCCAGCACTCGTCGGTGGTATGACCAAAATTACGATGATACCGACAATGTTTTTGTCGGTCAGTATTCTGGGGGGTGTGGCCACGATTAGGGAGCTGCAAAAGTTCCGCATTGTATGCTTCTTCAAACACCCGAGCTCGGTTTGTGTTGAGGGGAGTATAATGCTCATACTTCAGTCCCCTCTGGAAATGCTCGGACGGACCTTTGAATTTTGGTTTATCACCTTTGGCCCTCCTTTTCTCTCTTCCTTCTCGTCTGTCAGCATCATCAGTTCTCTCCCTTTTCTTCGACTCCTCAACTTCCTCCATATTGATGAATCCCGCAGCTTTTCTCCTCAACTCATCCATACTGGTTGGTGGCTTCCGAGCCAAGTGTCTGGCGAAAGGGCCAGGTCTTAACCCGGTCAAGATGGTGTGTAGTGCAACATCGACACTGAGATTCCGGATGAGGACTGTCTCCTTGCTGAATCTAGCCATGAAATCACGCAGGGACTCATTCTTTTCTTGCCTAAAGTTTACCAATGAAGCCGAGGTTTTTTGGTGAGCCCGGCTGGTGGCAAACTGAGCATTGAACTTAGCCATGAATGTGTCGAAGGAATCAATCGACGCCAGGCGAATCGGGTATACCAGGTCAACGCAGCATCCTTCAGAGTTGTCGGAAAGACTTTACACATGACAGAATCGTCATCGGTAAAGAGGTACATCTGAGTAGTGAAAGTGTCCAAGTGGCGCTCGGGGTCTGAGGTGCCATCATATTTGTCAATGCTAATTGGCTTGTAGTTGGCTGGTAGGGGAACCTCCATGGTAGCGTTTGTGAAGGGATGTCTCGGCTTCCGTACGTTGGCCCTTTCATTAAGTCTATTTGCCCGCAGTGATAGTTCGGGGGCCTGCCTAGGAAATTCTTCCTCATCTACTCGGTCCATATGATGAGAAGCCCGAAGTTGTGGGCCTCCTTCTCTGTGCGAGTTTCTGGACCCCTCATTCTCAAGTGTCCGACGCTCTCTCTCAGGAGGAGACGAGACAGACCTTTCCCTGCTCTGCCCCGGTTCGCGACGGCTGTTCTGTCGCCTAATCTCCTCATTCTCCCTTCTCAGCGTGGCAATCTGTGCAAGAAGTTCCTGGATAAGGGGGTTGTCGGTCATCATAGCCGGGTTTATGGACCGTTCCCCGTTATCTCCGTTGTTAGCATTTTCTGGCTCCTCTCTCCTGCAGTTTCCGCTCCTTGTTCTCACCATGATTTGTGGTATGGGAAAGTTTTGCTTCGATTCCCACAGACGGCGCCAAATGTTCCGTCCAAATACCTCGGATGAGAGATACTCGGCCGAAGACAGCTTAGTGGGAGTGTTTTGGAATGTGCTTGACAGAATGTGAATTCTGCTCCTACGTATCCAAATGGGAATCAAAGCAAACGTAGTTCTGAATGAGGGGGTAAGCCCCCTATTTATAGAGATTGTTCGGGATCAAGCTCTGAGATATACGGAGAGATATTAGGATCAGGTTCTGAGATATACAGAGAGATATTAGGATCAGGTCCCTGATTATGCGGAGTGATATTCGGATCAGTCATTTATGACTGATCCGCGAGGGACCGGGATGTACTTCCCTGGCGGGGCGAGTCCGAGTACTTATCCTCGGCTGGCCCGGTGTGCTGATATGTCCTCGGCCTTGGAGGAGTTTGGGCCAAGGCCCGTAGCCGGGGTAAGCTCGGTCAATCCAAAATATAGACGAGTCCTCGGCCTTACCTTCTCGGCTGGTACAACTTGCATACACATTATGTTGTATTTGTCATATATCAAAATCTCTCAGTCATTGAGTCTAACACAGGGAGCACGCCCGTCCTCCCAGTTTGAATTCTGGAAAATGGCCGCGCAGTAAGCACGGCCGTGCAGCAGAGGAGCACGCTCGTGTAGCTGAGCACGACCGTGCTCAAAAAGGAAGCACCACCGTGCCCCACTTAAGTGGCAGCACGCCCGTGCTGGGGTTAAGTGATGAGTGTGATTTTACCTCATATTTCATTTACATTTTGCATGCATTTTCATATAGTTTAGGTAATTTTAAATAGATTTTTGTTAGTTTTTACCTTGGCACGGGTAAGGCGGTTTTGTAGTGTTGTTTTGCAGAAATTAAGGATTAAATGCTCAAGATCAACCAGGATGGAGCTTGCATGAAGATGGGGCTTGAAAAGTGAAGAAAATGAGCCAAACAGAGCCCATCACGGCCTAGTCGTGATGACCATCACGACCATGGTCAAGCAAAACTGAAAAGAAAAGAAGGCAAAAGTCAGAAGTGGTCACGGCCTAGCCGTGATGCCCTTCACGGCCGTGACATGTCAGCTGAACCGAACCCTCAACAGGCAGAACTGATCACGGCCTAGCCGTTATATGCGTCACGGCCGTGACAAACCAAAAATTGAAGAAGCGCCCATGGCAGAACCCGTCACGGCCTGGCCGTGATGACGCGCATTATTTGGATCTGATTTGTGTCAGATTGGGATTGAAACTTCCCAAATCTATAAATAAGGCATCTGGGCAGAACATAGGGGCAGCGACTTTTACCCTAAAAGGACGTTTTCTCTAAACCAGGGGCTGTTGTGACTGCTGTGGAAAGCTTCCATGGAGTTTCTTCTCTCCTTTGTTCCTATTGCTTTTATTTTGGATTTCTCTATGACTATGAGTAGCTAAATTCCCTTTTTGTTGGGATTAGATGTAGCTAAACCGAATCTCATGTATTTGCCTTGATTTGTTAATCTATGTTTATGCTTCTTTATTAGTGTTTGATTCCTATGCTTAATGCTTTTTGTGGTTTGATCATCCATGAATTGTTCTGAGATTTGTTTTGTAATTGGGAAGTTCTTATCATTTCTTGATATGGAATTAATCACCTAGTAAACCTTGCATCTATGAATGGATTTTGGTTTATTAATAATCGTGTAATCCCTACTCTTAATGCAAATTCATTAATTAAGACACCTAAGGAATTAGGGTCTAATTAGGGGATTTAGGCTCTTGTCATTTAAGGAATTAGGACTTGAGTAATCTTGTGGGTTGATTTTAATATTTGAAGCATAAATTGGATCGGTAGTCTTAGTATTGCATGAGGCAAATGTTTAGTGAAGTTTAATCCCAACATCTTTCATCATATTTGAATAATCCCTTTTTTTGCATTCCAAGTGTTTGATAAAAATCCTAAAAGAACTTGTTCCTTTTATTTTGTTTATTTTAAATTTTAACTCTTGTTGGGCTTGGTATTTAATATTGAGCTCCCTTCCTTCCAAATATTCGCTTAGATACTATTTGATTTGTTACGTGCTAGTACTTGTCTCAGTCCTCGTGGGAACGATATCCCTCTTACCTCTTTACTGCTTGTACGACTCGGTACACTTTCCGAAATCGTCAACATTAAGCACGACCGTGCTCACTGTGAACACCTTATTTTGACCGGGTCTTTCAGTTTTCACTATAATTTTTTTAAAAAAAATGCAAAGAAAATTTTATAAAAAATAGAATAAAAATAAAAAATAAAATATTTTAATTTTATTGGGCCAAACCTGCTAAACCCATTACTCAAACCCATTTCATCCTCCTCCAACAAACCCTAGCAGCCATCTTATTTTTAATTTGAATCCAGTTGGCAAATTCCTTAATTTTTGCAGATGAGGCTCACCAGTTTTGATTCTATTTCAAACCAGAGATAGAAATTTTAATCTTGGCAGAATTTTAGGATCAAAATCAGAGCGAATTGACATTATAAAATCATAATGGGGGCTACAGAATAAGAGGATCGGAGATAAAAATTTAGAGAGCAGTGAGAGGAAGAAAAAAAATTGCAAAATGTCTCTGAAATAGAATTACTGAGAGTATAACAACAAATAGGGACAAGAGAGAGAATAAAAATAAATACAACAAATACAGAGAGGGAGGCGCCGCTGTGACCATCGTGCGCCGCCACCCTCTTCACCTCGAGCCACCGCGTACACACCGCCCAGGTTCGATCGTGACCTATCCCTACACGACCCAGTCACCATAACGTCACCTCGCTCCGCGAATCGTACCGTTGCACGCCGCCACTTCGGGTTCTCACTGGAAGCAGAACCTCCTTCGAACCACCACATCACCAGTCGCTGTCGAGATCTCCTCTCCGCAAGCATCTCGACCACCACGCTACCGCCGGAACCTGTGAGCCGCACCACTGGCCACCACTGTCAGACGCGCACGAACTCACTGCTTCCTCCTGTTCGTTTTTGCTCAGGTGAAAGGGACAAAGGTCCCTTTGTTGTCTTTTATTTTCTCCCTCCATGACTCCCAACGTTTCTGCCTTTGTTGTGTTTGTGTCCAGATGCATTGTATTAACTTTCTAGTCTCTTTTATTATATTTGTTGTTTCTTATTCATTTGGTTATGTGTGCAGAATTAACTTAATTGATTGTTGGGCTAATGAGTTGTTTGTGGCCCAAGCCAAGTGAGTCTGAATAACCTAAAAGAATTGGGCTGATAAAATATGTGTGAAACTAGACTCGATTTTTTTTTGTGCTTGTCTTATGAAATATTTTATGATATTTGAAAATAATTATTTTGGAATTGCTTTGTGAGAGGCAAGATACTCAATTCCCTAGATTCGGGATAGCTTTGTGGAAGCATGTGCCACGTTCTATCTCGCTTAGGAATATTTAAAATTATGCAATAAATAATAATAAAACTTTTTTTTAGATATAAAAAAAACTTTTCATAAAAATTAAAATCAACCAACAAATAAAACATTTTCTACAAGAACTACGTGGCTTTGAGTTTCACATCGTAGCAGGGAATACGTAGGAGCGCGATCAATCATCCCGTAAAGCCAACAAAATTAATTTTTCCTTTACTTTTGTGTTCTTTTTGATTTGTTTAATGTAGATAATTCATTAATAATTTATTTAATATTTTTGGGTTGCTATATGACAAGTGTCATGCTCAATCCCCTAGCTTTGAGGTTGTCCTATAGATTTACATGTCATGTTCAACCTCATTTAGGATTTATCAATAATATTTTTAAAAATTTTTGAAATGCAAAAAACCAATAAAGAAACATAAAATAAAATAAATAAAAATAAATCAATCAATTCTTCCTTGTAAATATTTTTGGGGTAAAAAATAAATAATTTAATTTCGTGGAATTTATTTAAGGTATCATTCTTAGAATGGGCAAAGACCATTTTGGTCCCAAATACCAATTGTTAGGATTTTTCCAATTTTTATCCTAAATAAATAAAATTGGTGGCGACTCTACTTTTTTCTTAAAATCTCTTTTTATCGTCGCCCCTGCCCCGATTTTCGGTTGCGACACTCACCCCTCTGGATAGAATTTGAGATTAGGGACTTAAACAGATGTTTTAACCCCAATCTTCCCCAACGTAAAATGATGACTTAGTTAATTAATGGTGAAGACTAGATAACTTGATTAAATATTAATTAAGATGGTTAAGCCGGTAACCGTTGGGTTACCGCAAGTTGTTTGAGCTGTACCTTGGTGCCTTATGGCCAAGAGGGCCTTGACCCCTCAGATTGGGTCTAAGGTGTTATTGATGTTGTACCTTAGGGATCGAGAGTTTGTCCCGGGGGGGCCCTTGACTCCACGGTGTGGGTCTAAGGTGTTGCAGTCGATTCTGCTGCGGTAGATTCCGCTGGTTAAAGGTGTTGCGGTAGATTCAACTGATGTCTTCGGTTGATTCCGTTGGAGTAATGGAGGTGGTGGTTGTCCGTGGTCATTGTGTTGCATACGCATTGCATCAGAGTTGTTGTTGTTGTTGAGGGATGTTCGACATTGGGGAGGTCGTCCTAGAGTACGACAATCTGGCCATCCACGGTTGTAGTAGATTCTCCTTGCGTCCCCGTGACGAGGCATCCGTTGGTTTGATGCGTTGGCTATCCAAGGAGTAGATTCTCCAGCGTTGAGTAGATTCTCAATGTTGATATGTAACTCCAAAGTTGTCCATTCCGAGATTAGTGGATCCACATGCATGGTTTGTTTAGCGAAGCAGGACTGCATTGCACTGCATAACATGCTCGATGTTAATGATGTTGATGTATGTTATATATGTTGAATGATGTATGCAACGTTGGTGTCATGCTTGTATGTTTTACTTTACTTCCTACCTCCTTGCTATTATGATTACATGATTCTTACTCCCCATTATTTGTTTGTTGTTTGGCCTGATTGCTCGATGTTAATGATGTTGATGTATGTTATATATGTTGAATGATGTATGCAACGTTGGTGTCATGCTTGTATGTTTTACTTTACTTCCTACCTCCTTGCTATTATGATTACATGATTCTTACTCCCCATTATTTGTTTGTTGTTTGGCCTGATTGGCACCTTGCAGAGGATGACGAGCAGCCCGAAAAGAAGTGACTATGAGGAGCCAGCACTCATAGTTAGGGCTTGTTTTTATGTTCAGTTAGTTAGTTTTCAGTTTGTATTCCGTGGATTTATTCCGGAATGGTTATACCAGTTCTGTATGTGACATCGGGGTTGGGATATGTTTATTTCTTTGCTATGTTAAATTGTTTTAAACTCGTTTTATTTTCCACGATTTTGAGAACTAGTTCATGTGGACTTTTATACCCCTGGACGGACCCTTTATTTTATCCAGTGTGATCATGACAAAATTTTATTAATTGTTTATCTTAAAGCGCTTATAACATACGGGGTTGAAGGGTGTCACATCCTTCACTCTTGAGTGTGTATGCCACCATATCATCAATGAGTCGATGCTCATACCTTACAAATCCATCAGACAAATGTAAACAATAGTACAATATGAACCATTTCATATTCCTCAAAACTAAAGTACTCGATAACTCACCATATGCCAGCAGCCTCATACTTTGATTTCCAGCTTGCTTCATAAACTTCTTGAAATATGTCCTTGAATCTTCAACCAGTAAATAAATTTAAATATACGGGATAGATGTAGCAAAGGTCTTAGAACAAAACAATAAGCTAATAAAAATTTGCATACCTTCCATATATTTCTTAAGAATTGTATTTTTGGTGCTACGATAAAGTGGCCATTTTTTCTCATAAGAAGTTGACATAAAAGCCACAGCAAAAGCACAGATAGACTTCATCACAAGCCAAATAATAGATAAAAGATCAGCAATTAAAAGAATTGAAAAATACTCAATCAAACCAATAAAAGACATTGCGGAATTAACCTCATCAGTGTTATGCATAGCCAATGAAACACCTCATTCACCGGTGAAGTTATAAACCTCCAATCCAGTCTTCTCACCTTGGCCTTCTAGAACTACAAGCAAAATAGAATCACAAAAGTAATCTTTAGTTAACAACAAATATAATAACGAAAATGTCAATCCCTGAGAAGGGACGACATGGTTGTGTAAATGATAACTTAAGAAGTCTAAGTATAGAAATACGAGCTCAAGAAGCTGTCCATAATAAAATAAAAAGTATACCAAACACTAGTTTCAATTTTCCAACTCCTTTAATTATTGAGTTAGTGACCCGGTATTGATCACCAAAGCATGTCTTCCAATACATATTGCCTTTGTCCAACATGGCAATGTTTAGACATTTACACTGAAATAGACAACTATAAACATGAGAAGGGGGGTTGAATTGTGTTTATCAGAATTTAAACAAAGTTGAAATCTTTTCGTATACAGAAGCTAGGTTTAGAAGAGTGGAAAGATACAGGACAGACAGGTGACCTGTCTGATGAAATTTTAATAGGGACTTTGGCAAACACACCACTTGATAAACGAATAAGAAAACTAAGGCAACTAAAGAGGTTATAAGGAAAGAGAGATTGACACAGTTATTTGTCCTGGTTCATTATTCAAAGCAAAGAGCTATGTCCAGTTCTTGGCAGCACCAAGATTTATCCACTATAACTGATCAGGTTATAGATTCTAAGTATTGTTTGCACACCTAGCCTATTCAGGCTCCAAGACAAGTATTATTTACACACTTAGCCTCTTCAGGCTCAAGACAAGTATTCTTTACACACTTAGCCACTTCAGGCTCACTCGGGCTTGTTTGAGAGATTTTGTTTGTAATAAATACAACTTCAGACAGATAGATCTTTCGATAACACTCAGTGGTTTAAATGTAAAGCTTAGGAAAGTATGCGTAATAACTTCAAATGATTGAAGAATACAGAATGAAAGAATGAAGAATTTAATGCGCATAGTAATGGCTCTTTAATGTTATATGTATTCTCTATACTTCATCTTCAACGACTTCTGTATTTATAGTCTTCAAGCATTAAGGATCCGTTAGAGACATTCCCTCAGATGTTGGCTTCAAGCAGAACTTCATTAAATGCAATAGAGTCGTTCTGGGCAGCCATTAATGCAATAGGAATGCTGGTTGTACTCTAACATGAAGGATCATGACTTTATGCATCGTGATACAGCCATATCAGAGTTGTACAGAGAGCTTTTTGTACTTTGTCGAGTACAATTCCCTTTTCGTGTAAGGACCAGAGGTACTAGGGAATAAAGCATGTTGGAAGCATTCTTTAACTGGTCTTTGGTTCTGATAACCGAGGTTGCTTGAGAAGGTAACTTCTGACTTTTCTTGATTCTAGTTCTTGAAATAAGATTCTGATAATTCTTATAGAATTCGCGTTCATAAAATAAGCGCGTCCATCTTGAAAATAACCGCGTCCATCTAGTCATTTAAGATTTTATATTCGGATGGGCTAGTAGACGAGCTCCATATGCCATGTCATTGGACAGAGCTTCTCATTAAGGACTTGTCAAGTCCAAAGACTTGTGTGGACTAACGCTTCTGTCACCTTAGTGGACGAGCACTTCTATCACTTCAGTGGACGAGCGCTTCTGTAACTTTAGTGGACGAGCGCTTCTGTTACTTTAGTGGACGAGCGCTTCTGTCACTTATGAGCGGATAGATGATTCTTACAATTTTAATATGCACACTAGATAGACAGGTTAGCAGCCAATATGAAAGTTAATTAAATCATTATCCAATGTTTAGTTTTCATCGAAACTTAGGGAAATGCACATCAGACATTTTAGAGACTTAACAATCTCCCCCTTTTTGATGATGACAAACATTGAGATGATTTAATGAACCTCAGAAAATATCACAAAGAAAATGGCATATATCAGACAGGTTGAAATTTTCTTAAGCGGACAGGTCATGCAGATGCTTGATCAGACATTAAGATTAATCATATAATCCGTTTAACTTAGTCACACATAAGTTTGACTTGTTTTACTTTGAAATTATTATCATAGTAATGTTACTTAAGATTTATCTGAGCAATTATCGCAAATATCAGAACATACTCATGTCCATGTATTATTTAAGATCATATCATATTCATTCATATTCATTCTTCTATAACACATTTATATCATATTTCTCCCATACTCCCCCTTTTGTCAACATCAAAAAGGAATAAACTATGAAAGCATGTTTTCGAGATATGTAAACCACCGTGCACATGATTAGCTTCAGATAAGGGAATGATATTAATTAAATAATAACCATTTCAACAAAACTAATGAGTTCTAGCATAGTGACTCAATAGAGTGAGACAGGTAAGCATAGACAGGGGATAAAGCACATACAGGTTAACATTCAGACATGTCATTCAACAATGCAATGCATGTTTAGATTATCTCTAATAAATAAAAACCTTTCTTCTGCGAAGGGTTTAGTGAAAATATCAGCTCATTGATTTTCAGTTTTAACAAACTTAATATCAAAGATGCCTTTCTCAACATAATCCCTAATAAAATGATGTCTGATTTTAATATGCTTAGCCTTAGAATGTGAATTGGATTTTTAGTTAAGCATATAGCACTGGAATTATCACACCATACAGATATGTTGTGTTCATAAATAGAGTAATCCTCAAGTTGATGTTTTACCCATAAGAGTTGAGAGCAACAACTAGCAGCAGAGATGTATTCTGATTCAGCAGTAGACAGGGCAATGGTTGTCTGCCTCTTGCTTGACCATGAGACTAAACTTGCTCCAATGATGTGACATCGTCCACTGGTGCATTTTCTTTCTATTCTGTCTCCAGCAAAATCAGCGTCACAATATCCCACTAATCTGTATTCTTTTGATCCTAAATACAGCAAACCAAGATTAGTAGTTCCAAGCAAATATCTAAATATTCTTTTAACAGCCTTAAGATGAGATTCTCTAGGATCAGATTGGAATCTAGCACACATACAGACACTAAATTGAATGTCAGGTTTGCTTGAAGTTAAGTACAGTAGAGAGCCAATCATACCTCTGTAGACAATTTGATCTACCTTTTTACCTTCATCATCTTTGCTTAGTTTTGCATTGGGTTGCATAGGGGTTTTCATGAGCTTTGCATTTTCCATTTTGTATTTCTTGAGTATCTCCTTGGTATATTTTTGTTGATGAATGTAAATTCCATCACTTGTTTGCTTGATTTGTAATCCAAGGAAGAACTTCAATTCTCCCATCATGATCATCTCAAATTCAGTTTGATCTCCCGTCTGCTGACTTGTCTGTCAGCCTCAAGCACATGTTCTGTTTTGGTTAGATCGGGTTGTTGACTTTCTAGCTTGTTTATATCAAGACCTGCAAGATCATCTTCTAGATCTGATAGTTCTTTATCAGTCTTTAATCCATCATTGAATTTAACATGAACAGATTCCTCAATAATACAAGTTCTTAAATTGTAAACTCTAAAAGCCTCGGACATTTCAGAATAACCTACGAAAATACCTTTATCTACCTTAGAATCAAACTTTCCAAGATTATCTTTGGTATTCAGAATAAAACATTCACATCCAAAATCATGAAAATAAGATATGTTGGGCCTTTTTTCTTTCCACAATTTATAAGGAGTCCTTTTTAGAAAAGGCCTAATAAGTATTCTGTTTTGTACATAACAAGCAGTGTTTACAGCTTCTGCCCAGAAGTACTTAGGGAGATTATTTTCATTGAGCATAGATCTAGCCATCTCTTGTAGAGATCTGTTCTTTTCCTCAACCACTCCATTTTGCTGTGGAGTTCTAGGTGCAGAGAAATTGTGAGAGATTCCATTCTCCTCACAGAACTGTCTAAACTGCTCATTTTCAAATTCTCCCCCATGATCACTTCTAAGGGTAGAAATACACAAACCGTGGTCATTTTGTGCTCTTTTGCAGAATACTGAGAAAACCTTAAAAGACTCATCCTTGTGTGTTATGAAGAGTACCCATGTGTATCTAGAATAGTCATCAACTATGACAAATCCATATTTTCTTCCAGCCAGGCTAGCAACACTAACTGGTCCAAACATATCCATGTGTAACAACTGAAGAGGTCTAGAGGTTGATACTTGGTTTTTAGATTTGAAACTTGATTTTATCTGTTTACCTCTCTGACATGCATTACATGATAATCCTCTGGCTTATCTAGTTTTATAACTAGATAGACTGTGGTTTATGTGCTAATTATTCGAGTTCAATCTCGTTTTCGCCCAAATTTGGATCTAATTGTCCTCAAGCGACATTTTGAGTCCCTTAGGTAGTTTTAGGACATTTTAGTTAATTTTGAGTCAAATAAAGCAATTTCTGGTATTTCATAGTTTCAGGTTAAAGGGGAAGCACTTCGAGTCAAGGGAATGAAGAAAACAGTGGAAATTGCCATTCTGGAGATACTCGCCCCGCGAGAGGCTGCTCTCCTCGCGAGCCTGAAGACCAGCTGAGCAGCAACAGTCATCATTTCTGTGTCGCCTCGCGAGAGGCTACTCGCCTCACGAATACTGAAGACCCTGCAGGACAGAGACCATCACGACCGTGACAGACTAGGATTTGAAGTCTCGCCTCGCGAAACATCCTTTCGCCTCGCGGGAGTCCAATTTGAAAGTGCGCCATTTTTAATATTCACCTCGCGAGCGCGCGCAGATCCTGAGTCCTATATATTGCTGTTTTAGGGCAGAATTGAAAGCTTTTGGTTCTCCACTGTTTTGTAGCGTTTAGGGACGAATCCTTGTGTTTCTGGAGCTGCGTCTCCCTCTTTTATTTACTTATTGTACAATGGTGATTATGGCCGATTGTTTGTGCGTTGTCACGGGCATGAGGAACTAATCCCCTCGTCTAAGGGATCAATGAAACCACCCATGGCGGTGTAGAATTCGATGTGATATATGTTTCTCTCCCTTTTCTCAATTAATGTTTTCAAATTCTGAATTGATTGTGTTGATCATATGTTTGCGTGATTGACTAGTTAAACGTGTTGAGGCTTAGTAGGCAATTCGCGTTTTAGAACTTGAATTGGGATCGTCGATCGACTATTGCACGAGAGTGAATAGAAGATCGGTGCAACCTTATAGGAACCAGATTAAATAGAGTTTGATGATTGGGTTATGAGACCTAGTAAGTAATTAATTCAATCGTCGAATACGTTCTATTGAGCATGACAGTAGATTTAGGAGAATTTAGGGGTCCTGGTTGACATTGTAATTGAACTTAGGGAGGAATTCATCATCACTTGGGTACTATGCATGATTGGGAAGGTGGATTTGTGACCTTAGACATTTTAATTTTAGATTTTTAGTAATTATCTTTAATCGATTTGTTATTTGAATTTTGATCCTATTTTCTCTCTCTCCACAACCACTTGTTGTTACTTGGCCAACTTATCGAATTTCCTGCGAATTGGTAGAACTGGTACCCCAATCCTTGTGTTCGACCTCGGTAATTACTTACCGTGTTTATTTTATTACTTGCGACGACCCGGTACACTTGCCGGTGACTCAACAAGTTTTTGGCGCCGTTGCTGGGGATTGACACAACCAGTTTTCCTAATTTTTTTGGAAGTTTGATTATTTGGTTAATTTATTTTTTTATTTTTATTTTTATTTTCTGTTATTTTCTCTCTACTTCTTTGATTCCACTTGGTCTTGCCTTGTTTTTGTATGCGAGGTACCATTTCACAGGAGGACTTGCTATTTGATTCGGAGATCACCAAGACCGAGAAGCGCTTAAGGAAAGAAGCCAGAGAACGAAAGAGGCTTGAAGCGATTGAGGACATGGCCGAAGGAAGTCCTCCTCCTCCTCCTTGTTACAAGCTTCTCTTCGAGTACGATCTTCCCAACCTGGATGATTGTGCTTCTTCTATCGTGAGGGGCAACCTAAATACAGACTCCTTCAGAGTGGAAGGATGTGTCACAGGCCAGATCCGTGAGAATCAGTTTGATGGGAGTGGCAAGCAAGACCCTCAGACACATCACTCGCTTCCTTGAAGCTTGTGACATGCAGAAGACAAGAGGAGTTACTCAGGACGAGTTTCGCTTGCGGGTATTCCCTCTCTCTCTTAGGGATGTCGCTCGCGATTGGTTTGACAGCTTGGATAGGAACAGTATCAGAACTTGGGAGCAAATGGCACAAAAGTTCCTAACCAAGTATTTTCCTCCTCAGAAAGCGGCACAACCAAGAGTAGCCGTCACATCTTTCAGGCAGACAGAAGATGAAACTTATAATGAAGCTTGGGAGAGGTACAATGTGCTCTTGAGAAGATGCCCTTCGGCGTTCTTTGACCCAGTCTCCAAGGTTCAACATTTCTTTAACGGGTTGAGGGGACACTATCAGATGAATTGAGAAGCCGCAGCTGGCGGCTCCTTTTCCTATTTATCAGCTGAGGATGGATTGGCGTTATTGGAGAAGATGTCGTACAATGATTACCACCGTGGTAGAGAAACCTCAAGTGGAGTCAGTTCTGCAACAATAGAAACCATTATAGAGCAAGTTAAATCGTTGAAGATATAAGTTGCAGCCTTGTCTGGGAACAAGAAGGTTAATGTGATACACGAGGGAATGCCTCCAGGTTGTGATAATTGTAATGGAGATCATCACATTCAGAACTGTCCTTTCAACTTCTCTCGAGAACACGTGGATTCATGCCACAATTTCTATAACAGCGTGCCCCAGAACAACTATCAGAGGAACAAACAGAATAATTACAATCAAAATCAGAATAGGGGTTATATGAGGAGAGACCATTCGGGTTTCGCTTGGAGTAATGCAAGTGGTGGTCTAGCCGGGTAACAACCTCAACAGAAATGGCAACAACAACCTCAACAGGGTCAGAGGCCAAACTATGGAATCCATCAGCATAATACTCAGCAGGCTCTTCCGGGGCCTAATCAATTGCAAATAACAGATGGTGGAAGGCAACCTTGGGAGTTGGCTCTTGAGAAGATGAATGCATCAATTGAGAAGTTGGTAATCAATACAGGAACAGTCATTGAGAAGTTGGCAACTCATACAGGGGCGGCAATTCAGAATCTAGAGATGTAGATTGCTCAGCTCGCAAAGCAACTAAATGAGCATCTCCCAGGCACTTTCCCGGGTGATACCGAGAACAACCCTAAGAACCAATGCAATGCCATAACAACTAGAAGTGGAAGGGTGTTGGGACCTAACAGGGGTGCAACTAGTTCTCAGGAAATTGAGGAAGACAAGGCCCCTGAACAACCACATGTTGAGGAAGAGCAACCCGAGAAAGAGGAGTTGGCAAGTGACAAGGCACCGGAGCAAGGGGGAAGGATGAAACTTGTAGATGAAGAGTTCCGAAAGAAGAAGCGGGCTGAACCCCAAGACCTCCCGCCCTACATGAAGGTAACCTATCCAGAAAGATTGAAGAGGCCTCAACAGGATAAGCAGTTCAATAAATTCTTTGATGTCTTCCGCAAACTTCAAATTAACATTCCATTTGCGGAAGCCTTGGAACAAATGCCATCTTATGCCCGGTTTATGAAGGAGCTTCTCTCTAAGAAGCGGAGAATAGTGGATGAGGAAACGGTAGCTTTGACCGAGGAGTGTAGTGTCATTCTTCAAAGAAAACTACCTCCAAAGTTGAAGGACCCCGGTTCTTTTTCTATACCATGCACCATTGGGGGGATGACTCTAGGGAAGGCATTGTGTGATCTAGGGGCAAGCATCAACTTGATGCCCCTCTCTATGATGAAGAGGTTGGGGATCAAAGAAGTCAAAGATACGCGGATGTCACTCCAACTGGCCGATCGTTCTATAAAATATCCTTATAGAGTGGTCAAAGACTTGTTAGTGAAGGTGGACAAGTTCATATTTCCTGCGGACTTTGTGGTGCTTGATATGGATGAAGACGCTGAGATCCCTCTCATATTGGGTAGGCCCTTCTTGGCCACTGGGGGTGCCTTGATAGATGTGCGACAAGGGAAACTCACTCTAAGGGTGCAAGATGATGAGGTAGTCTTCAATGTCTTTGAAGCAATGAAGCACCCTGTTGAGAGGTCGGATGTGTATCGAGTGGATGTGGTGGACTCAACTGTCAAGGTAAAGGCAACCAGAGAAGCCCATGGTTCTTCACTTGCACAAGTGTTGGCAAAATCCCATGATGATGATAGGAAGGAAAAAGACCCTTTGGGGGATGAGGTCTATCTTGAGTGGTTGAAAGACATGGAAGCCTTACCGAGTCTCCCAGAGGATGAATGTGCAAGGGAAAAGCTCAACAACAAAGGTATGGAAGAAGATAACAAAGCACCGGAGTTGAAGGGTGGCACAACCGTGGTGGTCAATAAAGACAATAAATCGATCCCAACAAGGACCACCACGGGGTGGAGAGTACGTGTCGATCATAGAGGGCTGTTGAACTTAAATGAGTTATCCGGGAACCGCATGCGAGCATATGAAAGGGCAAGAAACTACAAAGAGCGGACTAAGGCAAGGCATGGCAAGCAAGATCTTCTTCCGGATTAACCCTTAGGGGTGACTTGAGTTAGGCTCGGGACGTTAAACAAGCGCTACTTGGGAGGCAACCCAAGCTAGGTATTCTTTATTTTTAGTTTCTATCATTTATATATATATATAAAGCTTGATTCGCCACGCGAATCCACAGTGGCCACGCGAGACAGAAGCCCTGAATCTCAGAGGCTTGCTCACGTTTTTGTCTCGCGTCGCGAGGGCTGCTTTCGCCTCGCGATTCTGGGCATCATCACCTGTTGGAATTCCAGATTCGCCTCGTTAGTGATCTCTCGCCTCGCGAATCTGCAATTAAGGTTTTAATTTACAGGAGTTCTTCCAGGAGAGGCCTTTGGCCCAATAGCAGGGGATGCCCGAGAGACCAATTGGTTGAGGATGCAACCGTAGAAGAGCTTTTCGTGAAGCGGCCACCTACACTACACTTTGATCAGGGAGCACCCTTTCCTTTCCTTACTCTTAATTTATATGTGTTATTTCATTGAGGACAATGTATGCTTTAAGTGTGGGGGAGGAAACCAATTGTTTTTGTTTTTGTTTTTGTTTTTGCTTTTGTTTTTGTTTGTCGCTCTTGAATAATTTGAGAAGATCAAGAGTATGTGTATGAATGTTGTGTCGGCAAGCTTGTTGGATTTTAATTAAATTTAGCATAGATTGATTGCATGAATTATTTTGACCATCGATGATTTCCCCTTAGGTTCTGAAAATAGAAAATTTGATCCCCATGTAAAAAATTGAAAAATTGAACTTTGAGAAATTTTATTGTGATTGCTTGATTTATGACTAGTTTGGGGTGAAGGGGTGCACACACTAGGAATTGTATCTCGGTCAAACAATTTGCAAAATTTCCAGGTGAGGATTTGAGCCTCCAACTTGTTTTTGATTGTGTGGATCACTTTCAAGTTGCACTTTCCCGAATTTGCTTGAATCTCTTCATGGTTTGCATGTCTATGTGTTGCATCAAATGATTTAGGCAATTTTCTTTGAATAGCTACTTGGCCTAAAAAGAACCATCCCTGATGCATGTTCCCTAGTTAGCCCACATTGAGCCTAATTAGCCTATTGTTTCTTGATGACCCTATTTTATAAGCCAAAATCTGAAAAGAAAAAAAAAAACCATGTTAACCCAATCTTAGGATTAGGAGAGCATGGACACTTAGCAAGAGGAGGGTTGTAAGAAACTAAGTTTGGGATGGCTACAAGGTGATATGCCATTTTGGGTTGAGAAAAAGAAAAATAAAGGTTGAAACCCAAGGCAAAAAGAAAAAAAAATTGCCAAAAGAAAAGGGGCAAAACAAAAAGATTAGCAAGGAAAAGGCTGTAGTCACCCGAGGCAAAAAGAAAAATGGAAAAAGGAATTTGAGTGGAAGATGTGTCAAATGATCATGCTCTCTTAGTTCCTAGGGACTTAAGCCTAGTATCATTGAGTATCCTACCCTTAGCCAGGCCCCACTACAACCTTTAAAAGACCTTTTGATGTTGCATGCATGTTTTCGTGGGAACTATTTTTGAGATAAAAATCAAATTCATGAGAAGTGCTCTTGGAATGTGAAAATTGAGTGAAAAGTTGATAGCCTAGACAAATTGAGCGAATGAGTGAAATATTATATGCCCTTGTGAGGAAAGCAATTGTTTGAGATTGGTGATCTCCCTTTTGTGTGTAACTTGGATCCTCAACTTAGATTAATGATTGCATGAATGACGAAGTTCTCAATTGTTTAAAGTAAATGAATGTGGGGATTACATTGAAGCAAGGGGGGGGGGGTCATTAAAGAAAAACTATGTTGTTAAGATTGCATGAAATTTGTGCGAAATTGATTGAATCCTTTAGGCTTGCCAAGTCTTGAGTCTTTTTTTGAGTTTTAGCTTGCTTGGGGACAAGCAAGGTTTAAGTTTGGGGTGTTTTGATAAGCCTTTGGCTTATCTAGTTTTATAACTAGATAGACTGTGGTTTATGTGCTAATTATTCGAGTTCAATCTCGTTTTCGCCCAAATTTGGATCTAATTGTCCTCAAGCGACATTTTGAGTCCCTTAGGTAGTTTTAGGATATTTTAGTTAATTTTGAGTTAAATAAAGCAATTTCCGGTATTTCATAGTTTCAGGTTAAAGGGGAAGCACTTCGAGTCAAGGGAATGAAGTAAACAGTGGAAATTGCCATTCTGGAGATTCTCGCCCCGCGAGAGGCTGCTCGCCTCGCGAGCCTGAAGACCAGCTGAGCAGCAACAGTCATCATTTCTGTCTCGCCTCGCGAGAGGCTGCTCGCCTCACGAAGACTGAAGACCCTGCAGGACAGAGACCATCACGGCCTAGTCGTGACGAAGGTCACGGCTGTGACAGACTAGGATTTGAAGTCTCGCCTCGGGAAACATCCTTTTGCCTCGCGAGAGTCCAATTTGAAAGCGCGCCATTTTTAATATTCGCCTCGCGAGAGGCTACTCGCCTCGCGAGTGCGCGCAGATCCTGAATCCTATATATTGTTGTTTTAGGGCAGAATTGAAAGCTTTTGGTTCTCCACTGTTTTGTAGCGTTTAGGGACGAATCCTTGTGTTTCTGGAGCTGTGTCTCCCTCTTTTATTTACTTATTGTACAATGGTGATTATGGCCGATTGTTTGTGCATTGTCGCGAGTATGAGGAACTAATCCCCTCGTCTAAGGGATCAATGAAACCACCCATGACGGTGTAGAATTCGATGTGATGTATGTTTATCTCCCTTTTCTCAATTAATGTTTTCAAATTCTGAATTGATTGTGTTGATCATATGTTTGCGTGATTGACTAGTTAAACGTGTTGAGGCTTAGGAGGCAATTCACGTTTTAAAACTTGAATTGGGATCATGGATCGACTATTGCACGAGAGTGAATAGAAGATCGGTGCAACCTTATAGGAACCAGATTAAATAGAGTTTGATGATTGGGTTATGAGACCTAGTAAGTAATTAATTCAATCGTCGAATACGTCCTATTGAGCACGACGGTGGATTTAGGAGAATTTGGGGGTCCTGATTGACATTGTAATTGAACTTAGGGAGGAATTCATCATCACTTGGGTACTATGCATGATTGGGTAGGTGGATTTGTGACCTTAGACATTTTAATTTCAGATTTTTAGTAATTATCTTTAATCGATTTGTTCTTTGAATTTTGATCCTGTTTTCCCACTCTCCACAACCACTTGCTGTTACTTGGCCAACTTATCGAATTTCCTGCGAATTGGTAGAACTGGTACCCCAATCCTTGTGTTCGACCTCGGTAATTACTTACCGTGTTTATTTTATTACTTGCGACGACCCGGTACACTTGCCGGTGACTCAACATCACACAAGACATCTTTCTTAAAACTAATATCAGGCAATCCTCTCACAAGATTATTCATTTTCAATTCAGAAATTAGTTTCATACTAGCATGTCCTAGTTTCTTATGCCATAACCATCTCTCATCCTCTTTAGACATCAGACAGGTTACACTTTGATCTGAGAGATCAGACAGTTCAATCTTATAAAGATTTTGTTGCCTTTTAGCTGAAAAGAGGGTTTTGCCAAAACAGTTTTTAACTATGCATACATCCTGGGTAAAGGAAACATCAAAACCACTATCACATAATTGACTTATGATAAGCAAATTGTGTGTTAATCCTTTCACCATAACAACATTAGATATAGAGAGAAGAGGGGGTTTACCACCAATAGAACAAATTCCTATAACTTTCCCTTTTTGATTCCCTCCGAAGGCAACGTGTCCTCCTTTCTTAAGTTGGAGGTCTAGGAACATAGACCTTTCTCCTGTCATATGATGCGAGCAACCACTATCCAGATACCCGCAGTGGTGTTTTCTTTGTCCTGTTAAGGACATCTGCAACAAAAATTATTTGATCTCTAGGTACCCATATTTTTCTAGGTCCTTTTCTATTAGTTCTAGGAGTCTGTGAGGACTTCCTTATCTTCTTATGGATACACTTAGGCATAACATGTCCAGTTTTTCCACAGAAGTTACAGACAGGTGTAGATTTGGTTACAGTTGACTTAACAGATACTGTAGAAGCTTTAGTTGATACTTTATTATGTGTCTGATGGACATATCCAATACCTTCTTTATTAAGAGAGTGCCTCTGACAGCTAAGTAGCTTAGTCAGATTATCTCTACCATTAACAAATTTGGCAAGATCAGAAGTGAGCTCTTCCACTTTCTATTGAAGTTTTTCAACTTCTTCAGATGGTGATGTTTCACTTGAGATCTTAGCTTCATTAGACTTTTCAGTCTTCAGCTCACTGTTCTCTTTAGCCAACTTCTCACACTCTTGAGATTTCTGTTTATGCTCACCGATGAGCTTTACATACTATATCTCGAGGGATTTGAAGCCCTTAGATAAGCAGATGGATTCCTCCAGCAACTCCTCATAGGCATCAAGTATTTCCTCATAGTTAGGATGTACCTCATCGTCTGAGTCTGAGTCAGTGTTGGACATCACACAAAGATTGGCTTCTTCCTCTGTTTCTTCATCAGAAGATGTTGACTCCAGATCCTCCCAAGTAGCCATCATTCCTTTCTTCTTCTTCTTGAAGGATTTCTTAAAATGGGCCTTCTTGAGTTTAGGACATTCAGCCTTGATGTGACCTATCTTCTTGCACTCAGAGCAGACAATTGAACTTTTGTGTGTTGAAGTGGATTCTTTGAAGTTCTTATCCTTGTTGAACCTTCTGAATAGCTTATCCCTATTGAACTTCTTTTTCTGTAGGAGAAGCTTTATCTTCCTGGTCAGGAGAGACAATTCTTCACCACTCTCAGAATCCTCATGTTCAGACAGGTCAGCATCACTGGATGACTCGTCTGCCTTTAGAGCCTTGGAAACTTTTTCTGACTTTTGATCAGCTTTTAGAGCAATTGACTTGCCCTTCTTTGGTGCAACTTCATCTCCAAGTTCTTGCTCATGAACAGTGAATGTTCCAAGAAGTTCATCCATAGTCAAGGTAGTGACATCCTTGGCTTGAGAGATAGCAGTGACCAAAGATCTCCACTGGTTAGGTAGACTTCTCATAATCTTTCCAACCTTCTCAGCATTGGTATAGACTTTGCCAAGACATTTTAAATTGTTGACTATAGTTTGAAATCTTCCTATCATTTGAGCAACAGATTCTCCTTCCTCCATGACAAACAGTTCATATTTTCTGACAAGTATGTAATCTCTGACTCTTTGACTTTGGCTGTTCCTTCATGTGTGATAGCTAAAGTGTCCCATATTTCTTTGGCAGAGTCACAAGCACATACCTTCTCAAACTCCTCAGGACTGAGAGCACAAATGATGTTATATCTAGCTTTGTGGTTCAGCTCCCATTTTGTCTTTTCTGCAGTAGTCCACTAAGCTTTTGGTTTGTCAGTGTTATCATCATTCTTGGGAATGAATGGACCATCTGTAATGACATCCCAAAGATCAGAGTTTATAGATAGAATGAACCATTGAAATCTATCTTTCCAATAGTTGTAGTTTTCTCCATTGAAGTAAGGAGGTCTGGTTAGGGAAGCTCCTTCAGTCTGGTGACTTCTACTTGAATTAGCTCCAGTAGTCATGTCTATTATTCGGGACCTTTTACCTTTACACTGTTAGATGCTCAACATAAAGGCTGAGCTCTGATACCAATTGAAATAGACAACTATAAACACGAGAAGGGGGTTGAATTGTGTTTATCATAATTTAAACAAAGTTGAAATCTTTTCGCATACAGAAGCTAGGTTCAGAAGAATGGAAAGATACAGGACATACAAGTGACCTGTCTGATGAAATTTTAACAGAGCCTTTGGCAAACACACCACTTGGTAAACAAATAAGAAAACTAAAGCAACTAAAGAGGTTATAAGGAAAGAGAGATATTCCCTCAGATGTTAGCTTCAAGCAGAACTTCATTAAATGCAATAGAGTCGTTCTGGGCAGCCATCAATGCAATAGGAACGTTGGTTGTACTCTAACATGAAGGATCATGGCTTTATGCATCATGATACAGCCATATCAGAGTTGTGCAAAGAGCATTTTGTACTTTGCTGAGTACAATTCCCTTTTCGTGTAAGGACCAGAGGTACCAGGGAATAAAGCATGTTGGAAGCATTCTTTAACTGGTCTTTGGTTCTAATAACCGAGGTTACTTGAGAGAATAACTTCTGACTTTTCTTGATTCTGGTTCTTGAAATAAGATTATGATAATTCTTATAGAATTTGCGTTCAAAAAATAAGCGCGTCCATCTTGAAAATAACCGCATCCACCTAGCCATTTAAGATTTTACATTCGGATGAGCTAGTAGACGAGCTCCATATGCCATGTCATTGGACGGAGCTTCTCATTAAGGACTTAGCAAGTCCAAAGACTTGTGTGGATGAGCGCTTATGTCACCTTAGTGGACGAGTACTTCTATCACTTTAGTGGACGAGCGCTTTTGTTACTTTAGTGGACGAGCGCTTCTGTTACTTTAGTGGACAAGAGCTTCTGTCAATTCAGTGGACGAGCGCTTCTGTTACTTTAGTGGACGAGCGCTTCTGTCACTTTAGTGGACGTTCGCTTTTGTTACTTTAGTGGACGAGCGCTTCTGTCACTTATGAGCGGATAGATGATTCTTACAGTTTTAATCTGCACACTAGATAGACAAGTTAGCAACCAATATGAAGGTTAATTAAATCATTAATCAATGTTTAATTCTCATCAAAACTTAAGGAAATGCACATCAGACATTTTAGAGACTTAACAATTACACAACTTCATTCATCAAGGAGTCATGAAGAAGAAGAATAAGAAGAACCACCTACACAGCCCAGAAATATATGAATTAATTGGTAATTTTAGGCTGACTCATCCTCTATGCCTATTGAAATTTGTGATATTTTTGGAACTTCTTCTGACTTATAAGGAACTACCTGAAATGCATGTCATAACTCAGTTTCTATCAAAATTTTATTCACAAATTCAATGATGGGATATAAAGAAACTTAATCCAAATCTCATCTACTGGACTGTGATGTGTGTTTATCAAATGCTACTACTGCTCAAAGTTTCAACTACTTTCAAGCAAAACAATAATTTTAAAGACAAAGATGCAAATTAGGAAACAATCCCCAATTTCATTTTCAGCATACATACTCATGGCTTTTTGCATCGTGATACAGCCATATCAGAGTTGTGCAGAGAGTTTTTTGTACTTTGCTGAGTACACAATTCCCTTTTCGTGTAAGGACCAGAGGTACTAGGGAATAAAGCATGTTGAAAGCATTCTTTAACTGGTCTTTGGTTCTGATAACCGAGGTTGCTTGAGAGAGCAACTTCTGACTTTTCTTGATTCTGGTTCTTGAAATAAGATTCTGATAATTCTTATAGAATTCGCGCTCATAAAATAAGCGCGTCCATCTTGAAAACAACCGCGTCCATCTAGCCATTTAAGATCTTACATTCGGATGGGCTAGTAGACGAGCTCCATATGTCATGTCATTGGATGGAGCTTCTCATTAAGGACTTAGCAAGTCCAAAGACTTGTGTGGATGAGCGCTTCTGTCACCTTAGTCGACGAGTACTTCTATCAATCCAGTGGACAAGCGCTTTTGTTACTTTAGTGGACGAGCAGTTCTATCACTTCAGTGGACGAGCGCTTCTGTCACTTTAGTGGACAGGAGCTTCTGTCACTTTAGTGGACGAACGCTTCTGTTACTTTAGTGAACGAGAACTTCTGTCACTTTAGTGGACGTTTGCTTTTGTTACTTTAGTGGACGAGCGCTTCTGTCACTTATGAGCGGATAGATGATTCTTACAGTTTTAATCTGCACACTAGATATACAGGTTAGCAACCAATATGAAGGTTAATTAAATCGTTAACCAATGTTTAGTTCTCATCAAAACTTAAGGAAATGCACATCAGACATTTTAGATACTTAACAATTACACAACTTCATTCATCAAGGAGTCATGAAGAAAAAGAAGAAGAACCACCAACACAGACCAGAAATATATGAATTAATTGGTAATTTTAGGCTGACTCATCCTCTATGCCTATTGAAATTTGTGATATTTTTGGAACTTCTGTTGACTTATAAGGAACTACCTGAAATGCATGTCAGAACTCAGTTTCTATCAAAATTTTATTCACAAATTCAATGATGGGATATAAAGAAACTTAATCCAAATCTCATGTACTGGACTGTGATGTGTGTTTATCAAATGTTACCACTGCTCAGAGTTTCAACTACTTTCAAGCAAAACAATAATTTTAAAGACAAAGATGCAAATTAGGAAACAGTCCCCAATTTCATTTTCAGCATACATACTCAAGACTATATGTCCCTACTATAAACAGAAACCATTCATGGTTCAAGCACTATAAAATCCCAAGAGAACCCACTATCAACCAGTAATGCAATTGACTATATCAGATAGATCTTCCTAGCTTGAAACAAAACTAGAAAACATGCATAACATGGTTTTTGTCAAATTGATCGAATTAAAATTGACAATCAGCTTAGTTTTACCATGATTTGTGCTAGGTTTTGTGTTAGATGAACATAAATCAAACAATACTAGGAGAAATATCACCTGGGCGATTTGTCAAGCATTTGGCGTGCTCCAAGATGCACAAATCCATATTGAATGTTTTGATGCTCCAGCTACCAGTGTTCCACACCCCTTCTTCACATCGTCCTAGTAGACTCCATAGCCAAGCTCAAAGAAAACTAAACAGCAGTA
The DNA here is from genome assembly GCA_030762895.1 of Sophora flavescens. Taxonomy (NCBI): domain Eukaryota; kingdom Viridiplantae; phylum Streptophyta; class Magnoliopsida; order Fabales; family Fabaceae; genus Sophora; species Sophora flavescens. The sequence goes on from CM061063.1 coordinate 11,307,411, forward strand.
TAATTATCAGTTGATGAAGAAATTTATGCTTAAAAATGCAGTTATATCATAAACAAAAATAAAGCAAATTATAGCTGTTGGTTGAATGTCTTTGGAAAATTAGAATATGATTTCGCTGGCGACTTTGTGCGGATCGAAAGACGATTTCCACACCAGGAGGATGGGGACGCGACTAGGAAGAGAGGAGGCATCACGATTATCTTCTTGACGATGGAGGTCGAGACTCTGAAGTTTGAGATCGGTGCGGATCCGTCGTCCAGATGTCGAGATGCATGTCTAGTTGTGGCCAGTGAAGCTCGACGCCGGCAGATCTGGTTGTGGTTCATGAAAGTCGTTTGTACCGAAGAAGATCGAGGTGTCTGAGTTTGACACGGTGAGCGGTGGTGCCGATCTGAAGCTCGAATGTGATGTCCATCTCAGGAACGTGAATCTGAGATCGACACTTCATCGTAGATCTGGAACGAGGAAATCAGAGTTGCTCTAACAAAGGGCAAACCTGACGATGGCGGCCAAACACGAATGACTGAGAAAGCGAGGCAGAGAATGGCGGAGACAACGCGCATGAATGGCAGAGACAACGAGCGAATGACGGGCGAACAACGGAGAACGGCGTGGACGGAGAAGGGCGCAAGGGTCTCTAACTCTTTGAGGGGAATGAGTGAAACACAATAAGAGGGTTTAGGCGCAACTAGCTAGGTATTTGAATTAAGTGTTTCTACATCAGTTTAACATGTAACCATTGTGGAAAGGCATGGACTAGAGTCCGTTTTATTACAAAAATGTCACCGTGTTATTTTCTACAACGGTTGCAAAAGTAACTGTTGTAGAAAGTCATGGCCCAGACTCAATTTTATTACAAAAATACTACCGTGTATTTTTCTACAACGATTCCTTCTACACCCGATGTAGAAAGTCATTCTCATAGTTCATTTTATTACAAAAATGTCACCGCACTACTTTCTTCAACGGTTTCAATGCAACCGTTGTAGAATCCACGATGCAAAATGCATATTTTCCACTAGTGATTCCAATTGATTCTCCATCCACATACTTTTTAGCCAACAGGTTGTCAATTATTTTGTTGCACTCTTCATAAACTTTGGATAAAAATGTGTAACTCTCATGAGATTCGGATGCTCTGTTTGACAATTTAACCATTCAAGGACATAACTCATGTATCGCTTCATGAAATGTGCTTTTATGTCCAAATCAATATATTGTCCTTTCTAATCTCGATTACCTCCCAGCCTTGATTCTATTGTCCATCGCTTCAATATATAGTGCTGATGAATTAGCTTAATATTCATGACATCCAAAACTTTCAAAGCATAACTGCATAAGATACCACGTGTCTCAAATTTACTACAATCACAGGCAACCTTTTGATCCACAAGATTACCCATCACCAGCCGTTCCTTACTGTTATCATAATTTGTGGCAGAAACCCCTGGTTCAATTCCTTTATACAATTGTCTTGATATTCATCATATTCCTCTTATAATTTTTCAAAAAAATTTGAGTGTAAATGTCCCCAACTTGTACGAGCACGAGGGCCTTCTTCATTTTCAATATTAGCAACTTATATGTTGACTCAAAATCGGCTTTTGACTCATTGCTCTGTTTTCCATCGACGATCCTTTCAAAGTGTGTGAAAAATTGTACTAAATCTAAATCTGACTTCAAATGGTTTTTTAAATTAGCATTAAAGCTCTCACTTAATTGAGTAGATCTCATACCTGCAGTGAAAGTTTACCGAACATAAGCCCATGCCCATTTTTCATTCACTTGAAAAATCATTTGTAGCCATATTTCACGGATTAGGTCAAGTTCATGTAATTTTTTTAATAAAACCAAACCAATCGGATCAAAACGGATTGGTTTGGGTCGGACCTAAAAGCGAAAGAAATTAGGGTTGAAACAACATATACCAAATGTGCTCGAGGTGCTTGCTGCAACACAAATGCAAACAGAAATATAGAATCTATGTGGGACATACATATACAAATAAGAAAAACATACGAACACAAATTAGGTTGCATAAGAAAGAAAGCGAGGGAGGGAGAAACGAGGTGACGCACAGTGGCCATAAGAAGAATGGCATCAGTGGATGCAATTGTTAGGAGGCTGTAGGCGTGGAAGATTGAGCGTACAAGGTGTGACGGTTCGATGCAGTTTTGACCGTATAAGAAGAACGATGATGCTTCTTCGTCGTGATTGGGTCATCGAGCACGAACATGTCTTCGGGGGATGCTAATAACCTTGCAGTTGAGTTCCTCCGCCATCCATAATACACCATCAAGCTTTCATCCTCTCCATTTAGCTGATTATGGAGTGACCTCACAGTTGATGAAGTTATCTGCCAAAATGATGATAACAACGTCTTTATTAGGGTTTGAGTTTTAACTCATGAACGTGACGAAAAATAAAAGGGGTAGGAAGTTCAGCCACTTCAGTGTAATGTTATTATTTACATCGGGTCCACGGGTCGTGTAACGGGTCTACGTGTTTGCATATAACAAACCCGTTACTCGAACCAATAGGAATGAGTCCTCAATGGATCGACTCAAGTTCCACCCGAATAGAAAAATACCCAACTGGTTTCTTGGGTTCATCAGATTGACCCTGACCCGTAAACACCCTTAAAATAAGTAGAACACGAGATTTTAACTATTTCACAAGTTCTGAATTTTTTCGTACTATATAACGTTGTTGAATTCTTAATTGTTGAGAATTAAATTATTTATGATTTGATTTAAGTTATCTAAATAACAATTGTATAAATAGATATAAGCATGTAATGTCCAATCTATGATAGGTACAAAGTCTGAATGGATTTCTCATTTCAATTTGAATTTAAAATGTATCATTAAAATCGCATTAACGAAATATTTTTATTTTGAAAATATAAAATTAAATAAAAAACATAAATATATTTAAAAAGGGATGCATAAGTACCTTTAATTATTTTTTCATCCCAAACAGTCTTTAAACTCTTATTATTAGTAAAATCAATTATTTGATTATTTTTGGGTCCTAATTTGTCCTTAAACTCTTGTTATTAGTAAAATCAATCCTTCATCTAACAATCTTCGAGGTATTTTTTTTTAAAAAAAATATTAAAAAAACTTAAAAAGTACAATCATTGGATTGAATTCAAGCAAATGAATGATTGAATTTATTCACTATTAGTGATTTAATTGAGAGTTAGTAAAACAATTAATTCTAATAACATCAAGAGTTTAAGGACTAATTGAGAGACGAAAAAACAGTTGAATAATTGATTTTTACTAATAGTAAGAGTTTAATAATTAATTGACAAGAAAAAATAGTTAAAAATACATATTTACAATGGACTAAAGCTTTGAGGGTGTGTTTTTGTTTATACTTTTCCCTTAAAAAAATAATAATACATCACATGACACCAAAGAGAAGAGGAGTGGTGCCCATCAATCTGATAAGTAGTGGTGCACATTGGTTCGGATTAACCCGACGAACCCGAAAATCCGAATCGAACCAAATCAAACAAAATCCGATGATAATTGGTTTGAGGGGGCGTTTGGGAGAGCTTATTTAAGCTCCTTATGACTTATCTTATGTCATAAGTTCTTATGTGATGTGTTTAGCACAACTTATCAAAAGAACTTATAGCAGTCCATAAGTTGTTTTTACCTTATTTTCATAAGTCGGTGGAACAAGCTTATGAAAATTTACAAAAGCTCTTATGCGGAGCAATTCACCGAAGTTTTCAGTCTTCGAATCCTGGCTCCTCCAATTCTTCGTTTTTCTTTCTTTTTTCCTTTTCTTCTACTCCTTCGATCCGAGATCTCTCTCATTCTTCTTTGTTAACCAGTGCAACCTCCGAGCCCTAGCTAGCACAGCCTTTGAGCTTCGCCTCCCGCACTCCGAGCTCCGCCTCCCGCACTCCGAGCTCCGCCTTCCTCCAGCGAGCTTCGCCTTCCGCCCGCGAGATCCGTTGAGCACCGCCATCCATGAAGGTATCTCTCTTTCCCTTTCCCTTCTCCCTTCTCCCTTTCCCTGAATCTACATTTCCCCTCTCCCTCTCCCTTCTCCCTTCTCTCTTTCTCTTTCCCTTCTCCCTTCTCCCTTTCCTTGGATCTCCATTTCCCCTCTCCCTTTCCCTTCTCCCTTCTCTCTTTCCCTTTCTCTCCCTTTCCCTTCTCCCTTCCCTGTATCTCCCTTTCCCCTTCTCCATTTCCCCTCTGCTATCCCTCATCTCCTTTCCCCCCCTTTGTTACTGTCTTAATGATTTTGTTCTCAGGGTTTAGGGTTAACAAAATTGATTTATGCTGTTAGATGATCTGTTTGTTAACAAAACTTACCCTGAGTTGATTTCGATGTTTTGCTGTTGATGTATTGTTGTTGGTAATCTTCTTGATCTGTTGGTGTAACTGATTTATGCTGTTAGCTATTGTTAATCTTCTTAATGTGTTGGTTCTTCTTTCTAATTTACTATGAATCTTCTTAATCTGTTAGCTGTTGTTAATCTTCTTAATTTTCATTTTTATAATTTTCTAATCTGTCATTTAATGCCCTGTTTTCTTTAGTTGATTAATTGCAACTGTGTTGCTGGTGAATTGGTTTGGCAAGTTGATTTGCTATGTGGTAGTAGGATTATATTGTTGTTATCAGTGTTGTCATGCTTTGCTTATAGTTATGTTCTATGACTTAACAAGAAATACCATTTCCTCACCAACAGCTTTGCAAGGCCATGCATGTGAGAAAAATACTAGATTGTTCTATTCAATGAAATGAGCATCACATAAACTTGCATCATGCATAGTTTTTAATTTGGTGTTTGGTTACCATGATAAATTATATAGCCCACACCACAGCTATTAGCTCCCCCTGTTAGATGATCTTCTTAATGCTGTGTATTTATATTGTGTTAGAATTGCCTCTAAGATGTCTTCAAACCCAGTTGAAGGGATTGGAAATGGTAGTGGTAATGGAAAACGACCCAAGGCAGATTGGAATGAAAAAAATAATGAATTATTTCTTAAGTGTTGTATTGAACAAGTACGGGCTCGGAATAGGCCACACGCTCACTTTAACAAAGCGGGGTGGGAAAACTTGATCAAGAGTTTTAATGAACAAACAGGGTTGTGTTATGAGCAAAAGCAAATGAAAAATAAATGGGATATTTTGAGAAAATAGTGGCAGACGTGGGAAAAACTCAGAGCATCGGAGACTGGTCTTGGAATGGATCACAGTAAGGGGACAATTGCTGCTACTGATTCTTGGTGGGATGAAAAGATTAAGGTAATTTGATATCCTTGATGTAATTATATATTTATATATTTATTTATATGTTTAAAGTATTTACTGATTTGAAATACTTTTATCTTAGGTTTATCCCAAGTTTGCAAAATTCAGAAAGGAAGCTCTAAGAAATTTGAATGAAATGGAGATCCTTTTTAAGGATACTGTGGCTATTGGTACTGGTGCATATGCACCATCTCAAGACCCAGAGGAAGAAGCAAGAAAAAATAGTAATGAAAGGTATGCACCAATGACCGAGGAGCGTGGTGTTGAGGAAGAATATGAGGGGATTGAAGACCTCACAATTGATCCAAGTCCTTCTAGTCAAAGGTCCAAGAGGAAAAAGGGTGGGAGGGATAACAAGAGAGGTAGTATCGGGCATCGAATGTGTGAGCAATTCGATCGCATAATTGAAAGTTTGAACACTGAAAATTCTGCTACTAGTGCTAGTGTTAGCAATGTTAGCAATGTTCCTACACTTGCTGAATGCATGGATATGCTTAAACATTTGCCGGGGTTGGAGTATGGCGGGGAGACTCATATAATAGGTATTAGACTAATGAACCGCAAGTCAAATAGGGAGGCCTTTGTTCTAATGAATGACCCCGTCCTTCAGCTTAATTGGACCAAAGAGCCACACATTGGCTGATGTTGCTCGTCTTTGAATTATCAATTATGTACTAGCTTTGACTTTGTAGTTGTTTCCCTGTCTGTTTAATTTCTTTATTTGAAGCCTAGACTTGTTTTATTTTTATTTGATTTGGATTTGCTATGTGTTGTTAGGTGAACTTATGCGTGTAAAATTGACTTATCAAGTTATTAAATGTTGTTAATCGTTTATATGCATTTCTTTTCATGATTATGATGCTATCTTTATATTTGGAAATTGCACAGGATGTTTACTACTAGTACAAATGATACTGATTATGGTTTAGATAGTGATGATTCATGTGATTATAGTCATATATCACGAAGCAGGAAGAAAAGAAAGGTATCGTTGTCGATGGTAATTCATGTTGCACAGTGGTTCTTGAATCATGTGGAAAAGAGGCCATGTAGGACTTCTGCATTGACAGGTAATGTATGGGTTCAAGAGATTATCAATGGACATGGGGTTCGTTGTTATCAACAATTTAGGATGAAAAAAAATGTGTTTTTGCACTTGTGTAATGTTTTGCAGAATTATGGTCTAAAACCAACAAGGGGCATGGGTATTCATGAACAAGTTGGTCTTTTCTTATATGTGTTAGGACAACCAGGTTCAATTATTCGTTGCAGAGGATAGATTTCAATATTCTGGAGAGACTATTTCCAGACAATTCCATCGTGTTCTGAAGGCGGTACTTGCACTTTCCAGGGATATTGTAAAGCCTATTGACCTAACCTTTAGAGACATTCCTCATCATATTAGCAACGATGACCGATATAATCCTTACTTTAAGAATTGTATTGGTGCTATAGATGGCACTCATGTGAAGCTTACAGTCCCTGCGGAAAATCAAATTCCGTACACTTGCAGAAAAGGGTATACAACAACTAATGTAATGGTTGCTTGTGATATCAATATGTGCTTTACTTTTGTGCTAGCAGGATGGGAGGGTTCAACACATGATACTAGAATCTTTATGGAAGCTTTACGCAAGCCTGAGTTGCATTTTCCACATCCTCCTATAGGTTCATGAATTGTATATATATTTTTTTAAAATTTTTTCACCATTATGAATACATATTAAATTATTGTATACTTTATTTTCAGGTAAATATTATCTTGTTGATGCTGGTTATCTTAGCTTTATGGGCTACTTGGGACCGTACAAAACCACTAGGTATCATCTCCCTCATTTTAAAATAGGGTCGAGAGCTAGAGGAAGAAATGGAGTATTCAATTATTTACATTCTAGCCTCCGAAGCACGTTCGAACGATCATTTGGGTGTTGCAAAGCCAGATGGAAGATACTAGGCAACATGCCTCCGTTCCCAATGAAAACTGCGACTCACATAATTGTTGCTTGTATGGCTTTGCACAACTTCATAAGAAGGAATGACATAGGTGATGAAGAATTTCTTTTATTTGACGAGAATGTTGAATTAGAGTATAATATGGATGTACATGAAACTACACTAGAAGAAGTCACATGAGAGGAACCAAATCAACAAAATGTTAGGCAAATGGAGCAAGTCAAAGACACCATTAGAAACCAGATGCTTGGATTTATCTAGTTTAATTATCTTGCAACTTGTTTGGTATTTTTTAACAATATTCTAGTTTGATGGTTGTACCTCAAACTTATGGTACTAATGCAACTTGATGGTATTTTTGAACAATATTCTAGTTTGATGGTTGTACCTCAAACTTATGGTACTAATGCAACTTGTTTGGTATGTTTGAACAATATTATATTTTCTATCAAAACGAAACATTATTTTTTAAATTAACATCTAAAAAATTTATCATAAATATGTTTTGAGATTAACTTAAAAAAAAACCAATACTTCAAATTATTTTTTTTTTTTTGTTGAAGCAATCAAATTGTTTGTTAAAATTACATTTTTATTGTAATTTTATAAAAAAATTGTCCATAAACACTTATATAGTAATGTATCCAAATGTCTTAATTTTGTATAAGTGCTTTTGGAAATATACATCCAAACACACATGACTTATTGAATTCTAGCGTTTATGGCATAAGCTCTCATACAATAAGGTCTTATGCTAAAAGTGCTTAGTTAAGTTGTTTATCCAAACGTATCCTTATGATCCAAACCCAACAAAATTGAACAAATTATTATATTTTTATATTTATAAACATTTTTTATATTTAATATTTATTATATTTTCATGAAAATCCGAACTAAATTGACTGGTCAACGCCCTTACTTACGTATGATTGATATTTGATATGGCACAAAAATATCTGAGCAAGTTAGCATGTGAGCCGCGACTAATTCGGCGAAGTAAAACGCACAGCAGCACTCGCACGCTTTGCTTGTGCCGAAACCAAAACCCTAACCCCTAACCGAATACCCACCGAAACGCGCATATAAAATCAGCGATAGCAGCCCACACTCAAACACAAACACTTCGCTGCTCCCCAAAACCCTAAAAGCTCTCAGACGCAGTATAGTAGGGTTTTGCAGCGCCGATACCTTCTTCCAACTTCAGCGATTCTTCTATCGTTTCTATCTCTACGATGGGCAAGTCAAGCAAGAAATCAGCTACCAAAGTATGTGTTTCGCTCAATTGTTTCAACCTCTTGTGATTCTTTTTTTATTATGTCGTTGATCAATGTTTCTTTTCCTCGCATAACATAACATTGTCTCACTTGATATGACTAACTTGTCTTAATTAATTTTTTTTTCTTTTTTTTTAAAGGTTGACGCTGCTTCAGCTGTAGTTCCCCCTTCCAAGCTTGCCAAAAGGGGTATCGAAATTTCATATACTTTTCAGCTTTTCCGTTATCTTTCGATGTTTTGTTATTACACTTCTATACTTGTTTGTATAATTTTTTTTTATACTTTTTGTGGTTCGAAATTGCGAATCGTGTATTTGGTTGATGGGTTTTATAAGATTAAAGTGTTTTTCGTCCACTGATGTGTAAACGAATTTTTTTTTTTTTTTGACTTGGGTGTTCAGAGTAGCTTCTTTGATTTGTGTGGTAACGATATAACCTACAAGTATTGATGTTAGAGTTGTGGGCATGACAAACTCTTTTGGTGAGGCCACTAGATAAATGAGGGTGTAAAATTGAGTTTTTTGTTTCTGTTTTATTTTTTTTGAAAATATTCTGTTGTTACTAATTGTTTGCTTGGTTTATTTGATTTTGATGCAGTCAAGAGGCAGGCTAATGATGAGATTGAGAAGCAGGTTAGTGCAAAGAAGCAGAAGATAGAAGAGGTTGCTGCAAAGCAAAAGAAGGAAACAAAGTTGCAAAAAGTCAAGAAGGAAAGTAGTTCAGATGATTCTTCATCAGAATCTGAAGACGAGGTATTGGGCATGACTATTTCAAGCTTAATGATAGTAAACTTATTTCATGGCAGTGTCTTGATCATTTTTTGTTCTGTTATTGTCTTGCATCATGTTTTACTCTCTTTCTTGGGCCCAGAAACCTGCCACAAAGGTTGCTGTTCCTTCAAAAAAGCAGCTCGCTAAAAATTTCACCTCAGAGAAGACAAAGAAGGAGACAAAAGTGCAGAAGATTAAGAAGGAAAGTAGTTCTGATGATTCTTCAGAATCTGATGATGAGGTATTAGATATAGCTATGGAAAGTTCCATGCATAATAAAAGCTTAATGTTCATGTCATTGTAATATTAATATTTTTTTTGCTATATTCATTTCCTCTGTTCACCTTTTACACTCTTTTTTGGGCTCAGAAACCTGCAGCAAAAGGTGTTGTACCGGTTAAAGTTCAACCTGCTAAAAATGGTAGTCTAGGTACTCCAGCAAAGAAAGGCAAGCCAGCTCCCAGTTCTAGCTCTTCTGATGAATCATCAGATGATGACTCTGATGAGGATGAAGTGAGTAAAACACCTTTTATATAGGGGATGTGAATTGTGAAGGCCAGTTCATAATTGTTTACTGGCTGGAATACTTGGAATGCCTTGTAATTTTTTTCTTTTGCTCTCAGGCTCCCAAGTCCAAGGTGGTGGCTGCTGCAGGTAAAAATGGACCTGCTTCTGCGAAGAATGTTCAGCCAAGTAAAAGCTCTGACTCTGATAGCTCAGAGTCTGATTCCGATGACAGTTCTGATGAGGAGAATGTAAATGCTAGATTATTGATATATGTTTAATGGTTGATTCTTTAAACTTTTATATGATAATAATAATAATGAAATCTATTGGCTATCAAAAACCTAGGTAACTAAATCATCCAAGAAATTGCCTGCGGCTTCTGCTCCTGCTAAGAAAGTTCCTGCCAAGAAGGTTGAATCAGACTCGACCTCTGATAGTAGCTCAGATGAAGATGATGTAATTTTCTCTTTTGGTTTTGTTTATTAATGATTTTTTATTTAAATTGTAATGTCTTATTGCTGTATACTTTTTTTGTTAAAAGAATAAGAAAAAACCAGTAGCTACATTGCCCAAAAAGCAGCCTGTATCTGCTGTTGCTCCAGTTAAGAAAGTTCAGAACAGTGAAAGCTCAGATGATGAATCAAGTGAAAGCTCTGATGACGATAATGTAAGGTTATGGTTATTGGGCCTTGAGGGATATTCTTGTTATGTAAATAGTTCTTGTAATTACATGTTTTAATCATATACTTGGATATATATGTAGGATACAAAGCCTACTGTAACTGCTGTGACAAAGCCTTCTGCTGCTAAGATGGACGTTGACAGGTCAGATTCAGATGATAGCAGCTCTGATGAAGACAACAATGTAATTCTTTTTTGTTGTTCTTTTATAAAAAAAATTAGTCCAATTTTTCTTGTTAAGCTAGGCTCATGTTAATCCTGGGATCAAAAGCACTCTCTTCCTGCTAAGGAGGTCGTCGATCCTTATCCTCAATTGAAGGTTACATGAAAAAACTCCTGACTTACAAGTTGAATTCTGGTGTTGTAGAAAAATGTTGTCAAGACTGTTTCCAATGCTAAGTCAGTGCCTGTTTCTAAGCAGCCTGCAAAGAAGTCAAATAGTAGTTCTGACGAGAGTGATTCAGATGAAGAGGTTAGTTACTTCTTTCTTCTGTTAATTTCGATTCAACTTGTCTTTCTTAATGAAACTGATGTGTTATTAACCTGAGCATCTACAGGAGTCCTCCGATAGCGACTCTGAGGTAGAAAAGGTTTGTTTCTGTACACTGTTGTAGCAGCTGTATGCTCTTTATTGTAAAGTTTTATTTTATCAATTGATTAATGATCTCAATTTTGGTTCAAAATATGTGCAGAAAAATGCTAAAGTCACTAATGGTAACAAGAAACCAGCACCTGTTGCAAAGACAGCTAAAAAGGAGTCTATTGAAAGTTCATCAGATGATGAGGTTATTCATAGCATATATACACACACTAGAGGAATTATATCTTTGTATTTCTGGATCTTGCAATTCTGTAAACTACTTGCTCATACTGACTGAAAATTTTCTATTTTATCTCAAGATAGACAAGTTAATGATTGGATTAAGTACATCAATTTGTTTATTTAAAAGGATTTTGACAACTGGTTATAGATGCATTAACTGTTTTATTTTATTTTATATGTTGATGATGGATTAAGAATATGATGTGTTAATAACAGGGTAAGATGGATGTCGATGATGATGGTAGTTCTGAGGAAAGTGATGAGGAGCCTCAACAGAAAAAAGTAAACTCTTGGTTTCTAGATTAATTAATTGACCAAGTTTTAGTTGTTATTTCATTCCATTTGTTCTTATAGTTAATCTTGTTTATTCTTATTTTCCAAGGCTGAATACCTCATGCCCTAAAAGATAACTCTAAAACTTCCAGTGAGGTGGTTCGACTGATAGTTAAGATGATCATCACTCAAAAGATACTGAATTGCAACATGTTAAAAAAATGAGAATCCTGGATGATGTGATTACATTGTTTATTTACAGCACTTTAATTTTGTAGCTTTCTTTTCACTGCAGACTGTGAAAGATTCAAAAGAAAGCAGTGATAGCTCAGAGAGTTCAGACGACTCAGAGGAGGAAAGTGAGAAGAAACCCTCTAAAACTCCTCAGAAAAGTGTAAGCATTTTTTTCTGTATTTGCATTTGTCTACGTGAAAGTTAATGTTTTGAAGTGATATCATTCATTCCTGGGACACAGGTTAAGGATGTGAAGATGGTTGATGCTGCCTCATCTGAAAAGAAAGCTGTATTTGATCCTTCCTTTTTGTTTCCTTTTGTTTCCCTTTCGGTATTATTGTTGTTCAATGTTGGTGACATGATTTTATTTGGCGAAACTTTGCAGCCCAAAACCCCGGCTACACCGAACCAACAAAATGGCACATCAAAAACACTATTTATGGGAAACTTGTCGTTTAGTGTGCAACGTTCTGATGTGTACGCATTATTTTTCATGCATGTTTTCAGTTATTTTATGTATTTAGTTTTCTCATTTTAAATATTTCCAGGGATAATTTCTTTAAAGATTGTGGAGAGGTTGTTGATGTTCGTTTCGCCACAGATGATACTGGGAGATTTAAAGGATTTGGACATGTTGAGTTTGCAACACCAGAGGCAGCCCAAAATGTAGGCTTTTTTTTTTCTTGTTCAATCCATTGAAATCTGTTCATAGCACATCCAAAATATTTAGAAAATAGCCAAACCTCCCAGTTTTTTTATATTTTTATTCCAAGCATTGATATTTGAGCAAGTTATTGACTCCATTGTGTCTGGTAAGCCATTCTTAATTTCTGCATAATAATCAGTTCTTCTGAGTGTTTTAAATATAAGGATCTGTATAATTCGTGGTGGCTTTAGCTCATTTACTTTTCCACTGCTTGTTATGCACATAGAAATACTCGATTGTTGTGAGTATATCTCAGATTTATTGGAGCTGATTTATAGCTTTAGCTCACTTCCTTTCTTCACTGCTTGTTATGCACAAAGAAATACTTATTTGTTGCGAGTATATTACTTATTTAATCGCAGGCTCTTGAGTTGAATGGGCAAGAACTGTTGAATCGTCCTCTCAAGCTTGACCTGGCTCGTGAAAGGGGCACATATACCCCAAACAGCAAGTAATAATTGCAATTTATTGTTATATATACTTTTTTATTTATTTTTTTATTAATTTTCGTTCATATTTGTCACCTCCGCTTATTCCCTTTTATGTTTTCTTAATAATTTTCCAGTTATGACTCATCCCAGAAGACTGGAAGAGGCCAGTCTCAGACAATATTTGTAAGGGGTTTTGACAAATCTCTTGGAGAAGATGAGGTAATTTTATCATATTTACTGTTGCTTCAATTTCAGCCCAAATATTGCTTGCTTCTCTTATTTAGTTGCATATTTGCATGGCATAATTTGTGGTAGCAGTAAATAAGGCTAATTATTTTATTTCAGATAAAAGCTAGCCTGGAGGAGCATTTTGGTTCTTGCGGGGAGATTACAAGGATTTCTGTTCCAAAAGATTATGAATCTGGTTCTGTTAAGGGGTATGATTCTTTGTTCATTTTCTCATGAAATTTTTAGTCTTCTCAATGTGCCATTTACATGCGGTTCTTGTCACTTTCATCTCGGGTTGTTCTTGTCTAAATATTTGCCAGGATTGCATAATATAAACTTGCTATTTGAATATTTCAATCATTCAATGTGACTTTTGTAAAATTTTACAGGTTCGCTTACATGGACTTCAAAGATAGTGATAGTGTTAACAAAGCTCTAGAACTCCATGAATCTGAACTTGGGGGTTACCCCTTGTCAGTGGAGGAAGCCAAACCTAGAGATAATCAAGGTTCTGGGGGTAGAGGCACTGGTGGAAGGAGTGGTGGTGGTTTTGGTGGAAGGGGTGGTGGTGGTTTTGGTGGAAGGGGTGGCGGCGGTCGGTTTGGTGGAAGAGGTGGTGGGTTTGGTGGAAGGGGTGGTGGCTCTGGCGGTAGAGGAAGAGGTGGTGGGAGGGGTCGTGGAGGACCAAATAGACCAAGCCTTGCTGCGGAAGGCACAGGTATAAATAATCTAAAATAAGGAGTTACTGTTTTAGTTTATTTATTTCCTTGCCAATGCTCTTGTATTTCTTGATTTCAAGATATTTAGAGCCTGTTCGTTTATCAAATTTCAGTATTGATTCTTAAATATTCGTAAAATTCATTATGTTCATTTAAAAACTCTTGCAAAAATGTGATTTTTTAATGTGTGATGTATCAAATTTTATAATAATTAATAATGCTTAACAAATTCAATTTTATGATCTTTTCCTGGAATAACTAAGGACTATTAATTATCGTACTTTACTATGAGAATCATGATTAACATCTGACGGCTTGATTTCTGTCTTTTAGGGAGAAAGACCACTTTCGCTGATGAAGACTAGTGTGGCTGTGGCGGATATCCGAATTTTATTATTAATAGCTTTTTTTCAGTTATGTTGTTCTCCTCAGTTTTGGTAATTGTTAGAATGGATGTATTGGGAAATTTTTGGTATTCATACAATATCCTGTCATTTATTTGTAGTACTTCTGTTGCTATACACAGACTTCGCAGATTTATCTCTGACCAAGAGAACCATGGTTTATTACTTTGTTGAAGCTCACAAGTTTATATTTATATTTTGTTGAAATTGGTTACGGTTTGTGTAAGAGCCCGTCTGTTACAGTTTTTTTTTTGAGGAGAAAAGCACTTTTTTTTAGAAAAAGATTATTTTTATTGAGTGCATATCTTTAAAAAAGTGATTTTTATGATTGTAAATAAATATGAATTAGCTGTTTTTTTTAAAAAATGTAAAAATAATTTTTAAATTAATCATTGACAGAATCACTTATTTTTTAATCTATAATAGGTGGCTCTTTAATCATCAGTTTGGTATATGAAAATGTAAGTTTGGTCCTTGATATAAGTAGTCATGACGTTGAAGGTGTTTGAGCTTTTCGCAAATCATTATGGAGGCTAAAATCTGTAGCTATTTCTACCAGTTTTTGAGAAAAAATATTTTTTCTCACTACATATCTTTAAAAATTAAAAAAGTGGTTTTTATGATTGTAAATAAATATGAATCAACTGTTTTTATTTTTTAAAAAATCTAAATAATCTTTAAATTAGCTATTGTCAGAATCAATTATTTTTTAATCTATAACATACAGGTCTTCATCAGTTTGGCATATGAAAATGTAAGTTTGGTCCCTGATATACAAAATAGTCATGATGATTGTGTGCGTCATATAAATCTAACGATGTTTTTTATGTGACATTAAGTGCCAACTTGAACTTAAGCTCAGAGTAAGAAAACAGATGGATCAATTAGACAAAATTTAAGGGATTAAATTGACCAACTAGATCATATTTTTACGATGTTATACTCAAATTAATGTTGGGTTTTCATTAAAAAAAAAAATTTAATGTTAGGGTTGCTTTCTTGGTTCATGAGGCCATAATGGGAATTTGAAAAAAATCGGAATTATAAGAACCTAGGCTTGTCAATGACGGCTAGTTTTCGGTTTGGTTTATATGCTGGCACCAATGAATGGTTTTCAATTTCAAATTCAAATATTAAAATCGACCGATGTCAATCTTGAATTGTGATATATCATTAATTTTCGTTCTCTTATGTCTCTTTTGTTCATATTCTAGTAAATGTAGTTTTCATCTCATCTTTATTGGTCATGTGACTTTGGTTACTTCCATTTTTATAAGATTTAATCCTTCCATTTTTTATTTCGTTTAGTTATAAGTCGTAGGGTAACTAGGGTTTGCTTGTTTGTTTCTAATTTTTTTTTCTATTTAAAAAATAATAAGTACATAATTTTGTTTTCTAATTTAAAAAAATCTTACACTAAATATCGAAAACAAGTAGGTACATGTTTTGCCATTCAGTTGGAATAAAAAAAATCAGTAATACCTAAAATATTATAATAACAATTTATTCTAATATAAATATATAGGCACAAGATGGTTCCGAGCATGACCCAGAGCATTAACCATTTTTTGGGGTTTCGAGTTTGAAATCAGCCACTACGTTACAAACCCTAGCCAGCTAAAGTAATGGCTGAGCAGAGTATGCTTGACAGAGGACCTAACCAGAGACATTAGGAACATTGATGGACAACACATGATGCTTGATAGAGGACATACACCATTGGTGTTAGTTTGGTGTGAATTATGGGTGTGACTCTATTGGCGTTCGGTTCTCTGTTTGGCAGGAAGTGATAATCACAGAAACAGATTATGCTTTCTTTTTGGCATTCAAGCTTAAGTGATGAGTATCCTAATGGTCATGTACATGGAATCACTCAATTATGCTATAATGTGTTCTACCTAGATTAGTAGCAATAGTTATCATCACGAAATTGTTGATGTTTGGTCCAATTGAATCCTTTTACCACACTTCACACCATCGTCCATCAAAAAACCAGGGCCCTTGGAGTTATAAGATGGTTAAGGTGGTTTGGGGAGGGATATACGGGTTGAAGTGATAAGGAGGTCATGGGTTCAACTCCCCCACTAACATAACATACTAATTACTAACATTTGCCTATAAAAAAAAAAAGAAAAAAAGAAAGAAACCAAGGGCCCCTGGTTTCACATTTGAAATACTGATCGCCTCTGTTTCAAAATGACAACAATTTCGACATAAAGGCAAGTGTTGCAAGATTTTGATGACGGGAGAACTATCTATATCCAATTAAACGAAAATTGGAGGGGAGAAAGTCACGTAAACTATAACATCCTAAAAATTCAAATATAAATATTTTAATAAAAAAAGGGTAGTATAAGAGTTTATTATAATTGTTTTCTTTATAATAAAAATCCAGTGGGTTCCACAATAATGTAAACTTGATTTAAAAAAATAAAAAAATAAAAATAAAAATAAGGATAAGAACCTGCCCTGGACTAAATTATTGCGGCAATAATGATAGGAAACATAAGCATATCAAGGCACATACTGTGTTACCCATTATAAATAGATAGTTTGAGTGTTTTAAGCCAAATTTCGCATAATATGACTAGATACCTAACTTCAGACGGATATTTCGTAACCAAAGAGAACTTGTTTGAATTCGAGATCTGCTTAAGAAATATAGCCCTGTCTCTTAGCTTTCCATAGACACTAAATTCGTCCAAATTGGATTCTTGTAGCTCAAGTTATGACCAAATTCGTACACATTATTCATGTTCCAGCGCCAGAACCGTTTTTTAAAATTCTATCCACGTTTTTACTATCTAAACGTCGGTTTCATATTTTGTGCTCTTCATAACAGTTGTAGACAATTCTTTTATCTTTCCAACGATATAAAATTTATAATTTTTGAATGTCTATAACTCAAGATATGTGCGAAATACAGCACCATATGCAGAGTAAGCGGGCTTAACGCGTTTTTACACGTTTTGGCCTATTGGGGGCTCTATAAATAGAATCTTAACACTCTTATGGAGCGTTTTTGAACCCTAATTACACCTAGAAACTCAAACAACTAAGAAGAGAAGAAATTCAAGGATTAAGAATAGATAGTTGTGGAAGAGGGAGTCTAGGAAGAGGAAGATGATGATAACTCTTGGGAAACGTTAGGATTCGCAGTAGGAAACGCTTAGAGCTATTTGGAGGTCTTCAAGAGGTGAGTAACAATACTTTCCATGAACCCTTTCCATGGGATATATGATTGCTTTTGTTGATAAGGGATTGCCATGTGGTTTTGGGAGTCTTTAATTGGCCTGATGCATATTGTTAGTAACCTAAATTCTAAAATTGGGGTTTTGTTTAATAGGGGAATTAATTGATTAATTGATGTTGTAACATGCTTATTCATGTATGATATGTTGTGGTATTTATGATTGTTTGTTATTGGTGGAAGTTTATATGTTTAAAATTGAGGGAAATAGTTTGTTACATGCATGAGACATGACATATTTGAGTTATAATATGTTGTATGATGTTTGCCGCAATACCACATATGATAGGGGTATCGAAAAGTAATACCACCGTAATGGGGTATCGAAAGTAACATCCCCATATAATTGGGATGTCGAAAAAAAGCAATACCGCCTAGAAAGGGGTATCGAAAGTAACACCGCCACACGTTGGGGTGTCGAAAAGGGAGAAATACCGCCATGTGCACATGAGAGGTATCGAAATAGAAATGTCCCTGACAGGAGGATGACATCGAAACATTCCTCATGAGTAGGGGTGGGCAATGGGACGCCATTTTCATGTGATGTGTGAGATTTATGGCATGCCGACAAGAGACCAGTTTAGTTATGAGGTCTTCGAGCCACTTGGATTAATTTAGAATTTACTTGGTATGTGGAATGTGATGCATTGAGATGAGTTGATCTTATGCTATAAGCATTTGACTTGATGAAATTTTTGTTGTTATTAAAAGTATTTTTTTATATATTATTTTGGGAAATTAGCGGATACCATGGACAGTTTTTCCGGTTACCGCACCGACTGAAAACAACACTATTTTCGAAACATTTTATAAATTGTATTGTTGATCACTGGGATTTTATATTTCATTATAAGTGTTGTTTTCAGAGACAGAGGACATCGCTGTTGAGAATCCAGAGATCTGAAGAGTTATCTTTGATTAGCTAGTTGGTTAGTAATGTAGTATGGTTTAGAGTATTATGCGGACGACGTTCTTTGGTTTACATACTATTTTTCTCAGATTGTAATTAGACGCCCGATTTTGAGGCTTTTAGTTTTTATTCAAATGATTGGATTTAATAATATTTTTCAGTACCTTGTAAATACTATTATTTTATTTAATACGAGATATTTTCATACTTAGTTATTGGAGAATAAATTTATGACTTGTGTTTTTTTTATTAAATGTTTTGAAGGATTTTTAATGAAATTAATTTGGATAACTAATGTAACGAAGGGCGTTACATAAACAATAAAGATAACGGACAAAAAGTGTAATTAAGTCCATCCTAAATTAATAGTATTCTGTCTCCTTTCAATACCAAGAGGAAAATTTACCTTAACTATTTTGTCCTACTTTTATGATATCTATCTAATATCGGGATTTGGGTTCCTTACATTCACTATATCCATACATTCACATATTTATTGATATAATTATATAAACCATTAGATGCATTTTAATGTGTATTAAAAAAAAATTAAAAGAATAAAATAAGATTGATCCAACAGTGTATTTTATGACTTCGTGAATGCACGGATGCAGTGAATCCAATCATAGTCCAAAGGGATCAATGATGATGACCTTAATGCGTCCCAATTTGATCCCTGGTTCAAGAGGCTCATGGTAATGGAGTTCTATGTCATTAACGTATTGGAGTTCAAAGGTAAAGGTAAATTTGTGCAATATCTCTAAATTTGCTTGACAAATTATTTATTTTTATTTATCCATATTTAACTTCAAGTCAACAGTTACATATAGGGAGAGTGAACATACGCCCCCGTTAGGGGATTTAATTTTATTATTATTACAATTACAACTAGATCAATTAATGGTTATATGATTCTATAAAATCTAACAACTAAAATTGAAAAGAGCAAACCAATGATGGATGTTTGTGTATGCCAGCTGCCCCATGCCATGCAATGTTTTAGGATCAGGATTATTTGCAGTCACTTTAATCACCACATATTTCTATTTAAATCATAATATAATACAAGTGATTGCGGGAATCCAAATATAACATCCCATTGGATTCTTTTACTTGTTGCAGTTTGGAGTTTACCATAAGTATAAGAATAGGACATTGGCCATAATAATAATAAAAAAATAACCATAGGGGAATAACAAATATAATAATATATAGATTCCGTAGAGATTCAACATATGCAATTTGTGTATAAAGAAAAACATTATATGGTAGTAGCTAGCACAGCCATGCTGTGATTGGCAAACTTACAAGAGCAATCAATGACAAAAATACTTGTAACACCCGCCGAGGTCGAAGTAGCCTAAGACAATGAACAACGTTGGAAAAAACAAGACATGAAATGGTACAGCTAGTCGTGAGAATCAAATCAAAACAAACTCCTCTTTTATTATATAAAGTCCTGCCTCATGAACACATTGATCAACAACACTTCAGATTAACAACTAGTAGTAGTAATTAATCTCAAGTTTTCATTCATTGTTAAGTAATATAGAGGTGTAATTAACATGTCTCTCGTTCCTCTTCCCTCCAACCTTTTACCAAACGATGCAAGTCCTGAATGGATGAACAAAGCTGACAATGCATGGCAGCTAATAGCTGCCACACTAGTGGGGCTTCAAAGTGTTCCTGGGCTTATAATCTTGTATGGAGGAGCAGTTAAGAAGAAATGGGCAGTGAACTCTGCATTCATGGCTCTCTATGCTTTTGCCTGTGTGTTTTTCTGTTGGGTTGTGTGGGGATATAGAATGTCTTTTGGTGAGAGGCTGTTCCCATTTTGGGGAAAGGCTGGTGTTGCATTGGATGAGAACTATCTTTTCACAAAGGCTTTTTCTGGGGCTTTCCCTAATGCCACAATGGTGTATTTCCAGTGTGTGTTTGCTGCTATTACTTTGATTTTGATAGCTGGCGCTGTGTTGGGCCGCATGAACTTTTATGCATGGATGTTGTTTGTGCCCTTGTGGCTCACTTTCTCCTACACCTTCACAGCATTTAGCATATGGAGTCCTGAAGGATTTCTCTTCAAACTTGGGATAATTGATTACTCTGGTGGATATGTGATCCATTTGTCTTCTGGGGTTGCTGGATTCACAGCAGCTTATTGGGTAAGCAAGAGAATCTTAGTGCTCCTACATACTTATTATGTTTTTGGATACACAAAAGTGTTTCACTTCTGAACATAAGTTAAATTGCTAACTAGGAATTTTTAAGATGGACATATATAAATTTTCAACTTCTGCAATAGGTCAGTAACACATTCAATCTTTTTTCTTATATTAGATTCAGATTTCAGAATATATAAAATATTACATGAACTAATTAATTACCTTATTCAACAACTGTTATACAATATAGTTAAAAATATTTACTGCTTGGTTATGTTCTAAAGAATGATCTAAAACTTTTGATCCAATGGTTTGATCAATAAAGACGGATGAAAGTTTGATGTCTCAATGTGGTGTATCATGTCTGGTCTCCACCAATAATATCTTGCCACGAAAGTTAAAATTTCATGCAATGCTAAAAAAACAGAGTACGTAACCAGGTATTATCGATGGAAACAGAGCGTGATACACCAGAATGACACAGTAAATAAAGACATCTGTAGATGGTGTGCTTACTTTGAATTTAATGCATGTCACTTGGCAGGTTGGACCACGCCTAAACAAGGACAGGGAAAGGTTCCCTCCAAACAATATCCTACTAATGCTAGCCGGGGCAGGGCTGCTTTGGATGGGATGGACAGGGTTCAATGGAGGAGACCCATATGTAGTGAGCATGGATGCCTCCTTGGCTGTGTTGAACACACATGCTTGCACAGCTACCAGCTTGCTTACATGGGTCATGCTAGATGTCATATTCTTCAGGAAACCTTCTGTCATTGGAGCTGTTCAAGGCATGATCACCGGCTTGGTCTGCATTACCCCTGCTGCAGGTTAGTAAATCTAATTGGCCTGCATTGTATATGCAAGGATCAGTTCTCAATTTCAATGAATTAACATAACTAGTTTTTGGGATAAACATGTAATGTATTGTAATATATACAAAACTACCTTTTGATTTTGAGATGTGACACCCAAAATATTGGTACCATGTCCTTTAATCAAATATAGATGCATTCCTCCATTTTATTTATTTATTTATTTATTTATTTGGTCCGGGATGGAACCTAGGGTATCCCACCTTGTGGGTTGCATTCCTCCATTTTGATCACTTGGAAAGCATGCTTTATTGTGTAACTGTTAAAAATAATGCTATCCTTAGACATACATGGCCTCACTGCCCTCACATTTTTTTATCTTCTAATTATAATTGACACTATCTCATTTTTTTGCACATTCACATTCTAATTTTGCTACATTACACCAATGCAAGGTGATTGATGTGCTTGATCATGATGTACACCAAACATTATTCTAATTGTGATCTATGCATTGTTTAGGTGTTGTGCAAGGATGGGCAGCACTAATAATGGGGCTTTTCTCTGGCTCAATTCCTTGGGTTACTATGATGGTAATCCATAAGAGATCAAAGCTGCTCCAGAAGGTTGATGATACAATGGCAGTGTTGCACACTCATGCCATTGCAGGAACCCTTGGGGGAGTCCTCACAGGACTTTTTGCAGTGCCAAAACTGAACAATTTCTTTTATGGTGGATATGGTCAGTATGTTGGCCTGTTTTATGGCTTCCAAATGCATATGGTGAACACCGGGTTCAGGCAAATAGGAATCCAGTTCCTTGGGATTTTGTATGTTGTTGTGCTCAATGTTGTATCCACAAGTTTGATATGCCTATTCATTAGAATTTTTGTTCCACTAAGGATGTCAGAAGAGGATATGGAGATAGGTGATGAGGCTGCTCATGGTGAAGAAGCTTATGCAATATGGGGTCAGGGTGATAAGCTTGAAAATTCAAGCTCTAAGTATGGAAGTTCATTATATGATGATGTTGAAGGAGGGGCCACAAAGAAAAAACGTGCTGGCCAGATTGAGATTATATAGAACTTCACTATGTCTTGATGGAATCATGGACTAAACAGAAGACTATTAGAGAACAAAGCCTCAACTACTAATGTTATTGGAACCTATATATATTCTGCTTCATTATATATGTTATCCCTTGTTATTCTTCATAACAAATAAATAAGATCTGTAATAGGAATGTCCTTCCAATATGCTGTGATGCTGTATTTTTTTGTAAAGGATTGACATCGGTTCTCAGTTATGGTTGAATAATCTTGTGGGCTCTTACAAATGCTTATGTTCTAGATGATGGGCATGAAGCCATGAACTATCCACTTATAAGTCATGAAATATTCTAATTTATTATATAAAGTTGAAGTGAGAGAAACGTGTGAGAAATTGAGTTACTATAAGTAAAAAAATACAAATTCAATAACAATATATATATATATATATATATATAATTATTTATAATGACAGTAACATGTTTTAGTGTAAACAAATTTTTCCAATCTTAACCTTAATTCTCCGGTCCAGTATTAGACAGTTAGCAAAATAAGTAATTGGATTGCATTACATAACTGTATAAAACACATAATGAAAGTTGCTATACGATTTTAATTATTAACATTTTGATATGTATGTGTATACAATAATCAATCAAACTTACGAGCCAATATTAAACAGTCAACATAACAATTAAATATACACATCTTACTTAAATTGCCAAACTATCAAACAAAATATCTAAAAAGTTACGCACAATAAAAAAAATAAAAATACGGACAGACGGTTCTGTCAATATTATATAACATTAATTGATTTGAATTAGATTATAACCATTTTGAAAAATAATTACGAATATAGAGATAATCTATTAGGTTTTTAAAAAATTAAATTAAACGGACCAAACTTTTAGATTTTAATTTTTTGGTTTAACTATTGAGTTGGTCCCTGAACTATTTGAGAATTTTCAATTAAGTCCCCAAACTAAAAATTTTTCTAATTAGATCCCTGAACTTATATAAAATTTTTAATTGGGTCCCTAAAGTATATATGTGACTATATAAAATAAAATAATAATAAAATGATGGAGGATGAAATTTAGAAAAAGAAAAGTATTTGACATAATAATAAAATGAAAAAGGATGAATATGAGAGGAAAAAGACTCACTATTCAAAATAAAAATAATAATAAAATAAAAAATAAAACTTAGTGAGAAAAGTTAATGTTTATAAATTAGCATAATAATTAAATAAAAATATATAAATTTGGGAGACAAAATTTTGTTCTTGAAATGATAATAACAAAATAATGAAATATAAAATTGTGCAAGAAAATTCATGTTTTATAACAAAATATTAAGATATTAGATTGATAAACCTCAATATAATTTTTTTAAATAGTAATATTTTTTTTGAACCAACAATAGTAATATATTATTAAAGGATGATTTTGAAAAAAAAAATTCAAATAAAAATAAAATAATAAAAGATGAAACTTATCGGAAAATGTCAATATTTGAAATAATTTTTATTCTAATATTATAACAAGAAATGAATCTGAATGAAAAATTCAATATATAAAAAAATTTAAAAATTAACAATAAAGTCATTGTTTGAAACAATAAATAAAATAAAGAATCTAGTTAAGTAAATATCACATCTTATTTTGATTGCCAATTTAATTTTGAGTTATTTGATTTATTTTATTATATTATTTTATATTTTAATTGAATTTTATCTTAAATTATTTTTTAATTCTTAAATAATATTTTTGCTTGATATGTTTATTATTATTATTTTAATGGAATTTAAAATATTAAATATTTGACTCAGATTAATCTCTTAATATTTCGTTATAAAACATGAATTTTATAACACAATTTCATATTTCATTGTTTTGTTATTACATTTCAAGAACTAAATTTTGTCTCTCAAATTTATCCATTTTTATTTAATTATTATGTTAAACAAAAGATTTTCTCACTAAGTGTTTTTTTTATTAATATTATTTTAAATAGTGAGTTTTTTCTTTCGTATTCATCTTTGGTCATTTTATTATTATGTCAAATAGCAATTTTTTTTCTCTAAATTTCATCGTCCACCATTTTATTATTATTTATTTTATATAGTCACATTTCTACTTTCGGGATCCAATTGAAAATTTTATATAAGTTTAGGGATCCAATTAGAAACTTTTTAGTTCAGTGACCTAATTGAAATTTTTATATAAGTTCGGGGACCTGATTAGAAATCTTTTTAGTTTAGGGACCTAATTGAAAATTCCCAAATAATTAAGGGACCAACTCAATAATTAAACCTAATTTTTAGGTTCGATTTTTTATTTAAATTAATTTTGAAGACTACTAATTTTGATTTATCACATAAATAAATGTGAAATACCCATGACTTTGTTTTTTTCCCCATATATAAAGCAGACTACTACCCACTGGGCCTAAGTTGGGCCTGAGGTGGAGTTGGAGCATAAGATAACAAACCTACGACACACGAGGGGGAACTAGTTGTGTTGCGCTCCCAAACACAACACTGCTATGTTATGAACTATATTTTGCTTTTGCACTCAAAAAACACAAAACATAACATAACAGCTTCCTTTGCTCTTTCTTTATCTATCTATTTCTCCAGAACGCTCGTCTCGCACATTCTTTCGCTCCCCTCTCTCTCTGTCTCTGTCTTATGGCCCAACTCTGACTTGGCTTTTTCCACAAAAAACCAATCAAATAAGGTTTGCTTCTTCTCCACCCTCATGGATTCCTCCTATCCTTGTTTGTGCTTGTGATTCCACAAGTATTTCAGTAAAATATAACTCCAAAATAGGGCAATATTTAATGACTTGTTCCCTCTGTTTTTTTGTTTTTGAATTCTTTCATTTATTCTTATTTCATACGATTTTTTTTTTAACATTTTAAGTTATTTTTCCTGTTGCAGCCGCAGCAGGGAGCTTCAGGTGGATCTTTTGAATTGAAACATTAATTGATTTCTTTTCGAAACGGCTGGATTATGATTGCAAAAATATTTCATAATGTGTGCAGATCTTTTAAAATGAAATCTACATAATTGTTAATGTTGGCGCTTCTGGAGTGCATTTTTTGTACATAATAATATTGTTGCTTATGGCTTATTTTGATTTTAAAATTGTCACCTTATACCTTGCATAACTGTGCTTCTTATTCTGTGCACTCTATTTACAATTTAGGCTCATTATTTTACAATTTAGGTCTTCCCTATCCGATGAGTTTGTCTTGTTGACTTAGATTTTTTCATTTGGCAGTTTTATGTTTTGGAAAGAGAGGGAGTGGTGTGCCTTAAATCATAATATCTTATCTCCGGTTATATTATCAATTTAATGAAAACAAGCAATGATAATTTTTTTGTCCCTGTTTAATTAGTCTCATGTGGAAAAAATAAAAGAATACAAACTGTCTAAGAATAGAATATTAACTGTCAAAACGATAAATTTACAAAAGTATTTTCCTGTTTTTTATTTTACTTTATGAACAAGTATGATCTCAACACTACATTGACTTCATGTGTATCAGAATCTTTTAGAAGGACATTACTTTTCAATGAACTAGTTGGATGCGAGTCAAAATATTCTTCAATACCAGTACTTCTCAATGAAGTAATTATGCAATATAATCAACTGAATATTAGTTGCTTTTGGTTCCTTTCTTCATTTTCAAGTGTTCAACCCCTTTTTTTTTTAGTTTTTACATAAATCTATTTGGATCAATGTGTGTGAATTGCTTCCCTGGACTTTTAATTGCAGTTTGATCATTAAAACTGTTGAATAATGAACCCTGGGTTTTATGATTATGAATTATCTAATGGAAGGGAAATCTGCTGCAGCACCATAGGAATTGGAGAAAGACAGTAATTTCAATGTACTTGAGGAGAATACAATGCAGAGATCGGAGATGGGCTTTAGTGTTGCAGCCATCGAAATACTTTTTCAGGCCAAGATTCTCTGATCATGCATGCTTTCAATCTTTGACCCCCCAGACCACTGTGAAAGAATGTGCTTCACATGGTACTGTCATCAGAAGACATGTTTTAGGTTCAGATTCATTTAGGTGTGCTTCGTCTAGAAACAGTTGTACTGGTCTGGACAAAAGACCTAGTTTATGGACTATTCATTTACGTGCGTATAGCTCTGAAAGCGATGGAAGAAATGCAAGTGAGGATAAACATGTACATGCTAATGATGGATCTAACCTTGACAAGGGACAGAATCGACAAGAGATGTTTGGGAAAGATGATAAGGACTCCAATTGCCATGCACGGCTAGGAGAAAAGGATCAAGAGGAATGGCTTAATAATGAAAAGTTTGCCATAGAAAGTAAAAAGAGAGAATCACCATTTTTAACAAGAAGGGATAAGTTCAAGAATGAGTTTCTAAGAAGAATTGTTCCTTGGGAGAAAATAAACGTCTCATGGGACACATTTCCTTATCACATTAAGTATGTACTTGTTATTTCTGTTTGTTCTTATTCGTTATTTCTGATATCTTCTCTTTTCTGAAGTTTATTGTGGATTTTTAAGTTGCGATTTTCCATTCACAGTGAGCATACCAAAAATCTTCTGGTGGAATGTGCTGCTTCCCATTTGAGACATAATAAGTTTGCTTCATCTTTTGGCATTCGTCTCACATCTTCAAGTGGGAGAATATTGCTTCAGAGCGTTCCTGGTCGGTCATAAATTCCACACATTTTGTCCTCATTATTCTATTTATTTTGATTGCTATTTCACGATTTCTATGCATCAGGAGTTTTATTCTTTTGTCTTCAGTCTGGATGTTTATGTCGGCTTTTCTTTCATCAGGCACTGAGCTCTATCGTGAGAGATTAGTTAAAGCTCTTGCTCAAGATTTACAAGTTCCTTTATTGGTGCTTGATAGTAGCATCCTTGCTCCGTATGTAAGTTCTGGAAAGGCTTGAAGGTATAAGTTATTCAGTGTTTCCTTTGTAAGGGTGTAAACAAATTATATTATTTGAATTGTTATGCAGGATATCGATGATGATTTATCATCAGACTATGAGTCTGATGATGATAACGCAGACTCTGGAGAGGAAGGTTCTCTAGAGTCAGAGAATGAGGATGATAATGATGCTAGCAATGAAGAAGAGTGGGCTAGCAGTACCGAGGCAAAGTCAGATGGAAGTGATCACGAGGAGGCACTTGCGTCTGCTGAAGCAGCTCTTGAGAAGGTTAAAGCAGCTGTTCAGAAACTTGTTCCGTACAACATTGGAGAATTTGAAAAGGTGTATATACACTTAACTGTTTTTAAGAGTAATGGGATGGTTTTCTTTGATCTCTTCTTCTTGCAATGATAAAATGAGGTATCTGGTAACCGTGGAAACTTCTACTTAGTGCATACTGCATAGAATATAACTTAAGATAATGAATGTTTACAAAGTGGTATTCTGATGCTTGGGTTACTGCATATCTATTTGTAGTTACTTTAAAAAAGCACCTATGATTTAGTTTTCTACCCCACCTATCTGTATAGACTAATGACCCTTCTTTCGTGTGTTATTCTAGTACATAGATGAAAGGAACAAATTCAATTTATACCAACAAATAGTAGGAAATCAATGTGGCATGGTGAAGTAGTCAAACATAAATTTCTCTTTCTTTGATGACACTATGTAGTTGGGGAGATTGAAAATGAGTAGGTCATAATCTTTGATGAAGGGCAAGTATATTGTGTTATTTTGCATTATACTTGAATAGGAATGTAAGGGCTAAAGTTGATTTTTTCCAAATCATTGAAGATAGTCTTATAAAGTTAAATGATATATATATATATATACATACATACATACATACATACTTACATACATACATACATACATACATACATGACAGTTATCTTAATTGTAACTCTTATGTTTGTCTTCTTTAATAATTCTTAATTCATTTGTGTATAACCTTTTAATACAGTTAGTTACAACAGGCCGTTTGATATCTCTGTCCCTACCCCCAAATATTTTGGCAGATTGCGACTGGAGAATCTGAGAGTTCTGAGTCTTCCAAGTCTAGTGATGTCAAGTCTTCTGATAAATCTCGATGCCAGCTAAGGAAAGGTAACACATTCAGCTAGATGGAATTTCTATCATACATATGAACTTGTTACATGTGGTTTTCTACTTTATCTACTTGCAAGCAAAACTAAGATGTCAATTGTCCTCATCCCAGCAGGGATTATATCTTTGTTAACCAATGCTTGTGATATTTAGATCTCACGGTGAACTGTTTCATATACTCACTTCTGAAACTTCAAACCTCCCTTTCTCATATGAGGAGTGACATTATTTCTAAAAGTTAACTAGTATTCTAAGAACACAATTATTCTGATGGTTTAGTGCCTCTCGGAGGAATGGAAACTAAGGGATGCTTAACTCAAGTGTGATTAAGCTTCTCAGTATCCTTTTAGGCCTAGAAACCACTCTTTTTGTTAATCTGTGAGAGGAGGCTGTTCATAAATTCTATTTATCAAAGGAAACAGGAAAAAATTTTGGACAGTGCTGAAGAAAGGGAAGTATTAAGATTAAAAATTATCCTCATGGGGATCACGGGACCTGACACAAGTTTTGTAAGATGAGCCTACAAATTGCGTCTTCAAATAATAATCTAAATCCTTCATCCTTAAAAATTATTGCAAATAATTGATTATCTTTTACTTCAAATAGATTTCGTATGCATATAAGTTAGTTCTATACAGGCATATGTTGCAGCTCTATTGTTTCTCTGCTGGAAGATGGTGATGTTTCTGTTTGTTGCATTTATGATATTGAATGAATTTAAGATGTTGCAAACTATAATGGTTCATCTTTAAAGCTTTGTACTTTCATCTACGTATTTGTATTAACATCCGTGTAAATATCTGCATTACTGCTTTGTTGAAATTCTTAGGTGACCGTGTGAAGTACATTGGGCCATCTGTTCAAGTTACAGACGAAGATAGGTAATAAAATGATTCCACTGTTTGTTTTTCCTCCTAAGATAGTAGATGCTTACTTTAATTTATGATCCATCGTCTCCCAGAAAATTAGATTCTTCATATGTTATATATTGTCTTCATTTATTGAAGAAAGCCTAGAGTAATGAACTTACCCATATTACAGTGGCTGAGCCAATATGAGTGATTTTGATAAATTGTTGGGGAGATTTTTCTCACCTAACTACATAATTTAAGCAAACTGATTAATAATTTGATGATGATGAAAACAAGAAAAGCAATACAAAATGAACAAAAATATTCCCAAATAAAAGAAGAAACTTTATTGGAGAGAAAAGACAATAATACAACTGAGGGGCAATAAATATCTTCCTAAATAGAAAAATCAAAAGAAAACAGAGAGCAGAGAGCAGAAGAGGCTTTGTAGTTACTGTGTTCACTATCTGCATATCAGAAGATGAAGTGTGTTGAAACAGAGCCTAGCATGATAGAGAATGTATGTGCACTATCCCATTTCATAAAATATGTAATGGCAAACTGGCAGAGAGTCAGAGACCCCTTGTTAATGCAGGCGTCCTGTTCTAACCAAATACACTAGAGAAACAGGCATTGCCATTGTTATATAGGTGATGCTTCCAAGGATTCTTGATGAATTCTTAGCATTTGGTTGGAGAGACTAAAAGCTTAGAAATGAGTGGGATTCTTTATTCGATTTTTCCATGAAAAGAAAACACAAGAAAGGATATTCTGAATTTCTTATCATTAACAAGGCATTTATTATTGCATGAATAGAAACAATAAACGATGGTTGTGAGCATGATGTGCATATGATTATTATATTCTTTGTGCTTTTTATGCTTGTACCTGTGGCAGTGGCAATAAACGTGGGTTTAACGGTGGTGCTACTGGTAATCACAGAGGGGGCAGTAAGGATACTGTTGGATGGGGGTAAATTTGACTTCATTGAATCCCAAATTTAAGGGTTTTATTTTGGGTAGTGTTGAATCTGAAATAGTAAGGTGGGAACCAGTTGAAGGATCAAGCGCTTACCACTAGGTAATAGCTGTTAGTCAGGGCGCAACTTTATTTCCTTAAGCCTAGTAACAGTCAATGCCATGTTTCGATCTGACTAGGGCCCATTTGGCTTTGCCAAGGCAGGATGTTGGCCCACCACCAACAATCCCCTCCCAGCACCTGTCGCGCCTTAAGGTAGGATGCTGACCCACCACCAACAATCCCCCCAGCACGTGCCGCGCCTTACCGAGAATCGACCTCGATCTGACTCCGACTGCACCTGGGCCTTGCCAAGGCTGGAAATTGACCCACTGCAAATAATTCCCCTCCCAGTGCCAGCAGTGCATTACATGGGAATCGAACCCATGACCTGCTCTGATACCAAGTGAGGGATCAAGCGCTTACCATTAGGCTAAAAGCTATAGCTATTAATCAGGACACAACTTTATTTCCTTAAGTCTAGTAGCAGTCAGCGCCATGTTTCGATCTTGACTACGGCTTCACCTAGCCTTGCCATGCCCGACTGCGACCCCACCCGAGCCTCGTCGAGGCAGGATGCTGGCCCAAGCCCAACACCAACAACAATTTCCCATGGGTTATTTGTATACTGATTTCTTTCCATATATAAGGCTTTTAGGAAGACTCATCTGGTATTTCTATATTATGAACCCATGTTTTGCTGAGGTCCTTCAGGGAACTGAAAATAGAAGTTCTTCATATGATTATCTGGTTTCTAAGTAGTCAACTAAGTTATATTTCTCTATGTCATCAAGGAGAAGTATATATGGTTTCTTCCCAGTCCTCATCCTTTTATCTTGTGGTGGAATTATATATGCCAATATTTGGTGGATGATTTTGTTTTTATATCATTTTTTTTCTTTAAATAATGTTTCACTTTTGCTTTATTGTAATAAGCTCTAGGATTATCCACTTAAGTGCATTATGCAGTGTTCAGGGTAGCGGGTTAAAGTCATGTGCTTTTAAACTTATTTACATAGGAGTTTGGATGATATGTAGTTATATTTAGTACTGAAGTAATTATGAAGCCTTTGTTCTGTCCAAAAATAAAAATTTCAAAACCTTTGTACTGAAACATAAGAAGTGTAATATAGTTTGGAAGAAAGGCACTGTAAGATAATAATATGCAGCTTATCAGATATTTCGGGAACTGCAAGTGTCATTCTAGGAGAGCTGCCTCGGCTGTTTCTTGTAAAACCATTGTCTGATCATCCCGGTTGGACTTTGAGTTAGCACTCACCTGACATTGGCATGTATAATTTTATCACAGGATTGTACTGGGGAAGATACCAACGTCTGATGGTCCAACTAATGCTTATACTATTATACATGGCAGGTGGGTCGGTAAGTCATCCCTATGTGTCGAAGTGAAACTATTAAATGCCTCACTTTTTGGCATTTTCTTGAAACTGATTTTGTTTTATAATATGTAAATATATGATAACATATATAATATAATAAATAGTAAAATTTGCAAATAATAAAATTGTATATTGTAATTGGAGCATTTTCGATTTTATTGCAAGTCAAGGGAAACAATCATTCTAGTTTTGCTTCCTAAATATCTACTCAATTCCTTATCTAAAGAATAGGGTGACCCTGGGGCACAGGCTACATATAGAAACTTTATCCTTATCTTTTGGCAAGAACATTGGTGCCCATTATTTCTAGTGTATATTTCTTGTTCTTGTTTCTTAGATCTCATATTCTTGTGTGTGTTCTTTATTTTTATTTTTACAAAGTGTCCTTCACTCCTTCCTATAAACTGTAAATCAAATTCCTCTGCCTAATTTATGTGTCCCTTCATCACATCATTGGTGTTTTCATTTCCTTTCAAGAACATATGGACATGCTTTTGAGATTCATTCCAAAAATCTGCATTTGTAGTTTTGCTGACACAAACATGCAATTCAAATCAGAATTTTCTTGCCTTGCCTTAAATATATGTTCAAAAATAAACTTGGTAGAGATTGTGTTTCTCAATCAACCGAAACGTATTTTGTACAATCATAGTTAAGAATTTGTTGACACCACTAATGGAGTTCATTAAGATTTTAATTTCTCAAGTAAACAAAATCGTACGCAAACCGTCTCCGAAAAGCATGCAAATACATCCCAAAATGGAATTTTACAACCCTATAAATATGTTGCAAATCAGTAGTTAGCTTGTAGTGTATTGTAAATCTCAGTTACAGTGAGTGGGTGTATAGGGATTAGGTTTTGAACGCTGAGTGGTGACTCCTTGTAATTATCATTGATCATAGTGAATTTCTTTTGTTCTGCCAATGGGTAAATTGTGTGTTTATTTCCCCCTCCCCGATCTCTGTTTGTGCACTTCGCTTCCCATTATAGCATGTGGCAGACAGTTTCTGGTCATTAAGTCATTTGTAGGCAATGATCATGTGAATGTTGACAATCCACTTTAGGTCTGCTTTGTGTGTGTGTGAAAGGTTTCTGCTTTTTGTTTCTATTTGATAATTACCTAATAATTATTTTCTTGCATTGTCTATTAATAATAATTTTCAATTGAATTGGGAGATATCTATCAGACATCAATTTTGTTTCCTTTCTTATCTAGTATCCATTGTGGTGTGAGGAAATTATGAGTTCCCTAGCTAGGGATTTCGTTGTTAATTAGTTTGCAGTGTATATGTCCTTCCACAACACTGTTTTGGAGGTTTCAGGAGAGTGAATAAGGCAAAGGTATCCTGGGGTTGTGTGTGTTTTCCCCAATCCCCAACCCCACCCCTTTCATCCATTCTTTTTCTGTGGCTACTTAATGCATTTGTTAGGATAGAAGGGTAATTAGAAATAGTTAGAACAGTTAGTTAGTTTGTTGGAGGGGTCAGTTAAATAAATAGGGGAATAAGAATACTAGAATAGAAAGGGGGCATTCAGAATTGTTAGGTTGTAATAACCGAGCAAGAGCTCAGTTGGTAAAGGGGTAGCCCTTTGTGAAAGGGAAACCCTTTGAGAAGAATTCTTTCTCCTTTTACTGTTCAAATTCATTCATTCAAAAAAGTTTCTAAAAGTTTCTCCTCATTTCTCTATTCTTTTCGTCAATTCTGCAAATCTTTGATTTGGAGTTGTATTGGCATTTGGTTATAATTAAGTGCAAGTTCAGGCAGTGGTTTCTGCTTGTACATCTTCTTTTGGAAAGGATAGTTTTCGTGGCTTATATGTGGGTTAATTTTCATGGATTTTGAACTTTAAGGGGTTTCTTTGTCAGATATGCAGAGGGGTTGATTGCTCTTTTAGGCTGATTTTTTTTATTTATCTTTTTCCTTGTTTCTTTTGCAACTGCTACCAGCATATGTGGGATAGTTTGGTTATTCATATTATAATTTTTTATGAGGGAAAGAGGCATAGTCAATGGGTTACTTGAATTATGACATGTATCTCTGACCATGTAATGTTAAAGCTCTGTGATGCGAGAAAGAAATAAAACTAGAGAAAATGAAAGGAAATAAAGGACAGACTTGAGAGAGAACCTGAAACTGAGAAATCTGAATACCATTGATCTTAGCTGAAAATACACTGTTACAGAGATTATATTATGTAGTTCAACAGAATCTGTTAGTAACTAACTGTAACTTCCTAACTAACAGAAATCGTTCGTCTATAACTGTTACAGAACTGTTAATTATAACAGTAACTGAAACAGGACACCAACTCCTAGCTAACGTACAGTACAGTGAGTTGCATCTCACTTCTCTTACACACACTAACATGTAATACTTGGATGAAGTGAACCTGATTTTTGTAAATCTCGATTCATATCATTTATTGATATTAAAAGTTCAGAGAATGAATTAATGAAATGTGTTGCCCCAAATGTAATGTAGGAATGCCTTCTATTTGCATGTTGGAAATTTGCAATAATCACGAATTGTGGTCTTGCATCTTTCATTGCTGGTCATCTTATGTATCTTGTCTGCATGTATTTTTTATTATCATTTTCTGGTCATTGATTTTTATTTCTGATACAAAGGTGCACTATTAATGTTTCACACTCATTTTTGTGTTATATGATGACATGCTTAAAACGATGGCTTGATTTTCCTCTAATGTTATTCTCTAAGATATTTTATATTGAAGTACACAACGAACTTCTTACAAATGAGAATTATGTGTTTCAGAGATGCTTATAGCTTCCTGGTATTACTCTTTGCCATTTTAGCCAAATGTGGATATTTTGCAGGCCTTTAACTAATGGTCAGAGAGGAGAGGTATATGAAGTGAATGGAGATCGAGTTGCTGTCATCTTGGATATTAATGAAGACAGTGCCAATGAGGGTGCGGTAGAGAACCTTAATGGCGATCATAGAAAACCACCAATCTATTGGATACACGGTACATTTTCTAATTTTCTTATTCAATATATTTAGAAACATCAATCCTCAAATTTCTTTAACTAAGCTCCCCTTATTTTCTAGGTTCAGGTGATCGTTAGAAGATATTGTTGATTTGTTTTTTTGTTTTGTTTTTAACAATTTAACTAGCTTGAATCTGTGTTACCTGAAGCATACAATAAGAATATATTTATATATATGCTTAATTTCTCTTACACTGGCAGTGGAGTTTGACATTTTACCCAGATAGTTTAGTTTCTTTTTAATGGGAATACTTTTTAGCCTAAGTGGTGAAGGGGATAATCGGATAAGTGTATTTTTCTTGTCAAGGCATAAAGGTTATCTTGATTTTTGACAAATACATATTGCTCAGGATTTGATAATTAAGTTGTTATGAACTTATCATCAGAGTTTGAAGTAGAAGTTTCTGTCCTAGGATTAATTTTTAGAGTATAATGCTTGTGACTTGTGAGGTTTAGAAATTCTGATATAAATATACGAGCTCGAGTTTATTTTATTTTACCTCCATTTTTGGGTAGGAAAATTAATTGAGCGTGGCTTTTATTTAGTTCCTTTGATAAAACTTTTTACAGTTAAGGACATTGAGAATGATGTTGATGCCCAAGCACACGATTGCTACATAGCAGTGGAGGCTTTATGTGAGGTAGTGCTCTGGTATTTTTCAATTTTTTGAAATCTCTGAGTAAGGTAGCCAAGATCTTGTTACAATGATATTACACCTGACTGTTGTTTTTGCAGATTTTGCATTCCAAACAACCTCTTATTGTCTACTTTCCAGACAGTTCACAGTGGTTGCATAAATCAGTTCCTAAGTCAAACCGAAATGAGTTTTTTCAGAAGGTCGAAGAGATGTTTGACAAGTTATCTGGCCCCATAGTGTTGATTTGTGGGCAAAACAAAGTTCAGTCAGGATCAAAGGAGAGAGAACAATTTGTAAGCTTCAATTGTTTTTTTGGTCACAAAGTAATAATATCTGTGACCGAAATGCATTCATTTCCATTTTGCAAATAGTAACACTTCAATTTTTATTTTTGTCCTTGATCATTTATGATGTTTAACAGACAATGATACTTCCAAACTTCGGACGCGTTGCTAAGCTGGTAATGCTTGCTATCTTTCTACAAATTTATGCATTCCCTACCATATTCTATGATTTATTGTCATCGGGTTCAAATTATGCTGCTGTGGTGCACTTGGGGCATTGTGGAAATCACCAAATGATTTTGTACGGTCCCATGATTGAATTTGATTTTGTAATTGTTTACAGCCTCTTTCTCTGAAACGTTTGACTGATGGATTTAAAGGGGAAAAGAGCTCAGAAGATGATGAAATTCATAAGCTTTTCTCTAATGTTTTGTGTATACCTCCACCTAAGGTAATTGTTTTACATTACTTCGTGTCAAACACCACAGTACAGTATCCATACCACTACTGGAGGAACAATAACATTAAATTTCACGATCTTTCTTACTGAAGCTATTCTATTCATTCAGACAAGTTTACACGCACGGACTTCTATTCTATATTGTATTGTACCCCTTGTTCTGAGATAATTCTATAATACAAAGGCTAGTAAATTTGGATCAATGGATCTTCATATTGATGACCATTTCTCCTGTTCCTTTGCCCTTTTTTTTTGAGGGGGGGGGGTGGTTCTTCCAAGGTATGAGAGTAACTTATTTTGCTCAGGAATATTGGAAATCTTATAATTCTCCAGGAAATCAAAACAAAAATGTTATATTGTACCATTGGTTTGACTATTCATTGGTTCATTGCCTCCTTAAAGCTTTTCTGTTGAGGGAAATAAAGTATCTGCCTTTAGTACGATTTAATGGGACTGATTCTGATAGCTAGCTGTTAATTTGCTCATGATATTATTGTTGCTAGAAAGGAATACA
This sequence comes from Sophora flavescens, assembly GCA_030762895.1. Taxonomy (NCBI): domain Eukaryota; kingdom Viridiplantae; phylum Streptophyta; class Magnoliopsida; order Fabales; family Fabaceae; genus Sophora; species Sophora flavescens. The sequence goes on from CM061063.1 coordinate 11,344,168, forward strand.
TGCTTTCATTTGCTTTATCTTTCTGTTCTGCGTATTTATTTATTTTCTCTATTTGCATCATGTTTTCATCCGGAAAACTGTGACACTTTGCAGGATGATAATCTGCTGGCAATATTTAAGAAACAACTTGATGAAGACAGGAAAATTGTGATTTCACGTAGCAATTTGAATGAATTACGGAAGGTAATACTCTGATTTCTGAAGCATTTATTGCTACCTTGCTGGTGATTGATGATTACATATTATGTGTCGTGTATGTCACCCTTGAAGCATGCTATCATTTAATGCATTTTACACCATCAATATTAGGCATTTATAACTGGATTTTCATGTTGCAGGTTCTTGAAGAGCATCAGCTATCATGCACAGACCTATTGCATGTAAATACTGATGATGTCATTTTGACAAAGCAAAGTAAGAAACCACTGTTAGATTTTAAAACTGTTTCCTTTATTCTCATATATATGCACTTGTCCTTGCTTCAGCAATCATTGTATTTCTACCTTCTATTTACCAATTTTATTGGTCAGTTACTCAAGTGTTAGTAATGCATTTTATTGGTCAGTTGATGATAATGATAATGACAAGGACAAAAGTGATTGATTAGCTTATTTCAAGTTTTCTACTTGTTTGAATAATTTTATCCTATATTTTACACTTATCAGCCAACATTCTGTTCTTCTTATGGCTAGATCCAATTGCCTGGTCCTGCGAAAAGGAAAAAGAATTTCACATTCTTCTTTTCAGGAAGGGAGGATTAGGAAAATCCTAATCATTGCAATTTTTTTCACGTCCTTGTGTTTCCACTGCTCAAGTTACACCCTTTGTTTTATTGATAAAAGATTTTATTAGGTGTTGGAAGTCCCACCTGCCTCAAATCCTAGGATGCAGTTTATATACCTGTTGGACAACTCCACTTAAGGCCAATTGGTTTTAGGATGGAAGCTATAAGAGTAGAATATGTGAATGTTGTGTGTAAATATGACCACACATGTATGCTATTTATAATCTCATATTAGGGTACAAGAGAATCAATAATAAATACAAATGGAATCAATCAAATCAAATCACTAATTAGTAACGAACCCCTAATTACTAGCACCTATTTATGTACATATTAAGCACATGTTAAATATGCTTTCTAACACTCCCCCTCAAGTTGGAGCATATATGTCATGTGAGCCAAGCTTGTTACAAATGTAGTCCACACGAGAGCCTCTAAGGGGCTTAGTGAAAATGTCAGTCAACTGGTCACTAGAGTTGACAAAGTCAATTGTGATTTCCCCTGAAAGCACCTTCTCTCTTACGAAGTGACAACCTATTTCTATGTGTTTGGTTCGTTCATGAAAGACCGGATTTGATGCAATGTGAAGTGTAGCCTGATTGTCACAGATAAGTTTAGTATCTTGGATATCTCCCAATTTTAGCTGTTGGAGTAGTTGCCTAAGCCATGTAAGCTCACACACAGCTGCTGCCATAGCACGGTATTCAGCTTCTGCACTAGATCTGGCAACAATGTTCTGCTTCTTGCTCCTCCATGAGATCATGTTTCCTTCAATAAGGACACAATATCCAGAAGTGGACCTCCTATCTGATGGTGATCCTGCCCAGTCAGCATCTGAGTAACAAGTGATTTTGGCGTTGCCTTTATCTTCATATAATAATCCTCGTGCTGGTGCATTTTTGATGTACCGAAGAATATGCATGACAGCATCCCAATGGCTATCACATGGGGCATTCAGGAACTGGCTTACCACACTAACTGCAAAGGTGATATCAGGTTTGGTGACTGTGAGATAGTTGAGTCTGCCCACAAGACGACGATATCTTCTCGGGTCTTTCAATGGCTCCCCCTGACCCGGTAGAAGCTTGACATTGGTATCCATGGGAGTATCAGTTGGACGGCAATCAAGCATACCTGTCTCAGTAAGAATATCCAAAGCATACTTCCGTTGGTTGATTGAAATTCCCGAAGTGGACTGAGCAACTTCAATCCCTAAAAAGTACTTGAGAGGACCCAAGTCTTTTGTCTGAAAATGTTCAAGAGGTGTGCTTTGAGCCCTGGATACCATCTCGTGTCATCACCTGTAATGACGATATCATCGACATAGACAACAATATATATGTGCACTACAGAATGAGAATGGATAGAGTAAACATAGTGGTCACCTCACATCGGGTCATGCCAAACTGTAATAAAGCAGAGCTAAACCGACCAAACCAGGCACGAGGAGACTGCTTCAATCCATAAAGAGAACGGCGAAGCTGACAAACAAGTCTAGAATCACCAGAAACAGTAAAACCGGGGGGCTGGTCCATATAAACTTCCTGTAATTCGCCATGCAAGAAGGCATTTTTAATATCCAGCTGGTGAAGAGGCCAATGATGAATGGCAGCCATGGCTATAAAAAGACGAACATAACTGATTTTGGCCACAGGGGAAAAAGTATCCCCGTAATCTAGACCAAAAATCTGCGTATAACCTTTAGCCACCAAACGAGCTTTGAAGCGATCAATATGACCATCGGGTCCAATCTTCACCGTATAGACCCAACGACAACCCACACTAGTCTTGTCAGGAGGCAAGGGAACAATCTCCCAAGTACCATTAGAATGCAACGCTGCAACATTGCCTTGCGCCAGTTGGGATCAGCCATGGCTTCACCTGCAGACTTAGGAATAGACACAGAATCCAAAGCAGAAACAAAAGGAAACATAGGAAGGAGATAAACGGCCATAATTTAAAGTACAAGCATAGATGGGATTAGGATTGCGAGAGGATCGAGTACCTTTCCGTAATGCAATGGGAAGTTCAGGTGCAGGAGGCGTAGCTGGAGGGGCGGTTGGAGTCGGAGATAAGACTGAAGGATCCCCGGAAGGAGGCACCGTAGAAGCCTGTGTCCGCCGCTGGTAGGTACGCAAAGGAGGTGGAGTGGGAGCAACAATAGGTGCCGGAACAACTGGTGGAATGTCTGGAAGGTCCTGAGTGAAGTTGACATCAAGGACGGCGGATGTGGAGAAGAATGGGACAGCTTCAAAGAAGGTGACATCAGCACATACAAGATATCGTTGAAGTTGGGGACAAAAACAACGATAGCCCTTTTGCAAACGTGAGTAACCCAGAAAAATACAGTTGAGAGATTTGGCTGAGAGTTTGTCTTTTCCTGGAGTTAGATCATGGACAAAACATGTGCAACCAAAGACACGTAGAGGGATAGGATAGAGTCCTTCTTGTGGATACAAGAGAGAGTAAGGAACCTGATTATTAAGAACGGAGGAAGGCATGCGGTTGATAAGATAGCAAGCCGTGAGAAGTGCGTCACCCCAAAAGCGATGGGGAACATTATTGTGGAGGAGTAGCGTACGAGCTGTTTCAACCAAGTGTCTATTTTTCCTCTCCGCAACACCGTTTTGTTGTGGTGTGTGAGCACATGATGTTTGATGAATAATTCCCTGTGAAGTCAAAAAGGATTGGAACTGGGAGGACAAATATTCACGAGCATTATCAGTGCGCAAAATTTTAATTGAAGAACCAAATTGATTTTGAATTTCAGCGCAGAAACCTTGAAATATATGAAAAACATCAGAGCGATTCTTCATTAAAAATAACCAAGTACACCGGGAAAAATCATCAATGAAAGTGACAAAATAATAGTAACCTAAGGTTGAGCAGACACGACTAGGACCCCAAATATCTGAATGAATTAAAGCAAAAGGTGACGCAACACTTTTATTGACTCGCTGACTATAAGTATGGCGAGTATGTAATCCTAACTGACACGACTGACATTCAAAAAAGGAAACTTTAGACAAGCTTGGAACCATGAGTCGCATTTTAAGACTAGGGTGACCCAAACGTTGATGTTCCAAGGTTTGAGAAGCAGCGGAGACATAGGCCACTGGCGGTGAAAGTTGATATAATCCTTGAGAATCATGTCCTACTCCAATCGTCCGTCCCGTACGCCGATCCTGGACATAAACAGAGTTGTTAACAAAAAGAACAGAATAATCAAGGGTGCGAGTGAGTTTGCTGATGGACACTAAATTAAAAGGACAACCAGGAACATACAACACAGAATCTAAGGAAAGGTTAGGAAGGGGATGTGTTTGACCAATGCCCTGAACTTGTATTTGAGAGCCATCAGCTAAGGTGACACTAGGCAAAGAATCCAAGTAAGATAGTTTAGAGAAAGAGATTTGTTACCAGTCATATGATCAGAAGCACCGGAGTCTAGTATCCAAGGTCCAAGAGAAGAGGACTGTGAAACAAAGGCTACAGGATTACCAGACTGAGCCACAGCAGCGGTAGGTGAGATGGGTTGTTGGGCTGCCTTGAACTGGAGAAAATCATTATAATCAGCAGCAGAAATAGTTACTTCCTCAGTAATATTTGGGCCAGTGACATGAGCAACATTAGCATGCTTGGACTGTTCCCTGGCCTTGGTGCGGCATTCAGTTTCAATATGGCCATAGCGGTTGCAATAAGTGCAGCGAGGACGGCGATTGCCACCACCACGTCCTCCGCCACTCCGTCCACCACGATGATGAGAGTGGGAGACGAGAGCGGAGGAATCAGTATGAGGAATGGAGGAGTGGCCGAAAGAATGAGGGGTTGAAAGGCGTAGCAATTGTTCACTAACCAGGTCATAGGAGGGAACAGTGGTACTCGATAGTATTTGATTACGTACCGAGTCAAGTTCATAAGGTAGACCGGCAAGGGCAAGAACCATAAAAAACTTGCTGCGTTGCTCAGCATGAGCTGTTGCATCATTAGCAAACGACATTAGTTTCTCAAAATCAGCAATTAGATGATCAAGCTTACCAAGGTATGTCTGCATATCCATGTTCTCCAACTTCATAGAAATCAGGTTGAGAACAACACTGTAGAGGCGATGAACGTCATTAGAATAGACTTTCTTAACCTTTGTCCAAACATCATAGCAAGTGGTAAAGGCCTGGTATTGCGGTTGGAGTTTGGGAGCAATTGAAAACCATAGGACACTACACAGGGAGGCGTTGATTTGCTTCCATCGGGCTCGTTCCTTGTCGGGGATGTCCTTAGCTTGTTTGGTCAAGTGGTCTTCACGGCCTTGTCCTTGAAACCATAATTGGACAGCAGCAGCACAGGTACTGTAGTTGGCAGTCCCAACTAATTTTTCACACAGGATGAGTGGAACATTGGTAAAGGCCACTGCTGCGTTTGAATCGGAAGAGAAATCGTTGGAAGCCATGAGAAATGGATTTGAAACAGGGGCAGAGAGGGTCACCGGAGTGAAGGGAAGGCGGCGGAGTGGTCGCCGGACAGTGGGTCACGTCAGAGAGCAGTAGAAAAGCTGTTTGACTTCAGGCGCGTGAAGCGCACCCGCCGGAGAGCAGCCGCGCGTGGAGGCGCGTGAGGCGGCGGTTGGTGGTGTGCTTCCGGCGCAGTGGTCGCCGGAGGATGGCGGAGAGGTTGGTAGGGTCACACCGGAGGATGGAGGCACGGTGGAACGGAAAACGGACCACACAGCGGTTGCGGGTACTGTTCACCCGAAAATAGGAACACCACTGGGCAGAAAAATAACCTAAACTACTAATACCATATAAGAGTAGAATATGTGAATGTTGTGTGTAAATATGACCACACATGTATGCTATTTATAATCTCATATTAGGGTACAAGAGAATCAATAATAAATACAAATGGAATCAATCAAATCAAATCAAATCACTAATTAGTAACGAACCCCTAATTACCAGCACCTATTTATGTACATATTAAGCACATGTTAAATATGCTTTCTAACAGAATCTAACATGGCATCGGAGCCAAGAGCCTGTATCCGTCGTTTACCGCCTGTTATGGCAATCTTTGTGTATCGCCTGCTCTTGTAGGCCTCTGTTGAGGAGGGGTGTTGGAAGTCCCACATCGCCTGCCTCAAATCCAAGGGTGCGGTTTATATACCTGTTGAGCAACTCTACTTAAGGCCAATTGGTTTTATTTTAGGATGAAATCTAACAGAAGGAAATGGAGTACAAGGTTCGAGCGTAAGTTATCCCCTTAAAGGTATCTGTAAAAAAAGAAAGAAAGAAAAGCATAGGTGGGGAAATATTCATAAGCTCAATAGAGCCTTGTAATATCCCTTTGCAATACTGTCAATTAAAACCTTGGAAGGACCTTGTTACTTTAAATTTTAATCCACAAGGAAGCCAAAAATGTAGTTTTCTCTCTAGCATCAGTTTCAAACCATGTCAATGTTTTTTTTTTTAAAAAAATTGTTACAGTACATTTACTGTGTTCTGATTTTAAGTTTTCCTGTATAACATGCCAGTTAGTAACTTCTATTATCAAATATATGATTTTTGTTTTTACATGTCATGGTTTTTGTGCATCATTTATTTTGTTTTCAGAAGCTGAAAAAGTGGTAGGCTGGGCAAAAAATCATTACTTGTCAACTTGCCTGGTTCCTTCTGTTAAAGGAGAACGATTGTGCCTCCCCCGAGAAAGGTTTAAATTTAAATCCTAATAACCCTATCATTCTGCATGTTTTTGGTAGAATTTCAAAGCTCATTTGTTGTTCTTCCCCTGTGTGAAGTCTTGAAATTGCAATCTCAAGGATGAAGGGCCAGGAAACTATATCACGGAAGCCTTCTCAGAACCTTAAGGCATGTGGTTTATTTTACTGTTACTATAATTGACATTAAATTGAAGGGCTTTTTATCTTATGTTGATTTCTGCTATACAGAGCCTTGCGAAGGATGAGTTTGAGAGCAATTTCATTTCAGCTGTAGTGCCTTCTGGTGAAATTGGGGTGAAGTTTGATGACATAGGTGCTCTGGAAGATGTGAAGAAGGCACTTGATGAACTTGTTATTCTTCCAATGAGGAGGCCAGAGCTTTTCTCTCGTGGAAACCTGTTGCGGGTAATAAATCTTGTTTTTTGATATGCATTCTCAGTGAAGCCGAATCAATTTTGTTCTGTTCCTTTATTGTGTGTAATTGAAAAAACTTTGTCAGCCCTGCAAAGGAATATTACTTTTTGGTCCTCCTGGAACTGGGAAAACCCTACTGGCCAAGGCACTTGCAACAGAAGCTGGTGCAAATTTTATCAGCATAACTGGTTCAACTCTTACTTCAAAGGTAATTTTTATTCTGGCACCTTCAACTATTGGCCTTTTGCAAATCACCCCCAAACTTTATATTCGTCCTAATTGATGCAATAGGCCCTTCCGTTAAGGTGATGTTAAATCATTAACGGTTAACCTATCCTGACCCTCCATTTTGTGTTGAATCTAAACTCTTAATTAATTTATTATTAAATTTATTTTATCCAATTTTTTAACATTCTAAATGAAAGAATTAAAAATAATAAAACATTCCAATAGGAAGATTAATACTTAGTAAACTAAAACCACCAACACAGTAACAGGGTGGTGGTTACTAATAGTTTAAAAATATGCTTGTATTCATGATTTGGGGCTTAGACATTTGGGAAGATTAATGAGACGTGGCTAGCACATGGTTTGATTCAATTTTTTATTTTTGGTATTTAGAATGTTTTTAAAAAATAAAAAAATAGATTTTGATAAAATTGGATTTTTAATAATAAGTTAATCATGGGTGGGGATTCAATACAAAATGGACGATGGCGGATTATGGCGGCCAACCAAAAACCGTTGTGACCTATTACGGAAACATGGCGGATATAATAGGCATTGTGGCTTATGGCGGCTGGTGCAGAATCCGCCATGCCCTAACACCATGGCGCTGCCATGGCGGCAAAACACTAGTGATTTAATGGCATGTTAATGGAAGGGCGTATTACAATATTATTTAAGGTTTAAGGATCAATTAATACAAATTTAAAGTTCAGGGGCTGATTTGCAAAAAGTCAAACGTTTAGGGTTGCTTTCTGCACTTTTCCCAAAATAATTTATGGACTGTCTAAACAAGGATTAGGTTGTAGCAGATCTGATAGTTATTGCTTTTCTCCCTTAAGATTCAACTCTTATTCTACCCAATACTGGAGTGCAGGGTGTTATTGATGTAGGTAAATAAAGTGGTAGAGGGATCTCTTTTGAAGTGTACATCTCTTGATCCTTTGTTTTAACACAGCACATAATATCCTTGTTCTATATGGTTTTACCATAAATTTAGAGGCCACTGTGTCAATTCATCCACATACCTAACCCCACCTAGTGGGATAAGGCTTGGTGGTTATTAAAAAAATCAGAAGAGAACATCAAGCCAAAGTGGCTGAAAATTGCAACAAAGAAGTTCAACCTCTTTGCATATTAGTAATAAAAGTTATAGAAATTCCCTTCAAACAACCATGTGCCTTGAGAACCAATGAGAAGTTAAAAACACAATTCATTTACGTAACCAAAATGTAAGGAAAAGACAACCTTGGAAGGATGGCATTCCTCTCCAACCAAATACATACACCAGAGATCTGCATAAACAGTAATTTCCTTAAAAATCATAGCTACCTCGTCCTGCCAAAAGCTTTCTAACATATCATGACAAACTGCATCAAGGTGTAAGGACACATCCAATATTCACCATGAACCCCAAAATGTTAATTCGATAAGATATTACCATCTTTATAATGCAAAAATATGTCAGCAATTGTTTCTGACACATCACTTCAGGAGGAGCTTTGTGAGGTCTGGGAGTTTACAAGTCATTTGAAAGGTTATCAAGTCGAGATTCGAATCGTGAAACGGAAAACCTATTTTCCGAATCATGAATCGTAAGATACATGGTCAATAATAGTATGGCATTTTTACGTAAAAAACAAGTGAATAAGCAGGAAAACATAAGCTGATATAGTCATATATCATATATGAACTTCAAAATAATGCAAGATTGAAATAATAAAAAATAGAGAGTGGGAACATGACAAAGGGACCAAAGGAGGACCAAAAAACAGAGAACAATGAAGGAGAAGGGTGGGCACAAAACATTGTGTACGCAGGAAGAATAAAAAAAATGCACTATAGGAGGGAGTGGAAACTGGAAACCAAAAATGCAGTGTGCTAGGGCTGTTTGTTATTCTAATGGGTTATTTGGAAGGTTTGGTTTCATCTAAGAAAAAATATTTGCAAAAACAACCCTAGCAAGCCTTGTAGAAACTAGGTTGCTCGACTTAGCCATCTCTGAGTTGCACCAACGACGGGATTTGTATCGTGTGATTCAACTGCGAATCGAAATTCATGGGATTCAGTAGAGTGAATCGAGATTCATGCTTAGATTCAAGTCCGAAAGAGATTCACACTAGGATACATATCGATTGCATTCGATTTAGTTTCGAATCAAGATACAAATAATAAGAATCGTAAGATATTGATAACATTGGTCATTTGTATTAATCATATTAAGTACCTATGTTGAAAGAAAGATTCTCCCTTGGAGGGAGTTTGGACTTCCAGACAGATTTGTCGAGAAGGAACATCTAACAATCAGGTGAATGGGTTAGAAACTTGAAGAGGTAACTTGCTAGAGATCACACCAAAAGAATCTAAAGTGCAAATACTCCTATCTAGATTTGAGGATATATGAGTAAAATTAAGTTAAAGCATATGGGTGTATAATTCAAAGTTGTATCAGTTTCTTTTTTTGTATGTGATATCTTATGTCTTATATGCTTGTTTCTTTACTGTTACAGTGGTTTGGAGATGCTGAAAAATTAACTAAAGCCCTCTTCTCCTTTGCCAGCAAGCTTGCTCCTGTCATTATATTTGTTGATGAAGTGAGTGTCGTTTTGCATGTCTTTTCTCATTATTGATTTTTTAAAGAAAGATATGCATGGTATGCTAGAAAAAGAATGTATTATTTTTTGGTACATTGAACTTTGCAGTTTTTTTAAATCCTTTTACTTCAATTTTTATGGTTCTGTATGTTAATGCAACAGAAAAAATTGCAATTTAAGAAGTTCAATGATTAATTAAATGAAACTTTAAAAGACTAACGACGTCTCTTCTTCGCTGGGAATACTGTGCTCTTTAATTCATTAATTAAAATTGAAAAAGAAAATACTTTGCACACAAAATCAGGCACCTTTGTTCGCGTCAAATTTTATAAGACATCTAACTGCATAGCTAGAAAACTAAGCTTTCTTCAGTACACTTGATTGTGCCATGAATTGAATGTTTCTGGATGACTAAGGTATTTAGGGTCTCTTTACTTTGTTTCTAGTTTCCTGTTTTCATTTCCTGTTTTCAGAAATAATTACAAAACCGTCACCTTGTTTTCATTCTGATTCCTGTTTCCAAAGATTTGTACAATAAACAATGAAAACAGAAAAAAAAAAGTTGTTTTCAGTGTTTCGTGTACAAATTTCTGAAAACAGGAAACATAACGAAAACAAGGTGACAGTTTTGTAATTATTTCTGAAAACAGGAAATGAAAACAAGAAACTGGAAACAAAGCAAACATTCCCTTAGATTTCACTCTCACCGATTTTTGTTTTTCCTTTTGATTTTTTCTTCCGAACAGACTGAATCATAAAAGTATGCTGTTAGGAACCCAGAATTACATAACAGAATTGTAGCAGAAAAGTAGTGTATTATTGAAGTTCCTACCTAGCCTGTAACAAGTGGTTACAGTGCTGGATGAAGAAGAAACAAAGGCATACAATTCCAGCCTACCTCCCCTCATGCATATAAATCCCCTCAGTCACGGAAATCCCACACACACACCCTCACCTCACTGCTACTGCCAAAAAGGCAGTTAGTTACATAATCTCTCTCCTATATTTGATTAGGTGCATCCTAGGTGCAGCATCCTCACCTACACTCTAGTAATAGTAGGCTTAGTAATAGTAAAATTGGGCATTGGGTCTAGGTCCCTATCATATGCTATTTGGAATTCATTATTTTTCCATTTTGTGAGATCCTTTTTCTTTAATTTTAAATCTTAAATCATATTTTGAAAAAAAATAAATTTAATCAATGCCAAACAGTATTTTCTGCTTTCCAGGAATGCACCAACAAAATTCAAACCAAGAAAAGTCTAAAATGTGCTGGCAATCTCCTTTTTGTTGTACCTGACGTTATAATTAAGTCAATGCTTGATCATGATACTCAACCAAAACATAGTAAATTGGTTTCTGACTATAATCTGTATTGTAGGTTGACAGTTTGCTTGGTGCTCGAGGTGGTGCTTTTGAACATGAGGCCACTAGAAGAATGAGGAACGAGTTCATGGCAGCTTGGGATGGATTGAGGTCAAAAGAAAACCAAAGAATCCTCATTCTTGGTGCAACAAACCGGCCATTTGACCTTGATGATGCTGTTATTCGCCGTTTACCAAGAAGGTAAACTGTAGGATGCCTCCTAGAAAGTTAGAATTATTGGCTGATGGGTTATAGCTATTTTCTTCTGTTCAATTATCACATTTCTGACTTATGGTTGTTCCATGTTCTGTCTGATTAGTTTAGACAGTTAGAAGAGTTAGTTAGTTAGTTCGAGAGGGGTAAGTTAAATAAATATGGGGAATTAGGGCGGGACTCGTTTAGAGAATTATAATTCTTGAGAACAAAGCTATTGCTCAGTTGTAAAACAGGAAAACCTTTGTGAAGGGAAACCCTTGGAAGGAGATCACTCCTTTTTCTGTCAAGATTCAAAATACAGTTTTCTTTCTCCATTTCCATCATGGGTTCCTAACATTATCATATTAGTATTTTTTTTATCCTTGTCTTGTCTGTACTACGACACTCCTTATGGAGGCGGATATGTGAATAGTTGGTAGAATCCAGTGGAAGTAAACACTATAAAATGTTTTATGTGATAGTGAATCATATTGTTCAGTAGCAACTCTTCCAAAATTTTAAGCTATTAGGTGGAGGCTCATGAATAGTTTTATACCCTCACACAAGAGCCCTTTGGGCTTGCAGCTAGGATAATTCAATTTTTTACTGGAAGAACGGGGACAAGGATTTAACTCCTGATCACAGCACTGATGCCATGTTAAGGACCAACAGGTTTAATCTATTAAGAAATGTTTTAAAAAACGAACAGGAGATGTAACCGGTCTCCGGGTCATGGTTCAATTTGTTCAATAGTGTTAGAATAATCGGGCCTAACTCCACTCTAAAAGTTAGCTCATAGAGGGAGGGATGCCAAGTTATTATAAATGGTTCTTGGCTCATATACTCAACCAATGTGGGACTTAGACACTTAATACACCCCCTCACGCCCAGTACTGGACATCTGGAGCGTGAAGTTTGCAGGACTGGACATCTGCGGGTGGCCCAACATCGTGGGAGGCTCTGATACCATGTTGAAAGACTTGAAAGTAATTTTAGATTAAGGGATTTGTGAAATGCTTGAGTAATTAGCACTCAGCAGATTTGATATTTATATACACTTAGGAGTAATTACAATTCATGTTTACAAGATAATTAATGAATGATAAGCTAAATCCTAGGAACACCGTCCGCACCGTCCACACCGTCCAACTAATTCTAACACTCCCCTCAAGCTGGAGCATACAAATCAAATGCTCCAAGCTTGGAACAAATATTCTGAATTCTCGGTCCTCCTAGAGATTTTGCAAAGACGTCTGCCAGTTGATCATTAGAGCTAACAGATTCGGTGACGACTTCTTTAGAAAGGACTTTTTCTCGGATAAAATGACAATTGATCTCAATATGTTTAGTTCTCTCATGGAATACTGGATTGGAAGCTATATGGAGAGCTGCCTGGTTATCACAACATAACTTCATTTGTTGAGTATCTCCAAACTTCAATTCTTCAAGAAGTTGTTTAATCCAAATGAGCTCACACATGGCTACAGCCATAGCTCTATATTCAGCCTTTGCGCTAGACCTTGCAACAACATTTTGTTTCTTACTCTTCCACGAGACAAGATTTCCTCCAATAGACACACAATACCCTAAAGTGGAATGCCTATCAATGGGTGATCCTGCCCAATCTGCATCGCAAAATCCAACTATTTGAGTGCTTCCTTTGTCTTCATAAAGTAGTCCTTGTTCTGGAGTCTTTTTAATGTATCTCAGACCACCATCGCATCCCAGTGATCATTATGAGGAGACTGCATGAATTGACTCACCACTCCCACTGCAAAGGAAATATCTGGCCTTGTAATAGTGAGATAGATGAGCTTCCCAACCAATCTTCGATACCTTTTAGGATCAGAATAAGGCTCCCCCTGGTTGGGTAGCAATTTTTGATTCGGATCAATGGGACTATCAACCGGTCGACAATCTAACATACCAGTTTCTTCAAGTATGTCTAATGCATACTTCCTCTGTGAGATGATAATCCCATTCTTTGATTGAGCAACTTCAATTCCAAGAAAATATTTCAATTTCCCCAAGTCCTTGGTCTGAAAATGACTACATAAATGTTCCTTCAGCTGAGAAATTTTCACTTGATCATTTCCTGTGATGACTATATCATCTACATAGACCACCAAGTAAACACATCTATTTGGAGAGGTATAGCAATAAAAGACTGAATGATCTGCTTCACTACGTTTCATTCCAAAAGCTTGAATAACTGAACTGAATTTTCCAAACCAAGCTCGTGGAGAATGTTTCAGCCCATAGAGAGATCGTCGTAACCTGCAAACCAAACCGGACTCCCCCTGAGCAACAAATCCAGGAGGTTGCTCCATATAAATCTCCTCTTCTAATTCTCCTTGAAGAAATGCATTTTTAATATCCAACTGATATAATGGCCAACGACAGATGGCAGCCATGGCAAGAAATATTCGACATGTGATTTTGGCCACAGGGGAGAAAGTATCTCCATAATCAAGTCCATAAATCTAAGAGTAACCTTTGGCTACAAGCCGGGCTTTGAGCCGATCGATCTGTCCATTGGCCCCAACTTTAATAGCATATACCCATCGACAGCCAACGGGTTTCTTTCCAGGAGGAAGAGGAGTCAAGTCCCAAGTACCATTATGCTCCAAAGCCTGCATTTCATCAATCATGGCTTGTCGCCATCCTGGATGATCAAGTGCCTCACAAACATTTTTAGGAATGGAAACGGAAGATATAGATGACACAAAAGAATAATAAGAAGGAGAGAGACGATGGTAACTTAAGAAGTTATAAATAGGATGAGGATTTTGAGTAGACCGAGTACCTTTTCTAAGAGCAATGGGCTAGTCAAGGTTTCCTTCAGGGAGGTCCGTAGTAGGGTCATCTCTGGGAGTAGGACATGATTCACTGGTCTTTCAGTGCCTTCCACCTGCAGTATTAAGAACTCGTGGGCCGACGATGATATATGATGGGTGACCTTTGAGATTGCTCGAGTGGGGATCATTAGGAATTTCATGGTCGAAACCGATTCCAAGCAAAGGTGATGGACCAAGATACGGAATCGGAAAGACTTCTTGAATAGTCCGAGACTCAACTGTGGATGGTGAGAAGTAAAACTTTTCTTCAAAGAACGTTACATCCGCACACATGAAATAACGATTCCGCACAGGGGAGTAACACTTGTAACCCTTCTCAGTAACCTGGAATATCCCAAAAAGACACATTTGATGGCTCGTGCGACAAGCTTATCAAGACACGGAGACAAGTCATGAATAAAACAAGTGCATCCAAATATCCGTGGAGCGACATGAAATAGTGGCTCTTTAGGGAATAAAACGGAATGTGGTATTTTATGATCAAGAGAGGATGAAGGCATCCGATTAATTAAATAACATCTTGTCAAAAACCGCATCACCCCAATGTCGGACAGTACATTCGCATGGAGTAACAAGGTCCGAGCAGTTTCAACAAGATGTCTATTCTTCCTTTCAGCTATGCCATTCTGTTGAGGGGTATGAGGACAACTGGATTGATGGAGAATGCCCTGTGATGACAAAAAGGAAGAAAGAGCAGAAGAAAAGTATTCCTTTGCATTATCACTTCTAAGGATTTTGATTGTTTTACCAAATTGGGTTTTGACCTCATTAACGAAAGTGGTGAGAATAGACGAAAGTTCAGATCGTTCTTTCATTAAGAAAACCCAAGTGCACCGAGAGAACTCATCAATAAAGGTAACGAAATATCGGAAACCATTAGAAGACACACGACTCGGTCCCCATATATCTGAATGGATAACTGAAAATGGAGAATCGACTCGGCTTTCAACTTTGCTGGGAAAGGAAGAGCGAACATGCTTGCCTATTGACACGACTCACAGTTCAATGATGACATTTTTGCAAGATTCGGAACCATTTGCTTCAATTTTGACAAACTTGGATGGCCCAATCGTTCATGAAGAAGATTTGGAGACTCGACTGCAGTACAACTTACAGAAGGAGCTGATTGGAGGTAATAAAGACCATGCGATTCATGTCCTACGCCAATCATCCGACCCGTACCACGTTCCTGTATAGTAAAAGAACCAACATCAAAAGTTACTGAGCAGTTTAGAGAGCGAGTAAGTTGACTAAGGGAGATCAAATTAAAAGGGCAACCAGGTATAAACAAAACAAATTTTAAAGTTATAGGAGTGACTAAAACATGACCGATTCCTTTGGCGTTGACCTTAGAACCATCCGCAAGCGTAATGAAGTGAGGAAATTTAGGAGAAGATATGGAGGAGAATAAAGAACGATTACCAGCAATATGATCAGAGGCACCTGAATCAATTGTCCAAAGATTTTGATTGTTACCGGATTGAGATATGAAGGCTGTGGAGTCATGAACACCAGTGGCAGTAGACTCATGAGATTGATGGGCAGCTTTCAATTGAAGATACTCTCGGTACTCGGCTTCGAAAATTTTTTTCTTGAACATTTCAGCATTGACTGATTTTTGAGGAAACCCATGAAGAGAGTAACAAGTATTATGAGTGTGACCCATTCGCTTGCAATATGTGCATTGAGGACGACCCATTCGAGCCAAAACAGACAGAGAGACTGCCTTTGCACCTGAGATTGTAAAGAGACCAGCGGCGACAAGCAACAACCGGAAATAGGAACCAAAAAATCAGAGGAGACTAAAGGCAAGAGACCCACTTTCCAAACAACCCAAAAAGTGGATTTTGACCGGCTAGACAGACAGAGGAGGTCGCGACGCACGGTTCTGGGCAATCGAGGCGTTTTTCTGATGGCAGGAGGGCGGCGCGTGAGTTACACGCGCCAGCAGGTGGAGGTGCGTGAAGCGGCACGTGACGGCGCGTCGAGAAGATTCCGGTGACGAAACTTCTGGATCTAGACGGTCGGCGATTTCTGAAGTGTTTTCCGGCGACGGTGGACAGTGGGTGACCGGCGACAGTGAGTTTTGAACTTGGACAATGGCTGTTTGGGTCAAAACAAAGGACAAAAGTTGGGATTTTGAGGGTTTTGCTGGACCAGAAGCAAACACCTTCAAATGACAAACGAACCTGCTCTTGATACCATGTTAGAATAATCGGGCCTAACTCCACTCTAAAAGTTAGCTCATAGAGGGAGGGATGCCCAAGTTATTATAAATGGTTCTTGGCTCATATACTCAACCAATGTGGGACTTAGACACTTAATAAATAGGATGAATTTGTAGTTGAACCGTGATTGAACCGGAGACATGAGCAGTTCATGGTCCAATGGTTTGACCGGCTGGTTCGTCCAGTTTTACTGCAAGGGAAAAACTAGAGCAAATACAT
Organism: Sophora flavescens; assembly: GCA_030762895.1. Lineage (NCBI taxonomy): Eukaryota > Viridiplantae > Streptophyta > Magnoliopsida > Fabales > Fabaceae > Sophora > Sophora flavescens. The sequence continues at coordinate 11,360,763 of CM061063.1, forward strand.
TCATGTAGCACTTGTATACTGTCAGTGTAGAACAGCTTACACTGACAGTTGATTAAATTTATACTATTTTTTCAGTATGAAGGTTTATGTTAAGTTCGAGAAAGTAAAACTCTTTGATTAACTAAGCTTCATTGTGTTTGTCTAGGATATATGTCGATTTACCAGATGCTGAAAATCGAATGAAGATTCTGAGAATATTTCTTGCACAAGAAAATTTGGTTCGTAATTTTGAATATGAACAACTTGCTAAGTTGACTGAAGGATACTCTGGTAGTGATTTGAAGGTAAATATTGTTAAGTGCAACTGAATAGAGACTGCTATATTTCAATGCTTGTCTTTAGCTGCATGTAAAACATTCATGTATAAACATAATGAATGACATGTATCTGATGCTGCTTCATGCTTATGTTGGGTAGAACCTCTGTGTTGCTGCTGCATATAGACCTGTTCAAGAGCTCATAGAGGAAGAAAAGAAGGTACTGGAATTTTAAAGCTGGTCTTTTGTGAATAATGAATATGCAGTGATAATTATGTGTGAGACTTGCTTAGATTTTTTGTACTGATTTCTTTGTTTTGGTGCACTTTTTTGTACAATTTTTTGAAATTTCCACAAGCAGAAAAATGCATATTCACTACACACTGAGGTGATATTTGGCAACTTATATTCCCATATCTGTGGAAAATATTATCTAATAAACAGAAGAAAGCTATAATATAAAAATTATTGTTCTTTTCATTAAGACCTTGTTCATCAGATCTCGATGCTGTAAAAACTCCAGGGAAATATGTTGTTGAAGACTAAATACTTCCTTAATTAATTTATTAAGTAGTTAATAATGCATACTTCGGCTTAAACATTCATTTATCCTCTGATCCCCCTCCCTTACTGATTTCAACAGAAGCTCTCTCTCTGAAGTATAATTATTTACCCTTTGGGATAAAGATTTTTTCTCAGTGAGTTATGGCTATAAAATTGGTTAATCCCATTTGTGACTTTGCATAAAGTAATTTCTCCAATTTTTGTTTAGTTACTTTAACGATTACCAGTTATTATTGAAGCCATTGTCAGTAATTTAATTGGCTTTGTTTGCCTGCTCACAATATCTTTTGGTTTGCACAGGGAGACAATAATGGTACAACTTCATTATTGAGGCCTCTTAATTTGGATGATTTTATTCAGTCAAAATCCAAGGTAAATAATATTTTATTTGTGCATTTTGAATTGTGATGTTCTTATGTGAAGTAAAACTGCTTTCAGTTTTTACGTAAACTAATTTTACGTGGTTTTTTTTTTTTTTTTGGTTGCGTCTATTTTATGCAAGTTTCTCACTGATTACAATGTAAATCTTTTCAACCCGAGTTTGATTTCAATTATCTGATTACTTTATTTGAACATTTTTTTAGTTTGTTGCACTATTTACTGCTTTTATCTTGGGCACTTGTTAAAATGTGAGATGGATGATTTGTTAAAATGTGTAGGTGGGTCCATCAGTTGCATATGATGCTACAAGCATGAACGAATTGAGGAAGTGGAATGAAATGTACGGAGAAGGTGGCAGTAGGACAAAATCACCATTTGGATTTGGGACTTGAAAAAAGGTTATTTAACTATCTTATCAGCAAATGCTTCATAGCAAGGCAGTTTGACCAGATTATGTTACAGAAAGTAAACATGGCAAAGAGCACTAGATAGATTTCATTTTATAATTTTCAACGGCCTCTGCATTTCTCATCTTTTGTCAGATTATTCGGTATCATTCGATATAAATTTTCAGTACAAGCAGTGTTTTTCATTGGAGGCCGTTTCACGGTAGAACCCTCTCAATCCATTATGAGCTGATATAAGAGTCATTCAGTTTAATGTATTGTAATGAAATGTAGGTAGCCTCTAATTTGGTCTAGGGAATGTCAAATCATATGTATAACAATAGGGGTAATTACCCCAAATTTATTTTGTCATCATCAATGTTTAATAATTTAATCTCTTTAATCCCTTGTAGGAACTGATATCAACAGTGAAGTTGATTCTTGTATCTGAAAAATAGAATGCAATGCTTGATTTCGAAAAGGGGGTTATAAGATGATACAACTCTCCTAACTAACATAACATACTAATTACTAACATTTGTCTATAAAAAAAATGTTTGATTTCAAAAAAAAAAAACAAATGGGGTTTTCAAAATCAATCATCACATATCTGGTAGTACAGTGGAGTATTATTCCACTAATTGGCCAATATATATTCTTTTATTCATTGAGATTTTATCGCTAACACGTTAAACTCTATTGCTAACATTCATGCCACTTGTCGACCATCTGGAGCATCGAAGCTACAAATCACCAGTCACAAACCCTAACTTAGCAGCAAAAGTTTAACCCAATCAGACGACTTCCAACCACCATTGACATTAACAAGAGTGAGTCATCGTTCAATGAATTGTTCTAAATAATATTTAAAATTAAGAAATAATTCCAAATAATTTCCTTCTAACAAATAAGGTTAAGAGTTTGATTAATAATATAATTATTTAGTTGTATCAAAAGAAAGAATAAAGTCATTGGCCCTCCATGGGGTTTGGAATGATAAGGAGGTTGTAAATTTAATTCCTCTACCAATATAACAAATACTAACAAATCTAACATTTGCCTATAAAAAAAAAACTAAAATGATAATTGATACCACTAATTTCATCTTTAAGGACTAACAAGATGCCGTTATAAGGACCAATTGAATGTGAAATTTCATATTAAAGAACCAATTTAACTTCATGTATACCTTCGAACAACAAATTTAATGTATCTGCAAATGAAGTAGCAATGTTGTACAACAAATATCTTCAGAGATTTTTTTTTTTTTAAATATATCTTTAGAGACTAAAATGAAAATGTTTTCAATTGATTATTAGTCTATCTACTAAAATGAATAAAACAATATGTAGTTGAAAATAGTACCTGTGTTTTTTTTTTTTTTTATCGATTCTAAAAACTACTATACATATAGCTGGCAGAAAAAAGCATTTCAGCAATTTGTTGATGCCCGGGAAATCAGGCACCCATACACCGGCCTATACTATTTTTTTCACTCAACCAAAACGTAAATAAAATAAGCAAGCCAAATAAGGGGGAGCTTATATACAACGATAAATATTTTTCCCCAATAAAATCGAATATACATAAAGGAAAATGGCCATTAAAATCTAAATTTACAAAACGGTGTTTATGTGCAGAGCTTTAAGTAATGAAGTAGCCATCTGTTTGACCAACACTTGTCCATCTCTCCGTTCCCCTATTAAGTTTTGAAGTTTCTCAGGTAGATCATTCTCCACAATCAACTTCTTGGGTTGTGGATGATGCTCATAAACAGCCTGCCGTAACATTTTTAAGAGATCCGTAAGTATTATTGCTGTAAGGGCAAACGCATTGTTCAAACACAAACTTGCACGTTGCATTCATACACACTTTAGTAAGCCAATCGTTAGTATGAAAACAAAACAACCATGTTTCATTTCTATCCACAAACAATCCAAGGGGATCAAATGATACAACTATTTGTTGTTACTTGTAACATACGTTTATAAATGATTGCACTTTGAATTTTAATTGATTATAAGTATATAAAAAAAAGGAACAAAACAGGATCTTAAATTTTATTGTTACTTGAAACCATATTTTAGACCTTTGAGACATCAACATCAAGAATTCAAGAATTTAAAGACAGAAGACGTTTTCCTCTCTTAGAATTGGGCCTTTAGGCTTAACTCAATCCTAAAAGCTGGCTTATGGGATGAGGGTTGCCCTCCACTTATAACCACTATTCGGGTCATCGTTATCTAATGTGGGACTCTCAACACACCCACCTAATGCCCAGAACTGGACATCTGGAGCGTGATATTTGCTGGACTGGACATCCTCATACGTTTGAACTCTAGTCATTTGGGTTTGTTAACACTAGGCTACGGATAAAAACGTGCACTGAAACCAATTTGCCAAACGAAGCTCTTGCAGACTTGTTGTATCACTATACTATCTTTGGTTATAAAAAAAATAAGAATGTAATTTAAAAGTTTTTAAATAAGTGAAGCAACATTTATGTGAACATAGCTTATCAAAAAAAAAAAAACATTTATGTGAACATAATATTTAAAGGTTTTTAGAAGTTTCACTTGACTAGAGGTCAATTACAAACTGGTTAACCATGGGAGTGTGGTAGTACCCACCAGAAACTTTACTATGTATGATAAAAGTAGTACATGCATACCTTTATTAGCCTGAGTAAATTAAGACGAGCTATAGCATCCTGATGATCAAGCCTTGCAATAAGCAATGGAGTTAATCCATTAACAGCTAATGTGGTATTGATCCGTGCAGATTTTCTGCAATATAGTTATATAATGACATTGATTAAATAAAAATCCAGAAGAAAAGAAAGACAGAATGATAACATTTGGAGACAGAAGTACAGAATGATCTTCTAAATATTGTTACCAAGTCTAACAAATAAAAGAAAAATGGCAGCATAGTGCACGAGGCTCCCACCTAGTGGAATATGGAGAGCGTAAATGTACACAACCTTACTCCCGCAAGGGGGAGGCTATTTCCAGGATTTCGACCCATGACCCCCAAGTCACAAGGCAACAACCTTACCATTGCACTGCCTTACCATTGCACCAAGAATCACGCTACATATAGAGAAAAATATCTATCCTGGGCAAATATCTTTCCTCCATACTTCTAATATCTTGTTTTTCTATAAAAGTTTATATTCTAATAAGAAAAATAAATTCTGGATAGGAAGAACCAAGAAGCTCAACCTCTTCCTAAATTCCTAATTTAACCCCTCCAAATATCACTTAGACATTTAGTTATATTCTATGAAATGTATTAGACATAAATCAGTATTATTACTAATGCATTGTGCGAAGTTTCTACTTTTCCTTGTCAGGGTAGCCATCTTTATTTTTCAAGATGCCCTAAAACCAAGTTACTCGAGCCTCTTAAAGAGCCACCAAAAATGGCACATCATCTTGTCCTTTTCTATTAGTGCATCTATGAAAAATCATACTTACATAATCCAAAAACTATGCAGGCTGAATTTATCTGGCATGCTAAACAGATTTTAGGATTGCCAGATAAATTCAGCCCACATAGAATAACCCATCCATCCAACAGTATACAATGTTTGGTGTGCACAGCATATGCAAATAGTGCTTTTATCCTATATTTCCTATATAACTCTTCAGCTATGAAGCACAGACACAGTCACAGACACGGACACGAGCAATGTCAAAAATATGGGACACCATGACATGGCAACATATTTATATTATATTATTTATAAAATTTTAGGTGTCCAGCAACATAGAAGTGCAGCTAGGTGTCTGCTAAGTTCCGAGCCAAAAATATATATTTTATATTGGGTACCTAATAAAGAGTGTTGAGCACGTGTCTATGTCGAACGCGTGTCTGACACTCGGACACCCCTAAACCAAAAGTGTTGATGCTTCATAGCTCTTCAGCCTAACAGATGGAATAAGGCTAGATATAAGGTAAACAACATTCCCACTTCACCTGTAACATTTAGGTAGCTCACTCGATGATGCTAAGGGACATAGGAGACTCCAGGTGACTTAGAGGTAAGGAGTTCAAACCCCACCCCTATCCCCCTAACATAACAACTAACATTAACTACTAAATTGGCTTATAAAAAAAACATTCCCACGTCACCTCCACCATATCGTATTTTTCCTATATAATTCTGTGCTACTAGGAATTGAATTAATCTAGCTTCTAGTGCATCAGGCCCTTGCTATATATAACCCAACCCCTATCTGGTTAAAATCCTAATTCTTTAACTGCCATCCATCAATTTAACCAACACCCGTCCATCCTGCACCCATTCAATTTCACAAGAGGAAAGGGATTTTGGTGCAGCAACCTTTACTTATAAGCTATCTATGCAAGAGAAGATTATCAAATAATTAAAGCATTAAACGACACAAAACAAAATACTTAATTAATAGGTCAAATAAAGAGGAAGGATTTAGAATCTGTACGTGATGATTTTCAAGAATGGCTCCAATATGTGTACAAAATGCTGCTCTGGACAGCACTGGAAGAACTTCACAAGCTTCTGAACGGCATCCTTTTTAAGCAATGCTTGTTCAACCTTCCTATTATCATTGTCATGGGCTAAGCAAACAGCAATAGAATCTAGTGCAGTCACAGACCAAATCTGATCCTCAAGAAGGTTCAAATAGACATCCAAACCACCATGAGCCCTTAACTGCTCCCTTGAATTGCGAGATGCATGAGCCATGTCACACAGAAGAGGCAATGCATATTGTTTCAAGGGAGAGTTCGATGTGATGAATTGCATCAAATGCGGAATGATCCCATTTTCAGCCGCTTGTTCTTGTCTCCTCTTATTTATCTTGCATAAATTGAACAGCGCATTCAAGACCTATAAAAGAGAAATGAAAGGTGAGAATCAAGCCAACTTTAGATATCTACCACAGAGCAAGACCATGGAAGGACAAAATAAAACCACAGATAGTTACACCCTTCTATAAAATAAAAAGCAACAGTGAAATGAGATTGAATAAGTCAGTCTGAAAGCCCACGATATAATTAGAAGGTAAGCTGCATAAAATGCTAGACTTATGGCTCTATGCACAATCTTTCTTTCTTTTTTATTTTGGAATAGTAGAAGTAAAAGAACTTTGTACTTACTGCATACCACAACTAAATATATTTGAACATAACATAACAGAAAAGAAAGTGAGGAAGCATGGTACAGAAAGTTAATGAGAAATATCAGTAAACTTTGTACAGTTTATTAACTACCAATCAAGCATCCATGTTGAGAATATGTTTTTCACATATTGAATAGAACAACACATAGAAGTTTTTGCTTCAAAACTAACTTTTAACAACAATAAGGTCAGCAAGACTCGCCTGATGATGTATCTCTGATACAAGAGACCCTTCTTTGAGTTCAAGATTAGGAATCAAGTATTTTATTGCTTCAGCACGCTGAAGGTTTTCTAAGCAATTTGGATCAGTTGACAGATGATTAATACACTTCAGTATCTATAAAACAACACGGCGATAAATATATGGTCAGAAACTAAAGTTGCAGGATATAAGATGAACCATTAAAGGATAGGTTTTGTATCACACCTTCAACAGAATAGGAGGCTCCAATCTATTAAACATCTGGAAAAGACGACTAAGCAAGCTTTGGCTACACATGAAAGACTTCACTGTTGTGTCTGCTTGTGCAAACTCAAGCAGAAGATCTGCAACTTTTTCTAGGTACTCCCTGGCAACATCTGCATTCAATGATGAAACCATGTGGGAAAGTAGCCCAGATGAAGTTGCACTACCTGGTCTAGCATTTAGAACCCCTGAACCAGACAGTACACCTGATGCTGTCTGAGATGCAATCCCAGATGTGGAAGCAGCTCCTTCACTAGAACCCAAAGTCCCTAATTTCTTGGGAGTGACTTTGTGAGACGCTCTAGCACTGGAGTCAAGATTTCCATTTTCTCTTCCACGTTGAGAAACATCTGCACAACCAAACAAATAATATGCCATTCACACATAAACACAAATGCCAGCCAAATAACACAAAGATAGCAGAAAACTTACTGTAAATAGAACAGAACAAATCAGAGATCTTAGAAACACTTAAAGTTTTCATAGCCATGTTGATAATAATAGGATATATGGTTAAAAACTATTTCAGGAATAATACATGCTAGAAATGGGCTCAACATGCTTTTAGATATTCAAAATGAATGAAAGGCCACTGAAGTTTTAAATATAAACAATATAATACCAGAACCTCAGTTTACAGGCAATAACTTAACTCTGAGAAGATATTCAAGGTACCAGACGCTTATATATAATAAGTCCAATTTTTGCAATTATAAAACTTAGAAGCCACCAAGAATTGTTGTTGGGCTAGAAGTTTTGAACCCAGCAATTTTTTGCTAGGACTACTTGTAAATGTAATAACCTATTCTTTAAAATGTAATTATTATCAGAAACATGTATTTCCCGTCAAGGTTGAAGGTTTCATGAAGATTTTAAGGGACTGAAAGGAAAAGAAATTTTAAAAAAAATTGAAAAAGTTATAGTAAATTTTAAGATATTTTCACCAAAAGAAGCAGATAGATCCTTATTACCTGCAAATTCTGCCATCAAAAAGTCTAGTTCACCATTTGTTTTCTTTTCAGAGGCATGCAACAAAGGGAGTACACTTTCATGTCTTTCTAATCCTGAAAACTGACGTACATACTCAAGCTGCCCAGAGAAACGTCCAGATGGGGGCTCTTTCTCCAACAAGCTAAGGAGAGGCCTAACTTGCTCTTGCTGTGTAGCTCCTGCAACCGATAACCCATTCGATGCAGGTTCTGTAAATTTTGGGGGCCTATCTGTTGATGTCCTGTGAGCAGAAATACTGATACGCTGCTGTCTGGGTTCAACATCTGCTCGAGAAGGATCGGCTTTCCAACGATCCACATTCTCTCTCTCTTTTAATAGACCTACTGAAGATTCTCTGGATGCTAGATTTGAACTCTTCTCTAGTGACACAACTTCAGCTGCTGCATTGCTAGATTGAGGCCTATCAACATCAACGGGGTAGTTAGCATCTGATCTTCGAGGATTAGAGGTTGAAGCATGTGAAGGTTCTAAATGATGATCAAGTAATCCACGCCTCATTTTAGGGAGATCCTGCTGATCTACTGAAGATAACAGTGCCTCATTCTGAATGATAAAAGGATGTGTAGAATCCAAGATACCAGAACGTGCCCGTTGAGCTGAACCATCAACCAAAAATGCACCCCCAACAGACATAGATGCTAGTCGAGTTGCCTCATTTAAGCTATAAAGAGTATTTATAAGCCTAAGGAGTATTCCGTTCTTTGCAGCTATCCGACAAAAATCATTTCTAGGTGTTGACTGCTGAAGCTTAAATACTTGCCACATGCCATCAATAGCCAGATGAACCATTTCCCTGAGACAACAGTTGTGTACTCAGCTTTCATTCTATAATGTAAATACAAAGCACAAGCTTATGCACATGCAGGGTAGAAGAAGCAAATAGAAAGAACAGTAAAGTCTGTTTTATGTTCATATGCTAAAGGAATCACAACATATATAGTAAGTAATCAAACACAGAGAAACATACTTTATGTAAAAGCTTCCTGGAAGTCCTAAGGCATCAAATCAAAATCTACAACTTAGGCAGTTTCAAGAATGTAGAACCAAATCAACCCAGAAAGCTATCAGTCAAATCTACACCACTTCTGGTGTAATCTTAATATCTACCAAATCTTGACATCAAATTTAAACTATAATCTAATGTAAATAATTCCATATATAAGCAGAATTCATAAACAACAACTGACCTGTACTTGGCATAATCAGCCTCAAGAAATCCCACCAAAACAGGTATTCCACGGCAAGCAATAAACATTTGTAATGTCAAAGGACTGCACCAAGTGTCAACAATCAATACCATGCTTTATTTTCAAAAATAAAATAATCCATGTTATACAACAACAAACAGAATACATTCCAGACCTAGACTGACAAAGCTGCTGCAAAAAATAAGCTGCTTCCATTCGAATCTCTCGAGGACGATCCGGTACTGCAAAGCTCATGACTGCAGGAATCTGCCATGAAATATTGCAATGGATATAGCTCAACATATTTGAGGACATTCAGTGAACCAAGCATCAAAACAGCCTAAGTTTAAGGTAATCTTATTTCAGTGTTTTGGTCTACATATATTTATGGGGCCAATTGTAATGTTCCAAAGACCTAGCTGTATCATAATTGTTTAGGGTTATTAGCAAAAGAAAGCAGTTACTGTAGATATTTCAGTCCCAGTAATGTTTTACTCGTAATCATATTCCTGAATATTAGAGTATGACATATATTATGAATTCTGATATGAATAGTCTTAGCTTGTTGGTTAGTTAGTTAGCGAATAGAGATAAGTAGTGAGAACTGTCACAGTTGGCAGCTGTCATACAGTTATAACAACTGTATAGGTTACAGATCTGACTTTCAGATTTGAGTTCAGTTACTAACAATTTCTTTTAGTTTCTTCAAGCTGCTCTCTTTCTCTTTCTCTCTCTCTCTACTTTCCTTCACTTTCCTATACTTTTCCTAATTATCAGTGTTCATAATTTAATACTGAGTCACTACTCACTGGCTTTGAGCTTATGAGTTGATGATATTTATGATTTTAATATTCCAAAGACCTAGCTTTATCATAACATTTTAGGGTTAATAGGGATACAAAGCTGTTTCTGTGGACAACTTTTTCTATAAATGAAAAAATTCACAAAGAAATTATGAAGACACGGTAGATAACTTACATCTTCAACCTCGGGAATATTTAATATTCATATTCACAAGTCACAGGCTGTATTTGGGCTTACGAGTTTATGATATTTACCTGATATCAAGTCTTATTTGTATGTCCAAGCTTTTTTTATGGGTTTCGTAATATTACAGTGTCTAAATCCTTAGAGGAATGAGATTCTATTCCCAACCCTTGTAGGATTACAGGAAGTCAAATTAAACATATTCAATGCTTCCTTTTATGAATTATTCCACAAATGACTCTTCTTGGTTGTGTTATGTAATCAAATCATAGGTGCGATGTGAGCTTCCAAACCCAAAATCTTCACACCAGAACACGCACTACACCAACCAAAGAAGCATGTAAATAACAAAAAAAGATTATACAAAAATAAATATTAAACAATCCCTTAATACAAGGGTCACAGCAGCGAAATTGCTGGGCAATTATTGGTTTATTTCTCATCCACTGTACCAGGACTACAAAAGATTTGTATTAATTCTTCTTCAAGATTTTGACACTATTATTTAAAAATAAATAAATACTCAGTGGGACCAACAATTAACTGAATGAGCAACATTGATTCAACAAATTTTGACAGAATTTATCCCAATAAATAAGGGAAAGAATACAAGAGAGAGAAAGGGGGAGGAGAGAAGAGGAGCATAAAATATAAATGAAATGACTTACCAATCCAACAAGACATGCGTTTTCTTGAAAATCAGTGTTGTCTTTAATTATTTGATTTATAAGCTGAAGCACAGAACATATGACCTGCAACATCCATTGAATTTAAGATGTCTTCTTCCCACTTACTAAAATGTCAGCTATGCCTAACAATAATAAAACATTAAATGAAGTACAAGATGGACAACATACACGTGTTTTAGGAACTTCAAGCAAGTCTGTTAGAGGAAGTAAACCATGCTGGGTAACAAAAACAATCTTCTGCTCCGGACGTTGGTGAAATATACCAATAAGTTTCTGGCATGCCGATACAATCACGTCTTCCGATTCCTCTGGTCTTAAAGAACCAATTAATTTGCTGAACTCAACGGCCTACAATAATATGGTAAATACATCACAAATTCAAGTCAAACATACTGGTATGCCAATTTCAAATTTTCCTGCATGGAAGCACCTTCACATGCAGTCATGCAGAGGATGGTTGTTATTTGTTAAACATCTGGGGCTAAAATGAGGGGCAACAGACAGAATGTCCCCATAAAATCCAAGTTACATAGCAGAGGCTAGTAGTGGCTGGAACTAGTAGTAGAATATTTTGAAATCATCATCGTAACATACTAGAACTTGGTTTTAAAAAGAAAAAAACATTTTTTAAAGCATCACGGTAACATAAACTATGGAGTTCAAGTGTTGGGAGTCAATAAAAGAGGCCAAAATGCAATTTTGGCCGGCAGAAGAAGTAACTCAAGTTAATTTTCAGTAATAATTATGTATGGACCCACTAGCCCGCAAAAAATGCACAAGGCATAGTACAACAGGAGAAAGGAAAACTGTGAAGGCTTCGTGGAAAATGCACAAAAGCAATTACCTGGACAGATGTTTAGATCCTCTCTAGATAAAATCAAGCAGCTATTTAATGGAAACAATTAAAATAACTTTTTTATAATAAAAGAAATATTATTAGATGAGAAGAGGGAAGAATACAAGATAAGAAATCCTCAAAAAAAAGAAAAAGAAACTCCTAAAAGCAAAAACCAAGGACAGAGCCATGCAACAAAGCTTGCCCGTCCCTCTGCATATCTAACAAAGAAACACCACTAAACAAATCCCAGGTGCAGAACACCAAAAGGATGCAAAATATGTGAACTAAATGCCTTCCCCTCCCTACCTTTCACCAATCATGTCTTCTCCAACCCTCTTCCATTTGTTGGATCAGAGAAGCCATATTTGTATTATACCAAAGGTATGATGTATGTCTCATAGAGCAACGTTATACGAAACCGGTACCCATGGTAAGCACAACAGAAATTAAAAAGAAATAGGGAGGATAAACAAAGAACAAGAAATTTCAGCCACGTCTAAGTTGTAATATACAAGATATACACATGAGAAAATTTTGAAGAGTAAGTGTTTTCTACCTTACATTCTATAAAATTATGCCCGCATCAAGCAACAATCTAACACAAAATTCAATAACATCCCAAACCGAAGTTCAAACTAAGAGAGAATATATGAGACACCAGAAACTGAATAGAACAGACCACATTATGTGAGAGAGAGAGAGATGTATGTTATACAGAGGACAGAGGTATACAAGAGCAACAAAAATTACAAATTGGAAGTTCAGGAGAAAAAAATAAAAGTCTTGGTACCTGCAGAGGAAAAAGGTTTTCTCCAGGAAGTTTTTCGTCAAAGACCTGATAAAAAATACATGAGACAATGAAGAGTCAAAAGAATAAAACATGGGATTTCAAAGAAAGAGCTTCATTATCCAGACTGATTAACATACCAACCCATCTATATCAATTACATCATCTTTTAGAACACCGATCATCACTCGGTGTAAAAGGTTCCCACCACTGTTTGCCTGTCCAATTTCACTCTCCTTCTCCCATTGCTTTCGAGCAATTGTAGCCCTCAGCTCCTTTGCAAGGTCATTTTTCCCACCATCATTTATAGATGCATTACCTTTAGCCATATGTGAAGTAGACGTAGATGTGGATGCTTCGGCTATAACCTCCCCAGGTTGTTTGTCTAATGGATGAAATAAATCATCCAAGCAGGCATCTCCTGGAGGATCACTAAATCTACTCAGTTCATTTCCTTCCACAGGAGATGGTATCTTCATTGCCTTCAGAAAGAAACCAGACAAGTCTGAGTTCATCTTTCAAAACAGCAAAACATATTTTTTTGATGAATTATATAGCATCAATAATCAATAATTAAAACAAAATGAAGCTTTAAACCACCTCCTGACTTGACCTTGTCTCAAGAACTATTAAAAGTACTGCTCAAAACTACACACTGATTTTCTAACTTATCCGGAACCCAATTAATGGATAATACAAAACTCGACATTTCAAAGGGAAAAAAAAATGGAAGTCTGTGCAACCTTGTACAACCTTATTATACGTAACAATAAAAAAATGTTTCTTTACCAAGGTGAATTATATCAAAAGAAGGGGGGAGTACAAATAAAAGAAAGTGCATGATAGAAACTCGTCTAAGGTGGTTTGTACATGGGAGGAGAATACCAATAGAAACGCAGTTGTAAAAATGAACCAAACAAAAGATAGTGTGATTAAAAAGGGAAGAGGAAAACTAAAGAAAACTTGAGGATAAACAACTGAAAAATACCATACTCTAAATGGAGTTTTTGAAATTTTGACTTTTGATAAGCCCAAGTTTGCCATTTGATCTGTATATCCGACCTCACCTAGTGGGATAAGGCTGTGCTGGTTTTATAATATATATGTGTGTGTGTGTGTGTGTGTGTGTTTGTGTGTGTGTGTGTGTGAGTGCACCCCCGTGCGTGTGCATAAAAGAAAAGCAACAGAATACTTGAAAAATGCAAAAAAAAAAGGGGGGGGGGGGGAAGAAAGAAAGAAAGAAATCCATTCTGACAAAAATCAAGTAGTTCTCAACAGATCTTCATCCAAGTAGCAAAAATATGAAATACTTTACCTTTAGGGAACCATTATTTTGACCTCTTGGTCCAAAAGCAAATGATTTATTGCCATTACTGATAGAACTGTCTTTTCCTCCAAGCTTATTAGTCACCCCCCTTGATTGTGGAGACCCAACTTCTCCATTCATTGTGACTTCACGAAGGTCTTTAGCATTTGAAATCTCATGATCGCCAGTTGGCTTGGGAAGGTCTTTAGCATCTAAAATCTCATGATTGCCAGTTGTTTCGGAACTAACCACTTCTCTATTTGAAGAGAGATTGCTAGAATCAGTTTGTAGAAATGACTTCTCACTAATGACTAAGGTAAGAACCTGATCTGATGGAACACCACCAGCCTTCACTGTTCTTTTGTAGAGAAAATTAGAAGCTGAAGCCTTGTCTTCTTGAGATTTGCTGCCATCAGCAGCCACATTTGAAAACTCTTTTGCAGTCTACAACATACAAATTTAAGTTAAGACCATAGTAGTATAATCTACAGCTCCAACTATGTAGATTCATGGTTCGTGGTTATCAGTTCAAATTATTAAATTTTTTAGCTCCAGCAGAAAAGATGGAACAGGAGATACTCACAGCTTGACATCAACACTAACCTCTTTCTCCACAAAAGAGCTTTCACCAGCACTCTTGTGATTGCCACCAGAAACTTCTGCATCAGCCGAATCATCTTCCTCTATATTTCTGCAAGTGGCAGCACTCTTGTTCAAATAAAAAACTACAACAGTTATGGAGCTGAACACAATAACAGTTTAACTTAATCCAAACAAAAATCCAACAGTAAATACATTCAAGAACTAATTAACATTCCCATTTATCCGAAGTACAGAAAATTTATCTTCGAAAAAGAATCACTACTACTTGGCTGGTAACTAGTGCAGATATAATACAATTACATAAAGTAACACTTATGAAACATACATGATCCATGTTACTTTTTATGGATAGATAGAGTTGATGCAACAAGCATGAAATCATGAGATTTTATGGATCAGAATTTTAAAGAACTTAGATGGTATTAGAATGACTAGGCTTAACTCCTATCCAAAAGCTAGCTCGTGGGGAAGGGTTGTCCAAGTCATTATAAAAATATACTGAACTGATGCGGGGCTTTACTCTTAATAGATGGCAAGATTTAACCAGAAGAAATAACATAACATAACAGGGCAATAATATCCCAAGCTACTTACCTCAATGTTCCACTATGACGAAGAGAAGACTGCAGGGCACGTCTACAGTTTTGAATCCAGGGGTGAGACAGCAGTGTTTTAGCATCAGGCCTTTGTCTAGCATCCTGACATGTGCAACAAAACAGTATGTAAAGCAAGTTTTAGTCACCAGTGTCACCTGAAATGATTAAAAGTCTGGACCAATACTGTTTCAATTGACTGAATTGTCTGTTTTGCTCACACAGTAAAATGATGTTTACTCTTCTATACACTTGGAATATCAATTACAACTAGTGTTTACAAGACAAATAAATGTGAAACCTATTCCCTAAGTACATGATCTAGGAAACACATGAACCTATTAATTTACAATTGTTACACAAGTATTCAAGCTGGGTGGATGAAATAAGGGAATGTTTCAGGAAATTATTTGTGATCGAAAGGTATCTATCAAGCTAAAAAGAAAATCTATCACACAACCATAAGACACACGATGCTTTGTGGTACTGAATGTTGGGCAGCGAAGTGCGAGAAAGAGCATATGATAAGTGTAACGGGGATGAGAAAGTTACGTTGGATAAGTGAACATACGAGAAAAAATAAGATCAGGAATGATTTTTTTTTTTTTTTGGGGTACACCAAGGGTGTCCTTTAGCCGATAGCTAGAGACTAATCCCTTTCGAGGCATAAAGATCACCGAAGTGGGTTTTGCCTCTCCCAACAAAGCATTTTCCATACACACGGCAGGAGTTGAATCCCTTACATCATGCTTAAGGAACCCAGCTATCTACCAACTGTGTTGGGCCTTGTTGGTGATCTGGAATGAATGTTTTAGAGGGAAAGTAAGAGTGGCACTTATTGAGGAAATAAAAGGGGCAGCTTAATACCATTAGAAATGGTTGTCGCAGTGATATTAGTAGCATAAACTTCTTGAAAATTAGCATACATGACATGAACAAAAGACCGCTCGAAAGTAAGGAACATTATTACTATTCTCCTTTCCATTCTTTTTTCTAATTAGTCAAAAGACCATGCAGTTTGCCAACAATCCCAAGTAGTGGGGAAAATGATTTAACAAAGAAAACCAAGCAAAAAGAGGTGATGTACAACTAGCATAGCATCAGAATCAACACACCATATGCATTAGGAAACATTTCCCAACCAATGAGTTCAGATCCAGTTTACCTTCTTAAAGCATTGATGCAGAAAATCAGTAATGTCAGGCGACAGGCTATCAGGAATCGGAGGTTGCTCATCCTGAGAGAAGAGTCAAGGGACAAATAAACAGTTTCTTTACACTATATAGAATATAAAGTGATTAATAATTGTGTTAATGAGCATTTCAAGAACACAAGGTAACCTAAAATGCTTTACTAATTTGTGAAATATCAACTCACTTAAACAATTAAATGTAGATGCCACTATCTAGCCAAATGCTACAAGAAACCCAGATCCGAGGACCCTTGATTTATTGAAGAAACATTAAATGATCACACATAAGCAAACCTGGACAATGCGGAAAAGAGCCGGCATAGGCTGCAAATCATAATAAGGAGGTACACATGTAAGAAGTTCAATAACCGTACAGCCAACACTCCAAATGTCAGAAGCAGCACACACCCCGGACATTTCTATAACCTGAAAACTTAAAGCACAATTATCAGCAAGCACCTTAATCAAACCCAATGTATCATATTAGAGGCCACTACTACCACAATCCACAATATTAGGTTTGCTGTCAGCAAGGTGCTCAGCTCAAAAAATAAACTACTTTATCTAATTAAAAAAATACATAATAAGAATGAGAGAGGGAACAATACATATGGGGAGAGCATGAGAGATCCTTCTAAAAAACACATTAAGTAAACAGCGAGTCAAAGTGGCTCAAAATGCAACAATGCAGTCCAATCTCTTTGTATACAGTAACAGAGTGACTGTGACTGCTGAACAAACGATTTAGCCGAAGAATATCACACAATTAATACCTCTGGAGCCATCCAGTATGGTGTTCCAACAACTGAATGAGTATTAACATCAGCCTCTGTTAATTTTGTTGCAACACCAAAATCAGCAAGTTTGACTAGACCCTGAAAGCAGAGTGATATAATTAGCGATAAGTAATGCAAAATTTCTAGATCTAGACCCAAAAAAAAAAACAATAAAACCAAAAAAATATTGACCATGGAAAAGTATGACAGGATCAAAGGCGATATGAAAGGAAACCCACAGTGAGACTATAATTCCAATTTCCATCAATGTTTTCTCTGGTTCTCTTTTATTTTATTTTCCCTTTATTTGTTAACAAGGATACCTTATCCTCCATATTCCTTGTAATTTTCTTCACTTTGTCTAAGTGAATATCCTTTTTGATTAAAAAATACATATCAAAGGTTCAGAATTAAAATGCAAATAGCTAGTAGTCCAGTGTTATCAAATAGCGGGCATGGCGGCGCCACGGCGGATTGCAGTGGCGGATTTTTGCCCAACCGCTATGGCCAATTTGTGAAGGATGGCGGCGCCATGGCGGCCATGGCGTTTTATGGTGGCTTGAAATGGCGGATTTTTAGCCTTCCGCTATGTTCCGCCATCCACCGTCGATAACATTGTAGTAGTCATAATAACACCCTTAACAATAGGCACGGCATGGACTCCCTCCTCTTGCCTTTTAACTTCCACTACCTTATTTTGTAAGTAAAAAGGTTAAGTTCAAAATTGACTCACTCCTTAAATATTGAATCGCTTAGCACAGCAGTTCAGCTAACTAAACCAGCAGCCAAAATAAATTAATTAAATGTCCCTAATTTTAATCTAAAGGGTAAACAGGATATCAATACAAACAAAATTCAGTAGAGTATAGAAGCATGGAAAATCAACAACAACAACAACCAAGCCTTTTCCCACTAGGAGGGATTATATCATAAGAAAATTCACCTCTATACAGAAAATTTAAATAACATCGAGATGCAATCAATTTGCATATGCACAACCAGAAGAATTGCCAAAACACAAAGCTAGGTATATAATATAAACAAAAAAAAAAAGGAAAAGGCTTGCCTCTTTAGTTGTCAATATGTTAGCACCCTTAATATCCCGATGGATAACACCCTGTTCGTGCAGATAAACCAAGCCTTCCAGCACCTATCTCATCATACACATTTGGTATAAAATCTTTATAAAAAAAAAAGGAAAAAAAACTTTTAAAACCTCAATGAATAGTCTAGCACCTACAAACCTGGGCAATATAAACAGCAACCAATGACTCTGGAAATGGACCAAATTTATTTGGCTTGATAATATTTGCAAGTGAGCCATTCTCAACATACCTATAAAGTTGCAAACAACATGTAGCAAAATCCATTAACTCCACTAAATGCCCTTCCAATGATGCAATGATTAAATCTTACATTGAGAAATAGAGTTGAGCTCACTTACTCAAGAACTATGTGCAGGTGACTCTTTGTCTTTAAGGATCCAAGATACTTTACAATGTTTTTGTGATTCAAATTCTGTCAAATAGAAATCATTTCCCAAACAGGAGCTCAGAATAAGAACCGAAGATTGAGCCAATAAACTATTCATTACTATAGCATCAGCAAACATAGATGGGCAGTATCTTTTTTTTTAAAAATGAAAAATTGAGAATAGAATTCATTAAGAGAAAGTAGACAAGTAATAAAAGGAGAACAAGAAATCGTCTAAGAAACCAAACAAGAAGACAAAGAAAACAATGGGAAAATAGTACATCAGCGCAAGAGAGCTCTCCAACCCTCTGTAAATCTGAAAGAGAAACTCTTCTACACAAAAACCATGTGATCACCGACATAGATACCACATAAGAAACCAGTTTAATTCTCTAAATCACCAATATGAGAAATGGGTGGCATTTATTACTTATTAGTGTACCACTACTTTTTATTTTATAGTCATCTAGACTCTAAGTTCTTGTCTTTGTTCATGTTCAAGAACATTTAAGGGGCCAGTATAAGAATTAAAATCATGTTATCATTAATTAATTTCCCAACTCAGACAAATAGCATATGTTCCTTTTGGTCCCATCCAAATCTATCAGTTTACAAGTTATTTTAATGCAAGACCATCTCTATCATTCTATATCATTATCTAAAGCTTTTATACAAAACATATACATGGGAGAAGTAGAGTAGAGAATACCATGATAAGTTGACAACTATTAAGCAAAAGAAAATTTCAATAGATAATGTGGTGCAGATACAACATTGAGATAAAGAAGTACCTTTAACAAATCAATCTCTTGCTGAAAACATGGAGACGTCCATCAAATGGCAGAACAGTCACAGGTAGAACAGCACCCAAATTAGTGAATAGATATAATAGACTATTAAAGCAAAGAGACAATATGAAGACATGTAGAGCTTTCAAATATTGCTGTTGAATTTTCAAGTTGCTTTATCTGTTACACGCTATATGTTGGGCATTCAAGTTTGCATGAATAAGTTCCACACTGAAAAGAAATAGACTAGGTGAGGGCCATATAAGTGGAGTAACTCATGGACCGAGTGCTGAATGTGCCCTAGGTTCTTGGAACAATTTTGTTGACTAGCTTTCATGAATCTGGCAGCAGTGAAGAGCCAAAAATTTTATGGCAATGTGCAACTTATGCTACTATTTGGTGCATTTGGTTGGAGCTTAATGTTGGTATTTCAAAAGATGTTTCATTGCCTCAGCAGCTTTGGGATAAGATTAGGTAATTGGCTTCTATTTGGTGTAAAGCATGTGGTCTTTGGGAGGGGGTTTCCTTAAAAAATATATAGCGCTGGACTGGGCAGCTTTGCTCCATTGATGCTTTTTTGTTTTTCTCTGCTGCTTAATATTCCCCTTTTCGCTAAGGAGGATGCCTTGCCCTCCACATTTTCCTTGTATTTCTGTTCTCTTCACCTTAACCTTAATGAATCTTCTTTTGTCCAAAATAACAATAACAGAGGGCCAGAGGCCAAATGGTAAAGCTTATCTGGAATTTTTTCGACGATGGTTGAGGAACCAAAGAAAGAAAATCACTATAACATTCTGTAACAAGATGAATCAGTCAATATTCCCTGTAATTTTGTTCATTATGATGTATGGCTGTATGAAGAACTTCAATCACCTCTTAATGAAAAAATGTCAAAAGAACTAACAGAGTCTGACAGGAAGGGCTATTTACAGACCCGAAGCAATAAAATCCTATAAATGCCAAGGAAACAAGGAATAATTTTTTCATCTTTTCATGGGGTGGGTGGTTAGAATAAAATCTCTAACTAACAAAATCAATAATCCCCAAGCCCAAAATAAAACCTTACTCTTGCTCAATAAAACAACCTTAACCTCCAAATAAAATCCAAATTCCTAACAAAAAAATGTCTTCCTTGCCCTTCACCAGCTTGTTAAGTCACCAGTTTTCCACAGTAATGTCACAGAAGTCAACTCCAATAACCAATCAAAGTTTGGCTTTGCATGCCCTAAATTTTAGAGTCGTCAAATTTCATGCAATTTGCATATAAAAACAGTTAAACACCCTGTTAATCCCATTTTAATCTCTACTGCTGGACAATTCACTTCAAAATAAAAACTACATAAAGAGGAAAAACCCACACTCTCTCTCTCTCTAGTCTCTACCTGCTATCCCCACCCCCACAGCTCCAGGTATCTCACTCTCATTTTCAATTAGGACCAAAATCAACTCTGCCCATAGGATGTCATTGGACGTAAGTCTCCAACCTTTCCAATTTAAATGTATTAGCTAAAAAAGAAAAGGATGATATTAAGGCACATTTACCATGATGATGTTGAGATCCTCCTGAGCAATATTCTCCAAAGAAACTTGTTTAATTGCAACAAAGTCTCCATTCTCCAGGTCCAAACCTTTGAAAACTCGACCATAAGCTCCTTTCCCAATCTCATCTCCCAAGATCTGCTCCAAATCTCACATGCAAACAAAAGCAATCGGCCATTCAAAAATAAGCTATTTAATGGCACAACCCCGAATGCAATTTCAAAATAGAAACAAGACAAGATCAACCAAAAATTTGCAAACAAAATTCAAGAATTACAGCATATGATCCTTTTGAGTGCATCCCTTAATACTTGTGTGCGAACACTAAACATTTTAACCATGATGATTAAGCAGCTATCAATAAAATTAAAAACGGTCAACAACCTAACCCTCGATGAAAACATCTAACAACTGCCACCATCCAATTTAGCAGCAGCATCCCTTGCCTCAGGATCGTGTCACAACTATCTTCGACACCACCATATTAGCACCGTTTTAACCTCATTTTTGCAACCACCAGCCACACCACCATCGTTATTTCATTTCAATGCCTACCACCGTTCTACATTACACCCTGCACCCAAAACCACCACAGCACAATGGTGCTAGCCTACCCTATACCATCCACTAGTGATTACTAATGTTACTATTCACACAATTACCGTAACTTCGAGTTTCAACTACTACAGTGGCCTTTACTAAAACCATTTCATTATGCATCTTATCATACTTCAAAATTAAAAGTAAAATCACCCAATTTTCTTTATTTCATTCTGACACAAACTTTAAACAACGATAACAAAATAATAAAGCTGCCACTAACAGAATTTCAGTGCTGTACTAACTTAAGAGTCTAAAGTTTCTGTCTTTTTAATAATTTAGCAATACAAAGGAAAAAGCATTCCCATTTCAAAAACAGAGCATAACAAATGTAGTGATGGATCGAGAATTGAAAGTGAAAGGGGGGGAAATGGCGTACATATTTATTGTCGAGGGTCTTGGATTTGGTGAACGCAGACGATGTCGTCTGACGCGACATGTCTGCGAATTGAATTGCGATCGGAGAAACCCTAGAAAGAGGAATGGGCCATTGGAATTGGGAATTGAGGGATAGTGGTGGCGGAGGAAGGGAGGCTCCGATTGGTGGTGAATGGTGAGAGTTTAGATTAATAATAAATTAATAATTTAATTAATAAAATAATAATAATAATAATGAGACTAAAAATAAAAAAAGGCAAAAAGGGAATTGAATGTAACTGTGTAAGAGAGGGGAAGAGGAGAAGAAAGAAAGAGAGAGGATGATGATGAATGGATTGTTTGTTGTCAAGAATGGTCAAAATGGAATCAATGTCATGTCATGTGTGATGGCCAAAGCCAGCTAGCTGCCACCTTACTCTGAATCAGTGAACCCTTCTCAATGTCCTCAATGATCTGCTTCACTCCCAATTGTCATTTCCTTTTTCTTTATTTTTTGCAAGTTAAAGAAATTAGAGGATTTAGGAAAGTGGTAGTATTATGGCTTTGTTTTATTGTCTGTCATGCACTCATGCATATTAATTTTAGGAATTTAAAGAAAAAAACATTTTTAGGGAAAGATATATATAAGATAAGATAAGATAATAAATAGACTTAATTGTACTTTTGGTCCCCTAAGTATCACAATTGTGCGATTTTGATCTATCAGGTTTCAATTGCGACAATCGGGTCTCTCAGGTATCATGATTGTGCAATTTCAGTCCATCGGGTTTCAATTGTCCCAATTGAGTCCTTTAGGTATCACGATTGAGCAATTTTGGTCCTCAAGATATTACAATTATGCAATTTTCAATGCTAGTAGCCTACTTAGCACACGTGAGACCGATTTGACACTTAATGAGGTCGGCTTGACAACTTACATGCCATTCCTATGTGGCATTATTGACACCTCACACACTTTAGTTGACACATAGGAATGTCATGTAAGATACCAAGCTGATCTCACTAAGTGTCAAATCAGTCTCATGTATGTCACGTAGGTTATTGACATTAAAAGTTGCACAATTGTGAAATCGAGGGATCAAAATTGCACAATCATAATACCTGAGGGACCCAATTGGCACAACTGAAACATGGGGGACTAAAATTGTACAATCGCAATACCTGGGGGACCCAATTGTCGCAATCGAAACCTGAAGGACCGAAATCGCACAATTGTGACACTTGAGGGACCAAAAGTACAATTAAGCCTAATAAATATATTATTTTTTAAGGAAAAAATTATTCCCAAACCAATGTTCATGAATAATATACAATAGAAAATATGTTAATATCATTAATATAGTTATTGTCTATAGTAGACAATTATTTTCATATTTAATTTTAATAATCAGTACAATCAAAACCTTTTTAGTTTTTTTTTTTACAATATTACATTTTCAACTTACGAAATAAAAGTTTCCATGACAACAAACTTAACGACATCTTCACAGAATCATATCCCAAGGATCCAATTGAAAATTTTATATAAGTTTAGGGACTTAATTAAAAACTTTTTTAGTTCGTGGACCAAATTGAAAATCTTAAATAAGTTCAGGGACCCAATTAGACTTTTTTAGTTCAGGGACGTATTTGAAAATTCTCAAATAGTTCAAGGATCAACTTAATAGTTAAACCTATTTATATTATGGTGATAAATTTATATTCATTTTTATAATCAAATATTTTTTAAAAATTCTTGTTATATTTACTAACAACAATTATTATAATAAAACATATATTCTATAGACAAAATAATTGAAAGCATGATATTTGTTTAGAAGTTGTTGAGGTAAATGACTTAGAAAAAAGAAACAAAAATTTAATATAAAAATCATTTTTCACATAATAGATACACGGTAACTATTGAAGTTTTTACATTATCAATCAATAAATTATGATATATCATTAAAAGCACTTTACTTTTATCATAACTACCTTTTTTTTGACAAATTTATCATAACTACCTTAAACACTATACATACGATGATTTGTTATTGATTGGCGACAGTATATAAAACATAAACTCATTAAATATATACAATAGATTAAAAATTTAATACTTTTACATAAATTATATTCCTTTTTTAATAAGAAATAGATTTTTTTCTTTTTATTTTTTGATAAAAAAGACAACTTTATTTTATAAACAAGAAATTCTAACTTCAATCTTTAAAAAAAATTTTAATATACAAATTTCGAACAACTAATTATAAATAATTTCCATTTTTAGTAACTTAACAGTGTTAAGTTAATGGTTAATCGACTCTAAAAATTAGGGTGTGATGTAACTCAATTTTTAGTGTGATGTATTTTTTTTCTTTTTCTTTTTTTTTTTTTGATAAAGAAATTACATCACACCCCAATTATTTGAGGTTTATTGTTATTTTGATAAACTTTAAGGCTGTGAAGTATGATTTACTCTTTCTTTCTTTTTTCTTGTAGAACAATTTCGAAAGTTAACATGGAATAAAATAAAGTAAAACATAAGTTATTGTCATCATCCAAGAAAATTTATTATATGTGTGTGTAGAATCTGTTGTTATTGAAAACAGATTAACAATAAATAGTATATGTATTATTCTGAAATATGACAATAATAAATCTCAATTACTAAATCTTATTTAAACAATCAAAACAGGAATATAAATTGATGTGATAACTGTTAGATATATATATATATATATATATATATATATATATATATATATATATATATATATATATATATATATATATATACATATTCCAATCTCAATCATCTATGAATTTTTGTATTGTCAAACTTCATTATTTCACATTCTTAACATGCTAGTTTACATAAAATGAATTCGTCACACAATAGTTGAAGTTGCCATTATTTCGATGACATTGTAAACTTGTAATTTGTGTGAAGTCAAAACTTACATGTAAAAAATGCATGAAATTCTCATGACTTGTGTGAAACTAAAACATAAAATAAAAACATATCACAGGTTTCCTTAGACTCGTGATATTGTGTTAATATATCAGTGCTTGATTGAATTCAAGTCAGATGCATATAAGAAAATAATAAAAAGTAAAAGCGAAGGGTCAAATACTCAATAAATAATGTTGGAGTCATACTTTCAATGGGAGATGTAGTTTATGGGCAGTCAAGAGAGAAAAATCAAGTTGTGACTTCCACCAAAAATTGAGTTCGTTTCTTAAATTGAGTAAATTCTGATTACAAGACCTACAAGTTTTCCATTTGAAAAATGAAATAATAAGGACATGTTTGCTTTATTTCCAGTTTCTTATTTTCGGAAATAATTACGAAAATGTCACCTTATTTTCATTTTGTTTTCTGTTTTCAGACATTTGTGCAGGAAACAATGAAAACAAAAAAATATTGTTTTCAGTGTTTTCGGAAACAGAATGAAAACAATCTAACAGTTTTATAATTATTTTTTAAAACAGGAAACTGGAAACAAAACAAACATACCTTTTCATAAATAAATAAAAAACAAACATACCCAAAGATGTCAAATAACTTCTATATTATGTGTAGTATATTGCGTATTCTAACGTCCTCCTTGGAAGGGTGGAGCGGTAGGGGTGTTCGCAGTTCGGTTTGGATCGATTTTGAGGTAAAAAGTCATCCGATTCAAAGATAAAAAAAACATGTGTTTCGGTTCGGTTTGGATGGCTTCCTTAGAAAAAATCGATCTGATTAAATGTGGTTTGGATCGGTTCGGTTGATTCGGTTTTTACCGACACGTCATTACATATTTATATTACATCAAAGTTGAAGTTGACACATGAAAACACAAGAAGGGGGGTTGAATTGTGTTTGTTAATAATTTTTTAAAAACAACCTTTAAAACTATTTTTGCACACAAGAAGATTAAATCAGAAGCAAGCACAAAGAAATAAATCTTTTAAAAAGAAAACTTTAACAAAAGCAATATCAAAACCCCTCAGTCAGTAAAAACAAATAAAGCAGTAAGAGTTTAGAGATAGAATAATCACACAAGATGTTTTATCCTGGTACACTCTCTTCCAACCAAGAGTTACGTCCAGTCCCTTCTACTTGAAGGTTTTTCTCCACTATCACTACAAAAAAAACTGTTTAGCGACCGACATATTCGGTCGCTAAACTTTCTAAATCGGTCGCAATTTAATTTAGCGACCGAATTAGCGACCGATTAGTGGTGGTGACTGATAACCTGGTCGCTAAGCTTTTAGAGACCGAAATAATAATTCGGTCGCTAATGACGACCGTAATTTCGGTGGCTAAATAATAAAAAACGTTCGCTACACGGTTGGTCGCATTGTCTAGGTAACCATTTTTAGCGACCAATAATCGGTTGCTAGTTTGGTAGCCAATTTTGGTTACTGTTAACCTATATTAGCGACGAATTTTCGGTCGCTAGACCACATATGTTAATGTTAAATAAAGTTTAGCGACCGAATTATTAGTTTCTAATTCGGTCGCTAAACTGGTTATTATTAATTTTTTTTAAAAATTAATTTTTAAAATAAAAAAAAAAATCTGTTTTTCTTTAAACGTTAGCAAAATTACTAATAAAACACACCAAATTACTAATGAAATATACAATCATAAAAAATAATAAATATATATATAAATAATAATCCAAAGTATCGTACAAGAATCGTTTAAGGTCAAAAATATGAAGAAAAAAAAAATCATTCATGATGAGGGGGAGGGGGAGGAATCCAATCATCCTCAGCGTCTGTACCACCGACGTCTGCTATCTGATCGTTCTCTCATGAGCAAGACATCGATGAGTGGCGGCGGAATCGAGGAGCGGCATCAGGCGCACAACCGCCGTCGAGCATCACCCCGAGCAAATCGGAGTGTGGATCCTCATCTGCTCCAACACCAGCCGTAGCAGTGTCGCCCTACTCGATGCTCGTCTGCATCAACCGCTGTGTGCCTGAGTCAATCAGTGCAACTGCTCGCCATCTCGCCGCTCTCTCTCGCTCTTCTCCCGAAGCTCCGCGTTCAGCTGCGTGATGGTGTCCTGCATTTGCTTGAACTGCTACTGAGGGACGGTATCGGCGTAGGAAGGAGCAAGCGTGCCGGATGATGAAGCGATAAACTCGCCTCCCAGGTGTCCGAGGCCATACACGTGCCCCTTCTTGTTCCTGCCCCCGACGACCTCCAAATAAATGGCATTATTGTTGACGGAGATAGGAGAGCCGGGCCCATCACCATCAAAGCCTCATCTTGTGACTGTGACGCACGTGATATGGCATCGTCCTTCTTCTCGTTGAAGCCCACCTACAAAGTATAGTTGAAGAGATTTAGTTAAAATTATATCCAATATTAACAAATCATTTATAATAAATTACACGCAAACACTAAATTGTTTTTTTGCTTACAGCATAGTTACGGGCATTGTCGTTGACCCATGTCCCCGACTTCAACTTCTTCGTCCTCTCCACCAACTCCATAGCAGTGGGGGCCCGCTGTTTCTGTGCTTTCTGCACAGAAAAATATAATCTTAAATTCATAAGAATAATTAAAACTGAAAACTAATTAATTAAATAGTATAATAAGTCAAAATTTAATGTATTACCAGCTCGTCGTAGTGGGCGGCGGCTGATTTAGACCCGTCGGTCCAAGCACATGCGCCACCATCAGAAGCTCGATTACGCCGAGCTGTGACCTAGATCTCCTGGAACTTCTCAAGGAGCCCAAGATCTTGGTCCAGCTGCCTCCTGATCTCAGGATCCACCCACTTCCCCTTATTCTTACCCTTCCTCGGCTTGTTCGTCAGATTCTTCATGACCAGTGAGCCTTTATGCTCAAATATGTCCCTGACGAGAGCCTCTAAAGCTACGTCCCACCTATACTCTTTCTGCAACTTACAGTTGTTAGGAAATTCGTGTGTATATATATATAATGTAAATTTATTTTAAATAACTTAATAAATTGTTACCTTAAACTCTTTAAACAACTGATCCCTATGGCCCCCTGGGATGGCCTTTCATGTAGGCCATGGACCATCAAACTTGCGTCGCAGGATCTTCGATATCGAATCAGAAGGGCCCTTCACGGGCAGAAAGCTGCAGCAAAATTAGAGCATTAATAAATGTTATAAATAAATTTAAAAAACAAGTAAATAGAAATCAACGATACTTTATATATATTAAAAAATTAAATTAGCTCACTCGTTATCCCCCCTGGGGATAAGAAGAATCCTCCTGTTGGATGGACCACGACTCTCCTGTCCCGATGATGATGATGGTCCTGTTGTAGGTGTGGATGATGAGGGTGCAGCCTGTGTCCCGACCACATGAGGCTGGGTAGGGGGTGCAACTCCATCACCCTGAGGTGTCCCGTCCACAGAGGTGCTGGTAGGGTGGTCTCGATCTGAAGGCTGTGGGTCGACCGGTGAAGGGACTCTCGCGGCACGACCTCCACGACGACCTCTACCTCTAGAGGAATCTGTCATCTGTGAAAAAAATGAAAAGATGATTACACAACAGTGTAAATAATACAAAAATAAATTACCTAAGTAGAATGACATTTACACAATGAATTATGACATAAATAAATTACCTATCTCCGTCACTAAATTCACCCTCACTCTCATCAGTATCACTTGATCGGAATGTACCTTCGCTAGATGCGTCCAACTCGGATTGATCCATTAACTCTCTTTCAACTTCTTCCCCATTTCCGGAAATGTCCGCCAGAGAATTAACAATAATGTCCGGCGTAATTTGCAACGGTACGTGGGGTCTTGAAAACTCATCATCT
The DNA here is from genome assembly GCA_030762895.1 of Sophora flavescens. Classification (NCBI taxonomy): domain Eukaryota; kingdom Viridiplantae; phylum Streptophyta; class Magnoliopsida; order Fabales; family Fabaceae; genus Sophora; species Sophora flavescens. The sequence goes on from CM061063.1 coordinate 11,389,516, forward strand.
TGGTACAAAGAATCTTTTTCAGGCTGGTTGATTACATTATCAGTAATTATACTGCGAGCCTTTATCTTAATAACACCCAACCAGCCTTGATGTCCTTCGGGATATGGCGAGTAATAAACCTGATCTGCCTATTGTGAAAAAATGAATTGGTCGTACGCCTTATTATACCTTCGAGACAGTCTAACTTGAACAATACCATATTTTTTATCAATTTTTGTCCCTACGTCAAAAGTAGGATCAAACCAATCACACTTGAAGATAACTAACTTCATCACGGGGAAACCGGTATAATCAAGTTCAAGGATGTCAGTTAGAACCCCATAGAAATCATCCTCTACATTGCCATCAGTGGCTCGCACACAAACACCATAGTTACACGTCTGCATTCCTCCATTCCATGTTTTTGTGTTAAATTTATATCCATTTACAATATAAGTATTCCATGATGTAACCCATCTGTTAGGCCCCCATGCCAAATTTGTCAACAATGGATTTTGAACATTGTTTTCTGGATCTAGTACCTAAAAAATATTATATTATTCTTATACATGCTATATATTTAAGGAGATAAAATGTATTGCAACAAATGAAGATGCTTAACCTACATATTTACTGAACCACGTAGCAAAGTGAGAAGTAATTTCTCAATCAACCTGATCGTTTGAAATGTCAGGTTGGAGATCCCTTAGAAAATTGCCGTACATCCTACATATGGGAGATTAACAGCAGGACGATTAATAATCATAAATGTCAATTGAACTTATAAAAGACATTGTAGAAACTTACTCTAAATATGGCGCCACCTCTTCACAATTTTGAAGGATATATAGATGAGCAGCATTAATGTCACGCTTGCTCCAAGAAATATCCTTTTGATTTGCCACTAAATCTGCCCGGATAGTTGAATATTGATATAGGAGGACTAGTTGAACTTCCTTCGCCCGAACCAACGTTTCTAGGCATCCTTATCCTTCTCGTGTTAACTTCGTCCGGATAGAAATAAGAGGCAAAAGTGGAAGTCTCCTCTACTAAGTATGCTTCACAAATGGAATCCTCCACTCGTGTCTTGTTCTTGACTTTGTGTTTAAGGGAGTGCAGGAACCTATTAAAGAGGGATACATACAAATAATTACTAGTTTTAGGGAAAGATAAACTACGCTCTTGTGTTCGTGAATTTCATATGTATTAAGTAAAATAGTTGATGTTGTTTACCTCTCAAATGGATACATCCAACGGTATTGGACAGGGCCACCAACTCTTGCTTCGTAAGGTAGATGAACAGGAAGGTGTTCCATGGAATCAAAGAAACTCGGTGGGAAGATATGCTCCAGCTTACATAACAAAACGGGTATCTTGACTTCCATATCCTTTAATTGATTCACATTTAGTGTTGTCGATGTAAGCCCCCTGAAAAAGTGGCTAAGCTCAATAAGTGGGTTCCAAATTTGCTTCGGTAATGCGTCGAACGCAATTGGAAGCAACCGTTGCATGAACACGTGGCAATCATGACTCTTCATTCCATGTAACTTTGCTTCCTTAATGTCAACACATCTACCCAGATTGGAAGCATACCCATCTGGTAACTTTAGTTCTTTAACCCACTTACAGACGGCCACTTTCTGTGTTTTGCTTAGTGTATAACTCGCCTTCGGTTTGATAAGTCTGCCACGACCACCGTCCTGCAACTCAAGCTCCTTCCGATTACAAATTTCAGCCAAATCCAATCGGGCTTTATTTGTATCCTTTGTCCTCCCCTTGATGTCCATCACAGTGTCAAACACATTCAAAAACACATTTCTCTCAGAATGCATGACATCAATGTTGTGACGGAGTAGCTGCGTCCTCCAATACGGCAACCTCCAAAATATACTTTGTTTTGTCCAATTATGGTTGACGCCATAATCAGGAATATGTTCTCCTTGGGATTCACGGACGAGCGGTAAGTACTGTACTCTGCGCCATACATTAGGACCAGTCAAACGTGGTGGGGGCGGTGTTGTCTCCGCACAACGCTTCTTGAATGCATTCTTGTTTCGCCTATGAGGATGATCTTCTGGAAGAAATTGACGATGACAATCAAAATATGAGATCTTTCGACTGTTTTTAAGCATGAATGCCTTCGATCGCTCCATACATATTGGGCATCCAAGCTTCCCCGCAGTCATCCAACCCGACATCATCCCATAAGCGGGAAAGTCGTTGATCGTCCACATCAAAGCTGCTTTCATGATGAAATTCTGCCTCAAAGATACGTCATATGTCAACACACCATCATTCCACAGTATCGTCAACTCATCTATCAGCGGCTGCAAGTACACATCAATCTTACCTTTTGGATTAGACGGATCCAGAATTATGACTGTTAGGAACATAAACTCCCGCTTCATGCACATCCACGGGGGAAGATTGTACGGAGTCAGGATAACCGGCCAACAAGAGTATGCTTTTCCAGACTGCCCAAAAGGATTAAATCCATCAGTAGATAACCCCAATCGGACATTGCGAGGGTCCTGCGAAAATGCCATATGAACCCTATCAAAATGTTTCCAAGCTTCTCCATCAGATGGATGACACATGACATCTTGCTCCCTCTCATGCTCACTATGCCACCTCATGTGAGCTGCAGTGACCATCGAAGAGTACAATCTTGTAAGTCTTGGCACGAGTGAAAAGTACCACATCCTTTTTAGCGACATCTTCTTCTCAATGCCCATCCTAGTGGTTGTCTTATACCGATCTGCACCACAAAATCGACAACATGTTATGCTTTCCGATGAATCATCCTTATAGTACAACATACATCCATTCGGGCAACAATCAATTTTCAAACACCCCAGACCCAAATTTTCCACAGACTTATTAGCATGATAAAAACTAGTAGGCATCCGATTGTCTTCTGGCAACGCCTTGGACACTAACCTGGTGAGGCGATTAAAACAGCCTTCTTGCATATTGTAGTCAGATTTGACACTCAACCATTCCATGCACATCGACAACTCTGTGTACTCCCGACATCCTTCCACAATGGAGATCGTGCAACACTCAGCATATCATAGAATATTTGAGCTTCGGGATTCGGATTCTCCTCTATGTATTGGGAACCCATTCCACCATCTTCTCCCCCATCTTCTTCTAGTACAACACCAACCGATGGTCCAGCATGATCCATTATCATCTGCTCGTATGGATTCAATTCTTCCCTCCGGTCACCACTTCCATAGTACAAACCTTCAAACACAATCGGGTTTAAGTTAGGCAACATCTCACCATGGTTACTCCATCAATAGTAATCAGGCATGAAGCCCTTCTCATAAAGATCGGCTACAACTCTATCCACACTTTTGAAAGATTGACACTTGCATCTTTTGCAAGGACACCTCAATTGATCACCGCCCAGGCGTATAAATCTCTCCTGGCTAACAACAAACTCTATAAACTCACCCACTCCAACTCTATACTTTTCCCTAAGACGTTTATTCCGATCCAACCTACGATACATCCATTTCCGATTCTCCGGAATATCCATTGCTGGCAATTAAATAGCCTGACCAATCCTACAATAACACTTATATATTACGGTGCATTCCAATAACTCCATCAATCTCGTTCTTATGACAAGGTATGAACCTATCCCACTCGAGAAGAAACCATCACCACACTCGGCTAATAATAGTTATTCCCATATTCAAATACCTTATACTTGACAAAATTTTGGCAGCATTTCCCATCGGTCTCCAAGTACACGACTCGAGCACGGTGAGAATCATCGCGATCAAGTATGCACCAGGAGAACTGATCCACTGTCGCACACGGGTCAAAAACGAGTGATTGGAAAATTACTGTAGTTAGGACACGACAACTCGAGTATCGTATCTCAAGGATCTTGGATTATTATTAACCTATAAATCAATTGGGGGGGGGGGGGGGGGGTTGAGGTTGAATGATTCAATTAAGAAAACAATGCAATTAAGTGATTATCAATAAGCTAGAACGATTAATCTACTATTTCGGTTCCGCAACTATCATTGATTCATATGATTCCCATGCCCTAAGCGGATTCTAATCCCTTTTCGATTGTAGCGGCAATCAAACAAGCGCAATTGACACTACGAGATATATATTCCTAATTTCCGAATTAAGCAAACGGATTGAAGCTCTCGTGAATTAAGCAAACACGATCAAACACACGCGGATTAAGCAAACGCGATCAAGGTATATGAACATATAGTCATCGAAATGAATCAATACTTTTTCTATATAACTTGAATTAAGCAAACAAGACATATAACATAATATTCAAAGGGATAAGCAAATTGATTGGGAATTATAGAACCTCAAGTGTCGGCGGAAACCGATTACAGCAGATTAATCCCAGGTGATTAGTTCTCCATCACAAACATAACAAAAACCCTAGAAATAATTTGTAAACAGTGAAAATTCTCCTTTTTTTCTGTCTGCCCTGGTGCCTTTTTATAGATCAGGCACGCGTCACGATCGTGACCAATTCTGCCAAGGGCGCACATTCAAATTCTAGTTTGTCACGACCGTGATGGGTATCACGGCCAGGCCGTGACCGCTTCTGTCCATGGGTGCTGATCTGTCACGGTCGTGACCTCCATCACGGCTAGGCCGTGATCAATTATGACTTTCAGGGTCTTCTCATCACGCTCGTGATGGGTATCACGGCTGGGTCGTGATGCTTTCTGGTCTTCAAGGACTTCTCATCACGCCCGTGATGGGTATCACGGCTGGGCCGTGATGCTTTCTGACTTTCATGGGTAGCTCATCACGGCCGTGACTGGTGTCACGGCCAGGGCGTGATGGCTTCTGCTTCAAGTGTCCTTCCCGATTTGCTCTTCTTATTAACCTGAAAACATGAAATAGCAGTGAATGCTTTATTGGACTCAAAATTAACTAAAATATCCTAAAACTACTTAAGAGACTCAAAATGTTGCTTGAGGACAATTAAATCTAAATTTGGGCGAAAACGAGATTAAACTCGAATAATTAGTACAAAAACCATGGTCTTACTAGTTATAAAACTAGATGAGCCAGAGGCTTATCAAAATACCCCAAACTTAAACTTTGCTTGTCCCCAAGCAAACTAAAACTCAAAAAGACTCAAACTTGGCAAGCTTAAAGGATTCAATCAAATTCGCACAAATTTCATGCAATTTTAACAAAACAATTTTTTCTTCAATGTTTTCCCCCTTGCAACAATGTAACCCCCACATTCATTTACTTTAAATAATTGATAATTCCATCATTCATGCAATTAGTAATCTGAGTTGAGGATCCAAGTTACACACAAAAGGGAGATCACCAATTTCAAACAATTGCCTTCCTCACAAGGGCATTCAATATTTCACTCATTCACTCAATTTATCTAGGCTACCAACTTTTCACTCAATTTCACATTTCAAGAGCACTTCCCATGAATTTGATTTTCATCTCAAAATAGTTCCCACGAAAACATGCATGCAACATCAAAAGGTCTTTTAAAGGTTGTAATGGGGTCTGGCTAAAGGTAGGATATTCAAAGGTACTAGGCTTTACATCCCTAGGAATTAAGAGAGCATGATACTGTTTACACCTTGATTTTCACTCCGATTCCTTTTTCCATTTTTCTTTTTGCCTTGGGTGACTACAGCCTTTTTCTTCTAATACCCTTTTTTGACATTTTTGTTCTTTTCTTTTTTTTTTCTTTTTGCCTTTGGCTCCAACCTTTATTTTTTTCTTTTTCTCAACCCAGAATGACATATCAAACCTTGTAGTCACCCCAAACTTAGTTTCTTTCGACCCTTCTCTTGCTAAGCTTCCATGCTCTCCTAATCCTAAGATCGGGTTAACATGGTTTTTCCAGATTTTTGGCTTATAACATGAGGTCATCAAGAAACAATAGGCTTATTAGGCTCAATGTGGCTAACTAGGGAACATGCATTAGGGATGGTTCTTTTTAGGCCAAGTAGTTATTTCAAAGAAAATTGCCTAAATCATTTGATGCAACCATATAAACATGCAAACCATGAAGAGATTCAAGCAAATTCAGGAAAGTGCAACTTAAAAGTGATTCACACAATTAAAAACCATGTTGGAGGATCAAATTCCTCACCTGGACATTTTTGCAAATTGTTTGACCGAGATACAATTCCTAGTGTGTGCATCCTTTCACCCCAAATTTATCATAAATTATGCAATCATAATAGAATTTCTCAAGGTTCAATTTTTAATTTTTCACATGGGGATCAAATTTTCAATTTTCAAAACCTAGGGGGAAATCATCAATAGTCAACATATATCATGCAATCCATCTATGCTATTTAACAAAACCCATTCAAGCTTGCCGACATAAGACTCACACACGTACGACACAAAGCAACACAAACAAGGAAAACAAAAAAAAAATAAAGCAATCGGTTCCCTCCCCCACACTTAAGGCATACATTATCCTCAATGAAAGAACATAAATATAGAATAAGAGTGAGGGAAAGGAGAAGGTGCTCCCTGATCAAGTTGTAGTGTAGGTGGGCGCTTCCAAGGAAAGCTCTTCTACGGTTGCATCTTCAGGCACCGAGCTCTCATGGAATAGCTTCAGGCGCTGCCCATTAACCTTAAAAACCTTGTTGCCACCTGCACTTTTTATTTCTACCGCACCATGAGGGAAAACATCAGTAACAATAAATGGGCCAATCCACTTGGATCGAAGTTTCCTAGCCATCACTTTTAGGCGGGAGTTAAACAATAAAACCTGTTGGCCCACAGAGAATTCCTTCCTAGAAATCATCATATCATGGAAGTGCTTAGTTTTCTCCTTATAAATTTGAGAGCTTTCATAGGCTTCCAACCTAAGCTCTTCAAGCTGCTGTAATTGGAGTTTCCTTTCAATGCCTGCTTTTTGCATTTCCAAATTACAACTTTTGACCGCCCAATAAGCACGGTGCTCAATTTCTACGAGAAGATGACATGCCTTACCGAACACGAGTCTATAGGGAGACATCCCTATTGGTGTCTTGAAAGATGTTCTTTGATCCCAAAGTGCGTCTTCTAGACGGCGGCTCCAGTCCTTCCTATTTGGCTGCACCTGCTATCTGACACTCTTTACAAGTCCGGTAAATCACATAAGCATCTTTAAAAATAGTGGGCCAATAAAAACCTGAATCTAGGATTTTTCTTGCAGTCCTTTGTGACCCAAAATGTCCACCTACTTGAGAAGCATGAGAAAAATGCAAAATAGATTCAATCTCATAGTCGGGGACACGTCTCCTAATTACCTGATCACTACCAAATTTCCAAAGATATGGATCATCCCAAACATAATATTTGGCATCACTCTTGAGTTTGTGAATTTGTGACCTAGTTGCACCTGTCGGAAAAACACCAGCAACAAGATAATTAACAATATCAGCAAACCAAGGAGTTACCCCATGTAACTGTAAAAGCTGCTCATCAGGAAAGTCATCCTGAATGGGAGAAGGATCTTCATCCCTCTCTATTCTGCTCAAGTGATCAGCCACTAAATTCTCGGCTCCACTTTTATCTTTAATCTCCACACTAAACTCTTGGAGCAACAACATCCACCGAATTAATCTCGGTTTTGCTTCTGGTTTCTTCCACAAGTACCTTAGAGCTGCATGGTCAGTGAAAACAACAACCTTGGAACCAAGCAAATATGATCTGAATTTATCAAGAGCAAAAACAATAGCTAGAAGCTCCTTTTCAGTGGTGGTGTAATTAGCCTGTGCAGAATCTAAAGTTCTAGAAGCATAATAAATAACATGGGCAGCCTTACCCACCCTTTGTGCAAGGACCGCCCCCACGGCATAGTTAGAGGCATCACACATGTAATAGCAAAAGTTCCCGGATCCTTGCATTTCTGTGGCATTGCCTGATTGAGGGCTGAGACGGTAACCTTTTCAGGTGCAGGTTTAGGTTGAATGAGGGTTGAAACATTTCGCCCCAAATTGACTCTCTCATTTCCCTTCAACCTCCTCTTGTGTGTGCACAAATCCTTCAGAAACTTTGCGTATTTCGGAACCTGCTTAATCACATCAAGAAGCGGAATGTTTACCGCCACTTTTCTGAATACATCCAGAACCTCTCTCTCTCTGTCTTCCTCATCAATCTTTTTATTTTTCAGTACTCTTTGTGGGAAGGGAATTGGTGGCACATACTCTTTTTCAGCCTCAACAACAACAGAAGGTTCAGGTGTTACCTCAACAATTTTTTTTATTTTTTTCAGGGGCTGGTTCTGCAACCTTCCCGGATCTCAAAGAAATTGCACTCACATTAGGATTCGGGACATTAGGATTCACTACTGCTTGTGCAGGTAGTTGGTTCGATCCTTGAGCTTGCTGCATGGCATTCATCAAAGTGGCAAGCTGTCCAATCTGTGTCTGCAAAGCATGAATACTACAATCCGTTCGCTGCTGAAACTGGAGATTGTTTGCAGCCATTTACTTGACAAGGTCCTCTAGCGAAGGTCTGGAGGGTGCAGAGGTGGTCACTTGGGGAGAGTTCTGTGGTGGTGTCAGCGGTAAGATCATTTGTTGTTGTTGTGCGGATGAGTTTCCATACCGAAGGTTTGGATGGATTCTCCAGTTGGGGTGGTACTTATTAGTGGAAAGGCAGGAATGTTGTACATGTTCTGATTGTTGCCTTGATTGTAAAGATTGGCTGCATATGCTTGAGGCAAATCAGTGACCGACTCATCCTTCAGAATGGGACATGTATCGGTCAGGTGTTTTGGAGAAGTACAAATACCACACAACCTTGCTGCTTGAGCTTTATCCACTGCCAACTATTTCACTAAAGAAGTAAGCTCATCAAGTCTGGTTTCAAGGGCTTTGTTGGAAGAAGAAACATGGATCTCATTCACACCCCTTGTTTCAACAGAATTGTTTCTAGTTGTGAACTGTTGGGAGTTGAGTGACATGTTCTCAATCAATGACTTGGCAGCAGCTGGAGTCTTATCAACAAGTGCTCCCCCGCTAGCAGCATCGAAAATGTTTCTATCCATTGGTAGCAATCCCTCATAAAAGTACTGAATAAGCAGTTGCTCGGAAATCTGGTGCTGAGGACAACTGGTCACCAAGTTCTTAAATCTCTCCCAGTACTCGGCCAAGGATTCATTGCCTTGTCTAATGCCACATATCTCTTTTCTGATTGATGCAGCTCTAGAGGCAGGGAAGTATCTCTCTAGGAAGACTTTCTTCAAATCATTCCAGGTTGAAACGGAATTCGGCTCAAGATAATACAACCAATCCTTCGCAGCACCTTGAAGTGAGAATGGGAAAACTCTCAGCTTGATATGGTCTTCTGTTATTCCTTCAGGTCTCAAAGGTGTAGAACAAACAACCTGGAATTCTTTCAGATGTTTATGCGGATCCTCACCTGCAAGACCACTAAACCTTGGCAACAAGTGTATTAAACTAGATTTCAATTCAAAAGGAGCAACGACATCAGCATATTCAATACACAAACCATTGTAATTAACATCAGGAGCAGCAAGCTGTCTTAGTGTTCTTTGATCAGCCATGTTATCAAAAACAAGTTCAGAATCAGAATCACTATTGGTTGGTGAACTAGTGCAAGCCTGAATTGCTCTACGGTGTGTGTGCAAAGTTCTCTCAATTTCAGGATCAAAATCAAACAAGTCAGAACAACCAGATCTAGTAGCCAGAACTTAATGTATCAACAAATCTGTTAATAACAACAAGAGTCCCTGGCAACGGCGCTAATTTGATCCGTTGTCGTACACGGGTTAAAAACAAGTGATTGGAAAATTACTGTGGTTAAGACACGACAACTCGAGTATCGTATCTCAAGGACTCTTGGATTATTATTAACCTATAAATCAATTTGGGGGGGGGGGGGGGGGTTGAGGTTTAATGATTAAATTAAGATTAAGAAAACAATGCAATTAAGTGATTATCAATAAGCTAGAACGATTAATCTACTGTTTCGGTTTCCCAACTGTCATTGATTCATATGATTCCCATGCCCTAAGCGGATTCTAATCCCTTTTCGATTGTAGCGACAAGATATATATTCCTAATTTCCGAATTAAGCAAACGGATTGAAGCTCTCGTGAATTAAGCAAACACGATCAAACACACGCGGATTAAGCAAACACGATCAAGGTATAGGAACATATAGTCATCGAAATGAATCAATGCTTATTCTATATAACTTGAATTAAGCAAACAAGACATATAGCATAATATTGAAAGGGATAAGCAAATTGATTGGGAATTATAGAACCTCAAGTGTCGGCGGAAACCGATTACAGCAGATTAATCCCCGGTGATTAGTTCTCCATCACAAACATAACAAAAACCCTAGAAATAATTTGTAAATAGTGAAAATTCTCCTTTTTTCCTGTCTGCCCTGGTGCCTTTTTATAGATCAGACGCGCGTCACGGCCGTGATGACCATCACGACCAGGCCGTGACCAATTCTGCCAAGGGTGCACATTCAAATTCTAGTCTGTCACGACCATGATGGGTATCACGGTCAGGCCGTGACTGCTTCTGTCCATGGGTGCTGATCTGTCACGATTGTGACCTCCATCACGGCTAGGCCGTGATCAATTCTGACTTTCAGGGTCTTCTCATCACGCCCGTGATGGGTATCACGGCTGGGCCGTGATGCTTTCTGGTCTTCAAGGACTTCTCATCACGCCCGTGATGGGTATCACGGCTGGGCCGTGATGCTTTCTAACTTTCATGGGTAGCTCATCACGGCCGTGACCAGTGTCACGGCCTGGGCATGATGGCTTTTACTTCAAGTGTCCTTTCCGATTTGCTCTTCTTATTAACCTGAAAACATGAAATAGCAGTGAATGCTTTATTGGACTCAAAATTAACTAAAATATCCTAAAACTACTTAAGAGACTCAAAATGTTGCTTGAGGACAATTAAATCCAAATTTGGGCGAAAACGAGATTAAACTCGAATAATTAGTACAAAAACCATGGTCTTACTAGTTATAAAACTAGATGAGCCAGAGGCTTATCAAGAACAAAAGGAAATGCATCAGACCGAGATTTCAACAAGTATATAAGGCATTTGAACATTGAAATGACTATTGTACGAGTGTGAAAAAGGTTTTTTCCCAAACTGTCCCACTTGGACAATTCAAGATTCGATACAATGAACATGCATACCTTGATAAGTTATGCATGCTCATTAATATTGAATCTCAAATAGGAAACTAAGGCTTTCGTAAATTAATTATTAACTCTAACAGAAAATAAAACCATTAACCTATAAATATTGCAACATTGTTGAGCTTAAATAAATTGCAGTGTAAATCAATACAAACTTAGATTAAATATTGTAGCAAACATCCTATTGAGCTCCGCTCTCCACTAACAAACAACACATATTGACAAACACATGCATAAACATTAAATTATCGGCATACAATCAGACAAGATCACATCCTATTGAGCTCAGCTCTCCACTACCAAACAACACAATAATTCACATAATAATTACACTGAGTGTTCAGAGAACTTACCTGAGAGAGAAAACATAGCCGAGTAAGGATAAGGGGAGGAGCCGGAGCCAACAGAGAGTAGAAGAATATGACAACAAGGACCTATCGTGCATAAATGAAATTATTCCTTTCAAATCAAATCACTATTCTATATATACAGAATCCAGTACAACTATTTATAAGACTAAAAACACATAAATTAATATAAAATAGAATCAATAATATACGGTTACAAATTTAGAACAACTTGCCACTTGGTACGAGTGTTATCTATCAGAATCAAGTGATTCCTTTTTTTCTTAAGTAATCCCTTACTTCCCAAAATAAACGTAACATATAGAAATATCACCTCACCGTGTTAGTTTAACTTTTTCCAAAGTACACCTCTATACCCATCTATCCCCCTCCATAGGAATAGTTGCCCAATCTAATGTTTTTTTGTCTATGCTTTAATTAATAAATCATTATGACCTCAAGTCACTCACTTAACATTAAACAACCATGTGCCTCTGTTAACAAACATGGGGAAAAATCACAAATAAAGATATACCTAACTAAAGCACATAATCCAAAGCACCAAGCAGTAAGCATACTCAACTTACAACAACAAAAGACATACATGGTTAACTGATCCTCCTACCTAAGTCTCTAACCAAAGAGACAAGGAAGAGCACGTTGAAAATAATAATTGCAATAATATATATAAAAACATAATCCGTGCACCAAAAAGTTGAATTGCTCCTAACCTTTAACATCAGTTCATGAAGTTTGAAGAAGCTGAAGCTACTCAAAATATATAAATCTATCTATCTTTTTGGCGTATTCTTAGCTTCTCATCTCAGTACTCAGTAAAATGGATTGCACCAAATTTCCGGACAAAGTAAGTTGTTGTAAACATCAATGTACTGATGAACCTTGTTTATATGTTCAAACATGACTGCAAACCCATTTTTCAGTCCTAAACTCACTTATGGATAGAAGCAAAAAAATTGTTATTTATGTGTTTTGCCAAAAATCAGTTTGAGTTTTTCAACTCCTTTACTCCTACCACAGTAGCCTTAAAAATTAAACCCTTCTCATATTCGCTTAAATCAATACGAATGACACAATCAAAATCACATTAACTCTTTTGAACACTGTTTTAACATTACAATACTTAAAAACATAAATCAATTACTACAGTCTCATTTCTAATTAAATCCTCAAGTATACAACTCAATTTTTCAAATGTGCAAACAGCCCAAATTCACATTGACACTGACTTATGTTTATATACATTACGCCTAACTGATAAATAATGACACAACATATAAACAAGTTGTTGCAAGCATGAATGTACTGATCAAAATCCACACAACAACAATTGAGTAATTTGACATAACAGAATATGATAGCAGGGCAGTGGAAGCAATAGAGAATTTAGGGTTTAGGGTTTAGCAATTAAAGAGAAATGGAAGCTTACGCTTTGAAGAGAAATGGAGCCATAATCAGTCACCAATGCAAAGAGTGGGGGAGAGCTGAAAACACAAACCAAAGAAGTCAGAGAAGAGGAGAAAAACATGGAGATGGGGAGGGGGTTGTGCACGATGGGGAGAGAGAGAGGGAGAGGGGGATAGGAAGAAGGGGGGTTTAACTTACCTTGGTGGTGGCGTTGCGGTGGTGGCGTTGCCGACGCAAACAGTGGCCAGAGGAGGGAGGAAGGGTGGTGGCGGATATGGGGCAAAGGGAAAGAGGGAGGCCAAATGGGGAGAGGCGAATGGAAAGGGAGGAGGTGCAGAGTGGTGGTGGTTGCGTTGCGGTGGTGGCGACAGAGGAGGTGGTGGCCGGCGAGGGGCTGCTGCGGCGCTGCATGTGAAGAGAGGAAGAGAGGAAGGAAATCGCGATTTAGGGATTTTAGTTTCGGTCGCTAAATTGGTCGCAAAAATGGTTAGTTTGAAATTTGAATTTATAATTTTAGCGACCGATTTAAAATGCGGTTGCTAACACGCTCTATTTTAATTTTTTACGCGCCGTTCAGCGACCGATTTAATATCGGTCGCAAAAGATAACTTAATTTTAACCGTTGCATTTAACTCGGTTGCCATTTCGGTCGCTAAAAAGTCATAAATTTATGAGTTTTACTTTCCTTTATTTTGCGACCGAAAATAGAGACCGATAACTCTGCTACGCTCTATTTCGGTCGCTATTTTGGTCACAATATCAACTCCAATCAGTGTTTGATTTAGATCCTATAATCGGTCGCCATTTCGGTCGCAAACGGCAACCAACAAATTCGGTCGCTATTTTCGTTCGCTAAACAACCTTTTTTTTGTACCAAATAGATTACAACCAAGTATTCAACACCTCTCGAGGCTTACAAGTATTTCTTTCTTACCAAGCCTCTTTAGGCTCTATGATCAGCCTCTGGCTCATCTAGTTTTATAGCTAGTATGACCAGGGTTTTGTGCAAATTATATCGTATTTTCACCCAAATTAGATTAGATTGTCCTCAAGCAAGGTTTTGAGTCTCTAGAGTAGTTTTAAGTTAATTTAGCTAGTTTTAAGTCAAAATAATACACTTATGCTTATTTCCTTGTTTTCAGGTTAAGTAGAAGTTGAGAAAATAAAGAACAGGGGATTCGCCCCGCGAAGGACACGCTCGCCACGCGACCCCGAAGCCTGACTGTTCCAAGAAATTGCTAAGTCTCTGGGTCGCCTCGCGAAGAAGGTCTCGCCCCGCGAGTCTTCCAAACCTGAAAAAGTCAGAGACGATCACGGCTTGCCCGTGTTGAAGGTCATGGCCGTGGCAGTTTTGAAGCTGAAGAGTCTCGCCCCGCGAGCATCCCTTCGCCTCGCGAATCTAAAAGTCAGAGAGCATCACGGTTAGGCCCTGATGGCCATCACGGGCGTAAGGAGGAAACTCTTCATATCCTCGCCTCGCGAGAGTCACTTCGCCTCGCGAGAATGCCAAGGGTTGCTGACTGTTTATGAAATTCGCCTCGCGAATGTTTGCTCGCCTCGCGAGCCATCTGAATTCTGAATTTGTATAAAAGGCTGTTCTGAACATTTTGTAAAGACTTTTGCTTCTTCAACTTTCTAATATACATTTTTTCTCTGCGATTTCGTTTTTGCCATGGAGCACTAAGTCCTAGGATTAGTCTACTGTTCGAGGATCCTATATACTTGAGGTTATGTAATCCCTATTTTAATTGCTTTTCCCTTTTCAATACCATATTTCATATTTCTGTTTGTTATTTTAGGAGTGTGTAATATTGTATTGATTTGTTTCAGTGATGTAAATTTCCTATACATAATCGCGTTTGTTAATTCGCGTGTGTTCATTCATGATCGTTTGATCATGAGCGCTTAATCCCGTTTGTTATTTCGGGAATAGGAATTTGCATCCATAGTAGCAATTACGTTGTTAGTTGTTCTTTAGAATCGAAAGGGGATAAGAATCTGCTTAGGGCTTGGGTTTACATTAACCAAGGATAGTTGGGAATTCTTGACAGTAGATTAATCGTTGTTTGATAATTGATAATCTCCTTTTAACTGCCCTGTTTTTGATTGCTCTGTTTTGTTTGTTTCTTATTTTGCACTCCAATCCAAACCCCCCAAAAAAACTGATTTTTGTGAAAAGTAATATTCTCAGAGTCCTTAGAGACGACATCCGAGTTGTCGCACTATACTACACTTTTAAACCCGCTCGTCCTTTTTGGCGCGTGCGCGACAGCGCGACCACTCTAACTCTAACAAATAGATTTAACTTATGATCTTCTTAACTCACTGTGTGTGACGATATGAAAGTTTAAGATCAAATGAATATTTTCACAATATTCAAACAAAAGAATACAGACTCTTGCTCTTGAAAGAATATTAGAATGAGTGATTATCGATTGGTAAAAAGGTCTTCTATTTATAGTGACCTTCTTCTTCACTTGTATTTCTTCAAGGATTATTTTGAATAATCCCTTTTAAAGATAGCATTGAATGCATGATATCCGTTGTGACTGATAGCTTGATCCTGGCAATGCTGAATAGTACTATTGGTTATCGAGATAGCATAAAATGGAGGCTCACTGCTCTGAGTATTGCAGCTTGAGAACTTGTTCTTCCTGTGTGTATAATCTAGTTTTTTCCAGTCATAAAGTTGTCATCGTATGCATCGTTTTGCAGTTTCTCATTGTACGATTCTGCTTTTTGCATTTCTTTGATGGTACTATGTTTCTTTTACAACAAGGTAAAACATTAAAGCAGATAAAACAAATGTGAAGAACAATAATTCTATTGAATTAAATATTGATCATTTGAAATAAATTCAAGAGATTCGGATTTGCATTTATTCATTCAAAGATGGAGCTCTTCTACTTAAAAACTCCGTCTACTAGTTATATGTGAGACTAAGTCTGTTCATTATTTTATTTTTCTCGTTTGCTGACGTGGCATATCCTCTCGTCTATCAAGTCTTTGGACTTGCTATACCTCAATGAGTTGCCATAATCTACGTCTGGTGGCGTGGCAGTTAGAGCTTGTCTACTTGATTACTTTATTTTTCAGTTTATTCAATTTTACCAATTACTTTCCTCTGACGTGGCATTCTAGACACATTTACTATCAAGTCTTTGGACTTGCTGTATCTAAGAAGTTATTTTGATTTCCGTCTTGTAAGCATTTAGTGCCTAGTCTACTTAAAGAAACCAGTCTACTTAATTAATTAAATAAATAACTTTACCAAAACATTGAGTAGCCCGTCTACAAAGGTGGACGCGTATTTTTCTCAAGGAGTCCAATGAAAGCTTATCTCAAGTTTCTATTACTCATATTTAAATATGCCAGCATCGCTGAAAGCACATGTTAGATTTCAACTAACACTTTGCAAAGCAAATTTAATTCTTTTGTTAACATCAAAACTTAGAGATTAAATAAATATCATTGTCAACTAGTTCCACAACATCATTGTCAACTAGTTCCACAACATCTTTTTTTATGTTTGGAACTTAGAAATAGTAAAAGCTTATGTCGAATCAAACTAGAATGTATTACTAGGAAAAAAAACTAACAAATAAAAAAATCAATAATACAATAAATCGAATAAATATATATTAAATTTTATATATGCGATTTGGTTTGGATTGATTCGCTTTAATAAAAGAGATCCAAAATCCAATCAGATCCAATCAGTTTTCACAAAACAAGATCCATAAAAATCCAATAGAAATCGATTTTGTTTGGTTTTCGATTTTTTTGGATCGGTTTTCGGTTTTCTTTTGGATCGGTTTGGATATGAACACCCTAGGTGGAGGACAGATCCTAAAAAATCGTTGATTCATTATAAAAATATGGATGATGGAGATCAATCAAGGGAAAATGACAAAAAAAACCCTTTATATCTTAGTTATATTTATTTTTCTTTTTTTTATAAACCGAAAAATATTAATTAGGAGTACAAAGGGTACTATGTCCCAAATACAAAGTAACAAATAGCATATCTTATTAACTTCAATTTTTATTTTTAGGTTAAAATAATGTTTTAGTCCCTATACGTGTCACCCATTTTTAAATTAATCCTTATATAAAAAATATTTTTATATTAGTCCCTACACGTGCAACCGTTACCAAATAGGTCCCTGACGTTTAACGGTCGTTAATGACGATCATCAAGTTGGTCCTTACATGTGTCACTCATTTTTAAATTGGTCCTTACATATGTCACACATTTTTAAATTGGTCCCTATATGTGTAACTCATTTTTAAATTAGTCCCTGTTAGACTCAATGACCTAGAGATTTTGATATATGACAAATACAATTTAACGTGTATGCAAGTGTTTTAGTGTCAAGTTGCAAAGACAGGTATCAAGCAGTAATCAACAAGTTCAGTGAACAATTAAAGGGGAATATTCAATGAAGAACTTGAAGGAATCAAAGAGCAAAGACAAAGATCAAGGAATCATCAAGACAACAGCTTAAAGGAGAAATTAGACTTAAGTCTTAGATGATTTGGAAGAGATGAAATCTCTTATTCGCAAATAGCTCATTTGAAAAGATGCATGAAGAAAATCAATTTTCATAACCTGCATTAAAAGGAATAAGCTTTCGTTAATGAAAATGATTTTTGGAAATAAGATTTTTGGAAATAAGAGCTAGTCCAACACTGAAGTAATAGAAGCGCTCGTCCACTAAAGTGATACAAGCGCTCATCCACTAAAGTAACAAAAGTGCTCGTCCACTAAAGTGACAAAAGTGATCGTCCACTAGAGTGATAAAACCGCTCGTCCACACATGTCTTTGGACTTGTTAAGATCTTAATGAGAAGATCCGTCCAATGACGTGGCATATGGAGCTCGTCTACTAGCCCGTCCGAATGTAAAATCTTAATGGCTAGATGGACGCGTTTATTTTCAAGATGGATGCGAATTCTATAATTAAGAATTATCAGAATCTTATCTCAAGAACCAAAATCAAGAAAACAGATTTTGTTAGTCAGATCCAAATCTGTTTTGATTGATCCCAACGACTATAACTTGTTTTCTATATATAGAGGGATCAAAGGAACACTTTCAGAACAATATCAATCATAACAACAGAACACATATCATTCATCATCTTTCTTGAGCTTATTTTGAAAAGAGTGTTTCGTTCTCATAAGTGCTTCAATTTGTTTATCTGACTATTGAGAGTTAGGAATCAACTTTTGTTTTTCTTTTGATTGTATAGAGAGAGGGAGTCTCTCTGAGTGATTAGGGTGAGGTATCCCTAAGGTTGAATATTGAGGCTCTTCACAAGAGTGTGGTATCTCGAGGTGAAGGAGTGCTCTGTGGTGTGAAGGTTTTTCAAGCTACCTGGTAAAGCTTGTGTGTTGGTGTGTGAAATCCCACAGGTGGAGTGGGGATTGGATGTAGGTCACAATGGAGGTGACTGAACCAGGATAAATCTGGTTGTGTAGTATCTCTAAACTCAAACTCCTTTACTTTCTGTTTATGATCAAGAACCTGTGATTTTGATGTTTAAAGTTCAATATAATTTCTGTTATTGATCTGTATAAACTGTATTGAAACCTGAGTGTGATTGTAATCAAGACTGTGTTATCTCGTTCAAAACTGAGTTGATCAAAACCATTCTTGATTATTGAAACTGAAACCTGCAAGTTTGTTCTTGATTGTTAATGCTTGTATCTGAAACTTGCATAACTTGTTATTAATCTTTCTTATCCTCATCACCTTCAATTCAAGATTTTATATAAACCCTTCATTGATCTTGTAAAAGATCCTGAGGCCACAAATCCGCAACTCTTAGTTGAAAAGCTTTGTGAAAAGTTTTTAAGAGGAAAATATTTTAAGAAAACTCAATCCCCCCCCCCCCCCCCCCCCCTCTTGAGTCGTTGAAGCTAAAACAACAATTGACATCAGAGCTAAACTCTTAAGTTTGTCTTAACAGCTATAAGAGCATGGCTTTCAATGACTGTTTGAATGAAGGGGCTTCCCTTGCACGCCCGCCTGCATTCAATGGATCTGAGTATATATATTGGAAGGAAAGAATGGTAATCTTTCCTGAGGTAGCAGGTGTTGACATATGGGATGCAGTAGAAAATGGACCATTTGTCCCCTCTACTGTAGATGCTAATGGTGCTCCAAGAAATAAGCCTAAAACTGAATGGAATGAAGATGATAAGAAAAGAGTTCAATATAATGCACGTGCTAAGAATATTATAACATCTACTTTAAGCCGTGATGTGTTTTTTAGGGTTTCAAATTGCAAATCAGCAAAGGAGATGTGGGATACATTGCAAGTAATACATGAAGGAATCACAGACACCAAAAGAGAAAGAATGAAACCCTCACACCTGAGTATGAGCTGTTCAGAATGAATCGAGGAGAACCTATGACTGAAATGCAAAAGAGATTCACACACATTGTAAATCAATTGGCTGGTCTTGGAAAAGCAATCTCAAATGAGGATCAAATTAACAAAGTAACGGGATGCTTGAGCAGGGAATGGCAACCTAAAGCCATTGCAATCTCAGAATCTAGAGACCTCTCATCAATGACCATTGCCACATTGTTTGAAAAATTGCAAGAACATGAATTGGAGTTGAACAGAATGAATGAGAGTGAATAAACTGATAAAAGAAAGAAGGGATTGGCTCTGAAATCACAAGTCAGAGAAGTAGAAGACAATGATAATGATGATTCAGAACAAGAGGCTGAATCTGAAGAAGAGATGGGAATGCTAGTTAGAAAATTCAAGAACTTCCTAAAGAAGAAAGGAAACTTCAAAAGAAAGCCATCCACCTTTCAAAGGAGAAATTTCAGCAAAGGTGACAACTCTTCCAACAACATCACATGCTATGAATGTGGAGAGATTGGCCACATGAAGCTTGATTGTCCAAAACTACAAAAGAAAAACAAAACTGAAAAGTTTGACTCAAAGGACAAGAAATGGAGAAAGCCAAGAAAGGCCTACTGATAAGCCTCTGGCTCATCTAGTTTTATAACTAGTAAGACCATGGTTTTATAACGAGTTTAATCTCCTTTTCGCTCAAATTTTGATTTAATTGTCCTCAAGCAACATTTTGAGTCTCTTAAGTAGTTTTAGGGTATTTTAGTTGATTTTGAGTCAAATAAAGCATTTACTGCTATTTCATATTTTCAGGTTAATAAGAAGAGCAAAAAGGGAAGGACACTTGAAGCAGAAGCCATCATGCCCAGGCCGTGACACTGGTCACGATCGTGATGAGCTACCCATGAAAGTCAGAAAGCATCACGACCCAGCCGTGATACCCATCACAGGTGTGATGAGAAGACCCTGAAAGTCAGAATTGATCACGGCCCAGCCGTGATGGAGGTCATGGCTGTGACAGATCAACACCCATGGACAGAATTGGTCACGGCCTGGCCGTGATGGCCATCACGGCCGTGACGCGCACCTGATCTATAAAAAGGCATCAGGGCAGACAGAAAAGGAGAGAATTTTCACTATTTATAAATTATTTCTAGGGTTTTTATTATGTTTGTGATGGAGAACTAATCACCAGGGATTAATCTGCTGTAATCGGTTTCCGCCGACACTTGAGGTTCTATAATTCCCAATCAACTTGCTTATCCCTTTCAATATTATGCTATATGTCTTGTTTGCTTAATTCAAATTATATAGAATAAGTATTGATTAATTCTGATGACTATATGTTCCTATACCTTGATCGCGTTTGCTTAATCCACATGTGTTTGATCGTGTTTGCTTAATTCACGAGAGCTTTCAATCTGTTTGCTTAACTCGGAATTAGGAATATATATCTCGTAGTGTCAATTGCGCTTGTTTAATTGCTGCTACAATCGAAAAGGGATTAGAATCCTCCTAGGGCATGGAAATTATATGAATCAATGATAGTTGCGAAACCGAAAACAGTAGATTAATCATTTTAGCTTATTGATAATCACTTAATTGCACTGTTTTCTTAATCGAATCTTAAATCTAACCCCCCCCCCCCCCCCCAATCGACTTGTAGGTTGATAATAATCCAAGAGTCCTTGAGATACGATACTCGAGTTGTCGTGCCCTAACTACAGTTTTTTCCAATCACTCGTTTTTGACCCGTGTGCGACAGCGGATCAAATTGGCGCCGTTGCCGGGGACTCTTGTTGTTATTAACAGATTTGTTGATGCATTGCTGAATTAGTTCTGGCTGCTAGGTCTGGTTGTTCTGACTTGTTTGATTTTGATCCAGAAATCGAGAGAACCTTGCACACACGCAGTAGAGCAATTCAAGCTAGCACTAGTTCACCGACCAATAGTGATTCTGCTTCTGAACTTGTGATCAATCGCTGGCTCATCTAGTTTTATGACTAGTATGACCGTGGTTTTGTGCTAATTATATATCATTTTCGCCCAAATTAGACTAGATTGTCTTTAAGCAACATTTTGAGTCGTTAAAGTATTTTTAGGTTAATTTAGCTGATTTAGAGTCGAATAAAGTACTTACTGTTAATCCTTGTTTTCAGGTAATAAAAAGAAGTAGTTCTGGAGTTCTTCGCCTCGCGAACATGAAGCGTGACTGTGCCAGAAATTGCAAACCTTCCTGTGTCGCCCCGCGAACAACGCCTCGCCTCGCGAGACTGAAGACCAGAAGCCATGACTTTTCCATTCCTCGCCACGTGAGCCATACTTCGTCTCGCGAGAAGACCAAACGTTGCAGACTGTTCGCATTATTCGCCTCGCGAAGGTGTGCTCGCCTCGCGAGCTCGCGGAATCCAGAAACTGTATTTAAGCCTGTTTGAAGGCAGAACTAAGTAGTTTTGGTTTTTTGATCTTTTGTTTTCTCTTTAGTTTAGATATGCTTTGTTTTTCTTTTGTAATAGAGAACTAGTCTCCTAGATTAATCTACTGTGATTGGGTTCCATCCACAGGTTGAGGTCCAGTAGCTCTGTTTTGTTTGCTATTCTCTTTTCAATACTATGCTATATATTTCTGTTTGTTTAAATCAGGAGTGTATAGTGTTGTGTTGATTTATTTCGGTGATGTTATGTTCCTATATTGAATCGCGTTTGTTTAATTCGCGTGTGTTCGTTCATGTTCGTATAGTTAATGAGGGCTTAACCCCGTTTGTTTAATTCGAGAATAGGAACATATATCTGTAGTAGTGATTTCGTTTGTTAATTGTTGCTACAACCGAAAGGGGATTAGAATCTGCTTAGGGCTTGGATTTATATGAACCAATGATAGTGGGAAACCGAGAACAGTATGTTAATCGTCTTTAGTTATTTGATAATCCTTTTTAACTGCTTTGTTTTTATTGCTCTGTTTTTGTTTTGTTTCTTTATTTTATTTCAAATACCCAAACCCCCCAAAACTGATTTTGTGTTAATAACAACAACCTAAGAGTCCTTGAGAGACGATATCCGAGTTGTCCCCCTAAACTACATATTTTATAAACCGCTCGCTTTTTGGCACGTGCGTGACAGCGCGACCAAAAAATTGGCGCCGTTGCCGGGGACTCTTGTTGTTATTGACAGAAAATAAAATTTAAAAAAAAAAGCTTTTGCATTACTGAATTAGTTTTGTCTGCTTTGTCTGGTTATGAATCTTAGTACTGCCATGGATAATTTCCTGTTTGGTGATATGCCTAATGTTGATTATAAGTCACCACCATGCATGTATTATCCTGATTTTAGTAAACCACCATCATGCACAAAGTATCCTAATTTTGCTGGAAGTTATGAATTTAGCAGTGGTTTTAACAAGAATTGTGTGAATGAGGTCCATAGCTCTTCTTCCATCTAGGCCCTTGAGAATAGAATGGATGAGCTCACTTCTTTTGTAAAGCAATTGGCAATGGATAGGATTCAGCCTGCAAGGTTGTGCGGCATGTGTAGTTTTCCTGAGCCCCCGTATGATGCATGCCTCATTCCGAGAGAAGAGTTAGTCATTGATTTGCCTCAAGCTTATGCAATCCATCCTTATCAAGGCAACAATCAGAACCGGTGCAGCGTTCCTGACCTCTCCAATGATGAGTACCACCCCAGCTGGGGACCCCAAGTGACCACCTCTGCACCTTCCGGACCTTCACTAGAGGACCTGTTCAAGCAAATGACTGAACAAATGACTACATTTTTTCAGCAGCAATTTGGACAGTTTCAGCAGCAAACAGATGCTAGCACTAATACTTTTTAGCAAGTCAGCGGGACTACACTGCAAACTCCACATCTCCTTGAAGAACATACAGATTCACAAGTAGTTATTCCTAACAATACTTCTGAGGATAATTTTGATAATGATACTTCTGTTGATGAACTGTGTGTTGAATCCCCTGATTCTATCTATTATACTGCATGTGCTGATTGTAATGAATTTGCTTCGTGTATAGCATGTTTTGAAAGGTATGAAGAGCCAAACATCCATATGGAACTGGAGACATATGAGGTTGAGGGTCCTATTCACACAGAAAATGAGGATCAGGAGGACATCTGCTTCACCATGCTTGAGGATAATGAAGAACCTTTGGAATTAGATGCATGTGTTGAAAGTGATGGGATGGATGAACTGTGTGCTGAAAGTCCAGACATTCAGACCTTTACTAATTCAGTTTCTTGTACTACATGTACTGATTGTACTGACACTAACCCGTGTGTTGTTTGTGCTGAGTTTCTTGATTCTATTTTGCAGGGTGATAGTGTGAGTGAAGCTGTTCGTTCAGCCGAAGTTCTTGACATCATGGCTACTCCAAATACACCATCCATTGAGCAGCCACCCTCCTCAGAGCTCAAGCCACTTCCAGACATTCAGACCTTTTCTGATTCAGTTTATTGTAACATATCTACTAACTGTACTAACTCTAACATTTATGTGGTGTGTGCTGAGAATTCTGCAGGTTTAAAAGGTGATGGATTTGTCAGTGCAGTGAATGAAGATCATGCAGAAGTTGAAGCAGCACCAGTAACCCTCTCTACCTATCTGTCACCTTCCACTGTGGAACAACCGGTGATGGAGTTCAAGCATCTGGATTTTGCACCATGGCCAGTCCAAGAGGTTGAACCCCACTTCTATTGGGAGGATTTTATTGACAAGGTTGAGAAAGAGGTCAATTGTGACCTGAGAGGGAGTGAGAAGTCCGCCGCACTTAGCGGAATTACCATGATTATCAGGCGCCCGCTCTCATACTTATGTTCTAGGCCATGGGATCCGGGAGGATCATACTACAATTTGGGCATTCCGTGGCCGCTGTATCACAGACAGTGGGATCCTGGTGGAACCGCCCCAATGAGTTTTCTTAAACCCTTTCTCTTTAGTTTACTTTCATGTTCTTGTTAGTTTCTGTTTGCTTTGTTTTTGTTTTGTTTTCTTTTAGCTCCTGAATAAGTTGAGAAGATCAGGAGTATGTGTGTCGAGTCTTGTGTCGGCTAGCTTGCTGGATTTTAATTGAATTTGCACAGATTGATTGCATGATTTATGTGATGATTCCCCCTAGGTTGAAACAATTTTTGAAAAGTGATCCCCATGAAAAAAAAAATTGGTTCCTAAACTTTGAGATATTTTGTTATGATGGCATGGTTTATGATAAGTTTGGGGTGATGGGAAGCACACACTAGGGATAGAATCTCTGTCAAACAATTTGCAAAAATGTCCGGGTGAGGATTTGAGCCTCCAACATGTTTTTAACTGTGAGAATCACTTTCAAGTTGCACTTTCCCGAATTTGCTTGAATCTCTTCTTGGTTTGCATGTTTATGTGTTTGCTTCAAATGATTTAGGCATTTTCTTTGTAAATAACCACTTGGCCTGAAAAGAACCAATTCCTAATGCATGTTCCCTAGTTAGCCCCTTTGAGCCTGATTAGCCTATTGTTTCTGGATAACCATATGTTATGAGCCAAAAACTAGAAAAACCATGTTAACCCGATCTTAGGATTAGGAGAGCATGGAATCTTAGCAAGAGAATGGTTGCAAGAAACTAAGTTTGGGGTGGCTACAAAGGTGTGATGTGTTGTTTGGGATTGGAAAAAAAAAAGAGAAGAAGAAGAAAAAATGTAAAAATGTTAAAAGAAAAAAAAGATTATGTAAAGAAGGAAAAGGCCGTAGTCACCCAAGGCAAAAGCATAAAGAAAAAAATGGAAAAAGGAATTTGAGTGGAAATTCAAAGTGTAAAAAGCTTCATGCTCTCTTAGTTCCTAGGGACTTAAGCCCACTACCTTTGTATATCCTACCCTTAGCCAGGCCCCATTATAACCCTTAAAAGACCTTTTGATGTTGCATGCATGTTTTCTGTGGGAATCATTTGGAGATGAAAATCAAATTCATGGGAAGTGTTCTTGAAAAGTGAAATTGAGTGAAATGTTGTTAGCCTGACAAACTGAGCGTTTGAGTGAAACACTAAACTCCCTTGTGAGGAAAGCAGTTGTTTGAATTTGGTGATCTCCTTTTTGTGTGTAACTTGGATCCCCTGCTTAGATTAATGGTTGTTTGAATGATGAAATTCTCAATGTTTAAGGTAGAAGACTGTGGGGATTGCTTTGTTTGAAAGGGGGGAACATTGAAGAAAACTGTTTTGATGAATTGCTTGAAATTTGTGCGAAATTTGATTGAATCTTTTAAGCTTGCCAAGTTTGAGTTCTTTTTAAGTTTTTGAGTTTTAGTTTGCTTGGGGACAAGCAAAGTTTAAGTTTGGGGTATTTTGATCATCCGCTGGCTCATCTAGTTTTATGACTAGTATGACCGTGGTTTTGTGCTAATTATATATCATTTTCGCCCAAATTAGACTAGATTGTCTTTAAGCAATATTTTGAGTCGTTAAAGTATTTTTAGGTTAATTTAGCTGATTTAGAGTCGAATAAAGTACTTACTGTTAATCCTTGTTTTCAGGTAATAAAAAGAAGCAGTTCTGGAGTTCTTCGCCTCGCGAGAAGTCTTTCGCCTCACGAACCTGAAGCGTGATTGTGCCAGAAATTGCAAACCTTCCTGTGTCGCCCCGCGAACAACGCCTCGCCTTGCGAGACTGAAGACCAGAAGCCATGACTTTTCCATTCCTCGCCACGCGAGCCGTACTTCGCCTCGCGAGAAGACCAAACGTTGCAAACTGTTCGCATTATTCGCCTCGCGAAGGTGTGCTCGCCTCGCTAGCTCGCGGAATCCAGAAATTGTATTTAAGCCTGTTTGAAGGCGGAAATGAGTAGTTTTGGTTTTTTGATCTTTTGTTTTCTCTTTAGTTTAGATATTCTTTGTTTTTCTTTTATAATGGAGAACTAGTCTCCTAGATTAATCTACTGTGATTGGGTTCCATCCACAGTTGAGGTCTGTAGCTCCTGTTTTGTTTGCTATTCTCTTTTCAATACTATGCTATATATTTCTGTTTGTTTAATTCAGGAGTGTATAGTGTTGTGTTAATTTATTTCGGTGATGTTATGTTCCTATATTGAATCGCGTTTGTTTAATTCGCGTGTGTTCGTTCATGTTCGTTTAGTTAATGAGGGCTTAACCCCGTTTGTTTAATTCGGGAATAGGAACATATATCTCGTAGTAGTGATTTCGTTTGTTAATTGTTGCTACAACCGAAAGGGGATTAGAATCTACTAAGGGCTTGTATTTATATGAACCAATGATAGTGGGAAACCGAGAACAAGAGGGTTAATCGTCTTTAGTTATTTGATAATCCTTTTTAACTGCTTTGTTTTTATTGCTCTGTTTTTGTTTTGTTTCTTTATTTTATTTCAAATACCCAAACCCCCCAAAACTGATTTTGTGTTAATAACAACAACCTAAGAGTCCTTGAGAGACGATATCCGAGTTGTCCCCCTAAACTACATATTTTGTAAACCGCTCGCTTTTTGGCGCATGCGCGACAACGCGACCAACTTGTTTTTGATAACATGGTTGATCAAAGAACACTAAGACAGCTTGTTGCTCCTGATGTTAATTACAATGGTTTATGCATTGAATATGTTGATGTCGTTGCTCCTTTTGAATTGAAATCTTGTTTAATACACTTGTTGCCAAGGTTTAGTGGTCTTGCAGGTGAGGATCCGCATAAGCATCTGAGGGAATTCTAGGTTGTTTGTTCTACACCTTTGAGACCTGCAGGAATAAGAGAAGACCATATCAAGCTGAGAGCCTTCCCATTCTCACTTCAAGGTGCTGCGAAGGATTGGTTGTATTATCTTGAGCCAAATTCCGTTTCAACCTGGAATGATTTGAAGAAAGTCTTCCTAGAGAGATACTTCCCTACCTACAGAGATGCATCAATCAGAAAAGAGATATGTGGCATTAGACAAGGCAATGAATCATTGGCCGAGTACTGGGAGAGATTTAAGAAGTTGGTGTCCAGTTGTCCTCAGCACCAGATTTCCGAGCAACTGCTTATTCGGTACTTTTATGAGGGATTGCTACCAATGGATAGAAACATTCTAGATGCTGCTAGCGGGGGAGAACTTGTTGATAAGACTCCAGCTGCTGCCAAGTCATTGATTGAGAACATGTCACTCGACTCCCAACAGTTCACAACTAGAAACAATTCTGTCGAAACAAGGGGTGTGAATGAGATCCATGTTTCTTCTTCCAACAAGGCCCTTGAAACCAGACTTGATGAGCTCACTTCTTTAGTGAAACAGTTGGCAGTGGATAAAGCTCAAACAACAAGGTTGTGTGGTATTTGTACTTCTCCTGAACACCTGACCGATACATGTCCCATTCTGAAGGATGAGTCAGTCACTGATTTGCGTCAAGCATATGAAGCCAATCTTTACAATCAAGGCAACAATCAGAACAGGTACAACATTCCTAACCTTTCCACTAATAAGTACCACCCCAACTGGAGAAACTATCTGAACCTTCGGTATGGAAACTCATCCACACAACAACAACAATTGATGTTACCGCTGACACCACCACAGAACTCTCCCCCAGTGACCACCTCTGCACCTTCCGGACCTTCACTAGAGGACCTTGTCAAGCAAATGGCTGCAAACAATCTCCAGTTTCAGCAGCGAATGGATTCTAGTATTCATGCTTTGCAGACACAGATTGGACAGCTTGCCACTTCGATGAATGCCATGCAGCAAGCTCAGGGATCGAACCAACTACCTGCACAAACAGTAGTGAATCCTAATTCCCGAATCCCAATGTGAGTGCAATTTCTTTGAGATCCGGGAAGGTTGCAGAACCAGCCCCTGAAAAAAATAAAAAAACTGTTGAGGTAACACCTGAACCTTCTGTTATTATTGATGCTGAAAAAGAGTATGTGCCACCAATTCCCTTCCCACAAAGAGTACTGAAAGATAAAAAGATTGATGGGGAAGACAAAGAGAAAGAGATTCTGGATGTGTTCAGAAAAGTGGCGGTAAACATTCCGCTTCTTGATGTAATTAAGCAGGTTCCGAGATACACAAAGTTTCTGAAGGATTTGTGCACACACAAGAGGAGGTTGAAGGGAAATGAGAGAGTCAATTTGGGGCGAAATGTTTCAGCCCTCATTCAACCTAAACCTGCACCTGAAAAGGTTACCGTCTCAGCCCTCAATCAGGCAATGCCCCAGAAATGCAAGGATCCGGGAACTTTTGCTATTCCATGTACCATTGGGGATAGTAAAT
The DNA here is from genome assembly GCA_030762895.1 of Sophora flavescens. Taxonomy (NCBI): domain Eukaryota; kingdom Viridiplantae; phylum Streptophyta; class Magnoliopsida; order Fabales; family Fabaceae; genus Sophora; species Sophora flavescens. The sequence continues at coordinate 11,418,063 of CM061063.1, forward strand.
TCGACAATTGCATGATGGATTTAGGAGATTCTAAATATGTTATGCCTACTTCTGTTTTCAACAATCTTGATCTTGGTCCTTTGGAGCATACAGGTCTTACTCTTCAGTTGGCAAACAGGACAAATGCTCGCCCCATTGGAGTAGTAGAAGATGTGCTTGTTCAAGTTAATGACTTGATTTTCCCTGCTGATTTTTACATTCTGGACATGGCAGGAGAAACGAATTCAAGCAGATCACCAATCATTCTTGGAAGACTGTTCATGAAAACGACGAAAACAAAGATTGATGTTGACGATGGAACCATGCCCATGGAATTTGGTGACATTGTTGCGAAATTCAACATTTTCGATGCTATGAAGCATCCCTTGGAAGAGCATTCTGTTTTTCAAATAGAGTTGCTTTCTGAAATTGTTGACGACACTTATTATGATTTGGTTGAAGCTGCTGATTTCCCATCTCTTTCTGGTTTTGATGATGTTTACTCATGTGTTGATTGTACTAGCACGGACCTTTGTGCTGTTTGTGCTGAGATTGATGATGCTTTGCAGGGTGACAGTGTAAATGAAGCTGTTTATTCAGCTGAAGTTCTTGACAGCACGACTGCCCCAAACATACCATCTATTGAGCAGCCACCCTCCTTAGAGCTTAAGCCACTTCCTGATAATCTGAAATATGCTTATTTAGAGAGGAATGAAAAACTTCCGGTTATAATTTCCTCTAACCTTGATTTTGACCAGGAAACTAAGCTCTTGCAAGTTTTGAAGAAGCATAAGATGGCGATTGGGTGGACCTTGGCCGACATACCAGGTATTAGCCCATCCAGGTGTATGCATAGGATTCTGTTGGAGGACGAGGCTAAAACGGTTAGGGAGCCCCAAAGGCGGCTTAACCCCTTGATTCTTGATGTTGTGAAGAAGGAGGTAACAAAACTCTTGCATGCAAGTATCATATATCTTATCTCTGACAGTAATTGGGTGAGTCCAGTGCAAGTTGTACCTAAGAAATCTGGACTCACAGTGGTAAAAAATGAAAACAATGAACTTGTTCCCACTAGAGTTCAGAATAACTGGAGAGTTTGTATTGATTACAGGAGATTGAACCAGGCTACTAGAAAGGATCACTTTCCTTTGCCATTCATCGATCAGATGCTTGAATGACTAGCTGGTAAATCACACTATTGTTTTCTTGATGGTTTTTCAGGTTACTTTCAGATCCACCATGCACCAGAGGATCAAGAAAAGACAACTTTTACGTGCCCTTTCGGCACATTTGCTTACAGGAGGATGCCATTTGGTCTTTGCAATGCTCCCGGCACATTCCAGAGATGCATGATTAGTATTTTTACTGGATATATTGAGAATTGCATGGAAGTGTTCATGGATGATTTTACTGTTTATGGTTCCTCATTTGATGCATGCTTGAGTAGTTTGAATCTGGTTTTGGAAAGATGCATTGAAACTGACGTTGTTTTGAATTATGAAAATGCCATTTTATGGTTGAACAGGGAATTGTTTTGGGGCATATTATTTCTGAAAAGGGTATCTCCGTAGATCCTGCTAAGATTGAGGTGATTTCTACACGGCCTTACCCATCTTGCGTTCGCGAGATCCGCTCTTTTCTTGGTCATGCAGGTTTTTATAGGCGCTTCATAAAGGATTTTAGCAAGATAGCTCTCCTCTGTCAAACTTGTTGAAGAATAATGTCATTTTCAACTTTGATGACAATTGCAAAAAGGCGTTTGATTTCTTGAAGAAAGCATTGACCTCCACTCCCATCATCCAGCCTCCTGATTAGACCCTCCCTTTTGAGATCATGTGTGATGCTTCTAACTATGCCGTGGGGGCGGTCCTTACACAAAGGGTGCACAAAGCTTCCCATGTCATTTATTATGCTTCTAGAACTTTAGATTCTGCACAGGCTAATTACACTACCACTGAAAAAGAACTTCTAGCTATTGTCTTTGCTCTTGATAAATTCAGATCATATCTGCTAGGTTCCAAGGTTGTTGTTTTCACTGACCATGCAGCTTTAAAGTACTTGTTGAAGAAACCAGAAGCAAAACCGAGATTGATTCGGTGGATGTTGTTGCTCCAAGAGTTTAGTGTGGAGATTAAAGATAAAAGTGGAGCTGAGAATTTAGTGGCTGATCACTTGAGCATAATAGAGAGGGATGAAGATCCTTCTCCCATTCAGGATGACTTTCCTGATGAGCAGCTTTTACAGTTACATGGGGTAACTCCTTGGTTTACTGATATTGTTAATTATCTTGTTGCTGGTGTTTTTCCGACAGGTGCAACTAGGTCTCAAATTCACAAACTCAAGAGTGATGCCAAATATTATGTTTGGGATGATCCATATCTTTGGAAATTTGGTAGTGATCAAGTAATTAGGAGATGTGTCCCTGACTATGAGATTGAATCTATTTTGCATTTTTCTCATGCTTCTTAAGTAAGGGGACATTTTGGGCCACAAAGGACTGCAAGAAAAATCCTAGATTCAGGTTTGTATTGGCCCACTATTTTTAAAGATGCTTATGAGATTTACCGGACTTGTAAAGTGTGTCAGATAGCAGGTACAGCCATCACTCGTAAGAGTGAAATGCCTCAGCAACCTATGCTTTTCTCATGGAGGTGTTTGATGTGTGGGGATTTGACTTTATGGGTCCTTTCCCGCCATCTTTTGGTTTTCTCTATATTTGCTTGCTTTGTTGATTATGTTTCAAAGTGGGTGGAAGCTATCCCCACTAGGACTAATGATTCTAGAGTTGTTGCAAACTTTGTCAGGTACAATATCTTTTGCAGGTTCGAAATACCTCGTGCTATCATAAGTGACCAAGGCACTCATTTCTGTAACCGCACCATGGAAACTTTACTCCAAAAGTATGTAGTTGTGCACAAGGTCTCCACTGCATATCATCCCCAATCTAATGGGCAGGCTGAGATCTCAAACAGAGAGATCAAACAGATCTTAGAGAAAGTGGTGCAGTCAAATAGGAAGGACTGGAGCCGCCGTCTAGAAGACGCACTTTGGGCTCAAAGAACAGCTTTCGAGACACCAATAGGGATGTCTCCCTATAGACTTGTGTTCGGTAAGGCATGTCATCTTCCTGTAGAAATTGAGCACCGTGCTTATTGGGCGGTCAAGTGTTGTAATTTGGAAATTCAAAAAGCAGGCATTGAAAGGAAACTCTAATTACAAAGACTTGAGGAGCTTAGGTTAGAAGCCTATGAAAGCTCTCGAATTTATAAAGAGAAAACTAAGCACTTCCATGATAAGATGATTTCTAGGAAGGAATTCTCTGTGGGCCAACAGGTTTTATTGTTTAACTCCCGCCTAAAAGTGATGGCTGGGAAACTTCGGTCCAAGTGGATTGGCCCATTTATTGTTACTGATGTTTTCCCTCATGGTGCGGTAGAGATAAAAAGTGCAGGTAGCAACAAGGTTTTTAAGGTTAATGGGCAGCGCTTGAATCTATTCCATGAGAGCTCGGTTCCTGAAGATGCAACCGTAGAAGAGCTTTCCTTGGAAGCGCCCACCTACACTATAACTTGATCAGGGAGCACCTTCTCCTTTCCCTCACTCTTATTTTATATTTATGTTCTTTCATTGAGGACAATGTATGTCTTAATTGTGGGGGAGGGAACCAATTGCTTTGTTTTTGTTTTGGTTTCCTTGTTTGTGTTGCTTTGTGTCGTATGTGTGTGAGTCTTGTGTCGGTGAGCTTGCTGGATTTTGATTGAATTTAGCATAAATTGATTGCATGAATTATGTTGATTTTTGATGATTTCCCCCTAGGTTTTGAGAATTGAAAATTGATCCCCATGTGAAGAATTGAAAATTGAACTTTGAGAAATTTTATTGTGATTGCATGATTTATGACAAGTTTGGGGTGAAGGGGTGCACACACTAGGGGTTGTATCTCGGTCAAACAATTTGCGAAAAATGTCCAGGTGAGGAATTTGAGCCTCCAACATTGTTTTTAATTGTGTGAATCACTTTTAAGTTGCACTTTCCCGGATTTGCTTGAATCTCTTCATGGTTTGCATGTTTATGTGTTGCATCAAATGATTTAGGCAATTTTCTTTGAGATAACTACTTGGCCTAAAAAGAACCATCCCTAATGCATATTCCCTAGTTAGCCACATTGAGCCTAATAAGCCTATTGTTTCTTGATGACCTCATGTTATAAGCCAAAAATCTAGAAAAATCATGTTAACCCGATCTTAGGATTAGGAGAGCATGGAAGCTTAGCAAGAGAAGGGTCGTAAGAAAGTAAGTTTAGGGTGGCTACAAGGTTTGATATGTCATTCTGGGTTGAGAAAAAGAAAAAAAAATAAAGTTTGGAGGCAAAGGCAAAAAAAAAAATGTCAAAAAAGGGTATTAGAAGAAAAAGGCTGTAGTCACCCAAGGCAAAAAGAAAAAGAAAAATGGAAAAAGGAACTAGAGTGAAAATCAAAGTGTAAACAGTTTCATGCTCTCTTAATTCCTAGGGATGAAAAGCCTAGTACCTTTGAATATCCCACCTTTAGCAGGCCCCATTACAACCTTTAAAAGACCTTTTGATGTTGCATGCATGTTTTCGTGGGAACTATTTTGAGATGAAAATCAAATTCATGGGAAGTGCTCTTGAAATGTGAAATTGAGTGAAAAGTTGATAGCCTAGACAAATTGAGCGAATGAGTGAAATATTAAATGCCCTTGTGAGGAAGGCGATTGTTTGAAATTGGTGATCTCCCTTTTGTGTGTAGCTTGGATCCTCAACTCGGATTACTGATTGCATGAATGATGGAATTCTCAATTGTTTAAAGTAAATGAATGTGGGGATTACTTTGTTGCAAAGGGAGAAAACATTGAAGGAAAATTGTTTTGTTAAAATTGCATGAAATTTGTGCGAAATTGATTGAATCCTTAAAGCTTGCCAAGTTTGAGTCTTTTTGAGTTTTTGTTTGCTTGGGGACAAGCAAAGTTTAAGTTTGGGGTATTTTGATAAGCCTCTGGCTCATCTAGTTTTATAACTAGTAAGACCATGGTTTTATAACGAGTTTAATCTCGTTTTCGCCCAAATTTGGATTTAATTGTCCTTAAGCAATATTTTGAGTCTCTTAAGTAGTTTTAGGGTATTTTAGTTGATTTTGAGTCAAATAAAGCATTTACTGCTATTTCATATTTTCAGGTTAATAAGAAGAGCAAAAAGGGAAGGACACTTGAAGCAGAAGCCATCACGCCCAGGTCGTGACACTGGTCACGGCCGTGATGAGCTACCCATGAAAGTCAGAAAGCATCACGGCCTAGCCGTGATACCCATCACGGGCGTGATGAGAAGACCCTGAAAGTCAGAATTGATCACGGCCTAGCCGTGATGGAGGTCACGACCGTGACAGATCAGCACCCATGGACAGAATTGGTCACGGCCTGGCCGTGATGGGCATCACGGCCGTGACAGACCAGAATTTGAATGCGCGCCCTTGGCAGAATTGGTCACGGCCGTGACGCGCACCTGATCTATAAAAAGGCATCAGGGCAGACAGAAAAGGAGAGAATTTTCACTATTTACAAATTATTTCTAGGGTTTTTATCATGTTTGTGATGGAGAACTAATCACCAGGGATTAATCTGCTGTAATCGGTTTCCGCCAACACCTAAGGTTCCATAATTCCCAATCAACTTGCTTATCCCTTTCAATATTATGCTATATGTCTTGTTTGCTTAATTCAAGTTATATAGAATAAGTATTGATTAATTTCGATGACTATATGTTCCTATACCTTGATCGTGTTTACTTAATCCGCGTGTGTTTGATCGTGTTTGCTTAATTCACGAGAGCTTCAATCCGTTTGCTTAATTCGGAATTAGGAATATATATCTCGTAGTGTCAATTGTGCTTGTTTAATTGCTGCTACAATCGAAAAGGGATTAGAATCCGCCTAGGGCATGGAAATTATATGAATCAATGATAGTTGGGAAACCGAAAACAGTAGATTAATCGTTTTAGCTTATTGATAATCACTTAATTGCACTGTTTTCTTAATCGAATCTTAAATCTAACCCCCCCAAATCGACTTGTAGGTTGATAATAATCCAAGAGTCCTTGAGATACGATACTCGAGTTGTCGTGCCCTAACTACAGTTTTTTTCCAATCACTCGTTTTTGACTCGTGTGCGACAGCGGATCACCTACATTGCTTGGGATGATAATGATGTAGATTCCACTGACGAATTTGAATCTTATGAGGCAAACTTGTGTTTGATGGCCAGCAATCACAGTGATTCAGAAAGTGAAGTAAGTTCTAATTATCAACCTTCTTATGATGAATTGCAAAATGCTTTTGAATAACTTCATAAAGAATCCATAAGACTAGCTAGATTGCTAACTAAGTTTAAGAAAACCATCACGTGCTTAGAGGAGAAAGCTTCTGTTTTAAACAAAGAGGTAGATCAATTAAAAACATAAAATTGTCCTTTAAAAGAAAAACTAGCTACTATTTTAGATGCATCTATATGTGATAAATTTCCTAAGTTGGAGAAACATATAAATCATTTGAATGGTGATCTATCTAGAATTACTAGTGTTAAAGAAATATTGAATGCATCTAGTTATACATTGACTAAAGAGGTTGAAAAACTGAAAGATGACCTTGCAAGATTCACAAATGGTAGAGATAACTTGAATGCCTTATTAGGACAGCAAAAGTGTGTTTATGATAAGGCGGGAATAGGCTATAAACCTAAGATACATGAGAAATATTTCAAGAAATTTTTTGTTGCACCTAAGACATCGAACACACCATTTGTTAAATGCAATTTTTGTGCTAGAAAAGGTCACACAACTTCTACATGTCAATACAGAAAATCAGCATACAATAAATCTAAATATATGTGGGTTCCTAAAGGAACTATTGTTGCAACTAACTCATAAGGTGTTTTCTGGAATTTGAGAAATAATCATTCATTGCAAATAAGGCAAATATGGGTTCCAAAAGGAACTTTATCATACTCTAACCATGAAGGACCCAAGAAAATTTGGGTACCTAAAGCACAAACATGAAATTCTATTTTGTAGGTGTGGTGGAAGGTCAAGAGCAAAATTTGGAATCATGACATAGAGCCTTCACCAATCACAAAATGGGTAACAATAAAGAAAGAATATTGATTGAATATGTTTTCCAATCATCATTATCAATGTATGATTGTGAATCTTTGTGCTGACTTATATATCATTGTATAGTATGTCTACATTGTTCTATTAAAGATATTTGATCAATCTTTGAATAATCATATGGATTTTGTTTCACAAATTGAATCTAAGATAATTGATGAAGCCTTGAATGATTTGTTTTGCTTGCTATGCAACAAATAACTTTGAACGTGATCTCTATCATAAGAACATAAATGATGCTATAATTGATGAACATTGGATGATGGCTATGCAAGATGAGTTAAACCAGTTTGAAAGAAACCAAGTTTGGAAACTAGTGCCTAAACCCAAGAACTGTCAAGTAATAGGTACAAAATGGGTTTTTAGGAATAAACTAGATGAAAATGGTATAATTGTAAGATACAAGGCTAGATTGGTAGCCAAAGGGTATAACCAAGAAGAAGACATAGATTATGATGAAACATATGCACCAAAGAGCAAGATTAGAAGCTATAAGAATGCTACTTGCTTATGCTTGCATAATGGGATTTAGATTGTATCAAATGGATGTTAAGAGTGCTTTCTTAAATGGACTTATACAAGAGGAAGTGTATGTTGGTCAACCACCTGGTTTTGAGAATAATGAATTGTCTAACCATGTTTATAAACTGTCTAAAGCACTATATGGCTTAAAGCAATCTCCTAGAGCTTGGTATGAAAGGTTAAGTAATTTTCCCATTGAAAAATGATTAAAAAGAGGTAAAGTTGACACAACTTTGTTCACTAAGAAAAAGGCACACAACATTTTACTTGTACAAATATATGTTGATGATATAATTTTTGGTGCCAATAATGAGCATTTGTGCAAAGAGTTTGAAAGTCTTGTGCAGAGTGAGTTTGAAATGTCAATGATGGGTGAGCCGAACTTTTTCCTTGGACTGCAAATAAAGCAAACTGAAAATGGAATCTTTGTTAGCCAAACCAGGTACTGTAATGAGTTGATCAAGAAGTTTGGCATGGAAAATGTTAAGGATGTAACTCCCTTTGTTACATTAGTAATCCCAAGATAAAATCAATAAAAATCCTTTTTAACATTTAATTAAAACATATATCTCATAAAGAAAAATTGAAAAAAAAAATATTTAAAGTCTGAAAATACCTCATATTAAATAATATAGTAATAAAATATCCATATAATGAATATAAATATAAATGAAAATCCAAAAGCCTCAAAACCGGGCGTCTAATTACAATCCGAGAAAAACAATACGTAGACAAAAAACAAACGTCGTCAGCACCCTCAACCATACTACATTACTAACCAACTAGGTGATAAAGAGATGACTCCTCAGATCTCTGGGTCCCCAACAGTGATGTCCTCGGTCTCTGAAAACAATACTTATAATGAGATATAAAATCCCAGTGATCAACAATACGGTTTTATAAAATATTTTCGAAAATAGTATTGTTCTCAGCCGGCGCGGTAACCGGAAAAACTGTCCATGGCACCCGCTAATTTTCCAAAATAATATATATAAAAGAAAATAATTTTAATAACAACAATAAACTCATCAACTCAATAACTTATAATGTAACAACAACTTATCTCAATGCATCACATTCCACATACCAAGTAAATTCTGTTTTAATCCAAATGGCCCAAAGACCTCCTAATTAAATTGGTCTCTTGCCGGCATGCCATAAATTCACACATCACATGACAATGGCGTCCCATTGCCCACTCCTACTCATGAGGAGTGTTTCGATGTCACCCTCCTGTCGGGGGACATTTCCATTTCGATACCTCCCATGTGCACATGGCGGTATTTCTCTCTTTTCGACACCATATCGTGTGGCGGTGTTACTTTCGATACCCCTTTTTACGTGTTATTACTCATTTTCAACATCCCAATTATATGGCGATGTTACTTTCGATACCCATTAAGGCGGTATTGCTCTTCGATACCCCTATCATAGGCGGTATTACGACAAACATCATACAACATATCATAAGGTACAAATTTCATGTCTCATACGTGTAACAATTCATTTACCAAAATTTTAATATTTGACTTTATCATGCATGTCAAATAAACTCACATGACATAACATACACCAATAAGCACGTCATTCAACTAATACATATACCAATCATGTATTTCATGCTATCAATAACAAGAATAAATAATCAATTTAATAAATTTTTATTTTAATTCAAAACCCCTAATTTTAAAAAAATTTAGTTTATTAATAGCATGCATCATTCAAATAAAATCTCTCAAAATCATAGGTAAATCGCTCAACACCACAAGCACATATACCATGGAAAGGGTTATTAAAAGATATTGTTACTCACCTCTCGAAGGCCTCCAAAAGCTCCCAGAAATTATATATGATAAAACCTACAGCTTCGTTAAAAATATTTCTTATCACTGCTGACGTTAATTGACCTGCCTGCTACTGTGCTTGTACTGCCCAAGAAGGAAACGCGTAAAACTCTTCCTTTCCACGCTGTGTTGTGGCGTTACCAGCCCACACGCACAGTGATCAATTTATATATTTATACATGGCAGCAGGCACGGTCAACCAACATCAGGAATTTTAGGTTTTAAAAATTCTCTTTAGCCAAAAGCATGGGCTGCTTGGGCTTAACGCCCGTGTATCCTTTTTCTTATATATATATATATATATAAATATATATATATATATATATATATATATATATATATACATTCATATAATTTTGCATTCTTTATAATAGTTAATAAATTTCAATAAATCTTTATACTATCACTTCTTTACACCAAATCTCTTATTTATATTTTATTTGCACTATATTTTTTAATAACTTAATATTATTATTATTATTATTTTTATTTATTTTTATTTCAAATTAATTATGTTAGAATTTTAGGATGTTACATTTTCTCCCCACTTTAAAGAATTTCGTCCCCGAAATTCATCTCATACACACGCACCTATTGTAACATAAGTCGCATTCAAAACTAAAAGGTTATCATACCTTAGATAATAAAATATGGGTATTGACGAACGATGTCCTCCTCCATCTCCCAAGTGGCTTCCTCAGGAGTCAATCCTTCCCATAACACTTTCACCAATGGAATCGTCTTGTTCCTCAGAGTCTTAGTGCTCTTGTCCATGATTTGACTAGGCATTGGCTTATAGATCAAATTATCCTTCAATTGTACAGACTCAGGAGCTATCACATGAGATTCATTAGGCACATATTTTGAGTTGCGACACATGGAAAACATCATGAAGGTTTGCCAACTGTGGCGGAAGAGCCAATTGATAAGCAACAGGCCCGACTCTTTTAAGGATTTGGAAAGGTCTCGTGAAACGAGGATTTAGCTTGCGGACTTTCATCGACCTCCCTACCCCCGTCTTATGAGTGACTCTCAAAAATACATGCTCACTTTCCTGGGATTCTAGAGGCTTTCTCCTTTTGTCGGCATAGCTCTTTTGTCTACTTTGCGCCGTGCGCATCCTCTCCCTAATCATTTTTATTCTCTCGGAGGTTTCCTGGACCAATTCAGGTCCTATCAAGGTTTTCTCACCCACCTCACACCAACATAAAGGGGACCTACACTTTCTCCCATATAGGGCCTCATAGGGTGCCATGCCTATACTAGCGTTATAACTATTGTTATACGCAAACTCAATGAGAGGTAGGAATCTATCCCAACTCCCTCCTTCATCCAAGACACACGCCCTAAGCATGTCCTCAAGGGTTTGAATGGTCCGCTCTGACTGACCATCTGTTTGGGGATGATAGGTCGTGCTAAGGTTCAACTTAGTCCCAAAGGCTTGCTGAAAGGCCCTCCAAAATCTAGAGGTAAACCTCGAGTCTCTATCTGACACTATAGATGTGGGTATCCTATGAAGCTTGAGTATTTCCTTGATATAGAGGTATGCCAACTTGTCTAAGCTATAGGTTGCCTTAATTGGCAAGAAGTGGGCAGACTTGGTCAACCTATCCACTATCACCTAAATGGCGTCTAAGTCCAAACGTGTCTTAGGTAACCCCATCACAAAGTCCATAGAAATTCTCTCCCACTTCCATTCTGGAATCTCTAAGGACTGCAACAACCCCGAAGGCTTCTGATGTTCTATCTTAACCTTTTGGCATACTAAACACCTAGTTACGAAGCTAGCCACATCCTTTTTCATTCCTGGCCACCAATACATCCTCTTAAGGTCTTGGTACATCTTAGTTATTCCAGGATGTATGGTAAACTTCCCCTTATGACCCCCCTCTAATATCTTCTCTCTGAGGCTCCCCTCCTTAGGAACAACGATCCTATTCTTAAACTTCACTAGCCCATCAACAGACAACTCATAACCCTCTTGTCCCAACCGAGACTGCAACTCTTGGTCTAAAAGTTGTTCCCGCCTAACCTCATCTCTAAGGTCACTATTAATTTCCAACCTATTCAGCTTCAAACTTAAGACATTTAAGGACACACCCAACACCTCCAGATTCATGTCCCTAAACTCTTCCATGAGGTTCAACTCATGCACCATCAAGTTCGACACATGTAGGGACTTCCTACTCAAAGCATCTGCCACCACATTGACTTTTCCCGGATGGTACTTCAACTCGAAGTCATAGTCCTTAAGGAACTCCATCCACCTTCGTTGTCTCATGTTCAACTCCTTCTGGTCGAACAGATATTTAAGGCTTTTATGGTCACTAAAAACTTCAAACTTTGCCCCATAAAGGTAATGCCTCCAAATCTTAAGGGCAAAAACCACAGCTGCTAGCTCTAGGTCATAGGTAGGGTAATTCCCCTCATGTGGCCTAAGCTGCCTAGAGGCATATGCTACCACCTTGCCCTCCTGCATTAAGACACATCCCAAGCCATTCTTAGATGTGTCGCAGTATACCACAAAACTCACTAAGGGATCCGGTATAGTTAAGACTGGTGATGACACCAATCTCCTCTTAAGCTCTTGGAACCCATTATCACACTCCTGGTCCCACACAAAAGGTTTCCCCCTCCTAGTCAACTGGGTCAAAGGTAAGGCTAATCTAGAGAACCCCTCTATGAACTTCCCGTAGTAACCAGCTAAGCCTAAGAAACTTCTCACTTCGGTTACTGTCTTAGGTTGTTCCCATCCCAACACCGCATCAACTTTAGAGGAATCAACCGCTACACCATCCTTCGAGATTGTGTGTCCTAAAAACTTTACCTCGTCTAGCCAAAACTCACACTTCTTCAGTTTGGCATAAAGACACTCGTCCCTCAAGATCTACAACACCAACCTTAAGTGTTCTCCATGTTCTTCTGGTGTCCTAGAGTATATTAAAATATCATCTATGAACACCACCACAAACCTGTCCAAAAAGGTCCTAAAGATCCGATTCATGTAGTCCATGAAAACGACCGGGGTGTTGGTCACACCAAAGGGCATCACTACATACTCATAGTGCCCATACCTTATCATGAAGGCTGTCTTAAGGATATCCTCGCTTCTAACTCTAGTTTGATGGTATCCCGATCTTAGATCTATTTTGGAAAACACTGACGCTCCCCTTAACTGATCTAAGAGATCATCTATCCTAGGCAAGGGATATTTGTTCTTGATGGTTACCTTATTCAGTTGCCTATAATCAACATACAACCTCATACTCTCGTCCTTTTTCTTCACTAGAAGTGCTAGTGCTCCCCAAGGTGACACACTAGGCCTAATGAACCCCTTTTGTAATATATCATCTATCTGTTTCTTGAGCTCGCTCAACTCTAGAGGTGCCATCCTATAGGGTGCTACTGATACAGGTCCTCTCCTTCACCTCCTCTCCTTGGATGGTAAAGACCCTTCCGTGGTTCAATGATCTGGCTTGAGATTGTGCTCCTGACTTGCACATCCTAGCAAAGTGTCCCATCTTCCCGCATTTGTGGCAAGTGGTTTGTGCCGCGGGGCACACACGATCCCCATGCTGCCACCCACACCTGTAACATGCAGTCCCCTTCTCACCTTGAGCACCTTGAACCTGCTTACCCTTCGTGATTGTAGGCACAGGTCGTAGGCTCTTCTGGAAATCACCCCCTTTCCCATGGAACCTCTTGCCGTCACTGAAGCTCTTCTCCTTCGACCTCTCAGCCAACACAACTTGCATATTCTGCTCCGCCACCCTACACTTGTTCACTAAAGTGGGGTAGTCTCGAATCTCTAGGAGCCCAATAAGGCTCTGCAGCTCTGGCTTCAAACCCTGCTCGAACTTAATTGCTTTCCATGGACCATCAGGATTATCCCTCACCTGTGTAGAGAACCTTGCAAGCCTCTCAAACTTGGCCACATATTCCGCTACTGTCATACTCCCCTGACGAAGATGTAGAAACTCCATCTCTTTCTGTATCCAGACACTGTGCGGAAATTACTTCTCCATAAATTCCTCCTTGAATCTGTCCCACATGATAGGGGCACCCGAAGCAAGCAACCTGCCCCTGGCACAGTTCCACCAGTGCTCTGCATCCGACTCTAACATATAGGTGGAAAAATCCACCTTCTGAGCATCAGAGCACCCCATGGCCCGGAAGATATTCTCTAATTTCAGTAACCATTCCTCTGCCTCACTAGGATCGGTGGTCCCTCGAAAGGCTAGCGGATTATTATTCCTGAACTCTGACAGACCTCTGTACTGTGAATCTGGAGTTGCAACCGGTACCACGTTAAGCACGTCCCCCTTATCCCTCATCTGACGGAGAGTCTCTGTCTGCTCCTGCATAACTCTGGCCATTCGAGCCAAAGTTGCTGCACGTGCATCATTTCTCCCTCGCCTGTTCGCTGTCACAATCTGCATACCACCAATCAAATAGTGGGTTGATCAAGTCCAATATCCAAAAGAATAGAATACAGAATTATAACCCTAACAAGCATCCTATGCACCCAAGTTTTGTTCTTGAAAAAGCCCCACTACCACAGTCTGATTTAGTATCGAAGTGATCTGATACCATAAATGTAACGCCCTTTGTTACATTAGTAATCCCAAGATAAAATCAATAAAAATCCTTTTTAACATTTAATTAAAACATATATCTCATAAAGAAAAATTGAAAAAAAATATTTAAAGTCTGAAAATACCTCATATTAAATAATATAGTAATAAAATATCCATGTAATGAATATAAATATAAATGAAAAACCAAAAGCCTCAAAACCGAGCGTCTAATTACAATCCGAGAAAAACAATACGTAGACCCAAAAAAAAAAAGGTCGTCAGCACCCTCAACCATACTACATTACTAACCAACTAGGTGATAAAGAGATGACTCCTCAGATCTCTGGGTCCCCAACAGTGATGTCCTCGGTCTCTGAAAACAATACTTATAATGAGATATAAAATCCCAGTGATCAACAATACAGTTTTATAAAATATTTTCAAAAATAGTATTGTTCTCAGCCGGCGCGGTAACCGGAAAAACTGTCAATGGCACCCGCTAATTTTCCAAAATAATATATATAAAAGAAAATACTTTTAATAACAACAATAAACTCATCAACTCAATAACTTATAATGTAACAACAACTTATCTCAATGCATCACATTCCACATACCAAGTAAATTCTGTTTTAATCCAAATGGCCCGAAGACCTCCTAATTAAATTGGTCTCTTGCCGGCATGCCATAAATTCACACATCACATGACAATGGCGTCCCATTGCCCACTCCTACTCATGAGGAGTGTTTCGATGTCACCCTCTGATAGTGTGATTTTACATCATGTTTCCTGTACACTTTTGCATGCATTTTTCATATAGATTAGGCATTCTTTATTTGATTTTAGTTAGTTTTTCCCTTGGAACGGGTGAAGCAGTTTCTTGGTGTTGTTTTGCAGGAATTAGTGATTAAATACTCAGAATTAGTCAAGATGGAGCTTGGATGAAATAGAGCTTGAAAAGTGAAGAAAATGAGTCAAGCAGAGCCCATCAAGGCCTGGCCGTGATGACCATCACGGCCATGATCAAGAAAACTAAGAAGATTGAAGGCAAAAGTCAAAAGCTGTCACGGCCTAGCCGTGATAACCATCACGGCCGTGACAAGCCAAGCATAGCCGATCACGACCTATCCGTGATGAGGCTCACGACCGTGATGCTCCAAATTTGAAAGCGCGCCCACTCTAGAACACGTCACGGCCTGGCCGTGATTGCCATCACGACCGTGTCGTGTGGCCTCTCTATAAATAGAGCGCAGAACAGACAGATAAAGGGGGCAGGGGAGGATTCTGGGAGGTCTCTGACACAGACTCTGAGACTGACTTTTAACCTAAAGGATACTTGGAGGCTGCGAAGAGGGTTTCAACCCTAGAAGGGAGCTGCTGAGAGGGGCTGCTGTGACGACAGTGGGAAGCTCCCATGGAGTTTCTTCTCTCCTCTTCTCCTATTTCTCTGGTTTCGGCTCTCTATGTAATTATGAGTAGCTAATCCCCGTTTGCTGGGATTAGATGTTTGTCTTGACTGATTAATTTGTGTTTATGTTTCTCTGTTAGTGATTGATTTCCCATGCGTAATGCCTGTTGTGGCTAGCACCCCCATGACTTGATTAGTGTTTTGGTATGCAATTGGGAAATTCGTATTAGAACCGGAACTGAAATTAATCACCTAATAACCCTTGCATCTAGGAATGAAGTTTGGTTTACTAGTAATCGCGTAATCCCTAATCTTAATGTAAATTCATTAATCTAGGCCACCTAAGGAATTAGGGTCTATTAGTGGATTTAGGCTCTTGCCATCCGAGGAATCGGGGTTTGAGTAATTTAGTGGATTGATTTTAATATTTGAAGCATGAATGTGAGGTATCTAGTCTTGGTAGTACATGAGGTTAAGGTTTAGTGAATTCTGATCCCAACATCTTTTATCCCCTTTCGCATTCCAAGTATTCAACAAAAATACAAAAAGATTTTATTCCTTTTGTTTTGTTTGTTTTGATTTCTCTTGATTTATAGTTTAGTCTAGATAGTTGCTTGGTTTGTGAACTGGTACTTGACATCCAATCCTCGTGGGAACGATAAAACGGTCTCACCACCGTATTACTTGCACGACTGGGTATACTTGCCCAGATCCGTCAACACCCTCCTGTCGGGGACATTTCCATTTCGATACCTCCCATGTGCACATGGCGGTATTTCTCCCTTTTCGACACCCCATCGTGTGGCGGTGTTACTTTCGATACCCCTTTTTAGGTGGTATTACTCATTTTCAACATCCCAATCACATGGCGGTGTTACTTTCGATACCCCATTAAGGCGGTATTGCTCTTCGATACCCCTATCATAGACAGTATTGCGACAAACATCATACAACATATCATAAGGTACAAATTTCATGTCTCATACGTGTAACAATTCATTTACCAAAATTTTAATATTTGACTTTATCATGCATGTCAAATAAACTCACATGACATAACATACACCAATAAGCACGTCATTCAACTAATACATATACCAATCATGTATTTCATGCCATCAATAACAAGAATAAATAATCAATTTAATAAATTTTTATTTTAATTCAAAACCCCTAATTTAAAAAAAAATAGTTTATTAATAGCATGCATCATTCAAATAAAATCTCTCAAAATCATAGAAAAATCGCTCAACACCACAAGCACATATACCATGGAAAGGGTTATTAAAAGATATTGTTACTCACCTCTCGAAGGCCTCTAAAAGCTCCTAGAAATTATATATGATAAAACCTACAGCTTCGTTAAAAATATTTCTTATCACCGTTGACGTTAATTGACCTGCCTGCTACTGTGCTTGTACTGCCCAAGAAGGAAACGCGTAAAACTCTTCCTTTCCACGCTCTGTGTTGTGGCGTTACCAGCCCACACGCACAGTGACCGATTTATATATATACATGGCAGCAGGCACGGTCAACCAGCGTCACGAATTTTAGGTTTTAAAAATTCTCTTTAGCCAAAAGCATGGGCTGCTTGGGCTTAACGCCCATGTATCCTTTTTCTTATATATATATATATAATTTTGTATTCTTTATAGAAGTTAATAAATTTCAATAAATCTTTATATTATCACTTCTTTACACTAAATCTCTTATTTATATTTTATTTGCACTATACTTTTTAATAACTTAATATTATTATTATTTATTTATTTTTCTTTCAAATTAATTATGTTAGAATTTTAGGATGTTACAAAGGAGATGGCTACTCCAATGAGTACCTCTTGTTATCTGGACAAGGATGAGCAAGGTAAACCTGTTCATGTTTCTAAATTCAGAGGTATGATAGACTCACTACTTTATCTTACTGCTAGTAAGCCAGATATCATGTCTAGTGTATGCATGTGTGCTAGGTGTCAAGCAAATCCAAAAGAATCACACTTAACAGCAGTTAAAAGGATAATTAAGTATCTGTTAGGAACAAAAGACATGGGATTATGGTATCCCAAGGGAGTTACATGTACGTTTATTAGCTATTCAGACTCTGATTTTGCTGGTTGTAAACTAAACAGAAAGAGTACCAGTGGAATTTGCCATTTACTAGGAAACTCACTAGTATCATGGTTCAATAAGAAACAATCTAGTGTGGATTTATCCACTACCAAGGCTGAATATGTAGCAGCTGGTAGCTGTTGTGCACAAGTTTTATGGATGAAACAAAAATTAGTTGATTATGGTGTGCAACTAAACCAAGTTCCTATTAGATGTGACAATACAAGTGCAATTAACCTAACTAAGAATCCCATAATGCACTCTAGAACTAAACACATAGAAATCAGACATCATTTCATTAGAGACCATATACAAAGTAGATAAATTGAGATTAAATATGTTGATACAACTAAGCAACTTGCTGATATCTCTACCAAGCACTTGAACAAGGAAATCTTCTTTTTCATTAGAAGAGAATTGGGCATAATCGATCAATCCTATATCTAATCTCTAAAGAAACTGTTTATATGACTATATCTTTATGTAAATATGCTCTGATTCTTGTATGATTTGATTGGGAATATCTATGAATGATTAGAAGAGAGTTTTGGAATATCTATGTGAGTTGGACGCATCTTTTTGATTTGCCCCTGCACCTATCCCTTTATCATGAACAATTTTATATGCTATGTTTGAATGATTAAGAGCTTGCCTTCTCTATTGCTTTAAATGTTTCTTTTCTTTACCTTTTTGATGATGCCAAAAAGGGGAGGAAAAAGTATGATATAGAGAAAGGGGATAATAACAAATTATACATGCATATGTTGAGGAGGAGCTAATAAGCTTACATGATTAATGGGGAGTAAATCAAATTCTGCTCTGTTAATATTTTTTTGCTCTGATATACTTCTGCTCTGACTACTTTGATACCATGATATAAATCTGTCAAAAACACTTAGCGTCTGCTACACTTATACTTTGATCTTATAATTTGTTGAAAGGTTTGTCATAATCAAAAAGGGGGAGATTGTTGGACTCAATGACTTAGAGATTTTGATATATGACAAATACAATTTAATGTGTATGCAAGTGTTTTAGTGTCAAGTTGTAAAGACAGGTATCAAGCAGTAATCAACAAGTTCAGTGAACAATTAAAGGAGAATATTCAAGGAAGAACTTGAAGGAATCAAAGAGCAAAGACAGTGATCAATGAATCATCAAGACAAGAGCTCAAAGGAGAAATTAGACTTAAGTCTTAGATGATTTGGAAGAGATGAAATCTCTTATTCACAAATAGCTCATTTGAAAAGATGCATGAAGAAAATCAATTTTCATAACCTGCATTAAAAGGAACAAGTTTTCGTTAATGAAAATGATTTTTGGAAATAAGATTTTTTGAATCGAAGCGCTCGTCCAACACTGAAGTAATAGAAGTGCTCGTCCACTAAAGTGACAGAAGCGCTCGTCCACTAAAGTGATAGAAGCGCTCGTCGACTAAAGTGACAGAAGCACTCGTCCACTAAAGTGATACAAGCGCTCGTCCACTAAAGTGACAGAAGTGCTCGTCCACTAAAGTGTCAGAAGTGCTCGTCTAGTAAAGTGATAAAAGCGCTCGTCCACACATGTCTTTGGACTTGTTAAGATCTTAATGAGAAGATCCGTCCAATGACGTGGCATATGGAGCTCGTCTACTAGCCCGTCCGAATGTAAAATCTTAATGGTTAGATGGACGCAGTTATTTTCAAGATGGACGCAAATTCTATAAGAACTATCAGAATCTTATCTCAAGAACCAAAATCAAGAAAACAGATTCTGTTAATCAGATCCAAATCTGTTTTGATTGATCCCAACGACTATAACTTGTTTTCTATATATAGAGGGATCAAAGGAACACTTTCAGAAACGATATCAATCACAACAACGGAACACATATCATTCATCATCTTTCTTGAGCTTATTGTGAAAAGAGTGTTTCATTCTCATAAGTGCTTCAATTTGTTTATCTGACTATTGAGAGTTAGGAATCAACTTTTGTTTTTCTTTTGGTTGTAGAGAGAGAGGGAGTCTCTCTGAGTGATTAGGGTGAGGTATCCTTAAGGTTGAACATTGAGGCTCTTCACAAGAGTGTGGTATCTCGAGGTGAAGGAGTGCTCTATGGTATAAAGGTTTTTCAAGCTACCTGGTAAAGCTTGTGTGTTGGTGTGTGAAATCCCACAGGTGGAGTGGGGATTGGATGTAGGTCACAATGGAGGTGACTGAACCAGGATAAATCTGGTTGTGTAGTATCTCTAAACTCAAACTCCTTTACTTTCTGTTTATGATCAAGAACCTGTGATTTTGATGTTTAAAGTTCAATATAATTTCTGTTATTGATCTGTATAAACTGTATTGAAACCTGAGTGTGATTGTAATCAAGACTGTTATCTGCGTTCAAAACTGAGTTGATCAAAACCATTCTTGATTGCTGAAACTGAAACCTGCAAGTTTGTTCTTGATTGCTAATGCTTGTATCTGAAACTTGCATAACTTGTTATTAATCTTTCTTATCCTCATCACCTTCAATTCAAAATTTTATATAAACCGTTCATTGATCTTGTAAAAGATCCTGAGACCACAAATCCGTAACTCTGATTTGAAAAGTTTTTAAGAGGGAAATATTTTAAGAAAACTCAATTCACCCCCCTCGAGTCGTTGAAGCCAAAACAACGATTGGCATCAAAGCTAAACTCTTAAGTTTGGCTTAACAGCTATAAGAGCATGGCTTTCAATGATTGTTTGAATGAAGGGGCTTCCCTTGCACGTCTGCCTGCCTTCAATGGATCTGAGTATATATATTGGAAGGAAAGAATGGTAATCTTTCTTGAGGCAGCAGGTGTGACATATGGGATGTAGTAGAAAATGGATCATTTGTCCCCTTTACTGTAGATGTTAATGGTGCTCCAAGAAATAAGCCTAAAACTGAATGGAATGAATATGATAAGAAAAGAGTTCAATATAATGCACGTGCTAAGAATATTATAACATCTACTTTAAGTCGTGATGAGTTTTTCAGGGTTTCAAATTGCAAATCAGCAAACCTGCTGGAGAGCACAACAGCTTGCAGGCAAGCCTATTGGAATCTTCAACAGCACTGGATTACACTCACTCGGTTGGTTCATCATGGAATGATATTTGTTCCGATCGGATATGAAAGTTGGTGAAAATTCCAACTGAGTCTTTCCAGTAGGCTTGCCTGCAAGCTGTTGTATTTCATATCCACTCTGTGAGTGTATTCCGGTGCTGTAGAAGATTTCAGTAGGCTTGCCTGCAAGCTGTTGTGTTCTCCATAACAACCCTCCCAGAATCGATACGAAGCCCGAACAAATGCCCCAATTTTTGAGTAACAGCTATGCAAACCATGAAGAACGCAAGGCACGCCTCGGCTGGAGCGATCCCGAATCATCGCGAAACCTCGTCGTGGGGACTAATTTAAAAATGAGTGACACATGTAGGGACTAATTTAAAAACAAGTGACACATATAGGGACCAATTTAAAAACGAATGACACATATAAGGACCAATCGGGGGACACTGACATTTGTTTAAAAATGAATGACACATGTAGGGACCAATTTAAAAATGAGTGACACATGTAGGGACCTTCTTAATGATCGTCATTAACGGCTGTTAAACGGCAGTGACCTATTTGATAACGGTTGCTCGTATATGGACTAATATAATAATACTTTTTGTATAGAGACCAATTTAAAAATAAGTGATATAGGAGCTAAAACATTATTTTAACCTTATTTTTATTACATCAAGACTCATTTTATTTTATCCACATCGAGTTGTCACGCAAGTGGGATGCAGCCCTCAGCCACCATCACCCTGGCAGGAGCCCAACCTCTCTCTATACAGTCATCTATGTCTATGCCACTAATGCCCAAGTCGACGCCATGCAACAACCACCAAGACCAACAAGAAAAGCAACAAAATCCACATTAACAAACCACTGGTCTGATAAAAATATTAAGGGTATGATTGCTTTGTTTATGATTTTTAGTTTTCACTTCTTATTTTTCATTAATTTAAAAAAATGACATCTTATTTTCAACCTATTTTTATAATAATGAACACAACACAAAGTTGTTTTCAGTGTTTTCTATATAAAATTTTGAAAACAGAAAACAGAATGAAAACAACGTGACGTCTTTATAGTTATTCCTGAAAACAAAAAATCAAAACAGAATTTTGAAAACAAAACAAATAGACCTAAGAAGTAAGAAACAACTAATTTGAAAAGAAACAAAATTAAACATCAAGATACAATGAGCAAAGATATAAAAATCTGATTCAGTGTTCTATCGTTATCTTATGCCACATTTGATCCTCACACTTACACATAACCCTGCTGGCTTGCACTTGAGATATTGATCAGCTGGAAATTATCTATTTAGTTAGCATCCCTGATCCAGCCCTGTATTGTACAATGTATAGAAACTAAATGGCAATTCAATTCCTTTGTTTCTATCTCCAAAACTGACACCATTATTAGATGCCTCCATCAGAAGTCAACGGTGATAATTCAACAAAACTGGATGGCGCTTTTGAGGCATTTCTTTTTGCCTTTTTGTCATTTCGTTGCTGTGACTTATTTAAAGTGTGGTCAGATTGGGAGACAATCTTTGAAACGGTAAACCCAGCAACTTCAAAAGTATGTGATCTATAGGGTATTAAAGAATTGCGAAGAACAACATCAACTCCTTCATAAGTCCAAGCACCCAAAACTGCATCTCCTTTAAGTCCAATTGCAAACCATCCTAGGCCAGCTGCAGCAATGTCTACAGAACTTGATTCCCAACTGTTCCCACTAACTTGGAATTCCCTTCTCACCCAATTCCCGAGTTCTTGAACTCGTTTCTCCCCAATTGGTGGCTGGACAAAGAACAATCCAAAACTTGTGTTTTATACAAGAGGAAACTGTAATGCATAATGAATCACGCTTATGAATCAAAAGAACAGCTTTTGTCTTTTTCTTGTAACACAGACATCCACATGCACTTAAACTAGGTATAAAAACTTCACCTTAAGAAAAGGGGCAATTGCATATCTAAATTTTATTGAATATTGTTTTATAAGCGACTCTCTGAAAACAATTTGGGTAAATTTTCTAAGAGCATTGCTAAACCAACTGGTGGATGGTGGTACTTCCCTCAAAATTAAATGCACCAAATCTGTTGACCAATTTGACTAACATGATTGACAGATTTCAAGGTCATTTTAACTGTTTACACACCATTATTAGTTTGGATACCGCCTATGGGTCAAACAAAAAATATGTAAAAGTACAATTTTTAAAGAATAAAAGACAAATCAGCTTTTTGCAGGCAGCAAATTAAAATGCTTTTACAATCAGTTTATAAGCTTCACGGGTAATGAGTTGTTGAATAAGTAGACAATTAACAAGAGCAAAGAGAATACCTGTAACTGGCGCCCAAAATGGTCTTCAAACATTTTACATGCATTGTCCACTTTACCCATATGCAGTGGAAGATGAGGAGATGCCCACACTGTGACATAAATAGTATCCATCGACATTTCTTCTACATCCAATCTCATTAGACCAGCAATGTGAATCGAATGACCAGCCTACCAAAATTAATCGGTAAACGAATGAAGTACAGCAGATTTTAGGAAGAGAAAAAAGATTAAAATGAACTTTGCAGTCCAAATTAGAATACATATAAAACAACAACAATAATAACAACTAAGCCTTTTCCCACTGGATGGGGTCAGCTTAAATTAGCATACATGTCTTAACATTAAATTCAATACCACAAATAGCATTTTAGTGCACTAACCTTAATTCTATACGTCCGAGGTTTCAATTCCTTGCTCATGTGAACAAGCTTTTGTTCTTCCTTCATCAACCTAGTCGTAATTTGGTAAGGATGAAGAAGGCCAGGTGTATCAAACAATTTTGCCTGACTTGGAAGAACACCCTCCACTCTAACAATGCCCAGTGTAGTCCCTGGCACAGGTGCTTCCGTCAGATGTGAAATCTTTCCTCCAACATTCTTTCCTATAGAATTTATTAATGTACTCTTTCCTGCATTCTGTGCCCCAACAGCCCACACGTTCCCTCTAGGCCCAGCCAATTCAATTATATTATCCACAAGATTCTTCAGTCCCCAATCCCTCAGGGCACTCACCATGTGCAAACTAGTAATCTTATTAATTCCACCCTCTCTTGCTCTTTGCCTAATCCAATGCTCAAATCTTGTCGGTGACAATGAGCTAGGTAATAAGTCAATCTTTGTTACCACAAGTACCACTCTAGGCACATTCCCTGACCTGCCCTGCTTCCATGCAGCAGAATTATCCTCAATTGTCTTAGATACCAACTTTGCAACCTTCCTTGGAAATGACCCATCAAAATCAGCTGCATCCACAACCATCAGCACCACTGACCGGGTCCCAGTTGTTGATGCCAGCTTCCTTCCTACCGTATGATCAAAGTCAAAATCCGGCAACAAATTTTCCACAGTTGGATCCTTCACCTTCCCATAGTGCCTCAACGAATGGCAGCGTGCGCATACCACCGGCTTCTCTGGTTTCCTGATCAAGTTCACATCACCATTAAGCTTTTCCGGTTCAACAACATGTCCCCTTTTAACAGAATTGGAGAACTCAGGCTCTTGTGCTACGGGTTCAAGATGGGTATACAATCTATAATTCAGGTCCTTTTCAGAAGGTTTGATAAAATAACCAGGATGCTTAGGGCTGGAGTCCTGCATATAAACCCCACAACCAGGGCAGACAGGAAGAGACAAGGAAGTGCCTTCATCATAATTACCTTCACGAGAGAGGGGCAATTTTTGTTTCATATCTGAATCTGCAGGCTGTGAAGAGAAAGACCTAAACAAATTAATTGAAGGTTGTAGTGAAAAATTTGCAGAGCTTTGGAGATGAGGTTTTGAGTATGGTATTAAGAATGGCAAGAGATTTGACTGAGCATGATTTCTGCACTCAGAAAGGAGTGATAAATAAAAGAGTGGCTTAAGCTTAGAAGGAGAGAGATTTCGAACGACAAGCATTTCTATCAGTTGTTTACTCCGAATCTTCAGAAGGTTCGAGATTTAAGCAGCAGTAGACCAGACTTAGGAAATTAGAACTGGCTTTTGATCTTCACTACAAGATCCAAAGAAAGAAATTCTAACAAATTTCCATACACAACTTCTAAGTAGGCAACTTTAGTTGCTGAATGATGTGCTAGTTATAGAATCTCTTCATGAGTTGACATGTCCCGTGAACCTGTGATTCAAAACAAAAATGTCCAAAGATTTCAGAAGTTCTCTTCACTCAGAAACTTCACGTTTGAGTGCATATGTCTCATATTTCATGTACTATACTTCAGCTGCAACATTATAACAAATTAAACATATTAGCAATATAAATGTTGTTTCAAAAAAAAAAAAGCAATATAAATGTAATTACCACAGCAATATTCTTAAATTACAATAGATTGATGTATATTAGAATCCCAAACCCTCTAGTTCAAACTACTAACATCCACTTAGCAATGATGTAGCTAATAACTAATAACTCATGCAATGGCAGCCTCCTTTACCTGAAAAACCGTATTTTCAGTTAAATAAATGACATGATCACATTAGCATAGCATATCGAAACTACCTAAGACTGTATCAATGTGATTGCTGTCACTAGGTCGAATATATTCATAAATAAAATTTACTAACAAGTAATAAAACATGGTCAAGGTAGGGGTTGAAGTTGCTGTACATGTGCCCATTTAAAATAGCTTTCTCCTGTATGCTATTAAATTAGCAGTTTTATCATAATCACTCACTTATTACACCATGGATATGCAGCCAAGTTATGAAATTTTGAGTACCCATTTTATCAAACACCTTGTAAGCACCTTCAAATGCCGCTCTCTTGCTCTCGTTCTCTCTATCAGTCTTCTTCCTTGGTCCTCCTCTTCTCTGTTGCAGGTAAGGGGTTAGTTTCCGGTTGCGGTGGGTCGGTGCTGTTTGGGCTTGGTTTGAGAAAATGTGTGCATAACTTTGAAGATGATGAGTGCACTTGTGATGGAAATTGGATGAGTGAGGGAAAAAATACTTGTAGAGAGACAATTTTATATCATTTATTTGTTTGAAAGAAGCAGTTAAATACCCATTAAACTCTTTTTTTAATTGGGCTATGATGGATAACTGTGTAGCAAGAGAATTCGGCCCAATTAATAAAAGAAAGGACGCTCCTATTTACACCTTGCCTGCTATTTACACCTTGTAAATTGTTATTTGCATCTTACAGCTTTAATTTGATTTTCCCCTCAAAAATACCCTTCCATTTCGGTGAGTTTCTGCAAGTTTTTTCCGTAACGTAACTAAACGAAATCCGAACACTCGTTACACCTCCGGAATTCAAAATCCGGATACGTATTTGTGAGTCATTTGTGATCTACCGGATTATATTTTCCGGACACTTGATTTTCTCCACCGAACCAGCATCGTAGCCACCATGAGCGTTCGAAGCTCAACGAAACCCATATCCTTGCTACCCAATTCAGGAACCAAGCTACTCTGAGCAGAAACATTGACTGCCCAGCAAACGACGTCGTCCTCTACACTCGAACCCAGCTACACCAACGACTCTACGCTCAACTGGCCACCCAACAAAGCCTTGAGATCATCCAAATCGATCCAACCCAGATGAAAAGTCGGTGCCGGCGGGTCACCAAAACCGGAGGCAGAAGAGGCTGAGGGCCTTCCATTTCTGAAAGGCAGGACCTTGAAATTAGGAGAAGGTGAAGAAGGAGCGTAGTGGATTTCATCTTCCGGAGCTTACCGGATTTCATCTTCCGGAGCTTACTGGATTTCGTTTTCCGAAGCTTCCGCTATGCATGTGCGCCACTGCTTTCTCCGCCGCAATGTTCACGCCTGAAACTGCCACGTAACACCCCAATTTTCACTACTTTCTAATATTGGTAATAAATTTATAAATGTTTATATTTTTATCCGAGATTTTGGGAGAACAAATTCATGTTCATATTATACTTTTTTTACAAGGTTAGGGTTAAATTTTGGGTTGAAAATTCAGACGGAACCCGGTCTGCGTTTTCGATGACAGTAAAATTTGACTGATCAGAAAACCTAATTTTGACTTGAGAATGAAATGGTTAGATTTTAAATCCCATTTCCAACGATTTTGGTTATTTTGAAAATTTTCAAAATAAATAAGTTGTTATGCTTTGTTTGGGCGCAAAACCTAAATCGGGTAATCGACGGAGTCAGGAACGGAGCTGCAGAGATAAGCCGGATGGATGAGGACGGTGAGTCACCGGTGACAACTCACAGGGTGAGTCAGCATGCGACTCACCACATGTAGACTCACCACATGTAATGATGACATTTGATAAATATCTAGATATTTTCCTAATGAATTGCCCAAATTGACCCTAGTTTTCTATCAAATTCTCAAGTGTGCCATTGAGCTATTTGTGGTCACAATTCAGCCACACCACTCCTTCACCTTTCACCACACATTGGTAATGATGACATTCTAAATATTATGATATTTATTTGTGTGAAAAGACCTAAATACCCCTAAGTCCTTTATGTAATTCCAAAATTACCCTAAGAGAATTTGACCAAAATACCCTCCTAACCTCCTCAATTTCGTGCAGCCCATTACCCCATCACACTTAGCCATTTTGTTTCATTTCCATCATCTTCTTCATCATTTCTCTTCAAAAACCATAAGAACTTCATTGACTCATTGAAACCATACTGAAATTTTGACCCTCTTCTGTTCTGAAACTAGAAAAACTTTTTCCATTAAAGTTGTTCATCTTCATCTCTTTGTTCCAACGAGCTAAAGATCATAAAAATGGATAATTATATTGGGAGATATGCCCAAATTACAAAAACCACTCAAAATCCTCAGCATCACAAGAGAATAGTGGAAAGAAGGCTCCTTGCGCCCTTGTTCTGCTCTGAATCAAACAAACCTTCAACATCAAAGTTGTTCCTCTCCTTCTTACCTTTCCAACAAGCCAAAGTTTGTAATTTTTAGATGAGCATATTTTTAGATACGCTCATAACACCACCACATCCTCAAAGCTGTCAAACTTTTAACTGAGCTTTGGTTGACCATTTCTCTTCACTTTTCTTCATCATTCAAGAGGTAACTTCTTCACTATTAATCCTCATATTCTCAAAAATATTCATTTCATCTTCATGCATGTTATGTTTTCATGGTTGCATGTTTAAGATTCTCGTTCAAAATTTTTAGAAAAATCCTTTTAACAGGAAACAAATTTCTATGAACTCACAACAACCTCTACATTCATCTTTCATGATTGCATGTAACAAAATAGTTCTTCAAATCCATTTTCTATGACATGGCCGAAAACCCCATAGGAACAAGTTGGTGATTTTGTCCTTTTTTAGAAAACTAGTACTTGATTCAAAACCCTCTAGTATATATATGATCTAAGTTCATGAACCTGAATCAAAAACGAATTTTCTTTCCTATTTTTGTTAATATGGTCGAAACTCTAGTTGTGAGAGTGGAGGAGATTTTGTTTCATTTAAAAAAAAAAGATACTTGCTTTGATCCTTCAAATAGCTACATGCATGGAATCCAAGAGTTGAAAAATCAAATAAAATTCCTAGCCTATTTTTCTTTATGTAGGCCGAAACTTGCTCATCATGGAGTAGATGAGTTGAGTTTTAATTTTTGAGTTATGATCATTGATCTTGTCTTTCTAATACTTAAGGGTCATCGATCCAAGAGTTTGTGAAAATTTGACATCTCTAGCATCATTTTCTTAGCCATGGCTAAAACCTATGCATAGAGAGATAAGATGATTTTGTTGTTTTAACTTAAGTTTTGTGCTTGATGTATTCTTATACTTGCGACACGTTACGAGCAAAGGAGGTTCGTTTTAGGCAACGCGAAAACTAAGATCTTCCCTACCCTTCAAATCTGGTAAGGGGAGACTGCTTGAGGGATATTTTTCCGATGATTATACATTACTTGTGAATTGTCTGTTATGTATTGTTTTGAACCTTGATGTGGTGATTTGAGTTTATTTTTCTATGGTTGAATGATTTGTTTTAAATACCCGAGCTTGGTTAATTATTTGCAAGTATGTGATATAGTTTGATGCATGTTATAAGCCGTATAATCTATTGTGATGTTGATGTGGAAATTATGATGTTCATTGATTGGTCTGGAAAGCCTGTGAAAGGCGATGCTCAATTAATCATTAAGATAAAAGCTTTAAGAAGCCTTATGAGGAATATTGAAAATAATATTTATTTGAGAACTTGTTTTTGGTAAAAGAGAAATTAATTATTTTTCAAAAATTTGATAAAAAATCACTATGAGAAATTAAGAGTCAAAATGTTTTTGAAATATTGAAGGAAAATCATTTGAAAATTTAAATGATTTTATCCCAAGTGAAACCTATTTAGAAAAATATTTTTATGGTGAAAAACCATGAGGAAACAAATTTACTTCTCGGATGGAAATAAATTATAAAAGGGATTTACGGAGTTTCGATGTTGTTTTTCAAAAAAAGGAAAATTCCAAAAGAAAACGAGTTTGTAAAAGAAATGAATTTCTTTTAACCTAAAGTTTTTAAAAATGAATTTCAAATGGAAAAGATTTTCACAAAAGAGTTTTACTCAAACAAAAATATTCCGATAACTTGGATAAGTTACGGAGGTTTTGTTTTGTATTTGTGTTTTACTAAACGAAAAATAACATTGAAAAATGAACATAGTAACCGAGACGTCGGGATACTAGTGTTTCTGTAGTAAAAAGCACGTGGATCTATGATCCATATCACGTTATTGTGGACTGTGTGCCCTACATACGTTGTTGCTGACTGTGCATCCTATATACGTCGTGATGAACATGGTTAAAGGTAAATGTTGTTTTCTATGACCACAAAGTCTAAAAACGGTGCATCGGTTCAGGACTGTTGTGATTGGACACTCGGACTAAAACATCCTGTGTCACAATGAAAAGTTTTAAAACGTTGAAAAAATTCATGGATGGTTGTGAGCATTGAGCCTAGATGAAGGAAAGAATGAAACACAAAGAAAAGTGACAAAAATAAAATGTTTTTACATGTATTTGGCAGACGTGCCCACGTTGTTTTGTATGAATGCCTTGAAGGGTAAGGTATTTCATGCTACGTTGTATCATTATGCCTTGATTGACAATGAAATCCATATACGTTGATCACAAAGGCCTTGTGTTGGGCAAAGTGTGCTATGAAATCCACACACGTTGATCACTGAGCCTTGAAATGGACAGTGCTGTGGAAAACACGTTGTGCCTTATTTGGCAATCGAGCTTGATCAAATCACTTTTCAAAACCGAAGTTGGGATCTCCGGAGATTAGGATAAATGTTGAATATTGAAGTGTCATGCATTTTTCAAAAAAAAAATGACGATGATTGTTTGGGTATGAAACCCATTGATATAACTATTTGTTTATTTCTAAGAATTTTATGTTGTTATGACTACACATGCCTATATGCTGTTTTGTGAGTTGCACATGTGATTATCATGTTTAAATCCATATATTGGTATCTCACCCTTACAATATATCAGGTTTTCCTAGTTCTTTGCTGTTGTACCTTGGTACACGAGAGCAGGTGGTGCCGAGAAGTTCCTAACCTCACTTGAGGATATTAATCCCGATCCTTGAAGAGGTTGGTGATAATTATAATGGTGAGAACTACATAGTTCTTTCCGGTAGATGTCATATAGGGTGACCATCTTAGGATGTTTTCTTTGGGTTATGTGTTTTTGAGAAAGTTGATATAGTTGGTTTTGAAAGACCTTGTATGGTTTTATTATTTTCAGTATGAAAAAGGTATTTCAGGAAAATTTATATACTGTGGTGGTTTGATATATAAATATACCCGGTTGGTGTGTGTCACCAAGTATGACATGACTTTACTTTTGTGATGTGTATCACTTTTTCCGAAATAGTCCATAGAAAATTTATACAACCGAGCTTTTCTGACTTAAAGTAAATTAATTTTCTGAAAGCAACCAGCAAAATTTTTTTAATTTATTTTTCACACGTGTTTACAAGGTAATGCCCAGGGGGGGTGTTGCAGCCACGCCCTCCATGTGCGCCACTGCCGACAGTGCATCCATGAACTTCCCTAAGTCAACAGCTCGGTGTCCTCGACAGTGCCACCTGAGGCACCCCGTTGTGCCCCATTGTATTATTAAATTAAAACTTTATTATTTATTTACTTAATCGTGCGCTTATCGTTGAAAATACGTAAAAATTAAAACTTAATTAATAATCATATAACTTCTGCAAATATAAAACACTCCAAAGTTATATTACATAAATACACACATAATTATCCTTTATTTTACACAACATTG
The DNA here is from genome assembly GCA_030762895.1 of Sophora flavescens. Classification (NCBI taxonomy): domain Eukaryota; kingdom Viridiplantae; phylum Streptophyta; class Magnoliopsida; order Fabales; family Fabaceae; genus Sophora; species Sophora flavescens. The sequence goes on from CM061063.1 coordinate 11,449,051, forward strand.
TTCAGATATCCTCTCAGTAGGATCTCGCACGGGTACTTATTTCTACAAACTGCTTATAACTAGCGGAAAATAAAATGTCTTATATGACACACTGGCCCTAAACTTACTACATTATATTATTAGGATCTGTAGGTTGTTCTCCAGTGTCAGCTTCATACGGAGTTTCATCCAACTCCTCAACAGCATCCGTTTCATCCAGGGTTCCATCCATCTCCTCAGCAACATATTCTTCCATCGGGTTTTCTAACGTAGTAAAGTAGTCATACACAAAAATACAGAAATAGGGAGATAAAAAATAGTTTTATTATCATAAGCGAAAAAGATTCATAGCATATAATACAATAATAGTCACAAACATACATCACTCACAATCTACAATCATCTATACTTTATAACATCCTCCTCTACCCTCCAACTCATGCAACTAAACCTTTATGCTGACGTGGCCACCACTAATCCTGTCACACATCCCTTGTTGGGAATGTCAGTCAGTCGTCCAAGTGATGCGTTCCAAACACCGGTGCATATTCTCATCCATTGTGAGAATGCTCATGCAAAGCAATGACACTATAGCTGCATAGTACTGTCGGTGCACACCCTGGTTCTCTCTCTCATCTCTATCAAGGGTGCTCATGCATAGCAATGACACTATAGTTGCACAACTTAACTTCTAATTTGGAACGGTCCACGAGAACTTCGGACCTCGTGTATCTCAAATACGGTTATGAACAACAATGCAACATATGATTCTCACTGACTTTTATCAATAACAACCTAGTGCCTCAAGCCTTCCTCATAACCTCCACTTACATTCTAAATCACATCACTTCTATAAAATAATAGATAGGCACCTTTAATTTATATTCAAGCTCTCACCCAAAAAAAAAATACCTCCGAGCATCATATATCTTTACTTAAAATTTAACTAAGAAATTTATCAAACCAGACAGATCATGCATAACACATTAATCAATAGAATATTTAAATATCTCAATATCATATAAAGCAATTTATCACAACCAACCCATAATAAATAAATCAAATAAATAACAAAGTCAGACTCTGTCACGATCATGACAGACATTAAATGCAATAATTCTACAAAACAGAACCTGTCACGACCTGACCATGACAACCATCTCGGTCGTGACAGACAGCAAACATCCTCAATATCATAAATATTCAAACACCAAAATAATACGTCACATGCAAATGGAATACCTCAACCAGCATATCATAGTAAATTCAACAACATAAAGTCAGACATCCTCAATATCATAAAATCAACCTAATGCCGATAAACCTACAATTTCCAAATCACCATTAGTTTTACAGAAAGGGTTTCCAAAGTGATTTTGGTCTTAGCGATTACTCGACTACTAGTAGGGTTTAGGTCGCCTTACACAATCATTATATAATATACTACTTATCGTTTCCGACGATGGAATGGTTCTTTCCCCCACCTAAGTTACCACCGGAAATACGAAATCGACAATCCTCGATATCCCGCCATGAGTTACCAAAACAACCTTCAACCAAATCAACAAATCAACAAATTAATCAAACAACTCTAAATATAGACATATGGTGCTAGTTTCGGCCAACTACTCAAAATGAGGCTGGGGTTATTTTCTTAATCCAATCTTTTAGATACTAGTTCCCTAGCGTATTCACTAGCATAGATTAAGTGTTAATAATTAAAATTATGAAACAAAATCCTCTAACCAACTAGGTTAGGGTTTCGGCGTCAAGGTTTAAAATAGGCTAGAAATTGTTTTTGATTACAATCTCTTGGAGTTGTATCATATAAGTACTTAAGAACTCAACTCAAGCTTTAGTTTTCAAAAATAAGAACAAAATCTTCAAACCCATTTTCATGAGGGTTTCGACCTTGTATAGGAAATTAAGCTAGGGATTTTTGTTGAACCTAAGCTCTTGGATTTAAGCTATACAAGTATTATAGAACTCAAATCAAACACTAACTTTCAAACCAAACAACAAAACACCAAACCCATTTTACTGCATAGGTTTGGCCAAATAAGGTTCAATAGAAAAGAAAAATGATTTTGATCACATGCTTTTGGATAATGCAAGTGAGGTTCATAACTAGATCATAGAAATTGGTTTCACATTTTTATGATTTTTCTAGAATTCTTTAAAGTTCTAGATCTAAGAAAATAAGAAAATGAAAAAATGAAGAACAAGATCTTAGAAAGGAAGGAGATGATCATGTTACCTCACTAGTTTGAAGGATATGAAGGAGGATGATGATCCTAGCCAGCTTGTTACAATAACACTTGAAGCTTTGGAAAGTTAACAATGGAGTTTATGTGTTTAAGTGAAGAAATATGAAGAAGATGAAAAAAAGTGGGGAGGGGGCTGCGGTTTGGGGGGTATATATAGGAGTAATCTTATGCCTTGCTTGGTTTGTTAAGCTTAGATTAATAGCTTTTAGGAATATTTAATTAATATAAGTTTACCATAGTTAATAATTAACTTAACTAGGGTTACCTTGCTAACTAAGGTTAATTATTTATGTGGCTCAAAATAATTGAGTGGTGTGGCTGATTTTAGACCACACAAACCAACCATGGTTCCTTAACCATGGTTAAAATCTAACTTAACTTTGATTAGGTTAAGCTAAAAGGGCATTTTGGTCATTTCGCTTCAAAACTCATAATTTCTAACATTTATTGCATCATAAATTCTTGATGAGTCATCCCATAGCTCAGCTCCTCTGGTGTTCCGTTTTGTCTCTGCAATCTCGTTGCCGATTCTGTTGTTTTCCCGATTAGGGTTTTACGCCCGAATAAAAGCGTAATATTTTGTTTTCGATTGAAAATTTTCAAACTAACAAGACTCGTTGGAAATATGATTTAAATGTAAACCATTTCGTTCACGAGTCAAAATTAGTTTTTCTGATCATTAAAATATTGGTGTCAGTGAAAATACCAATCGCTTTTCCGTTCGAACTTTCGCCAAAATTCGCCCGAATACACATAATATTTTATTTCTGATCAGAAATTTGGAAAGTAGACTTCCTCATGGACAAAATATAAAAAAATCTACAAATTTCAGTTTACGGGCCAAATTAGGGTTTTCACAAGGTATAAAATTATATCATCAATTAAAAACGCACTAGGTTTTAATTCGAGTTTTAAACCCAAATTTTAACCAGAACTTCCTACCATAGAGTAAGTTCCAGATATGATTTTGTTTTCTCCAAAATCATTTCCTAAGTCTCAATTAAAAATATAAATAAATATATTTTTACTGTTAGAACAGCATAATTAAAAACAGACTATTACACCGCCGAGCTTCTTCATGATCTTGACGTCCATGGCGAGGGTGCGACGCTGCCAGAGGGGAGTGGGAGACGGTGCAATGCTGTCGGAGGGGAGTGGTGTGCAGAGAAAGTGAGGTGAAGGGGGTCCGTGCGCAGGGTGAAAGGTGGGAGGGAAAGGGTTTTATGAAAATGACAGGTGAGGGAAGAAGCAAGGGCAGTTTGGAAAGAGTGGAACAAAAAAAAATGTGCTAGGTGTGGATAGCAAAAAAAACAGTTTGAATAGTTGGGCCCTAAAAGAAATTGAGTTGGGTGATATTGAATTTGAGCTTATATTAGACTTATTTTATTCATTTTTATTTTATTATTTTATTTAACATTTTATATAAGCTATTTGACAAGGTGTTTGACTACTCTAATCATATTTCAGCCTAGCAAAAAGAAGCTCAAATTACTAATATAAAACTGTATATGTACCTCAAGAATTGTAAAATAATAAATTTGATAAAATTAGCTATTGATTTACAAGTGATTATATTATTGCATAGATCTTAAAAATGAAGTTATAAAAAAACAAGAATAAATATGTGAGCGTTTAGTTTGATTCTATGAAGATTACCTTCAACTGTGTTTCACTAACAAAATTAGTTCATACTATTTTACATTATAATGTAAGCGTTTAGTTTGAATCTACGAAGATTACCTTTTACTGAATCAATATTTTTAATGTTATAATGGAGGTATTACTGTCACACGTCTCACTCAAAGACAAACTATTATGTAATATATATTATGTGATTGAAATATTTACACATTTGCAAATGAATTTTTTCAAGAGCATATTAATTTTAATGGCTGTAAATAAAATTCTCTTTTTTACACCTATTTATATATATAATACCATCAGCACCCCCAAAATAATATTCTTGGGGTTCCTGGTCACACCTGAAGTACTCCCACGTAACAGATGATCAACATCTTATACTAAAGCTAAAATATTGCATTGCACTGCATATACGTGTTTCTAATTAAATAACTGAATTATTTGTACATTATCACATTCCCTACTCACAAAGTACAATGATCTTTTAGAACTTGCCTAGCAAGATCAAGTGCTCCACACTTCTTGTAGATCAAATGTAGATTGTAAGCCGCTTCTCTACGAAGGTCGCAGTAACCAGGTTTATGTTTTTCCATGATATCTGGGTCCTCATTTGGAAGTTTTGGAATCGGATAGTCTCTCTCGCGAGTAGCAAGCACTTTCTCATAGTGCAGAACAGCCAGATTTACTAGACCCACATGATGATATGCTCGAGCTATGTTGTATAAGGATTCCTGCAACGCCTAACAATTGCTTACTTCAGTCTCATCTTATTAACGTATACACAAGTAAGAAACTCATAACAAGAATTTGCCTTCTGGAGTTTTATATCTGATAGCATCTCCACTTACTTCAGAGTTCGTTTATTCATATTTCCAAGAAATCTAATGAACTGAAGGATCCATAATATGGGAAGTTTAGAAACTAACTAAAGATATTAAAGCACGACCAATTTGACTAATTGACGATATTATATGTTTTAAGCTGTAGTCATTTTAACTACGATTCTTATGACATGAATCCTTAGACATATAAGCATAGCAACGAAAGCACACGAGACAAGAATGCTTTAACGGGTGTTAGGCACCAACCGCTACTGCTGCCAACTATCTTTAATTCAATCACTAACATTTTCCCCCATTTCCCTTTGGACGAATGAAGATTATTTATTAGGAAAAGAAAAAGAAAACAGAATATGCATAGGAGGATATAAACAAGAACAGCAAACATCCAAAAAGTCAAAAACCACACATCATTGTTTTTACTTTTCATTCCTCCCCAAGTTAGCATATGAAAGATTTATTTATTTGACAAAAGCAACTCAATTTACAGAGCAAGAATTGAAATTCAATTCAGAAATAGCATTAAACCAAAGATAGCATTTGACACATGGACAAAACATAATAAAACAGAAAGGAACTGGACATTAATAGAGTGGTTCTCTTCTTTTCACTTTAGTTCCACCCTTGTTAGTAGAACTGGACTTACATATTGCGGTAACTGGGCTGGCCAAAGGTTTAATTAAGCTAATTACAATTACAAAGGTTGAGTGTACATTCTGGCTAGATCCAACATTTATATAAGCATTACTTTCACATTTCTTTTGTTGTAGGTAAAAAAAAAACAAGATAGATTATACTATTAAATTTAAGAGAAAAACAAGTAAAACATAGTACATGAGACAATAATTAACAGGCGCGTGTTTATCCGAGGTGTAGACTCTAGATTACTGGTTTCCAGGGCTCCGAGCTGAGCTAGGGGCAGCGTTTTTTTAATGATGTCAGTACCAGTGGTGTAATCTTGCTTTGTAGTTTGTACACAACAAAGTGATAAATGTATGCACGTAATTTTGCAATGGATAAGAACTAGTACAATATATAAATGAACCTAGATATGTCCAATGTATGGATAAAGCTTATATCTTCATTTTTCTTATTTCCATTTTTATTATTAATAAAACATTTTATTCTTATGTACCCAACCAAAAAAAAAGCTTCTCAAACGGGTACAAGGAAATTCATGAAAACTTGAGCAAAACAAACCTGACTATTCTCACAGATCCTCAAATTGTTGTAGAGGAATGCTAAACCTTGTACAACACACTGATGCTTATTTTGAAGTCTGAAACCCAATGCTAAGTTTATCAAGGCTGTTCCTGAGAAATATTGAACGAAAAACAGTTTCTTTAATGCTCGTTCTTGGCCAATGTTATCGATGGCAGATGGCGGAACATAGCGGAAGACTAAAAATCCGCCATTTCAAGCTGCCATAAAACGCCATGGCCGCCATGGCACCGCCATCCATCACAAATTGGCCATAGCGGTTGGGCAAAAATCCGCCACCGCAATCCGCCATGGCGCCGCTATTTGATAACATTGTTCTTGGCTAAGCAAGCACTACACAAATACAGCATAAAATGAAAGAACATACCAACACAAAGATTAACCAAGGGATTCTCAGGCAGAAGTTTATAAGCTTCAAGGTATTTCCTTGCAGCATCTTGATGATGGCTAAATAAGGTGAACTGATGCCCAGCAATGAGGATAGGAGGCACACAATCAGTAAATTTTCCTTGCATAGCACGTAAAAATTTGCAGTGCCTTGTATCTCGATTTTCCAATCTACCAAACAGGAGAAAACAAGTAGAATATTAGGAAAGTTAGGTACTAGTTTTTCATTAGACCATAAATCTGTCCTAATGTTACAGCAAACAGGGGAGTCTGACTAATGTTCTGTCAAAGCCCAGGTTACTTGATCCACAAATTTACCTTGAGATGACCTTGTAGTAGCAATTCCAAGCAGCAACACTGTATGGATGTTGCTGAACAATGTATTTTACACAATCAAATCCATGCTTAGGATCAGTGGTGTTGTATGCCATTTCTGTGGAGAGTACAAATTTCCTTCATCAGCAATATTACCAGTTGAGAAAGTAAAAGAATAGAAGAGAAGAGAGAGAAGAGATGATTTCTGAAAATTGAATCATGTTCTTGTTCAATTAATCCATGTTATCGATTGTGCATCTAACGTACGTTAGCAGCGATTCACGGTTTAGTGGAGCAGAACAGGGGGCAGCCACTACACATAACTTGGGTGTGGAGCGGTTTTCAGGTGCAGCGGTAGTGGCTGCAAATTGCACTGTAATCGCGTGGATTGCAGCATGTAGCAGCCGCTACAGGGATGACGTGAAAGCTTTATTTTACCCCCTTTTAATATCCATCCCCTCACTTCACTTTCGGTTTTTTCGGAAATTTCCCCTACCCCTTTTAATTTTAGGTCAGAAGCTTCTCTTATTCGAAGAGCCATTACGTTTTCGAAGACAAACCATCCTTCCACCTGCATTTTGCAAAGACCCATTCTCTGCTCCCCTACCCTCTCTGTTTTCCGGCAATGGCGACGTTCTGAGTCTGCATCAGTTTTGCGAAGACCCATTCTCTGCTTCCCTACCCTCTGCTCATCTTTTGTGAAGATGTGCATCAGTTGTGCTCACCTTCTCTGCATCAGTTCGAACACCCTCTGCTCACTACAGTTGCACCTATCGAAGAGGAGGAGGAGGAGGAGGAAATTTATTTGAATCAAGTAGTGAACAAGAGATAGTGATTCTATTTAAGGAATCACTTGTAATTATTTTGAAAACTTTTAGAACTTAGATTAGTAGTTAAGTTATGTTGGATTTGAATGTTAGTGACAAAGACAATGAATTTTGATTATTAATTATGACTGTGTCTTTAATTTTGTGTATTTTTCTATTTTTGAGTATTTATATATGTATAATATAAATTATGTATACTGTTTTCTAGTCTTCGCAATAGCAGCAATCTGCTATCCCGCTTTAATGGTTTTGGGGTCGGCCGCTTCACGCCACTACTCGGGATTCGGTTACACAGTTTCAACCTATTTATACAAGAGATGGGAAGCTGTTACTTACAGCTGTCACTCTAACTGATTCTAACAAGTTTAACTACCTATCAGCAATCAGCCTAGCTTAGCGTACACAGCACACTACTGTACACTCTAATAAGCAACATATGCACACCCCCCACACCCCAAAGAGAATAGTAGCAAATTAACTTCCTGTCTCTTAAAAAGAACCTTCACATTGTGAGTTGTAATAACAGAAATGTCTAGAGCTAAAGAAGGGGGAGAAAAACAAATAAACAAGCAGTAATTCTTAATTTTTCATTTTGATTTCTTGGAATGGAGAAACGTTGGAAGCAAAGAATCAATATAGAAGGATGCACAAGCCTGTGTCAGAGTTCAGCACTTACGAGCTCCGAGAGATCTAAGCTCCTCTTTCTTCTCAGCAGACAGAGCAGTATGAGCCAATCTTAGAGTGAGATTAATAATCTCTAGTGCTTCCCAATACCTTCGCAAGGATGCCAATGCCTTGCACAACTGTACAACATTAAGGAGTAAGACATTACCAAGGGGATGAACTGATGAAGAAAACAGAGATAGAAGTACTAACATCAATTATTAGCTGGTGATGTTCTTCATCCTTGAGAAGATTACACAAAGGAGGATCTTTATTTACTTCCTGAAAATATGCCATGCAATATATACAAAAAGTAGTTGACTCATTATCACTCAGGACATTTGTTCAAGAAGAGTGTAGGCATCACATAACAAATTACCTGAGGCTCATTATCTGAATCATCGCTTAGCCAGTCAATTCCAGAGGCCAGTGCCTCAGCTTTATTCTTCTCCTTCTGAATTGCCTTCTTCTGGAGCAACCTTTTTGCCCTGGAAGCTTTCGACCTAATTTTGTACGAAAAATAAGAGATGTTCTTTTCACTTTGTAACCAAATGTAGTGAAGGCCAAATGCCCAAAAGCATGGGAGAACAAGGATAAACATCCACACTTATAGATTCTATACCCTAAAATATTGGTTGTGGTATCAGCACAAGATTTAAAAAGAATCGTTTCGTGACCATCAATTTATGAAGCATGGATACCATGTATGATATATGAGACAAACAGATATCGATATGGGGATACTGATTTTTAAAAATATAGAATACGAAAATGGGAAGGATATATTCAATTAAATTATTAAAAATATATCATGAAAAACAATTACTATATGTGAAAGTGAAAGTTTTGGAATTCAGAATTTGTTTTTCGTCAATGCTTTTAATTATTAGGCTAAACAAATAACATTTTGTAATTATCCTGCCTACAACTAGAAGGACAAGAGAGTCCAGAAGCTCTTCACCAGCCTAGAATCTACGAAGCCATCTGTTGAAACACAAATCTAATACCTAATGTTAGATATAGTATAGTTTACAGTATTTGTAAATCTCTTAGCAGGCGGTTGTGCCCTTTTCTGTTTTCAGTTAGATGCAGTTAGAGCATCATAACTGTTTTCCCTTTCTGTTATTTCAGTTAAGATGCAGTTAGCATCATAACTGTTTTTAGCATCACTATATAAGGTGACTGCGCACTGTAATAGCTCAGATTTAATAACATGAGTTTTCTTCTTCTAAATTCTCTGTAATTCTAGAACTATAATATGGTATCTAGAGCTTCTAGGTCCTGAAGCCATGGCTTCCATCAATCCTTTCGCAAACCATGGCACACCGCAATTCACACCTTCCCATCCAATTTCATTAAAGCTTGATGACAACAATTTTCGGCAGTGGAAGTAGCAAATCGAAGGAGTTGTTCGTGGTCACAAACTTCAAAAGTACATCACAGATCCGCGAATTCCACCAAAGTTCCTCACTGATGAAGATCGTGAAAATGATGAAGAGAATCCAGCGTACAGTGATTGGGAGCAGCAAGATGCGCTGATCTCAACCTGGCTTCTTGCTTCGATTTCAGATTCGTTACTTACCAGAGTTGTTAATTGCGTTCATTCCTGGCAGATTTGGGATGAAATTCACAAGTATTTTCAAAGTATGTTGAGCACCAAAGCTAGGCAACTAAGATCGGAAGTGCGAACCCTAGCGAAAGGTAATCGCACGGTTTCAGAGTTCATCTTTCACGTTCGCACTCTTTCCGATTCTCTCCTATCCATCGGCGATCCGATTCCGCCTCGGAATCTTTTGGAAGTGACACTCGAAGCACTTCCCGAGGATTTCGATCCTGTTGTAGCAGCGATTAATAGCAAGAACGAGTTTGTGTCTCTCGATGAACTTGAATCGATTCTTCTAGCACATGAGGCGCGAATCGAAAAGAACAAGAAGAGTGTTCTCACCGATTTTGTGTCCGTAAATCTCACTCAGTCATCAGCTCAAGGATCGAGTTCTGGAAACTTCACCAATTCCGTGATTCCACCTCCTCAAATGCACCGTTTCAGAATCCTCAGTTTCCAGAGAGCTATTCGCATGTTACTGGTGGAGATTCAGTAAATCGAGGAGAAGGCTTCCATGGTAATCGAGGTGGCGGCCGCTACGGTGGTGGCAGGAATAGAGGACGTGGTGGTGGTGGATGCTCCGGTGGGCGTTCCAATGTTCAGTGCCAAATCTGCAAAAAGTATGGCCATGATGCAAATGTGTGCTATTATCGCCACTCAGGTTCCAACAATTCTGATCAATACTATCAGGGACCTCCTCAGTATCAAAATTTCTCCAACTGGCAATACCAAAGACCACCCCTACCTATGCTCTCACAGCCTGCTAGGCCTCCTCTTTTCGCTCAGCACTTCGCAGCACCACCCAGGCCACAACAGCCACAAGCTTTTCTGACAGGCACTGAGTCTCAGTTCAGTACACTTGGTACCCAGACTCAGGGGCATCTCATCATGTCACTCCGGATCCCTCTAACCTGACTGAGACTGCCTCCTTGCCAGCCTCTGAGCAAGTCTACTTGGGAAATGGCCAAGGTTTGTCAATTACCAGAGTTGGTTCCATGCAATTTACTACCCCCTCCCAACCCCACACTCAATTCACCTTACACGATCTACTGCTTGTCCCCTCTATCACAAAGAACTTAATTAGTGTCAGTCAATTTGCCAGGGATAATCATGTTTTCTTTGAGTTTCACCCCTCTTTTTGCCTTGTCAAATCGTAGGCTTCTTCTGAAATTCTGCTACGTGGTGAAGTCGGGTCTCTACAAATTTGAAAATGTCTCCTGTCTAGGGTCAAGCCCTGCTAGTCTGCTACAGCTATGTCTTCCTTTCCCACTTGTAATTCAGTCAGTACAAATAATGTTCCCACATGTAATTGTTTCCTTATTCAATGTAAATTCCAAAACTGATGTATGTACTTCCACAAATATAGTGAATAATGATACAGTTGATTCCCATATGTCTCCTGTTTGTTTCTTATAAACTTTGACACTCACGCCTAGGTCACCCACACCATGATGCACTTAAATATGCACTTCAATCTTGCAGACTCCCCATTCCTCACAAAAATCCTATGAATTTCTGCTCTGCCTGCTGCCTGGGTAAGGCACATCGCCTCCCAGCTCCATCTTCCACCACTATCTACAAGTTTCCCTTTGAACTTGTAGTGTGTGATCTGTGGGGCCCTGCTCCTACCAAATCTTCATGTGGGTGCACCTAATTCTTAACTTGTGTGGATGCATATAGTCGGTTCACTTGGATTTTCCCACTAAAACAAAAGTCTGACACTTTCCCAATTTATTCAATTTCGTGCTATGGTAGAACTCCAATTCAATACCAAAATCAAAGCTGTTCAAAGTGATTGGGGGGGTGAGTTTTGTCCCTTCTCCAAGTACTTATCTGATTTAGGCATCATCCATCGTCTGTCGTGCCCACATACTAATCACCAAAATGGGCTTGTGGAGCGAAAACATAGCCACATTGTTGAAATTGGCCTCACCCTCTTAGCCCGTGCCTCCCTTCCCTTTAAATTCTGGGATCATGCCTTCCTCACTGCTGCATATCTTATTAACCGCCTTCCCTCCCTTGTGCTTCAAAATCAGTCCCCATATGTTGTTCTCCTTCACAAAGAACCTGACATTAAATTCTTAAAAGTCTTTGGGTGTGCTCGCTACCCCTTCATTCGACCCTACCAGCAGCACAAGCTTTCCTTTAGGTCCCAGGAGTGTGTGTTTTTGGGGTACTCATCTTCCCATAAAGGGTATAAGTGTCTAAATCCGGATGGCAGAATCTTCATTTCTAAGGATGTCATCTTTAATGAATTAAGATTTCCATACAAAGAGTTGTTTGCTTCACCATCCGTTCCTCCAAAGAGTTCCTCAACTTTCCCAGTCTCCTCCATTCCACCCCTACTACCTTCCTCTCCTTTCCCACTTGTCTCACCTAGCCCACCATCCTATATCCCAACCCCCCGTACGCCTCCCACTCGCCCCCTAAGTTCACCTGTTCAATATATCCAGTCCACACCCGAGTCTTCAGGACATGCTTTAGCCCCCACTCCATCCTCTGTTTCCTCTCTTGAATCCTCTCCCTCTCCCCCACCTCTTCACCTCAACACTCATCCAATGCAGACAAGGTCCAAATCTGGCATTGTCATGCCCAGACTGCACCCCACTCTGCTTCTAACCCACATGGAACCTTCCTCTGTTAAGCAAGCCTTGGCTGCTCCTCAATGGGCTGCAGCTATGAAAGATGAATTTGATGCTCTAATGAACAATAAAACATGGACTGTAGTCCCCCTTCCACCAAACTGAAAACCCATTGGCTGCAAATGGGTGTTTCAGGTTAAAGAAAACCCAGATGGCAGTTTTAATAAATACAAGGCACGCCTCGTGGCCAAGGGATTTCACCAGCAAGTTGGTTGTGATTACACAGAAACCTTTTCACCAGTTGTAAAACCAGTCACAGTTCGCACTGTCCTATCCATTGCCGTCTCATGCAAGTGGCCAATAAAGTAGTTGGATGTCAACAATGCCTTCCTCAATGGTCACCTCCATGAAGAAGTTTACATGCAACAACCTCCGGGCTTCGAAGTGGAAGATAAGAACCTTGTTTGCAGGCTGCAAAAAGCCTTGTATGGCCTCAAACAGGCGCCCGGGCCTGGTTTGAAAGGCTCAAAGCTGCTCTGCTACACAGAGGTTTGTGATCCTTCCCTCTTCACCTTGCACACCACCACTCACTGCATGATAATCCTAGTGTATGTTGATGACATACTTGTCACAGGCAGCTCATCACATCACATTCAGGAGCTCAGTGATGATTTACACTCAGAGTTTGCCCTCAAACAGCTAGGCAACTTGGATTATTTTTTGGGTATTGAGGTCACCCATTTGCCCAATGGTTCTCTTCTTCTTTCCCAATCCAAGTACATCCGTGATCTACTAACTAAAGCCCACATGGAATCAGCCAAAGGAATCAATACTCCTATGGTTGCTAACCTCAAACTCTCCAAGGTTGGAGCTGATTATGTTCCCGACCCTTCTCTGTTTCGGTCCATTGTTGGAGCATTGCAATATGCAACACTCACTAGACCCGAAATCTCCTACTCAGTGAACAAGGTTTGCCAGTTTTTGTCTCAGCCCTTAGAGGATCATTGGCAGGCTGTTAAACGCATTCTTAGGTACCTTAAGGGCACCATTCATCATGGCCTTTTGATTTAGCCTACTGCCATGCACACACCACTGACCTTGACAGGATTTTGTGATGCTGATTGGGCATCGGATCCAGATGATAGGCGCTCCACCTCTGGAGCATGTGTTTACCTTGGGCCTAACCTCATTTCCTGGTGGTCAAAGAAGCAAACTCTAGTTGCTAGATCCAGTGCTGAAGCAGAATACAGAAGCATGGCAGCCCTATGTACAGAAATTCTTTGGGTTCAGTCATTGCTAACAGAGTTGAGGGTCAGGACTCAAATTCCTAGAGTCCTATGTGATAACCTTAGCACCGTTTCCCTGGCTCACAACCCTGTTCTGCACTCCAGAACCAAGCACATGGAGCTTGACATTTTCTTTGTTAGAGAAAAGGTGCTAAACCAAAGCCTAAGTGTAACACATGTTCCAGCAACTGATCAGTGGGCCGATGTGCTCACAAAACCACTCTCAGCAGCCAGATTCAGTACACTCAGAGACAAGCTCAGGGTCTTTGACAAACTCACACTTGCTCAGACACCTCGAGCTTCTGCGGGGGAATGTTAGAGATAGTATAGTTTACAGTATTTGTAGACCCCTTAGCAGGCGGTTGTGCCCTTTTCTGTTTTCAGTTAGATGCAGTTAGAGCATCATAACTGTTTTCCCTTTCTGTTATTTCAGTTAAGATGCAGTTAGCATCATAACTGTTTTTAGCATCACTATATAAGGTGACTGCACACTGTAATAGTTCAGATTTAATAACATGAGTTTTCTTCTTCTAAATTCTCTGTAATTCTAGAACTATAATACCTAACATCACCTGAGGGATAGAAGCCCCGTATCCTTTTTCATCTTGTTATGTTTGAAGAGGGTAAATCATCGAACTCTGAATTTGAAGTCTAGAAACATGACACTGACAGTGACTCGAAGATGGATTAAAAACCAGGGAAATAGCCTGTAAATGCCACAAGGCCCCCATAACTTTAGAGGAGACAATGGAGAGGATAGTATTGTTACAGCAAATAAGATGAAAGATGTGATTATATCTGGTAACTCTGCCCAGTTCCAGTTACTCTAGGGATCTCCAACAGTCTATGACGTGTGGCCAGAGAATGCAAGCCAAATCAACCCAACTTGAGCTTGAGCAATACCCAAACTGAATCTGAAGTTGTAAATTTTTTATTTATTTAAAAAAAAAGCCCACTGCTTCATGTATATATCTGGATATAGGTATCATGGTTACTTTTCATTTTACATGTCTCAGTGCTTCCTAGCCATCAATTAGCTATTAGAGATATTATGTAAATATAACAGCTATATTGAGAAGCTAAGGCAAAGTAGAATCTATATGAAAGGAGAAAATTGAAAGGCTTTATGTAAGTAGGCAAAAAACAGCAGAAACAAGAATGATGTAGGGATCGTGGCCAAACTAAACCGAAGATAGTCTCTTGCTTTGGATACAAGGTGTAAAACTGTATATATTAACACTTTTAATGGAGTATTCAAGCATTAAAGTTTCATAAGACCACGCTCTTTGAAAATAAAGATATTTTGTGCCAAAAAATTATTTAACTGGAGTTTGTTATGAACAACTAAAGAGAGAAAATTAAGTATGAGTAAGGCTCATCTAAAATGAGCTTGTCTCAAAAGTGTTTATCCACCTTAACCCAATAAATGATATAAGGGTAGATAGACCATTACTTTCTTACTCTATAGACAGGTTCACTTTAGAGGAAGTTTTTCCGAGTTATATATCTACACCAAGAGACAATGTAAAACAGACGTAGGTTAAAGCATACATTCCCTCAAGCCTACCTCTAATTTTATAGTCGTGGGAAGAGTATGCAATTGTATGGTTGTCGATCAATTACCCCTCAATTAGACACCTAGTCCACAGTAATCTATCAACTAGGACCAATACCCTGAATAATCATCCTTGATCACTTTTACTAAAGTGTCGATACTTAAACAAACACAACTTTGATAGAATCAGAAATATAATTAAAATATGTGAGAAACAATACTCACAGATCACATGGTCTAGCTATTGGCCTGAATCCTCGGAATACATTATCCTTTTCTTGATCATTCAGTACCCTAACCCTTTCAACTAGATCTCTTCTGGAGAGGCGCTTTTTTGATTTACCCTGCAGCAAGAACCAACGATGTGTTGACTTTCTTTTTTGGACAAAAGATTTTAACTAGAAAAGCAGGATTAAAAGTACATCTTGGCAGAGGACAAGAAATCCCTCAAGATTTAAAAGCAAATAGAAAGCAGAAAGTTAAAATAGATCCAAAATGAAACAAAATGAAAACAAGATGACCAACCTAGTATGATTGTAGAGATACAACTCATCTAGAGGTTGCAGCTAAAAGATTTAGCTCTAAGATTGAGTGGTCAATTTTGAAGATCTAAATTAACATTCTGAAAGTAAGCACAAGCTGTGGACTAAGCATGTATGTCCGAGAGCGTGTAAGTGTGACAGAGAAGGGAGGAGAGGGGGAGAGAGATCAAAATTTAGTTTCTCAGATATTACCTTTTGTCGAAGAGTTGCAACATACAGTGATTCACGTATCAAAGGGAAAATTACATCCACAAAATCATCGAGCTTCCCTTTATTCCAATATATATTGCAGAGCTTCAATTTTATTCTTTCATTAACCCACCATCTATTTGACTTTTCAGAATGAGCATCTCCAGAGTCTGCATGTATCTCACATTAAAATCTCCACGGAAGAACTTCAATCACAACGAAGAAAACATTTTTGGAATGTACCAGCATCCTTTGGAGGAGACAGCAAAGAAATGGCTTCATCCTCTTTCCCTTCTTCAAGCAGAAGGGAAGCCAAAGTTATGCGTGCATCAACATTATCTTGTAGCGTTTCTAGGGCTGAAACAAAAGCTTGTTTAGCAAATGAGGAATATAAATGTTTTAAAAAAAAATAAAGTAGCTAGAAAACATAAATCTATCCAAGCAGAACATTAATCAGTAATTAATGACGCGAGGGAGTATTGCATTGCCAGTACTTATGATATAAGTACTCTGTACTCTACAAGCATGTAGATATGCTCCTATAACTCAAACCAATTCTAAACTATAGTCAGAATCGAACGTGATACATGTGTACTAGTGTTTTGAATTTTGACACACTGATTTTCTTTTTTCCTATCAAAAGAATGTAAAGAGTTGAAGATAAAAGAAAGGGGTTTTGAAACTTCAAATAATTACTGACTAACCATAACTTCCACTCTTCTAATAGAAAAAAAAGAAGCAAAGGTAGAACAAAGGGAAGGAGATAAGAATCATAAAATATCCTCCATAACAAGGAGGGGGGAGAGGGGGGATAAAATAAAAATGAAAGCTGCTCCGTCTCTCTGCAAACCTTAGAAACTCATCGAAACATCCTTGAGCAAAGCAGTAGACAGAAGCCACAAATAAATCTTATACCAAAGCAAATCTAGGGTGAGAGACACCATTAAAGATATGGCTATTCATTTCCAATAATGCACCAGTCTGACCAGGGAATTACATGAATTGCACAATGCTACAAAATTTTCGCTTGCATGTTTCCACTTTCCACCATAATCTTTAAAAATTTAAAAACCAACCATGAAAATTTGCTCTAAAGTAAAGCAGTATACCAATTACCAGTAATCATGAAACTCGCCAAACAACTTATTTTAGAATATAGCTGCCTTTCAATGTAAAACCAAATGGGCCAGGTTTCCGAATTCCTAATCAGATTATCGTAAATATTTCAAAAACTATCTACCAATCAATACCTGATAAATGCATAGAGTACTATATGATCTTCACATACATAATGATGGACAAAAAAAGTTCAGAGTGTGTTTGTTACAGATTTTTTAAGAAAAAAATCACTTTTAATGAGTTTGATTGTGTTTGTTTAAGCTTTTCATAAAAATCATTTTAAGGTCAAAATGAAAAGCTACTCTCATTAGCTTTTGGAAAAAATCATTTAAAATCCCTAACTACTATTTTTTTTTTTAAAAGTGTTTTTTATGATTGTAAACAAACACAAAATAGCTTATGCTTCTCTTTAAAATCTCTAAATTTGAATGTAAAAATCACTTTTTATTAATCTGTAAATGAACGGGCCCTAAAAAGATTAACACGCAAAATATATGAAAAATGAAAGAAACGGCACCAACATGTTGCAATCCATAGGGCTCTAGAAGAATATATGTATCACTCAAGCCTCAAAAGCAAAGCAAAATACAATTTAGAACTTTGGCTGCCTAACTTGAATCTATGATTCTTAAAGAGAACTTGCACATGACAAACAATTGTAACCAAACTCAGATTTTGCTGTAAACATTCATTTCAGAAACTTCAGCACCAGATGGAATGCTGGATAAAATATTTCATTTCATGTATTAACAAAGAAGATTGAAGTGGTTCACATAATTAGCCATTAGCCTATATACCATTCTTAATTAAAAATAAAACCTTGCCTTTGGAAAAGAAAATAATTGCCTGTAACCTTTCTTTCAAGGATAGATAACATCTAGCAATTTTCAGATACAAAAGACCCTGCAAGAAAGAAGTTCAATGAGAGTATCAGATTATATTGACAACATAATGTTGATGTTGAAAGAGATACAACAAAAAAATAAACATCTAAACTAGCTAAAAAGTAAAGTGCAACCAAAATGAGCAAAAACAAAGTATTAAAAACACTAGCGCATTTCATTTTATTTAGATAAGCAATACTATTCTTCTAACACATGTTCCAGTCCTCTAAAACTAAGACTCCACCAACTAAGATATCAGGCAACAAAACAATAGAGGGGCGTGTTACACGAGCATAGTTATCAATCCCGGATAGCGGTGCGTAGCGGCCAACCCCAGAAACCGCTATAGCGGGAGCGGGATGGCCGCTATTGCAATGTATATATACACAAGCTAAAAAAATTAAATATACACACGTGAATGCTAAAACATAACAGACTACCCAAAATTGCAAATACAAACTCATAATTAATAATCTTAGTTATAATCTTCATGTCACTAACAACAAAAGTAAAAAAAAAAAAAAAACTATCAAATATGAAGGAGGTAGTGGTGAAAATTAATTAACCTTGGTTCGAAAAACCGACAATACCCCCAAAATTGATCATTAAATCGACAATATCCCCAAATATGACTGTTAGATGCCCACTTGAGGAGGGATAAAAATGGATTCTTAACAGAGTTTGTTGTAGCGGCCGCTATTGCCGCTATTAGA
The DNA here is from genome assembly GCA_030762895.1 of Sophora flavescens. NCBI lineage: Eukaryota > Viridiplantae > Streptophyta > Magnoliopsida > Fabales > Fabaceae > Sophora > Sophora flavescens. Next base: position 11,467,663 of record CM061063.1, read on the forward strand.
AAACGCTATGCTATTCGAGCACCATAACGGCTGGGGGCTGATCCGCTACGCAGCTATAGCGGTGCTATAGCGTGCTATTAACTACAGAGTACACAAGTAAAATAAATTCACTAAAATAGAACTCAATAGTCACTTTACATAATATTGCCCTTCACCTTTATATGAATATTATGACATGACAACTAAATGTAGATGACCCTTATACCTTTCCCTAACCAGAAATCTATTGAACTTGCATGAATACTGCATATCAACCCCTCAAGCCAGGGGTGAATCTTCTTTATGACATAGGGGGAGCTGTGGCTATTCATGACACTCCTAACTACCGATTCACGTTCTCTACTAATTAATTAAACTTTTAGTTTTTCTTTTTTTTAAAATATGAGTGGACAACGACAAGTGTGAATAGACAAATGAGTATTGATATATAAAAAATTTGTGTACCATTGCAACAAGAGCATTCGAAAGAGAGATAATTGTAGTCCTATGCCATTTGGTAAATTGCTGCAGGCCAATTATAAAAAAAGATAGCTATGCAGTAAATGAGGTTTTGTTATTTGACTTTGCAATAAATGAGTAAATAAGTTGGAAAAAGAAATTTAAAATAACATCTACACATATGCTTAATGTTAAGATGCTGGCTTGTTTCCAGGTTTGATTCAAGCATTGAGTTAAATTTAAAATCTTTTCTCTTATGGCGTGAGTACATTTTTCTAATTTCCTAATTAAAAGATCTAACAATATTTATGACTTTAGTATTTACACTTTGTCTCCCTCAATGTTTTTATTTAAGATCTGTCACTGCTCAAGCCACACCAAAAAAAGGTTTCAGCTTGTCAAAAATATAGAAAACCCAAACTTAACATAACCACAAAATTTAACTACAACAAATAAGACACAATGCATCAATCTATAAAAGAGCTTTGGCAACTAGCACCGTAACACTTGATGTCCTTGGTACACAGCTACCAGAAGACTGCAACCTGTTGACCCTATCAACTACTCTCCAGTAGTCCGTATTAGAGTATACTAGGGTATATTACAATATGTAACAGTGCACTATAACTATAGTGCACTGCATCTGACAGTTATACATTTAGTCTCACACACTTTGTATAAATAGGGAATTCACTGTAAAGATTCACAACAAGAATAATATTCAAGAATTCTGTTTCTTCTTCTCTCTTCTTTCTATTTTCTATCAAATCTATTATGGTATTCAGAGCTTAAGGTTTGATCATGGCCAAGCTTCTCCTCCTCCCGAAGCTCCTCCTCCTCCGCAGCCACCGACTCCGGCGGTTCAACCGCCCAATCTCTCAGTCATCGTCACATCAAAACTGAACGACAAGAACTTTCTTGTTTGGAAACAACACGTTGAAGCGGTTATCAAGTCCAATCGCCTCGAACGGTTCGTCTTTTGTCCCCAAGTCCCTACTCGCTATCACACAGAGGCAGATCGTGAACGCGACACTGTGAGCCCAGAGTATCTCGCTTGGGAGCAACAAGATCAACACCTCTTTTCTTGGTTGCTTACGACGCTGTCAGATTCGGTTCTTCCTCGAGTGGTTGGTTGCGTTCATTCCTTCCAGATTTGGGATGAAGTGCATGCGCACTTCAACTCGCACACCACGGCTCGCAGTCGTCAACTTCGTTCCGAACTTCATCACACAGTAAAGGGAGGAAGAACGATTTCGGAATATCTACTGCGTATCAAGGCAATCGTCGATTCACTCATTTCGATTGGTTCTCCGATCACGCATCAGGAGCATTTGGATGTGATTCTTGAAGGGTTACCTGACGAGTATCAACCGATTGTCACTGCCATAGAGAGTCGACTCGACTCTTACTCGCTCGATGAGATCGAGCTCTTTCTCACTACCCAAGAATGTCGTCTTGAGCATGCAAGGCAAAAGACAGTGACCGATTCCCTCTCTGTGAATCTTGCGCAAGGACAGACTCCAATTTCAGCGCCACCACCTCCACCAGAATCTCAGGTAAATCTTTCAGCCTCCAATGCCGCTAATCCTATTGCCTATCAAGATCCCTCATCGAGTAACCCTAATCTTGGCTTTCGTGGAGGACGTGGTGGACGATATGGCCGTGGCCGTGGCCGTGGTCGTGGTGGACGAAATGGTCTTTTTTGTCATCTTTGTTTTAAGCATGGGCATGATGTGTTCAATTGCTATCATAGGTTTGATCCTTCATTTCAACCAAATCCAAACTATTTTGGTGGCAACGGCTATGGTGGTAATTACAATGGAAACAACAACAGCAACTACGCTGGTCATTATCAAAGCAATCTTGGTTACAACAATGGCTTCAATAATGGATATGGTGGTGGTAATTTTTGTGCTCCTTCATATAGGTATAATACACCAAGAGTTCCTTATGCTTCTCATATGAATTTTCAGCCTAGCTACATTCAGACACCTTCTCTGCCTTGGGCTCCCAGTGGTTCTGTTCCACCTTCCCCAGGGTCACAAAATTCAACCACAGGTCCACCTTCCCACCAAGGAGCCATGGCTATGGTAGCTGCATCTTCAGGTCTTGATGCAAGAAATTGGTATCCGGATTCGGGTGCCACTCATCATCTCACTCTGCAGACATAAACAATCTTGGACAGAGGTCTGATTTGTGTGGTGACAATCAGATTTTCATGGGCAATGGCCAAGGTTTACCAATTCTTTCTACTGGTTCAGCATTGTTTCCTTCTCCCTTTAATCCAAATGTCACTCTTTCCTTAAAGAATTTCTCGCATGTTCCTCGCTATCACTAAGAACTTAGTTAGTGTAAGCAAGTTTGCTAGGGATAATTACGTATATTTTGAGTTTCATCCTAACTCTTGCTATGTGAAATCTCGGGTTGATCATCGTGTTACTGTTAGAAGGCACTTTGTAGGACCCGATGGACTCTATGTTTTCACCGGTTTTCCGTTTACGGGTCATCAACCAAGTCGGCTCTTGCCTGCCTCAAGAAGTTTAGACTCTAGTTCACTTCATTGTAATTCTCATTGTATAAATCCTAGTACTCAAGTTGTTTCGATGTAATCTCTCATTCCTTCTCTAGTAAATCCTAGTACTCGGTTTGTTTCGATGTAAGCTCTCATTCTTCCACCTGTAAATTCTCTTTGTACTAAACTCGTAACAGCAGTGCCATCTACCTATAGTTTGTGGCACTCGCAAGCTGGGACACCCCAGTGGAAGCAATTGTACTTGATATACTCAAACAATGTAATATTGTGAATATCAATAAAACTCCTCGTGATTTCTCGCTCGGTTTGTTGTGTTGGAAAATCTCACAGTTACCCTCTCATTTGTCTACTACTTTTTATAGTAAACCATTTGAACTTGTTTTTATTGACTTATGGGGTCCAAAGACTGCACTATCCTTCTCTGGTTTCTCCTATTACATGGCTATAGTTGATGCATGTACTAGGTTCACTTGGTTATATCTACTTAAAAACAAGTCAGAGGCCTTAACTTTGTTCAAACAATTTCAACAAATGGTTTCTGTGCAATTCCAAACCATTATTAAGGTTGTTCAAACTGATTGGGGTGGTGAGTTTCGCCCCTTCAGTAAGTTTTTGGCTGAGTTAGGAATTATTCATAGAGTAATCTGTCCTCACACTCATCATCAAAATGGTAGTGTTGAGAGGAAGCATAGGCAAATAGTTGACACAGGTCTATCCTTGCTTGCTCAAGCCTCATTGCCTATCAAATTCTGGGACCATGCCTTTATCACTGCTGTTTACTTGATTAATAGACTTCCCACCTCTTCTTTACATAACAAGGTCCCCTTTACTGCTCTCTATAACAAGGCACCAGATTACAAGTTTCTTAAAGTGTTTGGTTGTGCTTGCTTTCCCTGCTTGAGGCCCTACAATGCAAACAAATTGCAGTTTAGGTCAACTGAATGCACTTTCCTAGGTTATTCAACTTCACATAAAGGGTATAAGTGCTTGTCCTTTGATGGAAGGATCTATATATCTAAGGATGTGCTTTTCAATGAATATAGGTTTCCTTACAATCATGGTCATGATTCTTCCTCTTCCAACATTAATTTTCCAATCACCTCACCTTCTCCTAGTGCACCTCTCATTGTTCTGCCTCAAGTACCTAATTTTACTCCTAATGATCAGCATGTGTCACCTCCATTCCATTCCCCTAATACTCCACCTTCTCCTCAAAACTCCAGCACACACTTTCCTCATTCCACTGAGTCAGTTAGTTCTCCTAATATTTCATCTTCTCCTCAAAATTCTAGCACACACTCTCCTTCTGAGTCTATTAGTCCTATCCTTGCTGAATCTTCTCAGAATATTCATCCTGTTGATGCTGTCTCACCCTCTTCTACCATAATCACAAATATACACCCTATGCAAACTAGGTCCAAGTCTGGAATTTGCATGTCTAGAACTGTACCTAGAGTTCTTCTTACACATGCTGAACCAAATACTGTTAAGGAAGCTTTATCCATTCCTTGTTGGAAGGCAGCCATGGATGCTGAATACTCTGCTCTGGTTAAGAACCAGACCTGGATACTAACTCAGGTTGCCTCCAAACAGGCAAGCTATAGGCCGCAAATGGGTCTTCAAGGTGAAAGAAAATCCTGATGGCTCAATCAACAAGTACAAGGCAAGGTTGGTTGCCAAGGGATACCATCAACAACATGGTCTGTGACTACACCGAAACCTTTTCCCCTGTTGTCAAGCCTCATCACGCTTAGACTCATTCTCACTATTGCACTCACTCATCAATGGACTATCCAACAACTTGATGTTAATAATGCTTTTCTTAATGGCTACTTGGAGGAAGAAGTATACATGCAACAGCCAACTGGGTTTGAAAAGTCTAATAAGAATCTGGTTTGCAAGCTTCAAAAGGCAATTTATGGACTCAAGCAAGCCCCTAGAGCCTGGTTTGACAGGCTCTCAAACACCCTTATTTCTTTTGGGTTCAGAAAGAGCAGATGTGACCCCTCACTTTTCATCCAATCAGCAGCCTCTCATAAGCTGTATGTACTGGTCTATGTGGACGATATTATCATTACAGGGACTTCTCCACAGCTGATACAACAGCTGATCACCAAGCTAAACACAGCCTTCTCCTTGAAACAACTGGGAAATTTGGATTACTTCTTGGGAATAGAGGTCAAGAAGGTTCTCAATGGCTCATTACTTCTCTCTCAAACTAAGTACATCAAGGATCTTTTGCAAAAATCCAAAATGGGAGAAGCCAAACCTCTGCCTACACCAATGGTTAGCAGCTGCAAGCTGACCAAATATGGGTCTAACTATATGCAAGACCCTTCTCTATACAGATCAGTTGTTGGGGCCTTGCAATATGCAACTATTACAAGACCAGAAATAAGTTTCAGTGTAAATAAAGCTTGTCAATTCTTATCCCAGCCACTAGAGGAACATTGGAAGGCTGTAAAACGAATACTTAGATATCTACAGGGCACCATTACTCATGGTCTGCTACTGCAGCCTGCAGATCCTCACAAACCTCTGCCACTAAGAGCCTTTTGTGATGCAGATTGGGCAGCTGACCCGGATGATCGCAGGTCTGTTTCAGGGTCTTGCATTTTTCTTGGGCCAAATGTTGTCTCATGGTGGTCAAAGAAACAGCAACTTGTGGCAAGGTCTAGCACGGAGGCAGAATATAGAAGCCTAGCTAACACTGCATCTGAATTGATTTGGATACAGTCTCTGCATAAAGAGCTGCAGTTTCTAACTACTATACCAGAAATTTTTTGTGACAATCTGAGCACAGTGGCTCTATCTCACAACCCAGTGCTTCATTCTCGCACAAAGCACATGGAATTGGACCTCTTTTTTGTCAGAGAGAAAGTGCTCAACAAGACTTTAGTGGTCACTCACATTCCTGGGCAGGATCAGCCTGCTGATCTTTTTACCAAGCCACTGTCACAGCTTAAGTTTGAAGAGTTGCGCAGGAAACTCAGGGTGTTTGACATATATACATTAGTCAACCCACCTTGAGTTTAAGGGGGGTATATTAGAGTATACTAGGGTATATTACAATATGTAACAGTGCACTATAACTATAGTGCACTGCATCTGACAGTTATACATTTAGTCTCACACACTTTGTATAAATAGGGAATTCACTGTAAAGATTCACAAGAAGAATAATATTCAAGAATTCTGTTTCTTCTTCTCTCTTCTTTCTATTTTCTATCAAATCTATTAGTCCGGTTACATATTGATCAACACATGACACATCTAGTATATTCTTTGATTACTTCACTTTGTCTACACAAAACCCAGTAACAGAACTTTGATGGAGCACCCACAAACAAATAACACGAGTTTTGCAATGTATGACAATTTTGACTAGGAACCACAGTCCATGCAACCCTTGGATTGTCCTCTGCTGTGTAACTCAGCAAGTGACATCCAAATGACCAACAAACCATCTGACTTCAAGTTCATATAACGAAGTCGTTTGTCAGAAACAAGAAAAAGAATAATATATTGATGCTCTGCCAGAAGTTGCTTAAATTACTTTTATTTTCCCTTTTCAGAAAACTAAACAAAGGCTTAGGTTTCAAGGTATAATACTGCTTTGTGTTTCATTGAATACAATTATAAATCATCACAAAGTATTCTACCCACTCATGCAATTTAGAATGGATTATACAACATTACAACCTGGGGAGAGAATTGCAATAGACATGAATGAATTACCATACATTTTCATTTCCACTATTTGCTTCCAACATCCGATAATAATTCAATGCAGAATTGTAATGCTCAAGACCCATCAATGAGTCTGCAACCTCAGTGACCAAGCCAACGTGCTCGCTAGCATTCTCTGGTTTCAAATCATTAAAGAGAACCTGTTAATCATGTGAAAATGTTAAGTAATACATACAAATGATGGAAAACCAAAAAGAAAATTCACATACTGTCATTGCATGCCATAGACATGTCTACTTGCATTTCGCCATTGTATTAACTGAAGCTAACGAGAAACACAGGAAATGAGATATAAAAAGTAATGATAAATCATGCTTTGGAAAAGGAATAGAGAGAGAAAGAGTTGTGCTGGAATACAAAGTCTAATAACCTACATTTTCTTAGTTTTACATAAGAAAAGAAGACATTATTTGGAAAAGGAAAAAAGATGATATAACAGAGGACTAGAAGCATAATATATATATATATATATGAAAATCCCGAAACAAGAGGAAAAAAATCTCTGACATAGGAAAATCAGCACAAAATTACTCTCAAAGTGATGTGCTACAAGGAGATATTATCATGGGTAGGTAACAAGCTTTATTACCCTATATTGACTAGGACACAGGAAAGTATGCATAAATCGAAGGAAAATCAGACCATATTGAGGAAGCCCCAATATCATTCATAGATACCATTGAATATCACTAAAACCTAAAATGATATTATGAGGTTTAAGCATGCCGATTAAACATGGTAAAGATCAAGCAAAACACAGTTGATTCAATCATAAATATTATCATATGCATGCAACACACCTGAGCCATCTCCATGTTTCCAAGATGAACATGGCAGATCCCAGCTTTAGTTTTCAAATTCAAAGGCAATTCTTTTCCCAAATTCACCACTTGAACATGCTCAATATACTGAAGAGCTCTGTCATGCGCCTTAGTTTCCATGAGTATTGTAGCCAGTTGATCAACTACACTTGTATTTGCTTCATCAGGTTGACTATTAAGATAATCTTCAAGAATGCGAACTGAACATTCAACTTGACCACATTTTTTGTAGAACTAACAGAAAATGGCATAAATTCAATTAAACAATGGAAATCAACCACAAAATGTCTAATTCGATTAAAATAAAATATGAACAATTATTTTCAGAACATGATCTCAGCTGAGGAAGAACAGTGCTGTCAATGACAAGTGCTGGCAAGCCAAGAATACCACAGTTCAGTACTGGCCCAAGTTCAGCTCAAAAGTGATTGGGCCAGCCAATTGAAGCCGAAAATTGGTGATGTCAAGACTGGTCCAATTTCAGTATAGAAGTTATCGAGCTGGCCAATTTTTGGCCCAAAATTGCTCAGGCTTGGGGCCAGCCTGACTTTGTTGATATTTTTGTACGTTAGTTAAGTTGGGCTAAGGTTTGATTTCATTACAATATGGCCCGTTGCCTCATAAAATTAGTTCGAAAGAAGTTTTTATTAAATTAAAATTGAGTGTTTGGCAAAGTGAGAGTTTCTCTCATCAGTCACTAACTCACTATCCCATCCTGGCATGCTCCCGTTCTTTGCTTCCTTTCATGAATTCCACTGCAGCCATGCTTTTTATCCCCAAAAAAATTGTGAAATAACTTGTCACGATACACCGAATAACAAGATTCAGTTACAAATGTGAATGGTGAAAAGGATCTTTGGTGAGGTCTGTACTCTGTAGCTGTTTTGAGAAAAGTTGAAGGTTGGCGAAGTCCAGAACCTTCTGTTTCCTTCACAACCTTGGTTTGTGAAGATGGGATGTTAGACCCACTGATTTAAGGAGGATAGGATGGGGAATATTGAGAATGCTCACACTAATGGGTTGAATTATAGCACAGGTGCAATCTGTGTGTGGAGAGGTTCTCACATGATTGGAGAGATAGATGAGCAATTGGCCTAGGCAAGGATTGCTTGCTATCTCTAGTGATCTTTCTTGTATTTCTTTCTTTCTCTCTATTTTCTGGTTGATTTTTCTCGCTTATTTCCTGGGTTGTTTACAGGATTTTCTTCAGTTGCAAGGAGCTGAGCTCCCTTTGGTTGGTTAATTTCTATTTAGTAGATTTCAGTTCCTATCATCGGAAAAGTTTTTTTTTTTTTGCAGGAACTAAACCATCTTTCAGCTACAAACAACCTGAAAAACCAAAAGCCCATAGGTTAGGAGGGAAATGAGGGATTGCACTTTCAGGAATAGGACAGCCATTTCATTGTCGGGGCTGCCATCTGCCACGATCATGGTGGGCAATATGGGCATATGGCACCTCTACGGTTGGAGATTTTATGACAGAGAACATGAATTCCAGCATGCCATTCCGCCATAGCCCTTTGGGAACACTGAGAAACACAAACTGTAGAAACATATGGGGCATCTATCAAATAGAAAGTCTGCATTGCTGCTATTGAAAAAAAAAATGTTTGCATCAAAATGTGTCATCTGATAGGAACTGGATCAGAAACAGCCAAAAGAATATCTTGAATTACTCTAATAGGTCTGAATTACAGAGAAATAACTCACACTCACACACTCATGGGTATTCGAGAGACCCACACTCTCCTCTTGGGTATTCGAGAGACCCAAACTCTCCTCACTAATCCTTTCCAAAATACAAGATGACCTCTCTCAATCTCTCCTCTTATTTATATAGGAAACATGCCGTATTTCCTAGCTACTTTCTTTAACTCACCCCTAACTAACTAACTACTTTACTAACAATATCTATCAATACCTATCATCATCATAATGTTTCAAAGTATTAGAGTTGGCAAAACGAACAATAACACATGGTATTTAAACTCCACCAGAAATCAAAAGATTTAGTAGACGAACCAACTGTGTGATTTTCAAATTATGTATTTCTTCAAGCCAATATTTTGTTCTCAGTCCTCCCCAAGACCCTCCTACTTGCTGTTCTGATTCTCCCCAACTCTATTTACTCTACAACTCATCTGAAACAATCTAGCATCCTTGTTTTAAGAAACTCTGTTTTTTATAGTTCATACCTAGCCCCTCACATAAGGAGTGGAAGTGATAGATACAGGCCTTAAGACACATACATTACAAAGCGTCACAAAGGCAAATCACGGATTTTGTGTGAGAACAATCAATAACAAAACAAAAAGAATTTCTACAAAAGGATGGAACTAAATGTGATCATATCAAATATGGCTCATAATAAAAAGACTTTAAGACAAACCTTAGCTGCTGCTTTTAGTGCATCAACATTCTCACGACAGAGATGATGTACTTGCTCATATGCCACAGCAGCTTTTTGATAATCTCCAAGCTCAACATAAAGCAATGCACGGTGCCTTCTAAAAGTAATGCTCTTGGGATCTGCTGTTATTCCTTTTGAAAGACAATAACTGGCCTGCCCAACATCACCTTGTTCTCTGCATTTGAAAAAGGTCCCCAATTCAGAAACTAAAGTGTTTTTTTTTTTAAAATGAATCAATACACAAATTTAGTTACACTAGAAACGGTGACACAATCCAATGAGAAAAATATGGCCAAGAGATATTTTGGAATCGAATGTAAACTCATGAAGCTGAACACTTCTACTAAAATAACTTCACAAAACTAAAAAAGATAGCAACAAAAATGAGGAAAATCTCACATGGACCAGTTAAAAAGAGTTTCCCAGAGAAGTGAATTTTTTGGATTCAAATGAGCAGCAATCATGTAAAAATCCATAGCTCTTTTATAATCCTCAAGTGCAATGTAGACAAGTCCAAGGGTGTGATACGATTCATGCAAATTTGGCGCCAACCTAACAACTTCATGCAAGACAGCTATAGCCTGCAAAAAGCCAACAGAGCAAAGCAATAGATCACTAATTCGCAAAAAGCTTAAGCAATAGGAAAGTTTATAATGTATATTAAATTTAAACAGACATGGAAAGCATACAGAATCAGAAAAATTAAACACCCAGCCAGCTCTAGTGCCATCTAATATTAACAACTCGCCTTGATATTTTCAAAGTTGAAACAAATTGGAATGGGTACTGCTAGCAAGCAATTTCGATAGACAGGAATGCAACATCCAGCTATTGTGTTTTTTCTTAGGCAACCCTGTCTCTTGCAAAAGTAAAAAGTAGACTAGAGTGTTGTAGTCAGATGAGAGGTGAGTCAGTGTCAAATTATCTACATGATGAACTTGGATTTTGAGCACTATTCTTAAGTTATTTATCAGAAAATAGGAAAATTTTGAGCAAAGGGTAGATTTGCAAAAGGGATATAAAAATAAAATAAGTATATCAAACAAGCAAAGAAGCATCTAAATCTAATACCCCAGGTTGCATCTCATCATCATATGCTCAACGTGCACCAATACAAAGATAAAAATTAGCATATAACCTAAGGTACTTTATTGCACAAGACCATCATCCAAAAAAACAATAAAGTTAGCAAACTGTGGCACAATTAGCAAACGCCAGTGCCAGATGCTATAGATTGTCACAGGACAGAATAATGTACCTGATCATGACGGGCAGATGTGTAGTGGAGAGTGGCATCACCCAGCAATCGCGTTAGCTTAGGGTTCTGTTTATTCTTTGACCCTTTTCGCCTACCTCTTTGTTTCGGCTGAATGAACAGGTAAATAATGGTGAAAAGGTGTCATGAGTTATGTTATAAACAAAAAATCAAGTAGTTATATAACTTGTAACTTCAAATGCTTACAATTTACCCTTTCATCTACATCCTTTCTAGGGCATTAAATCAATAAGAAAATAAGATACTAAAATTTTTAAATATAGGGGTGTATCCACTGTAATAACTGAACATATGATACCTTTCTTGATCTCCTTCTCACACCATAATTCATTAGTTCCGTTATCTCAGCCATGGTTGCCCCTGAAATATCATCACCATCATCTTCCCTTGCCTTCTTAGAAGAAGTTCCTTCACTGCGTTTACAAATTAAACAATAAGCCACTAGGGAAAAAAAACCTAAATGGAAGCGATTAAAAGGAAAGGGAAGAAGAAGTTAGTTACGGTTGGGATTGTGAAAGTGCTTTTCGCTTTTTGTCGGCGAGGGCTTGATTCTCGAGACGCTGGTATTGCTGGTAACGATGGACACCGGAGTCATTGTTATCAACGAATTCCGAAGGGCTCATTCCATTTTTGAACCTAAAAGTGTACTCTTCATCTTCTTCTTCTTCCTCCTCCTCTGCAGCGTTTTCGTCTTCGTTTTCTTCCTCTTCTTCTTCCCCAACATCTACAGTGGGATTCAATTCGTCACCATTGTCACTTGTCTCTATCGCCATCAGAATCAAAACACATAAACAACACAACACGACACGCTCTTCAACGCATTGGAGCGTACCAGAACCTAGCACCTTTTTTCTTTCTTTATTTTATACAAAAACAAAATATCTGCGCATTATTTATGTATTTCCACTTAATTTTTTTCATATGTATACTAATTAATAATTACTTCTCTGAATTTATTTTTTTTTTGGATACAAGAAAGTTACTGCTTTTCATTATTAATCAAAAAAGCAATACAACATGAGATATGATAAAGATCTTGAAGACTAGACATAAACTGAATAGCTCTAGCCGGTTGCTGAACAACTCTGCTAGCTTGTCTCCTAATAAATCTCACACTAAGGTTACTGAAAAAAGAAGAAAGAGCTTTACAAAATTTGACAATTTCATCGAGCTCAGAAATATCATCCTTTGAACTATTATAGAGATCTACTACCACTTTGCAATCCAGTTCTATGATAACATTGTCAAGACCCCATTCTTCCATCCATTTAATAGCATGGTGTAGCCCTGTTGCTTCACCTTCGATCGATGGAAGAAGTAGGGGAGTAGTTTGAGTCCTGGCCGCGAAGAAGTTTCCCCTGGTCACGCAGACACGTGCCAAAGGAGGTATATCCTTGCTCCTCAAACAAACCAACATCCACGTTGTACTTCCATGAACCTAAGGGTGGAGGCTGCCACGAGATTGCCTGAGCATGGGGCTGAGGAGTTTGATGAGGATCGCGAACAGATCTGGCCCGGTCCCAGTCATCGAGGAAAGACATGGCCATGTGGATAACCTGAGGGTTTGATATGGTTTTCCATCCCAAAGTTTTTCATTCCTTCTTCGCCAAAGGCTCCAAAGAACCATGGCAAATTTTGCCTTGCCTGCATCATCCAATGCCTCCAAAATAGCGAAACATGGATATTCACATTTTCATGGAGGTTCGTACGGGCATCAATTAAATCTCATATTCCTTGGTCTTGCCAACACTCCATGCTTGCTGAGCATGCAACGAAGAGGTGCCATGCACTCTCCATGTTGGATTCGCAAACAACACACGAACAAGGGCAATCGATGCGCTTCTTTTGGAGATTTATTCTAGTTGGAAGGCACTCTCTACAAAGTCTCCAGCAAAATACTTTGACCCTGACAGGAACCTCGAGCTTTCAAATAGAGGACCAGCTACCACCAACTCTGAGGGGATCTGCATCCAGCATCTCGTTCATGACTAGGTGGTAAGCTGTCTTGACCGTGTAACAACCAGATTTTGCATGCACCCAAATCCTTCTATCCGCAGTGACTGCTGGATAGAGAGGAGTTATGGTAATAGCACTAGCAACGTCTGGAATGAAAAAACCTTCCACTACAGCGCGGTTCCAATGCTTCAAGGATGGGTGCAACAAATCTTTTACCTTCATATTCCCCAAGGGTTGAACCAACTGGTTTGGGGACGCTAGAATTCGACCATCAAGGATCCACAGTTCATTCCAAACGGGAACAATGTCTCCAGTGCCGATTTTCCACCTAGTACCAAGTTTTAGAAGAGGAATAGTGCACCAGATGCTTCTCCAAGAGAAAGAAGGATTGTGACCGAGAGTTGCACTCAGGATTCAGGAAATCCACTATAGGAAAGTATTTTGCTTTGAAGATCCTAAACACTAAGGCAATGTATACATTTTGAAGTATGTTAATTGAAATTTTTAAGACTTTGAATTTAAAAAAATATATACATTTTAAAAAAATAATGTTTTAAAAAAGCATCAAATATTATTAAATTATACAAATAACTTCATACCATTTTCGTAACTCACTACATAAAAGTGTTTTTTTTACACCACCCAAACGAAATAAATTATCTTAAAATCATTTTTTAGCAAGAAGACCCAAACAAAAATAGATTCTAATTATAATCGATTATACATAAATCGATTATACAAAAATCGATTATCAGCATAATCTATTTTTTTCATCTTTCCCAGACACACTCTTACTAGTATTTAGTTATAATTTATTTATTCACTTGTTTTAACAAATTATTTATTTTTTCTTATGAAAGGGAAACAAACAAAACTAAATAACACAATGAGGGATGCTACATTCTAAAGCATCATCGTGCAATAAAATAGCTAAAGAGCGGGTCACCCTTTCGAAGATGGTCCAATCAAAGGAGCCCTTGTGCCCGCCCTCCATTCGCTAGATGATCGATACAACAATTGGATTCTCGAAAAACATGAGAGACTATAACTCTCTAGTCGCTTAAATCAAGGAGATCAAGTAAAAGAGGTTGCAAGAACTTGTTATGAGTGCACCAAGAGTTGACCGTGTGAACCACCACTCGAGAATCCAGTTCGAAGTAAAATATTCTAAATGAGAGATCCTTAGCAAATTTAACTCCCAACCAAAGGACCCATAATTTAGCCCAAACAACAATGTAGTGGCTCAAGTTACAGGTGAACTCTTTGAGAAGCTTACCCATAGAGTCCCTAACCACACCATATAAGCACTCATGTCAGAGTTGCGACGAAAAGAAACATCCACATTGACATTGATCAAGAGCAGCTTACCACGGGACTTGGATTTCCTGAAGGCTTTCCTCGATAAAACTGGGGTAGGTTAAGAGAGCTCATAAGGAATGATACCAACCTGGCTATGTATAATCGCACCGATGGACTCATGGAAGGAAGCTTTCTTAGTAAACATAATATGATTTCTATCAAACCATATTTCATGAATGGCCACCTCGAAAAGCATATGCCAGTTCCAGTGATCACGAGTCATTTTATGTAAGAGCAAGTTCGACTCTAGTCAAATATGAAGACCCACACTAAAGAAGGTGGTCCAATCATTTGAAGGAACCATCTGAGATCATAGATCACACACTTCATCACAACCTCGAAGAGCATTCAAGATATTTTTCGGTCGGTCCTAATAGCGAGGGCAAGTGTCACACTAAAGGTGGGCCTTTCACTCCGAGTTCATTATCTGCCTGTCGTGAGCTACTTTCCATAGGAAAGTTCTATTAAGATGTGGGCCAGTCCATTACCAAACACTCTTAAAGTTGAAAGGTTGAACCTGAGTCAATGTTTGAGACTTGGAGAGGAAGTTATAAGCAGCTTTGATGGAAAAAAATACCATCTAAAGCATGGCTCCATATAGGAAAATCATATTTCCCAGGGGCAGGAGGTCTTATAGTAGCATTCTTGGCACAAATACTATCCGGGAGCATATGGTCAAGGTCAGTGGTGGATCCACCTATGTGTGGGTGGGGGCAATTGCCCCCATATGGTCAAACTTTTTTACATGGACATGCTTAATAATTTTTTTCTTTTGCCCCCATAAAAAAATGATGTTGCCCGCATATGATAAATTTTTTTGAATAAATATAAAAGAAGTCATAGGGATAAAAAAAGAAAATAATTTGGTACTTTTCTTTAAGAGAGGGTCTTCAAATATTCCAAATCCTACGGTGTAACATAATATTTATTTTGTTACAAGCAAGATATGAACATTCCAAATATGGATAATGCACTCATTAGACAAAGAAATCAATGGGTAAAGTTCAAAAAGTTTCAAATTTCCATCAATTTTAAGTGGTTATAGACAAACTTCAAGATGGTTTTGTTCAAGTTGTCCCATTAATCTTACCTGGGGCAACTGCAACAATCACTACTAGAAATTCATGGATTACTTGCAGATTTTCTATGGATCTTTTCCGCAAGAATTTCCTACGAACTTTGTTGCATTTTTTTTTCCAGAAGGAAGGTTTTTTCTATAGATTTAAATTTGTATGAACTTTTGTAAGAAAATTTGACATTTCCTGCTAATTTAATTTTTTTCGTAAGAAAATCTGCAGGAAATTTGCTACAGATTATAAAATTCACAGGAAAAAATTACCCATGAAGATATTATCCATAGATAGAAATTCGTAAAAAAATTCACATGAAACTTTCATGCGAATTTTTGATTAAAATCCGCAGGAAAATCCCTAGGTAATCAGAAGATTTCTAAAGTGAATTGAAAAATTATATATTATTTTCTTGCCCCCACTAAAGAAAATTTATGGATCCGCCACTGGTTAAGGTCAACCCACTTCCAACCGCCATTGTGACCAAAAGAAGAAACCGAGATATCCGTATATCAAGGAGTCACTTGATACAAGGAATGATCTTTTAGTTTGCCACATTCCGGTATCCAGTTATCCGCCCAGAACTGAGTATAGTTGCCATCTTGAACAGCCCATAAGACGTCATCTTCAATATGGTGCCATACCTTGAGCATGTTATCCCACACACCGGAAATTCTGTTATGAGATGTCATTTTCGAAATCAGGAGATCACCACACCCATATAAAACACTGTTATAAAATTTCAAGACTTCGAAACCCGAGCCCGCCTTCTTCCTTAAGCTTACAAATATTTTCCTAAGAAACAAGATGACATTTATGTTGAGTAGAACTAATACTCGAAATGAAGTCTTTGCATAACCTCTCAACATCACCACAGACAGATATAGGAAGAGACGTGGCTTGCATGACATACCCAGGGAGGCTCATAAGAGAGGATTGTGACAGGGTCACTCTATCAGTGAAAGTCGAAGAATGAGCTTTCCACCTAGAAAGTTTCCTTATAACTTTATCAATCGGGGACTAATAAGTGTGCTTTGACACTCTATTGTGAACAATAAGAATACCCAAATATTTCCCGAGGTAATGCGTGGGAGTTACACCCAAGGACCTACTTAGACTAGAGGCTAGAGAAGGATGCACATTACTAGAGAAAAAGACGAATGGTTTTTTAAGATTAACCTTTTGCCCCGAGAACCGACAAAAAAGCTTAAGGACGTTTTATCTCACCAACCTGAGTTTGGGAACCTTTTGCCACTAAAAGAATGTAATTCACAAAGAATAGGTGGGAGACATTAGGGTTCATATTATGCCAAAAACCAAGAGGCTTCCACTTCCAACTTCAACTGATACAACGAGCAAGTCGTTCTAAGCATATAACAAAGAGATAGGACAAGATCGGGTCCCCTTAGTGTAAACCCCATGATGGGTAGAAATGGTTCGTGGCACCTTTTACTTAATAATGGAGAAGCAACCCCAATTTTAGTTTTTTTTTTCTTTCCTTTTCTTCCCAAATGGACTTTGAACCAATTTCAACCTTATTTTTTTTATTGAGCTCAAGCCACCTTATGCTCTTTTTCCTTCCACGATACTCTATATAAGTAGGGGTGTTCATTGTATCATATTGACCCAATGAATCTGATAGTCCAAACCAAACTAATTAAATTGATATTATTTCACCTCAAACCCAAACCAAATCAATTATGACCAGTTCGATTATCAGATTTATATTTTTTTAACCCAAGTAAGCTAGATCACTTGATCAACCAATTTTCTAACTTGTAAATTTATACATTTTTACATTTTAATATTTAGAATTATAATCTAGTTTTGTCTTTTCTTTTTTGTACTGGTCGAAGAATGAAACCCGGTCACCGAGTTTGAATACCCGGCCCAATCCGGAAATTAAGGATAAGAAGTTAATATCACCTTTAATTATCCTGATATCATCTGAAATAACCGTATCCGGTTAAAAGAGATAATATCCCTTAAATAAAGGGATAGGATATTGATATTATCCTTAAATAAATCATGATATTATCTGAAATAACTTTATCTGGTTAAAAGAGATAATATCCCTTAAATTAAGGAAATCACATCTCAAAAGAGATTTAAGAGATAAAAGGAGGTAAATCCATATCTCTAAAAGATATGGGAATCCTATTATAAAAGGAGGAGAACCCATGAGAGAAACTCACTTTTCACTGAATCCCGGTAACACTCCCTTAAGCGTATTAGAGGAACTAGATCGACCAAGAGACTATCAGAAAGTTCTTGCTCGCTGGTATCCATCGGATACAAGATGAGGGGATCGAGATCACCGTACCACCAAGGGTTGAACCTAGAACTACGTCTGGCTTTGATTCCCATTGGGATACGTAGGACCGGAATACAATATTTTGTCAAGCCATAATCTAAAACAACCCTCATTGTTCACTCTTGGTTTGACGTTCTACGGCGAGATTCCGTCAAGTCGGATCTCGTCAGGAACATTTGGCGCCCACCGTGGGGCCAGGTAAAACTTTGCCCCGACCACTCAATCAACGACCATCAGCCACCATGCTACCATGGACACCAAACACGCTACAACACTCACAATAAGCCCCCCAACACGTTGGGAAATCACTGTCCCGTAAATTCCTATTCCTACCAACACGTTGGGAAATCACTGTCGGCCACGGTACTACCGGCTTTCCAGAAAGGATTCGAAGAAGAAGAAAAGAATCAGAAAATCGGGTGCAGCGACTCTGGTCCGTCTCAAACTGCATTCGGCAACCACCACCTCAGACTCATATCGTGTTGTCCAGAAGAGTAGACAAGTTCCTTTTTGGCTGCAGAAACGAAAAATGGAGGATAAGTGGAAAGCGAAAAAGAAAGTCGTGTTTTAGGTCCAAATTCGACCACCATGCACCACCTTGAAGCTGCTATTACATCTATGGAGGAGCAGTAAAAGAAAGGAAGTCATGGAATAGCCACAGCCCTATGACGTCAATGACTGTTATTGTTGTTCTCCATCGTGCCTTGGCATTAAGAGTGCGGAACGGAATCCCCAGAGCGAGTTACGGTAGAAGAGATAAAGGCATTGGATTGAAGTTGAAGAAGAAAGGGACCCAAGAGAATGGTTTCAAAAATGGAGGGTTTAATAAATTGCAAATGGGTCCCTGGGCCAGTCACATTGCAAGCTCCGCCAAGGGAATTGGCAGTTGGAAAGTGCGTGCTTGCTTTGCTTATGTGAGCGATGA
The DNA here is from genome assembly GCA_030762895.1 of Sophora flavescens. Classification (NCBI taxonomy): domain Eukaryota; kingdom Viridiplantae; phylum Streptophyta; class Magnoliopsida; order Fabales; family Fabaceae; genus Sophora; species Sophora flavescens. The sequence continues at coordinate 11,486,515 of CM061063.1, forward strand.
CAAAATAGAAGCGGGAAAATTGGGGGTTTCTTTATGCCACGGTGTTGGAGTTTGAGCAAGACAACAAATATTTTCTCTTTCTAGTATCAACATTGGGGCTTCGATAAAGGACAAAAAGGCATGACACATCAATGTCGAGAGGAAACATAGTGCCCACGTCATGGACTTAACTCAAAATCAGAGATAAGTGTGGAAGAGCATGTTATACCCCCCACTGCTCAATCGTCCACGATAAAGCTCGGCCACCGTAGCTCGTCCTTAAAGCTCGGCCACCGCAGCTCGGTCACCACAGCTCGAGCTCGGAGAGCTGAAGAAGATATTTACAAAGCTCGGCCAACATAGCTCGGTCTAGGAGGGCTCGACCATATGGGCTTGAGGGAAGGCCTAAATCAGAGGCCGCGAAATGCTCAGGTGAAATTGTTCTCTAAATCTAGTTTAAATCTAATATGATTTGATATGTTTTGCTCCACATCTTTAATGCTGTGTTATGTAGCATCATATCATTTATATATTTGAGCAAAGTGATGTTCGGATGATACCACTCCTAGAGTCACAAAATTTGCGACTACAAAGTGGTTGAGCTCCGGCTCCCTTGAGAATAACAGGTCGAAGCTCCGTGCTTCCCTTTCCACAAGGTCGAGCTTCGGCTTCCTGAAAACTCACAGTTCAGCTCCGGCTCCTGAGAGGTCGAGCCAAAACTCCCTCTCAAAATTCCACCAAAAAGGAAGACGAGTCGAAGCTCCTCAAATTAAAACCATGGAGGCCGAGTTAGACTCCCTCTATAAAAATCATACAGATCGAGCTCGCCCTTGGAAAATAAAATTCCATCAACTCCAGCACTCCAACACCATACTAACTAACCTAAAGAGGCTGACCGATCTAAAATCGACCGATTCAGGGTCGAAATGCCGAGCCTATAAAGGTATATAAAACCTAAAGAGGCTGACCGAGCTAAAATCGACCGATCCAGGGTCGAAATGCCGAGCCTATAAAGGTATATAAAACCTAAAGAGGCTAACCGAGCTAAAATCGACTGATCCGAAGTCGAAATGCCGAGCCTATAAAGGTATCCACAACCTAAAGAGGCAAGAGCCTAAAAAGGTGATCGAGCTAAAATCGACCGAGTTGTCGTCGAAACGTCGAACCTAAAGAGGCAGGAGCCTAAAAAGGTGACCGAGTTAAAATCGACCGAGCTGTCGTCGAAACGCCGAACCTAAAGAGGCAAAAGCCTAAAAAGGTGATCGAGCTGTCGTCGAAACGCCGAACTTAAAGAGGCAAGAGCCTAAAAAGGTGACCGAGCTAAAATCGACCGAGCTGTCGTCGAAACGTCGAACCTAAAGAGGAAAGAGCCTAAAAAGGTGACCAAGCTAAAAAAAACGAACCTAAAAAGGTAACCAAGAAAAACATAAAACGGTTAACTACAATGGGGCTGAGCTCAAAAAGCTCACGAGGCCAAATTAAAACGCCGAGCACCAAAGGCGAGTAAAAACTCAGGAAAGTTAACCGAGCAAATCCAAATGCTGGGTTAAAAACCATAAGTATGAAGTATTTATCATTCATAAAGAAAAAAGTACGTAGGGCATAGCCAAAAGTACATGGGGCATAGCCAAGAGTACAAAAATTTGCTGAGTTACTCATGGGCATAAGCAAAGACCCCATCAAGCTTGGAACCAATAGTGTCTTCAGCTTGCGAAAGAGCAACCGAGGATGGCTCGAGCACGACCACTTCAGTTCCTTCGTTCTCCTCCTCTCCCCCAACCCGCTCTTCATTATTCTCCTCTTCCTCATCATCGAGCCCGGACAAAGGAACCATTATGCCATCTTTATTAAAATCCTTGTCCACACCTGCTCTCAATAGATCGGAATCAGAAAGAAAGCGCTGGATTTGTTTTCTAGCACGCGAGAACCCAGAAACGCGTTCCCTTATAATCTGGGCTTTAGCTTCCTTCAACTCGAACTGAAGCTTGCAATTAGCCTTTTTCGTAGTAGAAGAAACTGCTGAAGATTGTCAAGGGAAAGTTTTAAAGCCTTGGCAGCCCTTTGAAAGTCAATCCTTTCATTTTAGAGAGCTCGGATTGAGGAGAGGAGTTGGTCTTCTTAAGCTCGACATTTCGAGTTTTCAATTGCCCAATTAGCCGAGTTTGCTCTTCACACTTTGCCACGGCTTTTTCAAGCTCATCCCCAGTGCGCAAAGTTCGGACAGCTTCCTCCTTCATGCTTTTCATTATTAGAAAGCTCGTGGCTCGAAAAACAGGTAATGGAAGAGACTCAGAGAGCATAAGCAACCACAGCTTTCATGCTCGCATCATGGCCCAATTCTAGTAAAAGCCGAGCATATGCTGGCTTAATAACTTGAGAATCCACTAAAGGGCCAGAGTTAAAATTGTCTAGCCAAGAACAAAGGGCAGAAGCCCAGAAAGCCGAGGTCGAGCATTGCTCCCTCGCACGCATTACGCACCGAAAAAAGTCAAAGTCGAGGTCGAGCAATGCTTCCTTCCTCGCATTAAAAATCCTAGGCCAAGCACAACACCTTCGCACCAAGATAATGTCCACAACAGATCATGCATGTTAGAGACCCAAGATTCGAAGGAAATCCTGGTGGTGTTCAACCAAATAAGCCGGAATCCAAAGTAAGACTTGGCTCCACACAAAAATTCGAGCAGTGCTCGGCCAAGTAAGCCGATAACCCAAAAAAGGCTTGGTTCTACAAAAAACAGATTTCCGAGAAATGTTCCCGCGAATCATAGTCCAAAGTCCTCTGCACCAAAAAGTGTGTTAAGATACGCGGGTTGACATTCAAGCTCTTTCGCTAGTTTCAAGCTCGGAGCTTGGGGGGACTTATGGGGATAAAGGAAGGATATTCTCGGAAATCACAGAGAAAGGATATCTCTTAGCCTATAGCTCGATTGTTGTTATGAAGAACTTGTACGAAAACTATTTTCTCATACAAATTGGAAAAGATATTAGGAAAATTTATTCTGAGATACACCTTCAAGATCGGTAAAAATAATGACATTCAAGGTCAAGTGTCAAGTTAGTGGGTATTTCAAAATCCACCAGATGAAAGGGTTAAGAGCTACTCGAAGAAAATGTTAAGAGCTCTCATTCGGAAAAAGGCGAGTCAAGTTCAAACTCTCAAGATAAGCATCCTGAAAGCATCAAAAATTAAAAGGATGAAGTACAAGCCTGAGGTAAATTCCTAATGACCGAGTGTGAACTTGACTTTCCAAAAGATCGGCTCGGGTCCGAATCATTGATAAGTTGAACCTCGGCTACTAGCTTCTAAACTTGTCTTAACAAAGGTAAGATTGAAGTATCTTCTGTTCAGAACATGTTACTGGTCAAGATGTTAAACTCGCCCACCAAGCCTACCAAACTAAAATATTGGACGAGAAATAAAGCTAGATCACCAAACCCAAACAATCAAAGGGAAATGATTACTAGACTCGTCCACCAAGCCCGCTGAACTTAAGAATTGGCCGAAATGTAAAGCTCGACAACTTGAAACGTGAAGCTCGGGCTCCCTACTCGGTTGAGCTCCGGCTCCCGACTACTCGCCTGCGATTCCTCCCGAGGTTCAAACCGAGAGACAAGCTACGGCCCTCTCGATTGGAAGTCGAGGAACGACTCCTTCCAAGCAAACAACTCGGGGGTCGAAGAGCGATTCCTCCCGAGGTTCAAACCGAGAGACGAGCTACGGCCCTCTCGATTGGAAGTCGAGGAACGACTCCTTCCAAGCAAACAACTTGGGGGTCGAAGAGCGATTCCTCCCGAGGTTCAAACCGAGAGACGAGCTACGACCCTCTCAATTGGAAGTCGAGGAATGACTCTTTCCAAGCAAACAACTCGGTTGAGCTCCGGCTCCCGAACTACTCGATTGAGCTCCGACTCTCGACTTATCGTTTGAGCACGCAACTACAGTGCAAGCCTCGGAAATGATGCCGTGAAGGCCACGCGTCACACAGAGTAACATCTCTTTTTCATCTCGGGAACCGAGAAAGTATGGCCTCAGCACGGAACTCAGGAGATCACCTCCACCTCGGCTAGCCTCGGCTCCTTCGAGAAAAGCTTCCACGCAATCAGCTTGGGGGGCTTGTGTATGAACCACCATAGAGCTCGATACCTTGAAGCGTCAAGCTCGGTCACCCGAGCTGCTCACCGAGTTGGAGGATATGTATATGAAGCTCAGCCAATCACCTCGCCGAGCTGAAAGACCAAAAGATGAAACCAAGTTCCTAAGCTCGGCTAATGTCATGAAAGCTTCCACGCTTTACTAGCTCAAAGCTTGGGGGGCTTGTGTACTGGCCGAAGAGTGAAACCCGGCCACCGAGCTTGAATACTCGGCCCAATCCGGAAATTAAGGATAAGAAGTTAATATCACCTTTAATTATCCTGATATCATCTGAAATAACCGTATCCGGTTAAAAGAGATAATATCCCTTAAATAAAGGGATAGGATATTGATATTATCCTTAAATAAATCATGATATTATCTGAAATAACTTTATCTGGTTAAAAGAGATAATATCCCTTAAATTAAGGAAATCACATCTCAAAAGAGATTTAAGAGATAAAAGGAGACAAATCCAGATCTCTAAAAGATATGGGAATCCTATTATAAAAGGAGGAGAACCCATGAGAGAAACTCACTTTTCACTGAATCCCGGTAACACTCCCTTAAGCGTATTAGAGGAACTAGTTCGACCAAGAGACTATCAGAAAGTTCTTGCTCGCCAGTATCCATCGGATACAAGATATGGGGATCGAGATCACCGTACCACCAAGGGTTGAACCTAGAACTACGTCTGGCTTTGATTCCCATTGGGATACGTAGGATCGAAATACAATATTCTGTCAAGCCATAATCTAAAACAACCCTCATTGTTCACTCTTGGTTTGACGTTCTACGGCAAGATTCCGCCAAGTCGGATCTCGACAGGAACATTTTTCTATCCATCTTGACTTACAATCTTACTTAGTATTGCCAAATGTGATTATCTTTACTATCCAACTTCATTATCATATTTTAGATAAAGAGATTGAGGTCTATAAAGTTATAACTATAGAATAAGACAAAAAAATAATTATAATTCATATCAACGCTTGAAATTAATTTAATTATTGTGTACAGTCATTGAAGAATATAAAATTCAAAAATTAATATAAAAAATATGTGAGAATAAAAACTTGAAAATGCATAATAATTTATTTTTTATTTTACCTTAACTCGGTGTAAGGATAAATGTAAATATAAAGAATTGTTAAGTCCCGTAATTACTAAACTTTGAAAGTTCTTCTGTTTCTATGCAACAAATAAGTAGTTAGTCAAATACTAACATGTCCAGTTACTACTACCACTTTTTCCTTCACCACATTTCCATCTTTTCCCGAATTTACACTTGGGCATGCTCAATATTCTGGAGCTTTGTCATGCGCCAGTTGAGCAGCTACACTTGCATTTGCTTCGTCAGGTTGACTCTTAAGATAGTTTTCAAGAATGCGAACTGAACATTCGACTTGACCACATCTTTGGTAGAACTACAGAAAACGGCATAAATTCAACAATGGAAGTCAACCACAAAATGTCTAATTGGATTAAAAAAAAATGAACAATTATTTTCACAACATGATCTCGGCTGAGGAAGAACAGTGCTGTCAATGACATGCAGGCAAGCCAAATACCACAGTTAGTGCTGGGAGCTGCTTTTTACACCACAAATAATTCTCACACACCACAAAAATTATATATTTTTAAAATATTCCTAAAATACTCTCAATTATCTTAAACACACCTAAACCTATTTCAGAAATACATGACCGCATAACATAACGGAAGTAAATTTTCGATATTATGTGTTTCGTATAATACCGGAAGTGAACTTCCGGTGTTGTAGTTATAATTTTTTTACTAACAGGAAACTAAGGTCTGGTATGCAGCAATTACCGGAACTATAACACCGGTAGGTATTTTTCACCATTCCAGAATTAAACTTTCGGTATATTATATAGAAACCTACCGGATGTTTATGTCCGGAATTAAACTTGCGGTATTGGTTCAGATTCATCATGTTCAGTATGGTCCTACTGAAGTTTCAGCCTCTGTTTTTATTATTGCTGCTAAATATGATGGCTAATCTACCATACCAGGCAGTCCACCACTGCCTCAAATGCCCAAATTGATCCTTTTGCTACGGCCTTATTCCTTCCTTCTTACTTCTTGGATTTTGGATTCTAAGGCCTCTGATAACAGCTTTGGTGCCTCGAACAACCAAACTAAACTAGTGAATATCGCTATTCATCCACCACTCAAATCCAAAGAAAGCTCATAAGCTGTGGAGAAGAAGAATGGGAGAACAAAGGGGAACCGGAAATGGGGGAACGATATAAGGGATCAGGAATTGTTTTTGGGATTTGAATTTGTTTTTAAGTTTTTTGTGGTGTATGGGAGTTTTTTGTGGTGTAAAAAGAAGCACCCGTTAGTGCTGGCTCAACTTCAGCCCAAGAGTGATCGGGCCAGCCCAATCGAAGCCCAAAATCAGTATCTCAAGGCTGGTCCAATTTCAGTGTAAAAGTAATCAGGCTGGCCAATTTTGGTCCAAAGGGGCTTGGGGGGACCTGGCTTTGTTCATATTTTTTATGTTAATTAAGTTGGGCTAAGGTTTGATTCCATTACCATACAGGCCATTGCCTCATAAAATTAGTTCGAAAGAAGTTTTTAATAACTTAATAAAATTGAGTGTTTGGCGAAGTGAGAGTTTCTCCCATTAGTAACTATCCCATCCTGGCACGACCCCATTCTTTGCTACCTTTCGTGAATTCCACTGCAGCCATGCATAAAATGTGAAATAGCTTTTTACCCCCCCAAAAAAATTGTGAAATGACTTGTCACAATACACCAAATAACAAGATTCAGTTAGGAATATTGATGGTCAATAGGAACTTTGGGAGGGAGGTCTGTGGCTGTTTTGAGAGAAGTTGAAGCTTGGGGGAGTCCAGAACATAAGACACACAAGCAGACACATACATTACACAGCATCACAAAGGCAAATCACGGTTTTTGTATGAAAACGATCAGTAACAAAACAAAAAAGAATTTATACAAAGGATAGAATTCATTAAAAAAACTAAATGCATGTTCATCAAATCTGGCTCATAATTAAAAGACTAAAAGACAAACCTGAGCTGCTGCTTTTAGTGCATCCACATTCTCACGACAGAGATTGTACTTGCTCGTATGATACAGCAGCATTTTGAAGCATTGCACGATGGCTTCTAAGAATAATGTCCTTGGGATCTGCTGTTATTGCTTTTGAAAGACAATAACTGGCCTGCCCAATATCACCTTGTTCTCTGCATTTGAAGAAAGTTCTCAATTCAGCAACCAAGGGCCTGTTTGTTTTGTTTCATGTTTGCTGTTTTCATTTCCTGTTTTTATAAATAATTACAAAATAAATAATTTTCATTATATTCGGAAAATTTTCATGAAACATGAAAACATAATGAAGCAAAAACAGGCCCTAAAATAAAGCAAATAGTGTTTCTTTTTCTTTCATATACAAAAGCATTATCTAAAATGAATCAGTACATGAATTTAGTTACACTAGAAATTGTGGTACAATCCAATGAGATAAATATAGTCAAGAGATCTTTTGGAATGGAAAATGAAGTTAACTATGAACCATATTTTCCATTAACACACTGCATACACAGGTAATTCATGGCAAAACAAGGAACACAACAAAATCAAGAATGCAGCGCTGCCCTGCATATAAAAAGTGGAAAATCCCCTGTAATTGGCATGAGCATAAATCTTAATTTTCTTCCAAAATCATTTTCCCAATCACACCAAATGTATTCTCTGATGTCCATTCCATTGCAAGAACCTAAAACTTATAATAATAATCTACCTTTCTTAAAAAGAATTAAAGCAAGGCTGCCAACTTCTTTCAGGATAAATAAAAAAATAAATAAAATATTAATTAGCAATCTGACACGATGACCAACTATCAATTTTCCTTCTAAAGCTACAAATGTATTCACCACTGCTAACATAACGAAGATGATTTTGCACGTGAGTGAACATATGATACCTTTGTTGATCTCTTGCGCACACCATGATTCATTAATTCCATTATCTCAGCGATGGCTACCCCAGAAATATCATCATATTCTTCTTCCCTTGCCTTCTTTGAAGAAGTTCCATCACTGCGTCAAATTAAACAATAAGAAACCTAAATGGAAGCGATTATAAGGGAATGGAAGAAGAAGTTTGTTACGGGTGGGGTGGTTGTGAAAGTGTTTTTCGATTTTTTATCGGCGAGAGCTTGAATCTCGAGACACTCGAATTTCTGGTAAAGTTGGAGACGGGAATCGTTGTTATGAAGGAAGTCCAAAGGGCTCATTCCATTTTTTAACCTAAAAGTGTACTCTTCATCATCATCTTCTTCCTCCTCGGCAGCGTTTTCGTCTTTGACGTCTTCTTCTACTTCTTCCGCGACATCTACAGTGGGATTGGGATTCAATTCGTCACCGGTGTCACTTGTCTCTGTCGCCATCAGAATCAACAACACACTCTTCGACAAAACAAATCAAAAATGCTAAACAGACACGTTTTTTTGACATCATATGGTTACAAAGTATAAACACTGCCGCATATTATGGAACTGTAGAGAATTTTTTTTTAATTTAAATTTTTTTTTAAATAATTTTTTTTGATTCGGCATGATATGTGCTGAATCGGTATAAATATCTGGTGTATTCAGTTCATTATCTGGTGAATGAGTTTTTTTGAGAAATATTTTTTTGATTAAGTATATACAAATATATGGTGAATCTTGTATAAATATCTGGTGAATTCAATTCATTATCTGGTGAATAGTTTTTTTGAGAAAAAAATTGTGGTTTAAGTATGTGTAAATATATGGTGAATCAGGTATAAATATATGGTGAATTCAGTTCATTATCTAGTGAATGTGTTCTTTTTTAATAAATAAATTTTGTTGGTTAAGTATTCGTAAATATCTTGTGAATCGGGTACAAATATCTGGTGAATTCAGTTCATTATCTAGTGAATATGTTCATTATCTGGTGAATAAGTTTTTTTTGAGAAATAAATTGTGGTTAAGTATGTGCAAATATATGGTGAATCAGGTATAAATATCTGGTGAATTCAGTTCATTATCTGGTGAATGTGTTTTTTTTTATAAATAAATTTTGTTGGTTAAGTATGTGTAAATATCTGGTGAATCGGGTACAAATATCTGTTGAATTCAATTCATTATCTGGTGAATGAGTTTTTTTGAGAAATAATTTTTTTGGTTAAATATGTGCAAATATCTGGTGAATCAGGTATAAATATTTGGTGAATGGTTTTTTTTAGAAATAAATTTTGGTTAAGTATGTGCAAATATATGGTGAATCAGGTATAAATATTTGGTGAATTCAGTTCGTTATTTGGTGAATGTGTTTTTTTAGAAATAAAATTTTTATTTTTTTAAAAAAATCAAAATTTTAAAAAAAAAAAGAGGTGCTCTTACAGTAGCGCTACAGTGCGCTACTGTAGCAGTGTCGCGTATGATGTCCATTTTTTCGTGTCCGTTTAGCACGGCTCAAACAAATTGGCGCATAAAGAAATATTAGAGCTGTGGTATTTGGAAACAGTTTTTTTCACAACAATACGACACATGTTGCAGTGACCTACATATTATGAACCGTTGGATTTATGATCGTTGTTAATCTATCCATAAATTTAGTTTATTAATTATGATTTTTATTGAATCTATTTTTTCTCTCGTATTCTAAGCAATCACAATACTCACAGTGATATTCCATGTGTTTATCACATGTATCAGTGGCTTCATCTTTTAATTCTTGTAGTAATCCTTTTAATTCATCTTGATTTGTTGAATCAACCATACTTAAGTTGTGAACAATTTTTTCTATTTTTCGAGAATTCATTAGTATTTAGCTCTGATACCAGAATGGTACCAACCTATTAATTTCCCTTTCTGTTTTATTTATAATTTTAATTTCAATTTTAGGGTAGTATTTATACATAATTTGGGTAGTTTTCATGCATAATTTGGGATACTAATAATTCATACTCGTAATCTATTATAGATTCGTCTATTTCTATTAATTCTTTGATTATATGTTCTCGTTCTTCTTCACAAAATACTAACTGTACTCTTTGTTGTACTTGTTTTAGATAAAGTTCTTCTTGCTAGTGTTTGTGTTTTAGTTTGTTAATTATTATTTGCTTACAATCTATGGGTATTTTCATAACCAATATACTTAATATTTCTCGATCTATTTAATTATCTAATAAGTCTCAATCTTCATATATGTCAGAATCAGATAGTACATCATACTCAAAAGCCAATCCTAGTTCTTCCATGTAATTCTATTCTATGTCTAACGAAATAGTTGCAAGATAATAATCTTCTTGTCTGAATTGGTTTTTTTTTTCAATTATTAATTGTTTACAATCGGTAGGTAAATTCATTACTAATACACTTATTATTTCAATTTCTGTTTGATTATCAAATTCGGAATATATTTCCATTGTTTTATTCGATATCTTCAAAAGGTGGTGCTGTTATTTTAAAATAATTAGATGGTGATTGATAGGATTTTGTCGATATCATGTCTTCTATTTTTTCTATTATTTGTCTTTTATGTTCTTCTCTTTTATTTCTTATATTATTAAGTTCTTTTTCTTTTTCTATAATATATCTTTCCATCTGTTTTTGATTTTTATTTTCTTTATCTCTTTTAAGATGATTATCATAAATATTCATAAATTCTTTCATATTCTTTTTATCTTGATTTATTTTATTATACGATTTTTCATAAATATTTCTTAATTCTTTTTCTTTATTCATATTCTATTTCTTAAATATTGTGCTAAATCTCTTACTTTGTTTGACAATTTATTTATGTTTTCATCTTCCTTATTATTTTCTGTTTCAGGAAAAGTAATTGGTTTTGGGATCTGTCTAAAACTTAGTGCTTTTGGATTTATTATAGAAATTCTTAGTTCAGTTAATTCATTTCTTTTAGGATAATAAATTTTTCCTATTTCTTCAAAAAGTCTTGGTATATCTATTCTATCATTATTTCTGAAAGTAATACTATGATGAGAGTTTGTCAGTGCACAATTAACACAGTAAGTAATTGAGAAGATTTTATCTCCGGATCTCATTAACTTATTTCTTAAGAATCAAGGTTCCATGGTTAAAGATTGATCTAATCTTTGAGTATCTAATGATTTTCCAATATTTGGGTGTATTTCAAATTTTAGCTTAACATAAGCTAAATTTCTTTCAATTACTCCTAGTATTTTGTTTTTCGGATCTGTTATTCTATCATCCTTTAAAACTAATTCTATTGGTGAGCCTATTTCTTCTTGAAAGGTTACTTTAATTAAAACTTGTATGGCTCCTATATGGATATATCCTATTTTCTTTCTGTGTGCTTCCTTTTTAAAATCAATTAACTTCTTTTTGTTTAGTAATTGTATACAAGTATTTCCTTGTGTTTCCGATATATCTATTGGGGTTTCATTAATTATTTTTCCATAATATATGATGTTTTCTTTCTGATCAAGTCTATTCATTATTCCTCCAAGTTTCTTCATATTCGCATCTTTTGATAAATTTAAGTATTCTTTTTGAATTTTCTGAAATAATTTTGGATCTATTAAAATACTTCCTTCATAATTTCCATCTTCTTCAGTAATTTGTAAGTGTTCTACATCATTATTATCAATCTTTTCTCTTTCTATTTCTGACATAGCTAGTTTCTAGTATAAATCGAGAATTGAGGGTTGATGAATCATACCTGAGTTGGGTTTCTTTGAAATTTCTTCTGAGTTTTTTGATCCACTGCTGCTTCCGCTTAGTCAAATTGAAATACGATCGTGAAGTGGTTTTTTAGTGAAGTAGTTTGAGAGAAGTTTAGAAATAAAAGTAGTGTTTATTGATAGAAAGTAGTGATAAGTATATAGAACCTATTTGAATCCACTCTCAAGGATTCGATTAGTATAAGGCTAACACAGAACTTCTCAAGGATGAGAGAAGTTTGAGAATTGAAATTCAAGTTCTGAATTTTTCAAGTTCTGAATTGCCTCAGCATAAGAGGGCTTATTTATACACTTAAGAGGGCTAGGTAATTTACAAGAAAGTCCCTACATTATTACAATCTATCAGACTTTTAATAATTCATGATGACGTCAGTGCCTACGTCATTCCTCTATTATTGCTTCATCTGAATCTCTATCTTCTTGTCGACAGTCCTTTTTCTTCACGAATCTTTCACATGCATTATTCCCATCCTCTTTAATCATTGAGCACAACAGGTCGAGGACAACTGGCTGATAATTCATCGACAATCCTTGGAGTGTGTAGAAAGGTAATTCAAAGTTCGTCAGTAGTGCCAAGTCCCTTTCTCTAATCAATTTTCCACTAGTCTTGCTGAGAAGCAAAGTATGTGGTCCTTTGTACATTGCTTTGATGAAGGAATCTTTTCCAAGAATTTGACATTCAGTAAAAATACTCGCTAGTTGATTATCCAGAATTGTGATAATCTTTTCATCATTATAATCCTCGCCAGTCGGTTCATCCCTCATGGAAAAGTTGTTATTGCTTACTCCAATGAAGATTAAGTTCTTTGATGGTTGCTTAGTGGCAAAGTCTGGATAAGTCGAATAGAACTTCAAAAAGATAGTTCTGTCTTTGGCAACATTCCTCTTGTAATTTTGGATGGCTTCTTTCAGACTATATGGGAACAATTTGATTTCTTCTAAGTTTTGGCTTAAGTAGAGACATTCAATAAGTCCAAATTGGAACATATTAAATGTAAGAATCGATGATGCTCCAGGAGTAATTATGGCTTTAACTCCGAAAATGTTTCGGTTAACCATATAAAAACAATTAATTTTTTCTTTCTCAGACCAGTTAGTCGGTCTTTTTAAGTTTTCATGAAATTTTTCTTTAGAAAATTGGACTTGTAGTTGATGGTCTTTTCTTGAAGTAATTTGGTAGTCATCAATGGAGGAAGGAATTCTTCCGAGTATCCTTAATGAAGTTTTTGGCTCTGGTGAAGTCTTTATAGTTTCAGAAAAAGTTCTTGGGCCAAGATAAACTTCTTTGCCCTTGCTTTGTTCTTTCACAGTTTTTTCCTGATAATCTTTCATAGCTTTCTCAGCTTCTTCTTTTGTTCGAAATCCTTTATGAAGGAATCCAGAAATTCCAGTGCAATGAGGGGCTGCTTTGTGCCATTCATCGTAAATGCCTGGAAATGGTCCATTAAAAACGGCATACCATTTCTCCTTAGTATTTTCTTGTATTTGCTGCTTTATTTCCTTTAGGGTATCTTCTTTTGAGGATTCTCCTTTTGCTTGTAGTTGGAACTCCAATACTTCAGTATTTGCTTTGATTAAGTCTACCTCCATTATCTTCTGCTTCTCGAGCATTCTTTGGAGTTGAATCTGCTTCTTTATTGTTTCAGTTGTTTGCTGCTCCATTCTCTTGATAGTATATTTGCAAGAATATTTTTATCTCCTTTAATATGGGAGATTGAGTAATTGTATTCGACAAGTTTCATTTGCCATCTAATCAATCTTCCTTGCTTGTATGTTCCTTTATGGTTTAAGCTCTTAAAACCTGCAACATAAGTAGAATCGGTCCGGACAATAAAGTCCTTATCCAGTATATAAATCCGATGTTTTTCCAACATGCGGATCAAAGCCAGTGTTTCCTTTTCATGAGTAGGATAATTAATTTCACTGTCTGAAAAAGTTCCAGACATGTATCGGCATAGTAATTCATTTTTATATCCAGGGGGTTTTGCTTTCATGACACCTCCCCAGCAGTCATTTGAGGCATCGGTCTCAATAATAATTAAATCATCATCCGAAGGATGATATAGCTCGGGTAGATCCCGGCACAAGTCTTTCATTTTTATAATTAGTCTATCATCTTCATCAGTCCATGTCCAAATGGCGTCCTTCTTTAGTTTTTGTTGAAGCGTCCTTCTTTCTGATGCAAGATTCCTGATAAATCCTTCATTTGAAATGTATGTTAATAGTCCAGAAATCTTTGTAAATCCTTTTTATTCTTTAATTTCGTTGGAAAATTCTGAAGTTTTTATAATACATGTCGCTGCATTATTATTTTTCCTTTTTCAATTTTCAATCCTAAGTAATTAATTTTATTTTGAGCTAAAACAGCCTTCTTTTTACTTAAAACTATTCCATGTTTATAGCATTTGTTTAGAACTAATTCCATCTTTTCAAAATGATCATTTAATCCTTTATTAGAAAAGATTAATATATCATCAATATAAATAAGACAAAAGTCTTTAAATTCCTTGAGAATTGAATCTATCATTCGTTGGAAGATTCCTGGCGATTGCTTCAATCCCATTGGAAGTACATTCCATTCATATTGACCTTGAGGACAACTGAATGCTGTTAATGTTTTTGATTCTTCAGTTAATCTAATCTGGTAAAAACCTGATTTACAATCAAAGGTGCTAAACCAATCCATATTTCTAATTCTTTCAATAATTAAGTCTTTTCTTGGGAGGAAATAGGCATCTCCTTCCATAGCATCATTAATTTGTTTATAATTAATTATCACTCTTCTTTTGCCTCTTTTAATTTCATTATGATTTTTTACATAAAAGGCTGGTGCAAAGTGCTTGCTATTCGATGGTCTAATTAATCCTTTTTGGCACATTTCTTCAATATCTTTTTCAAATTCATCTCTATCTTGTTTTGTGTAAATCATTGGTTTACATTTTACTTCTTTCGTCGGATCTTTTATTTTTAATTCGACTAATTCAGTATTTTTGTTGATTTTTGGGTCTAAAGGGTTTTCACTACATACTTTATCTAAGAGTTCTTCTATATGGGTTGGAATTATTCTATTTGGTTCTAGGTTTACTGGTACATGGTGAATTTTTGTGCAAATTAAGCTAACTAACTCACCACGGTTCAGCTTGCGTGACTTTGATGAGTAAGTACTTTCAGAAAAGTGAATAATTGGAATTTTGATAATCTCTCGTTTTTGCCTTTGATAAATATATGGTGTTTTCAGAGTAATATATTTTAAGTATTGATAAAATGGTGCATAAAGTCTTAGGAAATTATTTCCAATGATTACATCTATACCTGTCTCTTGTTTATATATCGTAGGTATGATGAATATTTTGTCTTGTATTTTTAAAGTAATTCTTTTGGCTATCCAATACAGATGATGTATTGATCCATCTGCAATCTGTATTTTTAGTGGCTTTTCCAATTTTTCTCATTTATCAAAAAGTGCTTCTGTCGCAAGGCAAAGACTTGCTCCAGTATCTATATATGCTTCTGTTTCCTTATTACTATTTTCTATTATTATTTTTATATAGGTATTATTCGGATTCTCTTTCTTCTGAAGATAGTTCATCTTCCGTATATTCATATATACTTATTTCCGAATCACTTAATTCTTCTTCTAGGGTAAGTTTTTCGTAAGTTCAATTTCTTATAGTATTTTCTCTTTTTTGTTATTTTGTCACAACCATATTTTCCTGGTTTTTCTATCTCTGGAATGTCACAACAAATGACAGTACTTCCTCTATTCAATTGTCTAATTGTTTCTCTATTCAAACATTGTTCTATAAGTTCTTGGTATAGGAGCTTAATAACTCCTCCTAAAGTATCTGCAGTTTCTTCAGGTCTTGACTCCCAAAGTCTATTAATTTTTGAATTCAATGTATATGGTAATTTATCTATGAAAATATATTTATATATCTCTTTGGTTTCTTCATCTAATTGATATTAGTATTTTTTATATTCACAGATGAAACTTTCGATCTGACACATATCACATATTTGCATTCTATTAAGATGTGACTTAGCATTCTTAATTAGAGTTTTGTTTGCATTTTCTCTTTGTTCCATCAGATTATATCCTAAGAGTTATTGATGTATTAGTGTCATTATTAATTTAACATAATCTGCGCTGTTATCTACCATTCTTCCATACTTAATTCAGTCTTCATCCTTAATTCCAACTAAAAACTTTTGTACATTTCCTAACGTTTTAAACGTTACAAAGTTCTTGGTTTCTACAAGGTTTAATTGTTTAAATCTTTCATCAGTCAAGATCATTAATATAATTTCATTAGTGCATCTTAGTAAGACTTCTTCTTTATTTCTTATACAATCAAGGTCAAGTAAGTTTCCTATATTATGGTATCGAGGTTTAAATTCTTCTTGAACTTTTGTCCATTTATTATTATTTTTTCTTGCATATCCTTTATTATACATAGTTTCTTCTTCATATTTATCCCAAGCTCCTTTTGGTGTATATTTATATTCTTCCCATTTCCTTTTAGGATTTTTTCCACTATATTCACTTTTTTCCATTCTCATATGGTTTTCTTTAGATTCTGAAGATGAGCTATAATTTAAAATTATTTCTTCATTCTCATTGTTTTCTGTATCTTTTTTATCGATCTTTTCAATTTTGTGTATTCGATTATTTTCTTCTTCAACTATTTTGAGTTGTTCTAATAATTGTTGGATTTCTTCTATATCATTTGATTTTCTTAATGTTTCCATATATTCATCCCTTATCCTCTCCATGCGGATACTGATGTAGGTATTTTTGATGGTTCTTGATCTAATTCCTTTTTAATTATTATTTTATTTAAAGTCTTTGTTTCCAAAATTTCTTCTAATTCCTCTTTTGTTATGCATATATTATTTTCTTCATTTTCTAAAAGATCTTCTAATTGTTCTAGGATAATTTTTATTCTATCAATATCTTCGTTTTTATCTATTTCTTTTCCTCTGCTTATATTATATAGTGTTTCTTTAATGTTTTTTTTTATTTCATCTTGTCCCTTTTGTATTCTATTACAAGTGTAATTTGCAATTTTATCGGCGGTTTCAATTGGTTGAATAATATTTCTGTTTATTTCTTTCATAAGTTTTTCTAATTCTTTAAATCCCGCTTCTATTTCTTCAGATAAACCCATTATCCTATATAATTTTCTAATTCTTGTTTTAATCTTTTTATTCTTTTTCTAACCAATTCTTGTTGGTAAATACTATAGTTATTTTGTTCTAATTTTTCTAATATTTCTAAGTATTTTCTTAGCTCGTAAATGCTTTGTTTTATTGTTAAAATTCTATTCATTATTTAAATAGTATTTTGTAATAGTGGTATACGGTGTAAGTATTGAAAATGTGTGTTCGTTCAGCATTTCTCGAAATATTAAAGGGTGGAATATGGACTCAGATATGAGCCGTGCTAATTGAACACAGGTTTTTCGACAACATACGCGATACAGTAGCGTACTGTAGCGCTACTGTAGCAGCAATTTTTTTTTAATTTTGACTTTTTTAAAAAAATAAAAATTTTATTTCTAAAAAAACCCATTCACTAGATAATGAACTGGATTCACCAGATATTTGTACATGATTCACCAGATATTTGCACATACTTAACCAAAAAATTTATTTATCAAAAAAACCCATTCACCAGATATTTACACATACTTAACCAAAAAATTTATTTATAAAAAAAAACACATTCACCAAATAATGAACTGAATTCACCAGATATTTATACCCGATTCACCATATATTTGCACATACTTAACCAAAAAATTTATTTCTAAAAAAAACCCATTCACCAGATAATGAACTGAATTCACCAGATATTTATACCTGATTCACCAGATATTTGCACATACTTAACCAAAAAAATTATTTCTCAAAAAAACTCATTGACCAGAT
Source organism: Sophora flavescens (assembly GCA_030762895.1). Lineage (NCBI taxonomy): Eukaryota > Viridiplantae > Streptophyta > Magnoliopsida > Fabales > Fabaceae > Sophora > Sophora flavescens. The sequence continues at coordinate 11,504,309 of CM061063.1, forward strand.
AATGAATTGAATTCACCAGATATTTGTACCCGATTCACTAGATATTTACACATACTTAACCAACAAAATTTATTTATAAAAAAAAAACACATTCACCAGATAATGAACTGAATTCACCAGATATTTATACATTCACCATATATTTGCACATACTTAACCACAATTTATTTCTCAAAAAAACTATTCACCAGATAATGAAGTGAATTCGTCAGATATTTATACCGGATTCACCATATATATGCACATACTTAATCAAAAAAATTATTTCTCAAAAAAACCCATTCACCAAATAATGAACTGAATTCACCAGATATTTGTACCCGATTCATCAGATATTTACACATACTTAATTAAAAAAATTATTTATAAAAAAAATTTATTTATTTTTTTAAAAAATGAGACCCACTACAGTGCCGCACAGTGCAGCTACAGTGCCACACAGTGCGGCACATACTACACCGTATGTGGTGTCCCCAACCGATGTCAATTTAGCATATTTACTCAGATATTTAAGGCGTAAGATGTAACCTAACCTTTAGCCCGTTTGTTATTAAAAATTAAAAATAAGTGTTTTTGATATTTAGGCACTCATTGGTTTGCCAAAAAACGCTAGTTTTTAGCGTTTGGCGGAGGGAAAATTAGTTTTATTTAACAATTGTTTTTAAAATTAGTGTATGACATTTTTTCATTGGCATATAGCGTTTTTCTCAAACGCTAGCTTATACATTATTATCACTTTTTCTTCCATTTTTATCTTTAATATCTTAATTAAATTTCTTAATCATTCACTAACAAATAAAATCATTCTAATTTTTATAATCCCTAATCAGTTCTCTCTTATAACGTATCACTTAAAATTGATTTGTTAGAATTAATATAACTATTTAAATTTATATTTAAGATAAAAATAGAAATTATATTTTTATTTATAAAAAAAATCGTATAAAAACCATATCAATATTATTTTTACTATTCCATATTATTTATAAAAAATAAATAAATCTAAATAAATATTAAAATAAAAAGTTAATATTTTAATCTTTGAAATGATAAATAATTTAAAATAAATTAAATTGTTAAAATTGGTAATTATTTTAAAATAAATAATATAAATAATATATATAAATACATATATATAATTTATATTAAAAAAATGCAAACATGTCCTTTTATGTAATTTTACATTAATCAGCTAGTCCAACCGCTAGTTTTACCAAACACTTCAAATCCAATCCGCTAGTTTATCTGTTATCCGCTATTGATGGGCTCCGGCAAGCGTACCGGATCGAAGCAAGTAATAATAAAACGGTGAGAAACCGAGTATCGAACTCAGGGATTGGGAAATCAAGTGTCACTTCACAAATTAAGTAACTATTTAGACTGAGTAATAAGTGTGAATATTTAGACTGAGAAATAAGTGTGAATAGATTTCAAGAAAATAAAAGAAACAATAAAATAAAATCTAATATTTTTGGGATTTTCAAACTAAAAGAGATTTTCAGGAGTTGGGTTACCGACAAGACTGTTCATATTACTAAATTGACTACCCCTCTTGTTAATTATCGAAATTTGCTTTGAAGGCGAATTTATCCTAAATAAGTTAATGCTCCCTCTCGGGTTACAAGAACCGTGCCCGATTAAACCAACCCCTACTCTCGTGATAATTGAATTTAAATTGAACCCTTTAAGCTTTGTGACAATTCGTGAACCCTCAAAAGACCGCTTCTAACTCTCGTGATTTAAGTCATAAGTTCAATCCCTATAAATCCAATACCTAAGTTCACCGCTAGGTTCCTCCTTAGAGTATCTATTGTAACACCCGGGTGCCGACGAGGGCGGGGAGTGGTCGCCAGTGCAAGAAGGCACGGACAAGGAGCGGCTCCTGGCAGGCTTCTAGGCGGAGGGACACATGAATGAACCGATTACACACCCGAATGAGAGGGATCCAGAGATTGTGTAGGTATGAGACTATACAGTTGAGGAAGGCTTATATGAATTGATTGAGACTACCTATACTAAGAAGATGCATCTTCTTTTCGGCAGCCCATCACTTATGAACTCCACAGTTAAGCGAGCTTGACTTGGAGCAATTCTGGGATGGGTGACCTACTGGGAAGTTTTCCCAGGAAGTGTGTGAGTGAGGACAAAGCACGCTGAAAAGACCCGTGTTGGTCTGTGGGGACAGTTGTCAATCCATAGAGCAGTCAGGGATGCTACAAATGGTATCAGAGCGGCACCTTCCAGTACGGTGTGGTTCGAGGACGAACCAAGTGGAAGCTGGTGGGCATGTAACACCCGGGTGGCGACGAGGACGGGGAATGGTCGCCGGTGCAAGAAGGCACAGACAAGGAGCGGATCCTGGCAGGCTTCTAGGCGGAGGGACACATGAATGAACCGATTACACACCCGAATGAGAGGGATCCGGAGACTGTGTAGGTATGGGACTATACAGTTGAGGAAGGCTTATATGAATTGATTGGTACTACCCATACTAACAAGATGCGTCTTCTTTTCGGTAGCCCATCACTTAAGAACCTGAGAAGTTTTCCCAGGAAGCGTGTGAGTGAGGACAAAGCACGCTGAAAAAACCCGTGTTGGTCTGCGGGGACAGTTGTCAATCCATAGAGCAGCCAGGGATGTTATATCTATGACATGCAAATAAGTGCGCATCAAATTCACAAGTAATTCATGCAATAGTAATTAAATCGAAAGCGAATTGAAATTAACAAGAAGTAAAACGTCAAATCATAATATAGAACAAATCTTGGGCATAACTCCAATCCCTAGAAACAAAACAAACTACTCAAGCATTGCCATGGTCATAACAAGCTTTGTAACGCCCTTCGTTACATTAGTAACCCAAATTAATTTCAATAGAAATCATTCAAAACATTTAATAAAAAAAACACAAGTCATAAATTTTTTCTCAAATAACTAAGTATGAAAATACCTCGTATCAAGTAAAATAATAGTATTTACAAAGTATTGAAAAATATCATTAAATCCAATCATTTGAATAAAAACTAAAAGCCTCAAAACCGGGCGTCTAATTACAATCTGAGAAAAATAGTATGTAAACCAAGGAACGTCGTCCGCATAATACTCTAAACCATACTACATTACTAACCACCTAGCTAATCAAAGATAACTCTTCAGATCTCTGGATCCTTAACACCGATGTCCTCTGTCTCTGAAAACAACACTTATAATAAGATATAAAATCCCAGTGCACAACAATACATTTATAAAATGTTTTCGAAAATAGTGTTGTTCTCAGCCGGTGTGGTAACGGGAAAAACTGTCCATGGTATCCGCTAATTTCCCAAAATAATATATAAAAAAAAATACTTTTAATAACAACAAAAATTTCATCAAAGTCAAATGCATATAGCATAAGGTCAACTCGTCTCAATGCATCACATTCCACATACCAAGTAAATTCTAAATTAATCCAAGTGGCTCGAAGGCCTCATAACTAAACTGGTCTCTTGCCGGCATGCCATAAATCTCACACATCACATGACAATGGTGTCCGATTGCCCACTCCTACTCGTGAGGAATGTTTCGATGTCACCCTCTTGTCGGGGACATTTCTATTTCGATACCTCCCATGTGCACATGGCGGTATTTTTCCCTTTTTGACACCCCAACGTATGGCGGTGTTACTTTCGATACCCCTTTTTAGGCGGTATTGCTCTTTTTCAACATCCCAGTTATATGGGGATGTTAATTTCGATACCCCATTATGGTGGTATTACTTTTTGATACCCCTATCATAGGTGGTATTGCGGCAAACATCATACAACATATTATAACTCAAATATGTCATGTCTCATGCATGTAACAAACTATCTCCCTCGATTTTAAACATATAAACTTCCACCAATAACAAACAATCATGAATATCACAACACATCATACATGAATAAATACGTTACAACATCAATTAATCAATTAATTTCCCTTTTAAACAAAACCCCAATTTTAGAATTTAGGTTACAAACAATATGCATCAAGTCAATTAAAGACTCCCAAAACCACATGGTAATTCCTTATCAACAAAAACAATCATATATACCACGGAAATGGTTCATAAAAAGTATTGTTACTTACCTCTTGAAGACCTCCAAATAGCTCTAAGCGTTTCCTATTGCGAATACTAACGTTTGCCAAGAGTTATCATCATCTTCCTCTTCCTAGACTCACTCTTCCACAACTATCTCTTCTCAATACTTGAATTCCTTCTCTTCTTAGCAATTTCTGTGTTTCTAGGTGTAATTAGGGTTCAAAAACGTACCCTAAGAGTATTAAGATTCTATTTATAAAGCCCCCAATAGCCCAAAACATGTAAAAACGTGCTAAGCCCGCTTACTCTGCATATGGTGCTGTATTTCGCACATATCTTGAGTTATAGACATTCAAAAATTATAAAATTTATATCGTTGGAAAGATAAAAGAATTGTCTACAACTGTTATGAAGACCACAAAATCTGAAACTAACGTTTAGACAGTCAAAACGTGGATAGAATTTTAAAAAAACGGTTCTGGCGCCGGAACGTGAATAGTGTGTACGAATTTTGTCATAACTTGGGCTACAAGAATCCAATTTGGACGAATTTGGTGTCTATGTAAATCTAAGAGACAGGGCTATATTTCTTATGCAGATCTTGAATTCAAACAAGTTCTCTTTGGTTACGAAATATCCATCTGAAGTTAGGTATCTAGTCATATTTTGCGAAATTGAGCTTAAAACACTCAAACTATCTATTTATAATGAGTAACACAGCATGGGCCTTGATATGCTTATGTTTCCTATCATTATTGCCGCAATAATTTAGTCTAGGGTAGGTTCTTATCCCTCTTTTTTAAAAAAAATAAAAAATAAAACATGCAATTTGGCTAAAGCCAAATTTTTTATATTGCTAACAAAGAATCCTACGTGCTATTCACGTAGGTTTCTTAATTAATTAGTTTATTTTTATTTTATTTTTTAAAATCAATTTTACATTATTGTGGAACCCATTAGATTTTTATTATAAAGAAAACAATTATAATAAACTCTTATACTACCCGTTTTTTATTAAAATAATTATATTTGAATTTTTAGGATGTTACAAGCTTGATTAACAGAAACATAAAAGAAAACCTAAGAGAGAAGAAGAAATTGGAGAAGAAGATAAATCCTAGTTTTGCCTAAGGTAGTAGCCCCAAAAGTCCTATTTTCGAGCCTAATTGCTCTATTTATAGAGTAGGTAACTTGAATCCCAAGCAGGTTTTAAAATTCCAGATATTGCGCGTTACGACCATGATGGTTGTCACGGCTAGGCCGTGACAGACTCTGTCTTGGAAAACTTGGCACTGATGGCCTGTCTGATGGCCATCATGGCCGTGATGGCCATCACGGCATGGCCATGACAGGTTCTGACTTTTTCGTTCTCTTCTTTTCAGTCTTGCTCGATCATGACCGTGATGGGTGTCACGGCTAGGCCGTGATGGACTCTGTTTGGCTCAGTTTTCTTGCTTTTCAAGCTTTGCTTTCATGCAAACTCCAACATAATTGGTCATGAGCATTTTAATCTTCATATCCAAATCAATATCTCCAAATTAATTGCCAAATTTTATCATATCCTTTATTGTTGTGATAGGCAATTATTATCCAAATCTAAATTGATTTGGATCCAATCTTTTATCTCAATGCCAATTGAGTTATCTTTTAATCATAATAATCCAAATCCAAATTGATTTGGATTCAAATCCATCATGTGGGCCCTTGCAATTTACTTGGCAATCTTCAATTTAATTGATTTTCATTCCTTTCTTCTCGATACTTTCCTAAAAATAAAAAATAAGAATAATATCAGAAAATTAATCAAAATCTAATTAAAATTAATTAAATACACACATTGACTCTAAAATAACCAAAATAGGAAAACAAAGTCTAATTTGGACTAAATCAAACATTCAACAAAATTTAATTGATGAAATCCGTTCTAAAATAATAGATAAAACATGACAAGACAGTGGATTATCAAAATACCCCAAATTTAAACTTTGCTTGTCCTCAAGCAAACTAAAACTCAAATAGACTCAGAATTGGTTAAGCTCAATGGACTCAATTAATCTCGCACAAAATAGGAAAACAAAGTCTAATTTGGGCTAAATTAAGCATTCAACAAAATTTAATTGATGAAATCCATTCTAAATTAATAGATAAAACATGACAGGACAATGGATTATCAGCTATCCGTTATACGCTATCCGCTAGCTTATCCGCTATACGCTATCCCGTAGTTTTTACCAAACAGAACCTTAATACAATTTAGTTGTTATATTTTAAAGATCTTAGAGAAAAGTATAAACTATTTTATATTTGTTTAGAATCATAAAAATATTTTTTTTTAAAGTAGTTAGTTATAAAATGATTTTGTTTGTAAAAGTTTGTTAAGGTAGCTTTTATTTTAATCCTAAAAATGATTTTTTTTTCATGCTTTTCATTATTTTTAAAAACAAATAAAAACTAAAAAATTTAAAAAATATTTATTCAGTTAAAGATATTTTTTTTAAAACAAAATAAGCAATAACAAATACATTCTTAACAAAAAAATCAAGCCCATACTTTTTAAAAAGCTCATATAATTAAAAAGCTCGGATTAAGATTTTAAGAAAAGTCTAATAAGCGTCAGCTTATTTATAATACACACACAATATTATAAATTATAATATTTAAAAATAAAAGTCTATTCACCTATATGTAAAGGTCTACTCACCTATTTATTTGTGAATAACTAGTGATCTATTTTTCAGTGTAGGTCTACCATTCACTTCATCATTAGAGGCTCGCAACTTTATTTACAAGTGAAGGCTTATGATCAATTTATAGGTAGAGACAAATTTAAAGGCCTTGTTGAGAAGTAAGTTTTTAAATAGGCTAATAGATCATGCAATACTTTAAAGTAAGCAGGGTTAGACCTTAAAAATTGGCCTGTAACAAGTTAGTAGGTTGGACTCAAACTTGATATTGTAATGCAAGTTAGACTCGTTTTCTATTCCCACCCCTAATTGGAACCAAGCACCTTTTCTTTTCATACAAAATAAAAATGTTTTCGCATTGTTTATGTATTTCCACTTATGTTTTTAATATGTATTTCATTTCATATCTACTAATTAATATTTATTAATATCATATTAATTAATCATTAATTTATTTGTATTTAATTATGTTTCTAGAACATATTTCTAAAAGAAAAATATCCGCACCTATATATTTTTTAGGAGTTGTTAAACCTTTTATGCTGTTCTCATTTATAAAAAATGATAAAAATCATTCATAATTTTTTATTTTTATAATATTTAAATTTTAGGATGAATTATAAATATTTTTTGGATTTAAATATTTTCCATTTTAATGTATGTATACTCTTTTAGATGCAATTTAAATTAATTATACATATAAATATTAATAATTTTAAATATTTTTTAAAAATATTTTTTTTATTTTATTTAATCTACTTTTTATAAAATTAAAATACCATTTGCAAGTACTTAGTTATAGTTTATTTATTTAATTATAGTTATAGTACCAACAAGTAATTGATTTGAGTATAACGGGCTCGAGTCCCTTAAACAAATAGTTAATAGTTCAATTCTCTCTTGTGTATGAAAAAAACCTGATTGAGAGAGGACAACCATTAAACGTCATCCAGGTCTCTAGTCTAAAATAGTTGATATTTGTAACGATGGATATTTCTGTCATTGAAATGATAACCCAAAAAAAATTACTTTATAATGATGATGCAAGCCCCGATCTTAGCTTTTTGTTTTTTCCCCAGCCCAAGTGCACTGTAAACCAATTTCAACCCTACTTTTTTGTCGAGCTCAATCCACACTGTGCCCTTTTTTTTCTACCAGTATATCTGTTTTTTTTTTTTTGAAATGTCTACCAGGATATCTGTTTGAAAGTTAATGTGGAGTCAAATTAATTAGAATAAGGGATATGACCTTTTAAGCATCCATTTGAAATATTGTAGGAAAAATGATTTCATTACTACTCGCATAGGCAAGCGAAGCTATGCCATATAACTGACGTTTGAAAGAGCTTATTTAAGTTTTTTTTGACTTATATTTAAGCTTTTTTTGACTTATCTAATGACATAAGTTCTTATACAGAGTGTTTGACAGAGCTTATAAAAATAACTTATGTCATCCCATAAGGAGTTTTTGACTTATTTTCATAAGTCACTGGAAGAAGCTTATGGAATTATCATAAGAGCTTATGCACTAAACACCCTCTCCGTGTTTTTCACTATTCGAATCCTCTCATGCCCCTTTCTTTCTTTAAGCGCTTATGGCATAAGCTCTCATGCGATAAGATCTTATGTGATAAGCTATTAATTAAGTTGTTTATCCAAATGCACACATAATACTTAAGAGTAAAGATCCACACAAGTCCTTACAAAAAACACAAAGACATGTTTAATTATTCAAAAATAAAAAATACCGATTTGGAACAATTTAGATCCTAACAATTCTAAATAACACAAAAATATCCACTTTAGGATAAATTGTAGGAACGTTTTAGTTATTACAAAGGATTATTTTAAACGTCATTTAAAATTGTTAAGGACTAAAATATCTCAAATTAATATTTTCTATTTCTTAGGGATCAAATATATCTTGGTATTTTTTGTCGGGATCAATTTAGGTCCTTACTCTTCTTTTAAAGCGAGAAAAAGTAACTATGTAGGAAGCAATTTAAGACAAATAAAACCACCAAAAAATTGCAAAAAAGAAAGAAAAAAAAAGGAAAGGAAAAATATAGTACAAAACAGATATTAATTTTTATCAAAGAATTAATACATTTTTATGTTTATTTGAAAATATTTAAATTAAATTTTAGTATTTATAACAAAGTACTCCTTCCTGTCACTATTATAAGAAAAAATTGAATAAAACACACGTATTAAGATGATTAGTTGATCTCATTTAAAAGAGTCATTGGGAATAAAAAATTAAATTTGTTACCTAAATCACCTATTCTCTAATTTATTAAGTTTGTGTTATTAAGAATAAAAGGAATAATTGGAAAACAAAATTTGTATTAAATGAATTATATTTTGAGAATAACTTCATTAAATATTATGAAAATAGTTTATACTTGCTTATATTTTGAACAAAAAATTTTAAAATTTTTTGTTTATATTGTTAACCAAAGGGAGTAGGAGTTATTTCTTATTCCAACGAATTCCTCCCTCGTATGAAACACCGCAATTATAAAAGGAAAAAACTTAGATGCCTGTCAATAGGTGTTGTTTATGTTATTCACCAATTATAACATACCACATAAATTAAATTTTCATTTAAATTCAAATTTAAAATATTCTTATTTTTCTATTGATTGGTTAATCCATTTGTTAAACCAACTGCACCTAAGTTTTGTTCATTATAAAAACGATATGACATAAAAATCAATGTGTTTATTAACTGAATAATTTCAGTAAAATAACTAGAGGTATTTTCCCACTTTTTTTTTTAATTCTACGTTAATATAGAAAATATAAATTAAAATCGCTATAAAGAACAAAATATTATTACATTAAAACATATAAGGAGGATTTAATTGTGATGCATAATCATTATAAATATTTTTATAATATCATCTATGTATATATTATCACATCATTAAAAATATGACTCCTATAATAACTACCCTAAAAATTAAGATTATCTTAAATACACACCCTTACAAAAAAATGACGGTTTAAAATTTATTGCCCACTTCGATATCAAAGCAATTGCAACTATATTGTGGAACAATTTGTGACTTTTATAGACAACCTTTTTTTCCTAGTAATCACGGCACCGATAGTATCAACCCAAAAGAATATTAAGGCACTATAAATTAGAAGACTGTTCAACTCATCAAGATCTAATAATTAATTCAAATTTCCTTTCACCTCCGTATGGCCATAGCAAGCAAAGGATAACCACAGTAGGACATACTGTACTGCAATTCAACATTAACTCAATTTCATCGATGCAAATGATGCTGCAAGCTCAATAGCCTCATTTACATGTGATGCATCCGTACCCTGAAAAAGGGTAGTGCGTACATTAACAAGAGATATGGGAAAAAACACAGCTATACATACAGAATTGATAAAAATGATATTTTCTTCATAAAAAGTCAGATATGAAGAATTGATGCACAGGTTATATGTAAATATAAAGAATTGTTCAGTCCCATACTAATTCCTAAACTTTCATAGTCTGTTTCTGTGCAACAAATGCGAGTCATTAGTCAAATACTAACCTGTCCGGTGGCAAGACCACCTTTCCCTTTACCACATTTCCCTTTCAGAGGCCCCAAAGCATTACTCAGCCATTCTGACACATCCAGCTTCCCTTTATCTCCTTTCTCTAACACACCCGCACAAACTACAGCCTTGTTTGTAGATTCATCAGTACTAAAAACCATCACAGATAACCCCTGTTCATGAGCCAGTATCAGTACAATTTACTGTTTAACAGAAAATATAATTACCAAGGACACATACGATAATTCATATAGAGCAAATTCGTGCACATGATGACGACTAAATTTGAGCCCCAAAAGCATATTATGCATTAAATTCAACACAAGCTAACATCATTTATTACAAAGCTGGAGGCCAAGAAAAATTACCTTCTGCTCCATGACTTTCGTCACAGCTTCGCGAACTGCAGCTACATCCAGACCAACATTGACACGAGATATGCAAAACGGTTTCCCTTCTGAAGAAGCAAGTTCAGCCTTCTCAGCTGTGATCATTATAGCTTTACGTTTGTTTTCTTCAGCAACTTGCTTTTGTGCTATTCTCAGTTTAACCTACAAGAAATAGGATTACAATATAGGACTTCATTCATGAGCAAGTGGGAGGACAACAATAAAAATAAAATAAAATTGTGGAACAGGGGAAAAAGCGTAATGACTGAAAATTTATTCCACATATATTATACCTGAAGTTTGGCTATCTTATCCTTGATGACAGATTTCCTGGCTGCAGGAATTGATAACGTTTCCACATTGCTTTTCAGATATGAAACTTTCTGTGACAAAGTGAATTTAGAAAGTCAACTAATTATAATTTATTTTGGAAGGGAAGCATACGCTGCATATCTGTTTGTTAGCAAAATTAGTGTCAATAACAGCCAGAAAGTGAAGAGAGAGCAAGAGAGAATCCTGTAAAAGGATGTGCATGCCCATACCGGACAAGTCCATATACAATACATATTCTAACAGTGCAAAAGGAACTAAGAAAATAAACCAACCTTTTTGGACACCAAAGACAAGAAAGAAAGAACCTTTCTGTACATAACAAATGTATTAAGTGGTAGTTTGTTGTTTTAGCAATTCAACTGAGGTTCCATGCTCATAGTATTTCCATAATTCCCACTACGTTGAGTCTGGATTTGGAGCTTTAAAGGCTCAATAGTTTGCTTGATACCTATCCTTAACAATTAGCAATTTTAATGCTTACTTTATCACTAAACTGGTTCCTATTTGACAGCTGGTTCAGCCAGTTGTTGACTGGTTTGACCATCTCCAATCACTAGATGTTTACTGAGGCAGACCTTTCTGGGTTCAACTGGATACACCAATCAGCATAGAAAACACAAGCCTAAAAAGGGAGGCCCACTGCACGAAGGTCCCATCTGGTGGGGTCTGGGGAGGTAGATCTACGCACTACTACCCCCTCAAGCACATATGCTATTTCCAGGATTTGGGCCCGTGAACTCCAGGTCACGTAACAGCAACCTTACCGTTGCGCCAAGCCATACCCTCAGAAAACACACAAACCTAATACTAAGTTTTAGACATACAGAAACCAACACACAACACCAACCTCTTCCAGCAAACTTCCTTCTAACTTCTCCGCATCATCTACTTGCTGCTCAAATACATCTGCCGCTTTCTTTGCATCATGAGCGCGATCAGCTGTGACAGCTGTTATTCTGCGGATTCCTTTTGCAATTCCCTCCTCAGATAAAAGTGCAAAAGCTTTAGCATCTCCTGTGTTTGATATATGGGTACCTAGACCAAGTAAAAATAGAAATCTCAGACAGAAACTCAGACAGAAAGCTTCAAAGGAAACATATACTGCAATACTTACCACCGCATAATTCTGCTGAAATAGATAACCAATTTTCATTATCAGGCTCAGTGAGGAGATCCTCCACTTTTTGTCCAATTGACACAACTCTAACTGGATCAGGATAGACCTACAACAAAGCAAAACATTGAAGAACATGATCCAGCATGAGATAAGAAAGGATAATGAAATAACACTACTTACTTCTCCAAAAACAGCTCGTAGACCGTTGATACGCAAGGCTTCAGCAAGAGTTGCCTCCTTTGCATTTACATCCAATTTAGCATTGATTTGCTCATTAACAATATCCTCAATTTTCTTCAAAGTTTCAGCATCGACAGGCTTGCCTATTCATTTCAACATTACAAATAATAACTCTGCATTCACTTAATTCTAACGTTCCAACTGAACAAACCTTACCGTGAGAGAAATCAAATCTCAATTTTTCAGGAAGAACAATAGATCCTTTCTGGTCAACATGATTGCCAAGTTCTTTCTGCATTCATCATAGGAAATTTCAGCAATACACACCGACCAGTCAATGGAATTATAGTAAGTCTTCATTCAACAGCATTTACAACATACCCTAAGAGCAAAGTTTAATATGTGTGTGCAGGTATGGTTAGGGGCTATAAGCATGCGCCTTTCATAATCAACCTGCAAAAGCAGTGAAAGATAGCAATAAACCAGGAGGAATACAAAACATGAAAAGTAATGAAAAGAACAAATAAACAAGGAGGTATTTCAAGTAAAAGGGGAAAGAAAAAGTAAACAAATAATTAAGGAGGAATTTGAAGTCAAGAAGAAAATTTTAGAAGCATAAAATTTTACCTTACATACTACTTTATCACCAACTGAGATGCCAGTCCCATTAGAACCAATGTGAAGAGCAAAACCCCCATAAACTTGTACATTACGAACTTGAAACGAAGTATGTGGACCCTCAAGTGATCCAGTATCAAAAATCTATAAATGTTACAAAAAAAAAAAAAAAATCACATTCATAACACAAACAGATTCAGGGTCAGGTATCAAATTATTACGCTTTTGTGAAAGGAATTTTATACCAGGTATCAAATTATTACTTTTTCTACCATAAACAGTTTTATGTACTACTCATTTTCCTTTAGATTTAAATTTTTATATTGAATTTTTTTACCTCATACAAGCATTTTTGTATTACCAATTTACGATGGCTGATAGCCACAACTACACCATTTAAAGAATGACAGATATTCAATATACTGTTCATCTTTGAAATTTCATATTAGAAACATTATGCATCTGTTAGTAAAACCTGTTAATTGACTTTGTGGGAGGAGGGAGGTATTGAAAACATGCTGAATTACAAATACAAAAATAAAACAGCAATTCACAGAAGAAAATAAATATCAAAGAAATATGTTCCAGCCTCTTTGGTTGTGTTTACTGGCCAAAAGTTAGTTTTATCAGTAAACAAATGAATGATAATCATAACCTTTGATTAAAGCACATAAAACATCAATCCAAATGAACATTTGTCAATCATTTACAGGACTTAATACCTGACCACCTTGTTCAGCATAGAAGCTTGACGATTCCAGAACTACACCAACGTCCCCATCAGTATTAACAGAATCAACAAACTCAGAACCAGTATATATTGCTTTTACCACACTCTCATGGTCCTAAGACAATAAAAGGTGAAGAATAAAAATCAATGGAAGACATAGTAGGCGTAGCTGATTCTAAAAGAATGTCAACTGGATAAACACAGAACACTAAAAGTCCAACACAAGTGCTCAACAGATAACCTCAAATTAACACTTCTTTCTAACTATCTCTCCTCTCAGTTTGTAAGTTGTAAAGAAGCATGCCGTAAACATATCCAGTTTCAGAGAAAACGGGGGAAGGACCAAGTGATAGAATAGTAGAAATTTCTGTATTCAGTTCTTCACCTCACTCTCATTCAGGCTTCCATGTCTAGAACTCGTAACTTTTTTCTCTTAAATAGCTGCTAATATAATAAAAAAGACCAAAAGCGACTACCTCTTGTAAGAGGTTGGGATTCGAGAATACTTAGAGCAGCATTTGATTAATTGGGAGGCAGGTTTTAAGTTCAAGAAAGAAGAGGGTTTTTTAGGGCAAAAGGGTAAAAGAGGTAATTGCTTGAAAGAATAAAGGGAACGTATAAACGGTTAGAGCTGTAGTTAAAAAACAAGTTAGGCAGTTTGTATAGTCAGAAGGGATCATTTAGTTTTGGGAAAAGGGAAACAGGTAAGACATTCACAGAATTGCTAGTTTTGGGGAACAGAGAAATTGACTCACGACTCACGAGATCCTTGAAGGACTAAAGTAGTGTCTTTCTCCTTTTCCTGTTCAGTTTCAGTTTCAACCATTCAGTAAAATTTGTTCTATTGCCTTTTCAGATTCTATTAACTCCTCAGTTTTCTTTCTGTTTTGTAACAGTTTTGGCAAGAGCAAGGGGCCAAAGACATAAAGGCTTACAGGAGTGCCACCACTTGTAATTTACTTTGGTGTTACTGGTTGAAGTTGAGCACTTGCATACTTAGAGAAAATCTGTGTCCTTGGACATGGTTTGGATAAAATTGTTCTTGCAACTAGAGTTTCAGTGAAGGATAATCTTGGTAGACGTAAAGAGGGATTAGAAACCCTATTTTATTAAATAACTCTATTTTATTAATATTCTGTCAGTATTTGCATTTGTGGAGAACAACTATTTTACTCCGTAATTCTTCACTCCCCCGCTAAAATTCCTTCAATTTTAAATTGTCTTAATTACAAAAAAAATTAAAACTCACCTTAAACCAAACATATTTGAAGCTATCATCTGTTGGAGCAACACCCCTTTTGTGCAATGCTGAGGTGGCATCAGCATCCATCACAATGACACCACCAGCTTGCTGCAAATAAGTAACAAAAGGTGGTTGGGAAGAGGGCAGTTGGGAAGAGGGCAGGAAAAAATAATAAATGGATATTAATATTGGTCATTGTTTTTTCCTATCCTTTAGTTTTATTAGGTATCTTCAAACACCAGATCTTTAAAATTAGTGCACAATTCTTAAAAGTCTACCAAAATTCAGAAGACACTTGGGCCCAGAAAAGGGACATTCAATCAAATAAGATACCTTTGTTTGAGCATTTCGTGATCTCTCCCTGGCAGCTTCCATGGCATCATTAAAACCTTTGACATCAACAAGCAATCCCTTTTCTTCTGCCATCAGCTGACAGATGGAAAATGTTAGGGAAGAAAAAACAGAATGCATAACAGAACAATTCCATAAAGCATTCCGGTGAAGCAATCCCCCTACCTGAGTGAGATCTAATGGAAACCCATATGTATCCCACAACACAAATGCTTCCTATAATCAAGAGATCAATGTGAGAAATAGCCCATAGGCCTATTCAAAAACAACTAATGAGATTATATAGCAATTATTACGCAAAAGGGAAACAACATTTGGAAGAAGCTCATTTATAAAATACAAACTAATCAGCACTCCTGTAACTTTATGCAGTACCAGGAATGTGATTCACCTGCAACTTTGTGACCAATCTGATAAATATTTGCAATCAATAGTTTTAGATAAAATAAAACATCAACAGTTGAAGTTTAATAATCTTCGGAGTTCGGACCAACATATGGCAAACTTACTGTTGAATTGGAAGGGTTTTAGGTAGGAAAAGAGAGAAACAAACTAAGAAATAATAAGACTGATATTGATTTGATGTGGTGATGAAGTAGTTACAAAAGACAACCCCAATAGTCCTATTTATACTAAAAGCAGAATCCTAATCTTAATCAAATAAAGCATCATAAAAAATAAATAAGAAATAAATCATAAGAGATCATCTAGGATACTCTAAGATATGCTAAGATATTATAAGATATTTCTTTGAATTTCTAACACTCCCCCTCAAGTTAAAGCTTACTAAGCTTTAAGCTTGTTACATGAAAACAATGTGTTTCCCCTCAAATTAAAAAAAAAATAAAAAAACCGAGCTCCACGAAAATAATAGTTAGAAGGCAACTCAAGAATGTTGGAGAGGCCGAAGAGAGTTGCTGAAAAGATAACTTAGCAAGATAGCTGGAATGACCATCAGCCTCATAGAAATTTCTTTGCAAGTAATCTAACAAAGCAAGGTCCGAACTCCTCGAAACCGCATTTGGAAGCTTCAACAATAATATCGGAGACCCGAATTTTTTAATTTTTGAAATTAAGATAGACAACTACTTTTGGGACTGAGACGAGGCAGTGCATCTCGGACAAGGGGCCAAGGCTAGTGCATCTGGGAGAAAGACGGGCCAGTGCATCAAGGAAAAAAAACCGGGCCAGAGCATCTGGGACAATGAGTTGGGCTAGTGTGAGTCATAGCCAACATAAGTCAATCATCAACAGAAATAGAAGCCACGACTAATATGATTCATATGTGGGAAAAGAGTCACCACCAGAATGATCGTTGGTGGGAACAAAACTCATCACTAATATGATTCATCCATGGGAAAGGGGTTACCATCAGAATGATCGCCGGTGGGAAGAGAAGCCATACTGGTATGATAGGGAGTCCTTAGGAATATCTGAGTAGGTAGAACTAGCCACGGGTCAGAACACAAATGCAAATAACCGAAATCAAAGGTACCTGAACCGTACAACACAGGGACGTTGCTCAAAAGAGGTCTGATGAAGGAGGTGAGCACAGATCCAAAGAAAGTAGGGAATGGCGAGTTCAGCGCTGGAAACGGAGGTCGGAACAATGGCCGGACGCGCCGTCACGCGCCAGTGAAAGGGAAGCGGGCGGCTGCGCGCTGATCAGAGGACACGCGTGTGCGGGCATGTCTGGAGACTTACGTCGGTGCTGTTTGAACGGCTGGACAGATCGGCGGCAGGCTAACGCGACAGGAACGCGGGTTGGAAAGGACGCACCGAAAAAGAACACAACGGAGGAGAGAAAATGATTTTTTTTTTTTGTATGGCTAAGAAGGAGATTAGAGTTCCTTCATACTTATCGGAACTCCGCAGCGGAATAGTGACGGGACAGGTCACGGAGGATGGCACCTTTGTCTGGCTCTAGATAACATGTTGAATTGGAAGGGTTTAGGTAGGGAAGGAGGAAAAGAGAGAAACAAACTAAGAAATAATAAGACTGATATTGATTTGATGTGGTGATGAAGTAGTTACAAAAGACAACCCCAATAGTCCTATTTATACTAAAAGTAGAATCATAATCTTAATTAAATAGAGAATCAAATCATAAAATATAAATAAGAAATAAATCCTAGGAGATCATCTAGGATACTCTAAGATATGCTAAGATATGAAAAGATATTATCAGATATTTCTCTGATTTTCTAACACTTGCAATGCCATAACCCCTGTCAGCAGTGGAAGAAACTTGCTAAAAATACCACTAATATATGCAACAAACAGAGAAAGGTCTGTTTTGACAATTTAACAATGATATACCTTTTCTTTTTAGTTGTACTTTCCATCCTTTTTCATTTTAAAAACATACCATCCAAAAAAAGAATTTGTTAATACTGACCTGGTGAGAATTGAAAAGTTACAAACATCGAGTCATCAACATCCAGTCCTAGTGACAGCTATGCAAAATGCAGTGATTAAAATCTTGAAATGAAAATTTCATTCAAAGAACTTTCCAAAGAAAATTAAAATCATAAAGCACAAGCAAATAGCAGAGAAAAGAGAACTTTCAGAAATTAATTGTTCTTATAAACATTGAATATTGTCTGCATATACTTGCAAGAACCCTACTTGAGAACATGTAGCTACAGTAATGAGAACAAGATAAAGTGACTATTGAGTAACCATGAAAAGAACAGATTCTACTTGCCTCTCCACTCAGTATCTTTCCCTGAACATGTCGAACAGCCATCTCAAATTTCTCAATCCCCTGGAGAAGCCAAAATAGTCAGGTTTTCTTTTATTCTTAGGCATATAATAAGAGAAACATCTGAAAACCTACTCGAGGAGCAATGACAAATCATCAAGTTCACAAGAAACAAAATTAAATTGAGGGATGGCTGTCATGCAACTGATAAGTTATAATCCTCAAAGAAGCCTACATATATATGACCATCCTCACCTTAATTAAGGTTCTGCCAAAACTTTCCTCCTCCTCTTCAATTACTTTCACAATGTGCTCTGCCTGTTGTTTTAGTTCAGGGAACACATCACCCATCACATTCACCACAACACTTACAAGCCTGAATTCAGCAAAATTAAGGACAGAAAAACTCGTTACAATATGTTCACAAATTTATACCAGCATGGAATCACCTATCGGATGCCTTATTGTGAATTTTTTTTAAAACAAGTACATCAAATTTAAAATAGCAGGTAAATAGAAGTTTCAGATGTCCATATGGAACTGGGATCCGGTAAAAAAGCTTTAGATCTGGAAACAGATTAAAGTGGCTAACCATTATACATACCCATTGAAAAACCCCTCTTTAGCTTTTAGCACTTCACGTCCATACCGAACAGCTCGACGTAGTATACGCCTCAGAACATACTCGCGACCCTCATTACCTTCAAGAGAAGAAAACATGGCATGATTAAGGTACAAAGATCTTTTTCTATCATCAAAAGATCATAAAAGATTGAAATCCCAATTTGAGAGAGAAAGAGTTACATGATGTTCATTGAAATACTGATCTACAGGCTACAGCTTGTATCACAGAAAAGATAAAAATCTAAAAGTCAAAAGCCTCATTAAATGGGTTAAGAGGATTTTATCTTCTTAGTGCAGACTCCAACAGTGTACAACACTGTCTTTGAAGAACGGGACTTCCTCAAGACAGGGGAAAAAAGACAGCAAACTTAATGAAACTAAAACTTGCAATTTATAAACATTCATGGGGAAAAAATGTCAATAAAGATACCAGGTCTACAATATCCTACCAGGACGAGACCCATCAGCAATGGCAAATGACAGAGTTCTGATGTGATCTGCAACAACCCTGTATGCCATGTCAGCTTTATCTACATCATCTGGTCCAACTTTCCCAGAATAAGGCCGAGCACCAGTGGCCTGAAAACAGGTTATAGAAAAGTAAAACTATATATCAATATAATCATGAAGCACTTTACAGTCATGCACATTAAATAGGAGTACTAAAGAAAATAATAATAATAATAATAATAATAATAATAATAATAATAATAATACAATAATATTTATTTTTCATGTTAATATCAATAGGAGTACCAAAGAAAATAATAATAATAATATCAATATATCAATATTGTATGTTAACTACATACATAGAGTTCTAGACCACTAATGATTCTGAAAGAACAATAAACATTCAACGTTAGCAAGTAAATTTCACATTTCCCTTATCTAGATTGTCTTGATCCAAAAAGATATTTATAAAGTTAAGGACTTCTCCAAAGGTATAAAAATATTACAAGATTCAACTTGCTGGAATGCAAAGTTGAAGTTTATCAAAAAGACCTAGACAGTGTTGTAAAAAAAGGTGAGCAAACAGAAAATAAGAAGAATAACAGACACAGAATTTAATGTGGTTTGACCTACAATGAACAATAGGCTTAACTCCACAGGTGAAACAAAGACAAAACTAACTATGATCAATGAAGATTACAAGGAGTCTCAGCACCAACCTCAACCCTAATCCCAATCAACATGAAATTCCGTGTTTATTTCAATGTTTTAAATAAATTTGTAAGAATTATATATTTAAATTTTAATTATTTCACCAAAACTTCTTTATGCGAAAGGGTAATTGCTGGTCCAGACAAATTTGATAATCATCTCTCCTCTCCCTGCTCTACCATGTAATATAGACATTCCCCTTATAGAAGAGTCATGAGCGACACCAAAATACAAGAATACAATTGAACTCTAGCACAATTTAGGACTAAATATTATTACTGTTCCATAAATGTAAAGGAAATATAATAAGCTCTAATGCCTTCACCAACATACCAGCTGAATAGCATCAAAGATAGGCAAGAAGACATCGGTGTCATAATTGCTCATTTTGTTCTGTAGTATCGAGGTCAACCGTTCAAAACCCATGCCTGTATCAACATGCTTTGCAGGCAGAGGTTTAAGAGAGCCATCAGCCTCCCTATTGAACTGTTATGAGTTAAACAAACATAAACAAACAATGCGTTAGAAGAAAAATAAACAGCAGTAACAAAATCCAGCAAGTTATTCACCACAAAGCATATGAAATACAGATAGGAACCCAAAAAGGGTAGTAAGGACCTCTGGAAATCATTATACTACCTGAATAAAGACAAGGTTCCATATCTCAATGCATGTAGGATCATCATTATTAACCAATGATGCAGCATCACGGTTACCTATTCTGTCAAAATGTATCTCAGTGCAAGGTCCACAAGGACCAGTATCACCCATCTCCCAGAAATTGTCCTAACCAAAGATACAAATCTAGTTAGAAATGAAGATCCAGACACAATTTAGCGTAAATATTAGATAGGTTTTATATGTTATGTCTAATGATTCTTATAATTCAAAACAATTCCATTTGTGTTTTAAAAGAGATTTAAAAAAATAAGAAAAGTGAAATGATTCCAGCATTCAACATATGAGCAGCTTAATTAGTTTTCAAATTGAGAGTGTAACTTTGGTTTTAACCATTGAGAACTACCAGCAAAAATTTAGTTATCACAGTAAGCTTTAAATATGGCATAGAATTGCATAAGTAAAAAGCTAAATTGCTATTATTCTTTCATTATATGGCAACTACAATACCCATTAAGCATGAAAAGTAATTTGCTATTAGATAGTCAAAACAGCAACAAGTTGTATGTGTAATAGCATTCGTCTAGGCATGTGTAGTGTCTAATATCAGTATAAAATGCAACCATTTTTAATGTAAATTAATTAAATCCCAGGCAGTATAAATAGCTCACAGTTACAAGAATCTTGCTGAACATAGAAATTACAAGTATCTTATCAAAATATTGAATATAATTTACAAGTCTTATCAAAATATTTCATTCTACATTTTTAAGAGAAAACATGGTGAAAGCATACTTTACAGCCAAAAGGAAGCACACGTCCAGGAGGTAAAAACTTTAGCCATATATCTCTAGCCTCGGTATCAGGGGGAAGACCAGACTTATCATCACCACCAAAATATGTTGCATATATGCGATCTGATGGTAATTTATAAACCTGCAGCCCAGCTAAAAAAATTCACCAATGCAATCTTACAAGAGATACAACCATGCACTTTATAAAGTGAGGAATTGGATAACCACCAAGTTCACTTGGGGATATCACAGAACACATTACAGACAAGGTAAACACCCAAGAACAAAAGATGAGGACTTTAACTGATGCCGGCATATACAAATAGAATTCAACATTCTAATTAACTCTTTCTTAGGATGAGCTTACTAATTTATCCACAATTAGCAAGTGAACTTAACATCCAACTGGGATTGAAACAAGACTGCTATTGATGATTGAACAATAACAAACTCCCATATCATATTTAAGTCACAAAACAGCATTCTCCGTCAAACAAACCCAATGTGGTAGTGGTAGGTTTAGTGCAACAGATATAGTGGAAGTGGTGCTGGTCTTACTGACAGTAATGGTGCAAGCATTACTCTTAATGTGGTCAGGACACCAGAAGGCCAACTAGACACCATATGCCGTGTCACGTAGGGCACAAAAACCTAGTAACATAGGAAATGAACCTATACAGCTCAGGATGGTAGCTTCAGTTACTTACTAGCTAGCAGCTAATACTTATATGTCACTGTCTAGCATTTTCATTTTTTGATTTATACCAAACTATACCTATGTTTACCATAAAGGGCTCGAAATTGATAAAGGAAGATAAGAAACTCCAATTGAAAAACGTACTATTGTTAGAAGTTCCCATGCCCAGCTAATGGCTTCTTCTTTAAAGTAATCTCCGAACGACCAATTGCCCAGCATCTCAAAGAAGGTGTGATGATAAGTATCCTTTCCCACGTCATCGAGATCATTGTGTTTACCACCAGCTCGAATGCACTTTTGGGTATTGCAAGCGCGAGTTAGCTTGCTCAAGGCAGTGTTAGGATCCACGGTTCCCAGAAAGATTGGCTTGTATTGGTTCATGCCTGTCCAATAACAAGGAATGGTTAACATTTAATGGCATATATAAGTTCTGAGGAAAACAAAATAAAAAAGGCACTATTACTAAAGCGAGTATGAAGCACGGACACCTCTTCAAAGTGCCGTGTCGCGTGTCGGACACGCCTCGGACACCGATACTTCTTGGACACGTCTATATGTATATAAGCGGTGTCCCGGTGTTAAATGTTTTGGACATTAGCCGTGTCGTGGTGTCCGTGTCAGAGTCGGTGCTTCATAGAGCAAATCATTT
Source organism: Sophora flavescens (assembly GCA_030762895.1). Taxonomy (NCBI): domain Eukaryota; kingdom Viridiplantae; phylum Streptophyta; class Magnoliopsida; order Fabales; family Fabaceae; genus Sophora; species Sophora flavescens. The sequence goes on from CM061063.1 coordinate 11,526,833, forward strand.
ATAACAAAGTAATACAAAGAAAGAAAGATACATAAGCATGAACTATGAGGTAGTTTTAACATATTTAGGGCCTATTTGGATTGGCTTATAAACAGCTTATTTAGGTTTATTTACTGGCATAATAGCTTATGACATGTCCACGAGCTGTTAACAACTTATTTTGATAAGCTCTCCGGGATAACTTATTTAAACAGCTTATAGCTTGTATGAAAGTAATTTGACTATATTTTCTCTTTGATTAAAGAAATAGCTTATACATAATATAAGTGCTTATTGATAAGCATTTAATTAAGTCGTTTAACCAAACAGGCCCTTAAGCTTTTACTCAGTATTCGGCTTCACTTGGAATAGAATGCCAACTTAAATCACTTCAAAACCAAAACAGTTAGGAAAATTTTTGAATCTTCAAAAAATAAGTTTTCGTTGCACCAAAAATCAATTTTACCATATATTATCTATCCCTCGGTATTCAACTTCAGTAAGACCAGCAATTAAAATGGGGAAAAACGATGAGAAAATAAGATTACACAACAACAACAAAAAAACAATATATATGATGAGAAAATTGAAATTCAAAATTTGACGGATAGATGAATATAGTGATTGGTGAGTACCGGCGTTTGCAAATAGAAGCGTTGGGTCATTGAAGGGGACAACCGGGCTAGACTTGTAGTTGACATGGCTCTTGTTTTCGAAGAAGTTGATGAAAGTGTCCCTGACGCGCTTGGCAGGCCACTCCACATCCACGCATTGTGTGTCAGCACCAGGCATGGCGGCGGCGACGGTGGAGAGAAGGGATCTGCGGATTGAGAGTGACGGCGGGAAGAAGGGAAGAGGGTTACAGTTACGGAAATGAGAAATGAGCAGAGGTGCCCTGACGCGTATACCACAAAATCCTCTTTTCATTCACTCATGTCTTAACTCACTCACACACACTCCTATTATTTGTCTACTAGTTAAATCCCCGTGATTTGCACGCTTTTGTAAAATTATATAGATTTATTGTTTATGAATATAATTGTAATAGAACATTCGGCTAATATGCATCACTCATATTTTGTATCACTCGTTATATCATCTATATATGTCAAATTTTGGACCAATCAAATTGTCACATGGGTTTGGTCAAAATTTCAAACTTTCTAATTGCATTTATACTGTAGTCAAATATATGAATACAATATATTGTAGTATAATATATGTATTCTTTGTATTCGTAAATTTAACCCATATTAAAATAATGTTTTTTATTAAAAAAATTGATTATATTAAAAAAATAATATTTTAATATGAATTAAAATAATGTTCATTGTCAATAATATTTTGCAATATAATCAGTTTTTTTAATAAAAATATTATTTTAATATGAGTTAAATTTGCGAATATAAAAAGTACATATACTATACTATAATATACTGTATTCATATAATTTGGCTACAGTATAATACAACTAGAAAGTTTGAAATTTTGACCAACCTATATGACAATTTGATTGACCCAAAATTTGTCACATGGGTGGTGCAGTGGGTGGTGTACTATAGCCACCCCTGTAATACATGTTTATTGTTTGTAAACATAAGATGGCAAAATTGCAGAGTATTATTAAGTAGGAAATAAAGATAAGCACAATACAAAATAACCTATAATATACATGATAATTTAAAAGGATGTGGTTTGTTGTGATTCAAAATTAGTAAAGGAATAGAAAAATATAAATTAAAGAAAATGATAAAAAAATTAAAGTTAAGCATAGTTCAAAAATAATGGATAAGTTGTCAAACAAAATGCATATTAATATGAAAAGTATAATAATAAGATATTGGTTTAATAAAATCCAATGGATATCCATATTAGAAAAGCAAAATAAAATCAGTTAAATGTTTTTCAAGACAAAGAATGGATAAAACGAAGTTACAGTAAAATAAAAGCAATATTGCAACCTTTATAAATTTTGTAGAATATATATATATATATATATATATATATATATATATATATGTTGAAAAGTAAAACTATATATATATATGTTGAAAAGTAAAACCAAGCAAATTTACATAAGTTGACATTGCGTATACACAAAACACATAGCAAAATAAAGGTTTTGGTCACATACTAAATATAGAAGAAAAGCATAGCAAAAACTTGCATGCATAATATCCCAAAGTTTGTTTTGCAAAACATGTAATTTACTACATAGGAAAAGACAATATTAATTTATCCTAATACTCACTAGTGCAGAAAAAGGGTTCCACATCGGAGTTTACACATCGGTTTGAAACCGATATGTAAAACGAGGCGGTGGCATTTTTGAAATTAAAATCAAAGTATTACACATCGGTTTACAGATTAACCGATGTGTAAAACATTTCCACATCGGTTATTTCTAACCGATGTTTAAAATTAAAATAAAAAAAATTTAAAGTCAGAATTTTTAACATTTAACATCGGTTCTTTACGAACCGATGTGTAAAATAGCGATTAACCACACCGGTTCTTATCTAACCGATGTATAAAATCATAAAAAAAAATTAGAATTTAAAATTTTACTTTTTCACATCGGTTTTTGATAACCGATGTATAAAATTATAAAAAAAAATTTAGAATTTAAAAGTTTACTTTTTACACATCGGTTTTATTATAACCGATGTGTATAATATGGTTAACCACATCAGTTTTCACTATAACCGATGTGTAATATTCCTAATTTTTGTCATTCCCTCCTTCAATTCTGTTCCGCGCCCTATCCCATTCTTCAGTTTATGAACCCTAAAACAGAAAACACTCCCTCCCTCTGCTAACGCGCGGCCTCCCAGCTCGAAGTTCATCTCCTCCCTCATCTCCTCTGCTAACGCGCGGCCTCCCAGCTCGCCGGCCTTTCTCCGCTTCTGCCTCCGTTTCTGCTTCTCCCTCCGCGTGAAAGGTATTTTTGTTTACTTTTTTTCTTTGGCTGAAATCCTATTGTTTAATATTAGCATTACTCATAAAACCGGTTACTCATCCCTACCGCTGCCTCCGTTAACACTCCCATTCTTTCTCTGCTAACGCGCGGATCTCTCCTCGAAGTTCATCTTGCATGCCTGTGCTCACCTCCATTGCCACGAAAACAGGTCACACACACTCACTCGCCCCATTAGCGTGCAAGAGAAGGAGACCATTTAAGAGGTAACTAACATCCATCTTCCTTTATTGCTGTTGTTTGTTTGCACTGTTGTTGACAACTTAGTAATATTCAACTTTAATCGATTCAATGGATTTAGTTGTATTTAAACTCTTGGAGATGAAATGTTCGATGAAAAGCCTGAGTGGTTAAAGTGTTATCTTCCATGCACTGCTCTCTGATTTCTCTTCTGGTTTTTAGTAGCTTTATGGGTTTTGTTATTGCTGATGATTGATGGAATTCTAGAATTGGGTTGCTTGTCATATGTTTGCTTAAATGTGTGTGAGAATGTTATGTCAAATTGATCACATCGTTTGCAGCAGTACTCATTGGTATGTGAACTCCTGATATTTGAATTTCTAATTGCAACAAGACATTCTGGTTCAAGTATTCACATTCTCATTATCCCGTGGTGGGAATTAAAATATGTGTTTTCATGGTCTTCTATTGTTAAAGATGCTTAATTACCTCACTTTCTTGCCTTTCTTTGTTAAAGACGTGTTCCCTTCTTCCTCTTCATCTTCTTCGTCTTGATGCATTTTCTGTTCTTCATATTATTGCTAAATAGCCAGCTGCATTTTCTGTTTTAGAAATGGAAAAGTCAGTTCATGAAATATGACTTTTTGTATAGGTACACTCAGTCCGAGCAGAATATTAAGCAGAATATTCATTAATTATTCATTACGGTTTCTGGCTGAGTGTTCTTCCCACACCCGGTAAGCTCTCTCCTCTCCATTTTTCTCGTTTGGTTTTTGTTTGCATTGTACTTGGGGATTGGAGTGTTTTATTATTTTTCTTAATGTTAATTATTTAGTAAAGCCTTAGTTTCCCGTTTGAGATGCAATACTAATGAGCGTACGTGTATGTGCTTAATGTACCGCTTATTGTGTTGGATCTTGAATTGTCCAAAGTTGGACAGTTTGGGAAAAAACTTTTTCTTAATTCAGTTAAAATAGTTATTCATTGATTCTAATGTTGTATACTTGATGAAAGTTCGGATTGATACATTTCCTTTCGTTCTCCGGGTGCATACTTTATCGTGGTGGATGTCATCGCGTTCAAGTAGTGTACGTCGGAGACCGCAAGGAAATGCTGCCGAAATTTTGTCGAGTATGAGCATGAGAGTTAAGGACTAACTGTTAACCGAATGTTGAAAAAGTTTCTTCTCGAATGGGATAGGGCCATACCCTGTCATAAGAAGTGGTTGATGAATATGTTGGACTAAGTATGAAGGTATTGGTTTAGTCATGGATCGCGGTTGGATGAATGCTAGACGGACAAGTGATGAGTATGAGAATGGAGTGGAAGATTTTCTACAGTTTGCAAAAACAAATGCTCCTGATAGTGGTAACGGAAGGTTTTATTGTCCTTGTGTTAACTGTTTGAATGAGAGACGACTAGAAGCTGAGGAGATACGTGATCATCTTATTTGTGAGGGGATTTGCAAGAGTTATACAACATGGATATGTCATGGTGAATCGTTAGACAGGCCGAGGGTGTCGGATAGAGAGGAAGTTGATGACGTGGAAATGGACGATGGACTAGAGGACATGATCCGTGATGTTGGGCAAGAGTCTTTTCAGCGCGCACATGTGTATGATACTTTGTGCAGTGATGCGCAAGTGGCTTTGTATCCGGGGTGCACTAATTTCACACGGTTTTCAGCGGTGTTAAGATTGTTCAATGTGAAGGCGAGAAATGGGTGGAGCGATAAAAGCTTTACTGAATTGCTTGAGTTGTTGAAAGAAATGCTTCCAGAAGGCAACACATTGCCATCTCGAAACTATGAGACGAAGAAGATATTGTGTCCGATGGGTATGGAGTATAAGAAAATACACGCTTGCCCCAATGATTGCATATTGTACAGGAAAGAGTTTGAAGAGATGCACGAGTGCCCCAGGTGTGGGGTATCACGCTACAAAGTGATGGATGTTGATTCTAGTTGTGATGTGGTCACCAAAGGTCCTCCTGCGAAGGTGTTATGGTATCTTCCCGAGATTCCGCGGTTCAAGCGATTGTTTGCTAATGTAAATGACGCAAAGAACATTAGATGGCATGCAGATGAGAGGAAGTGTGATGGACAGCTTCGCCATCCGGCCGATTCTTTGCAATGGAAGAGAATTGATAGTTTGTTTCCAGATTTCGGCAATGAGCCCAGAAACCTCAGGCTTGGACTTGCTACCGATGGAATGAATCCATATGGAAACTTAAGTAGTATTCATAGTTCATGACCTGTTCTCCTTGTAATTTACAACCTGTCTCCTTGGTTGTGCATGAAGCGCAAATACATTATGTTAAGTATGATGATTATCGGGTCCTAAGACTTGAGATGTGTAAAGTATATTTTAAACATCGATTTTATACTAACCGATGTGTAAAATTAATTTAGCAATTGATAAGCAGTTGGAAATTTAACTTTCTACATCGGTTTTGCTTAAAACCGATGTGTAAAATTGACTTTCTACATCGGTTTTCTAAAGAACCGATGTGTAAAGTGAAATTTACACATCGGTTTTAAGCAAAACCGATGTAGAAAGTTAAATATACACATCGGTTATTGAGAACCGATGTGTAAAATCTCATTTTTTTTTAATCTATTATTTACATTTCAATCATTCCTGTTTCACTAATGCAGATCAATAAACAAACCAGCAAAGACTTCGATCAAACAAGAAACAACAACAGAACACCAAACCAGTTTTGACACAATCATTCAAAAGCAAAACATACTTCATTCAATTTTCTTAGCACAGCCAATTAGCTCTTACACATATGGTTAAAAATACTCGACATTTCATCAAATGACTAGTGAGCACGAGAATCTGAAAACAGAGGGCATCGTGCCTAATTAATTTCGAATGAATGAAAACAACACTTTATCAAAGCTACATCAAAACACGAGATAAGAAGAATTGAACCAGACACGAGCACTAATACATATCATCAGTCAAAGGTACGTACACTATAGCTAGTATATGATAAGTTTTTAAACTAACTACATATATACAAACTATGGGTGGTACACTTCAAGAAAGAAAGTTGCCCAACGCCTCTTTATGATGTTGATGTCGAGAATCGGACAATGGAGATGGATTGTTGAATATCTGCAAGTTTAATTGGACAAAAGATTATATCTTTTAAGTAAAAAACTAACATAAAACATATAACGAATATATACTATTACTTCTAATTGTGTCAATTAACATTTACCTCACTCCATCTTTCAGTGATCCCGGAGGAGATAATTTCCAACATCCACTGCATCACATAGTAGCCACATTCCCATGACCCACGTTGTATACGTGACTACGTACAAATGAAACCCAATTAGAATATGAGGAATTAAATAAAATAGAAATCAATTATTGTACCCACTGCATTTGATGCATTTGAACTAATAAATATCTTACGCTGGGAATAATCCATCTGATAGCCCGAGTACGCCTTTCACCACGCTGCATGTGGGATGCATTAATAGACCTATCATGACAAAAACATTAATTAAAGTATATATAATAGATTTCAGATAATTAAAACAACTGCATTACTGATTATAAAGTATTTTAACGCTTACGTTTCGATGATCGTCTTCGATTGATTCGCGCTTATGTCCCAATGAGCGGAAGAAGACCACGACGTTCATTCTTGGGTACAAGAGCAACATTGCCAATGCTTGCTGTATTTGCGGAACAATTAGTGACTGTAAGTCATATATAGTTATACTTAAATTAATAACCGGTACTTACTTATTGAGATAAGGCGCAAGATAGAATTGATGATCGTCTCGGGCAAGTATATCACGTATGGTAGTGACCGGGTCTTCTCCGATGCTACGAGAACATCACCCTGAATGAACATGGGGTCAATGAACCCATAAAGGGCGAGGTTACCCCGATCGACTAACATACGATGCAGATACCTAATATATTGGAAAAACATGTTAATTATCATTGTATTTAAAAATTAATTACGTACTTAACTTATAAATAAAATGTACTTACGTGCACCAAAACGATATGTGTGCAGAACTGGCCATTTCTTTATTGAGTGCCATCTCCATAAGTTCTTTCTTTGGTATATACAGATTCACCAGTGCTGGCATCATGTTCCAACGTTACCAATGCTGCATCATCCTCCATGGTGACAACCTCGTATAGCAAGATCTTTGAAAACATCACCATGGCCAGGTGCCCCTTTGTCGATCCCCTAAACAACATAGATATATATTAGTAATCACGGATAATTAAGTTATTTAATTCGGTATGAACTAAATGGTCAAATGAATACCTTGACAGGAGCGAGACATTTCTGGGTCTTCCTAGATTCGACCTTTTAGGCACAATATCATTTCCAACATCCTATAACAAATACAAATAAAGCATTATCTTTAAACAATAATAAATATATTTCAACTATGAATATAGAAAAACACAACTAACCGAATACCTCGGATGCAACAAGAAAGCTGACCCGTCTTCTTGGCCGGAGGATGAAGTTACGGGGCCCGACCCACTGTTTGAACCTCCTCGGTGGGAGCACAGGGACTCGAGCATCAACATCTCGAATAATCTCAACAGACACCCTCGGATGATCATCCTGGTAATAACCGATGGTGTATGGTATTACCTAACTTATTATATGCCCTACCCAATGCCACTAAGCGGCGATGATGATGATGATCATCAACATACAGCTCACACCTATCGTGGGTCGTCATCATCATCATCATCATCATCATCATCATCATCATCATCATCATCAGAGAAGATCATCATCATTTTCGGGATGATGAGGAGGATCACATGAGCCCTTAGTGCTCACATGGACGGAGGGTTGGACACCTACGCTGTCATCTCGGGGACAAAGAAGTAAATATTGCCATCTCACTGGGCAAACCGCTCGTTCATCTCCCCGTCAAGCTCAGCTGCAATCTCCTGTTTTAGTTGTGCTCTATCTGCAACCGAATCCTCCGTGGCATTGGTGTGAAGATGAACCATGGTATTGGCGAATGCCGACTCCCCATCCAACACCAATGACACTACCGGGTGGTCCGGTTTACTGGATGGCGAGATAAGATATCATTCCGTCCTCTAGGAACAAAGGTTCCTTGGGTTAGCTGATCATCCAAGGCATCCTATCACATAAAAATATCAGGTCACATTACAATTCGGTAACAATCTTAAAATGACAATTACAACAAACTATACTTACAATCCTCTCAGCTACTTGGCGGGCCTCCTCGGATGTATATTGTCCCGTTTTTCTTTGTCGGCCCCTCTTCCATGAACGATGGCGTGGGGGTGGAGGTGGATCAACAACCTCCGGAAGATTTTCAGCATTAGGATCCGCCCGAGATGCTGCCCTTGACGTGCTTTCTTTTCCTCTTCAACCATTTTCTTAACAAGCTTTTTATATCCCCCACGAGACATGACATGGGGTAGACATTCTTGCTTTGGTTTTCCTGCCCTTTTCCTCTTTCTCTCCGTTATAAATAAAAGACAATTAAATTACATAAGTAAATGAAATTAATGCAATTACATAAATTTAGAGACAAATCAAATAAGTTAACCTCGAAAGTCGGGATCACGTCGGCTCAACAACAAAGCGATCCCACGTCGCCTTGTCAAGAAACGGATACACCTCAAGTGGGTTCTTTTTACTTTTTGGACCGAATATATAGTATCCGCCTGGTCGGCCTTAAAACCCCTCCAACGCTCTCCAAAGATACTTCAAAGAACGCTTCTTCATAGCGTATGTATCCTAGTATGTCAAATGTCAACTACATTAAGACCAAAAGAATCAACGAATTACCGTGTGATATTATTAAGATAAAAATAAAGTAGATACGGACAAACACAGGATGTAGAAGTATAGATACCAGAATACTCTCCCATATCTCTGCTCCTTCACGTCCGCCGGTACATCTCTCCACCTATCAATGAGTATACTAGGCCTGTTCCTAGCAAGGGTCGTCACAAAACCGGTAAACCGATCTTCCATTGGCCCAATAGGTTTGAGGTTATCATCAAAATCTACTCTTATCCTCTCCGATTTGACCCACGGTTGGCGGTCAAATGCCTCATCCGTGTGTGGCACGTCTACCCTTTCTACCTAGAGAGATGGGTTTGACGACCCGCCGCATGAAGGAGGTGTATCCTCATGATCAGCCATGTATACCGTTTAAACACAACAAAAAAAAAAACTTGTTAGTATGTCGGGATAAATATCAAACATAACTTATAAATATCGATCAACGTACATAAACATAACTTATAAATATCAACGTAAACACATAATATGCCAAACTTGATGGTAATATCAAACTAAACTTACTTTGTGGTCAATTAGTAAAGTTCTCCCATCACGGCCGTGACATGTCACCGTACTGTGCACTCCCTCACAGTAGAACCGATCACGCCAGCCGCGTGATGGTGGTCACGGCCGTGACAGACCAACCAGAGAAGCAACCTCCAAGCGCGAACCTATCACGGCACGGCCGTGATGGCCATCACGCCCGTGACATGCCAAGCCGAACCAGACACCTCACAGTAGAACCGATCACGGCCTAGCCGTGATGGTGGTCACGGCCGTGGCGATGTACCAACCGGTGAAGCAACCTCCAAGGCAGAACCTATCACGGCCTGGCCGTGATGGCCATCACGCCATGACATGCCAATCCGAACCAGACCCTCACAGTGCAGAACCGATCACGGCCTTGCCGTGATGGTGGTCACGCCGTGACGAACAAACAGGTGAAGCAACCTCCAGCGCGAATCCGTCACGGCCCTAGCCGTGACAGCAAAGACGGCCGTGACGGGTGATACCACCACCGGAAAAATCCAAATGAGCAACAGAACAACACATGCAAGTATATTATCCAACCATTTCGAGTCAAAGTTCATAACTTTTCTAAACAAGAAACAAATATATACCTGAGGGACTAGCAAAAATGGCGCTCTTCACGCAAACGAGGGTAGCTCGCGGATGATCGTTCTCAGTGGTTCTCTTACGAAGCAGAAAATGAAGGCTCGCAGTCGCAGTGGTCTTCTTTGTCTACGATTGAAAAGGGAAAAAGGACGTGAAGAAGGGAGCGAGAGAGAGAAAGAGAAAGACAGAGAGAGAATGAGAAGAAGGAAATGCAGAGAGAGAGAGTGAGAAGAAGGAAATGCAGAGAGAGAATGAGAATGAGAGAGAGAGAGACGCATACCTGAGGGTAGCTCGCGGATGTGAGTGCAGTGAGAGAGATGGAAAAGCAGTGACAACGCAGAACAGAAAGCAAGCGTTAGCGTAGGGGAGGGAGTGTTGTGTTTTAGGGAGTGCGTTCGAAAACTGAAGAATGAGGGCGCAAAACACAAGGAGGGAAATAGAAAAATTGGGACTATTACACATCGGTTATAAGGAAAACCGATGTGTTAAACATCTTATACACATCGGTTATGACAAAACCGATGTGTAAACATTAAACTTTTAAATTCTGATTTTTTCTTTTAAATTTTATACATCGGTTAATAAAAACCGATGTGTAAAAGTAAAATCTAAATTTCTATTTTTTTTTCTTTATAATTTTATACATCGGTTATTTAAAAACCGATGTGGTTACTCACCATTTTACACATCGGTTTAAAAAGAACCGATGTTGAATGTTAAAAATTCCGAGTTTTAATTTTTTTTATTTTAATTTTACACATCGGTTATAAATAACCGATGTGGAAAAGTTTTACACATCGGTTATTCTCTAAACCGATGTGTAATACTTTCGTTTTAATTTCAAAAATGCCACCGCCTCGTTTTACACATCGGTTTATACTAAACCGATGTGTAAACTCCGATGTAGAATCCCTTTTCTGCACTAGTGATTTTTTGACATCATGGTTCATTTGATTGTTCATCTAGTGAGGGAGATTAGATTGTGCTGTCCCGTTTATTTAAGGTGGATGTACTCGGTTGAGCGATACATGAAGATCTTGAAAGGATATATGAAAAATCCACACCGTCCCGAAGCATCTATTGTTGAAAGGTATGTTGTAGAAGAAGCTATTGAGTTTTGTACAGACTACATGTCAGAAGCGGAACCTGTAGGGCTTCCGAAGTCTCGTCACGAAGGAAGATATGATGGTAAGGGTACACGAGGTATCACTGTTAAGAGCATGGATTGGGAGGAAGTGCTTCAAGAACATTTGTATATATTGAATAACACTGATGAGGTTGAACCGTACTTATGTGAGCATAAAAGCATCATCAATGATACTTACCCTAGAATGAATGAAAAATGGTGTTTGAACAAGCATAACAAGACTTTCTTGAAGTGGTTTAAAGAAAAAATTGCAAAGGATGATATTGCTTCTGCTACATTAAAATGGCTAGCACAGGGGCCTAACTTTGATGTCATATGCTGGAGTGGGTACGATATCAATAAGTTTTCCTTCTATACGAAGTCCCAGGATGACAAAAGTACTATGCAAAACAGTGGGGTTATGGTCGTCGCTGAGTCCATGCATTTCTCTAGTTCGAAAGATAAAAACCCTGTTATGGCATCAGTTTCATACTTTGGAATCATTGAAGAGATATGGGAGGTTGATTACACGAAGTTTAGAGTACCTGTTTTTGAATGTCAGTGGGTCGACAGTAACAATGGTGTGCAAACCGATGAGTTAGGATTCAAATTGGTGGACCTTAATAAGGTAGGTAATAAAGAGGAACCTTTCATCATGGCATCCCAAGCAAAACAAGTGTTTTATATCCGTGATCCTTCTAACAAAAGGTGGTCAGTGGTTCTTAAGGGAAAAAACATGTATAATGGTGGTGAGGGAAATCACGATTCAACTCTTGATATTTCTGATACTCCTTCTTTCTCAACACGAGTGCCTAATTTCAATGAGGAAAATGAAGTGGGTGATGTACATGCTACTCGTAATGATCACCAAGAAGGGTTATAGGAGAACTTTACTAATTGACCACAAAGTAAGTTTAGTTTGATATTACCATCAAGTTTGGCATATTATATGTTTACGTTGATATTTATAAGTTATGTTTATGTACGTTGATCGATATTTATAAGTTATGTTTGATATTTATCCTGACATACTAACAAGTTTTTTTTTTGTGTTTAAACAGGTATACATGACTGATCGTGAGGATATCCCTCCTTCATGCAAGAAAGTCGAGACCCCGCTCTCATCGGTAGAAAGGGTAGACGTGCCACACGAATGAGGAATTTGACTGCCAACCGTGGTTCAAATCAAAGGATAAGAGTAGACTTTGATAATAACCTCAATCCTATTGGGCCAATGGCAGATCGGTTTAAGCTTTTGTGGCGACCCCCTTGCTAGGAACAGGCCCAAGATACTCATTGATAGGTGGAAAGATGTACCGGCGGGGACGTGAAGGATCGAGATGGGAGAGTATTCTGGTATCTATACTTTTACGTCCCGTGTTTGTCTCGTATCTACTTTATTTTTATCTTAATAATATCATACAAGAATTCGTTGATTCTTTTGGTCTTAATGTAGTTGACCTTTGACATACCTGGATACGTGCGTTATGAAGAAGCGTTTGCTAAAGTATGCTGGAGAGCGTTGGAGGGCTTTTAAGGCCGACCTGGGCAGATACTATGTATTCAATCCAAAAAGTAAAAAGAACCCACTTGAGGTGTATCCGTTTCTTGACAAAGCGACGTGGGATCGCTTTGTTCAGAGCCGACATGATCCCAGCTTTCAGGTTAACTTATTTGATTTGTCTCTAAATTTATGTAATTGCATTAATTTTATTTACTTATGTAATTTAATTGTCTTCTATTTATAACAGGAGAAGAGGGGAAAGGGGCAGAAAAACCAAAGCAAGAATGTCTACCCCCATATCATGTCTCGTGGGGGATATAAAAAGCTTGTTCAGAAAATGGTTGAAGAGGAAAAGAAAGCACGTCAGGAAGCAACATCTCAGGCGGATCCTAATGCTGAAAATCGTCCAGAGGTTGTTGATCCACTCCCACGCCATCGTAAATGGAAGAGGGCCCGACAAAGAAAAACGGGACAATATACATCTGAGGAGGCCCGCCAAGTAGCTGAGAAGATTGTAAGTATAGTTTGAATTGTAATTGTCATTTTAAGATTGTTACCGAATTGTAATGTGACCTGATATTTTATGTGATAGGATGCCTTGGATGATCAGCTAACCCAAGGAACCTTTGTTCCTAGAGGACGCGATGATATCTTAGTCGCTTACCATCCAGAAACCAGACCACCCGGGCCGTGTCATTGGTGTTGGATGGGGAGTCGGCATTCGCCAATACCATGGTTCATCTTCATACCAATGCCACAGGGATGTTGAAGCAGATAAAGCACGACTAAAACAAGAGATTGCAGCTGAGCTTCGACAGGAGATGGCCGAGCAGTTTGCCCAGCAGATGACAATATTGACTTCTATGTCCCAGCAGATGACAGCCGGTGTCCAACCCTCTGTCCATGTGAGCACTAAGGGCTCATGTGATCCTCCTCATCATCCTGAAAATGATGATGATGGTGATGATGATGATGATGATGACCCTGATAGGTGTGAGCTGTATGTTGATGATCATCATCATCGCCGCTTAGTGGCATTGGGTAGGGCACATAATAACTTAGGTAATACCATACACCATCGGTTATTACCGGATGATCAGCCGAGGGATGTCGTTGTTGAGATTATTCGAGATGCTGATGCTCGAGTCCCTGTGCCCACTGAGGAGGTTCAAATAGTGGGTCAGGCCCCCGGTAACTTCATCCTCTGGCCAAGAAGACCGGTCAGCTTTCTTATTGCATCTGAGGTATTCGGTTAGTTGTGTTTTTCTATATTCATAGTTGAAATAATTTATTATTGTTTAAAGTTAATGCTTTATTTTTATTCGTTATAGGATGTTGGAAATGATATAGTGCCTAAAAGGTCGGATCTAGGAAGACCAGAGATGTCTGCTCCTGCCAAGGTATTCATTTGACCATTTAGTTAATAACGAATTAAATAACTTAACTATCCATGATTACTAATATATATCTATGTTGTTTAGGGGATCGACAAAGGGGCACCTGGCCATGGTGATGTTTTTAAAGTTCTGGCTATACAGGTTGTCACCATGGAGAATGACGCAGCCTTGGTAAGGTTGGAACATGATGCCAGCCCTGGTGATGAACTGTATATCCCAAAGAAGGAACTTATGGAGATGGTACTCAATAAATAAATGGCTAGTTCTACACACATATCGTTATGGTGCACGTAAGTACATTTTATTTATAAGTTAAGTACGTAATTAATTTTTAAATACTATGATAATTAACATGTTTTCCCAATATATTAGGTATCTGCATCGTATGTTAGTCGATCAGGGTAACCTCGCCCTTGATGGGTTCATTGACCCCATGTTCATTCAGGGTGATGTTCTCCTAGCATCAGAAGACCCGGTCACTACCATACGTGATATACTTGCCCGAGACGATCATCAATTCTATCTTTAGCCTTATCTCAATAAGTAAATACCGATTATTTAAGTATAACTATATATGACTTAGTCACTAACTGTTCCGCAAATACAGCCTGCATTGGCAACTGTTGCTCTTGTACCCAAGAATGAGCGTCGTGGTTTTCTTCTGCTCATTGGGAAATAAGCCTTAATCAATCAAGACGATCATCGAAACGTAAGCATTAAAATACTTTATAATCAGTAATGCAGTTGTTTTAATTATCTGAAATCTATTAGATATACTTTAATTAATGTTTTTGTCATGATAGGTCTATTAATGCAACCCACATGTTGCGTGGTGAAAGGCGTACTCGGGTTATCAGATGGATTATTCCCAGTGTAAGATATTTATTAGTTCAAATGCATCAAATGCAGTGGGTACAATAATTGATTTCTATTTTATTTAATTCCTCATATTCTAATTGGGTTTCATTTGTACGTAGTCACGTATACAACGTGGGTCATGGGAATGTGGCTACTATGTGATGCAGTGGATGTTGGAAATTATCTCCTCCAGGATCACTGAAAGATGGCACGAGGTAAATGTTAATTGACACAATTAGAAGTAATAGTATAGATTCGTTATATGTTTTATGTTAGTTTATTACTTAAAAGATATAATCTTTTGTCCATTCAACAATCCAACTCCATTATCTGATTCCGACATCAACAACATAAAGAGGCGCTGGGCAACTTTCTTTCTTGAAGTGTACCAACTATAGTTTGTATATATGTAGTTAGTTTAAAAACTTATCATGTACTAGCTATTATCATGGGCAACTTATCATGTAGCTTTTTGGTTTCTAATTATTTTTGTTGTCTCTGAATGTAATTGAACGTATATATATATATATATATATATATATATATATATATATATATATATATGTATGTATGTATGTATTGTTTGTAATAAATTCAATATATGTTAGTTGTGTTGAGAATATTTACAGTATGTTATTCTGGTATATATTGATCTGCATTACTGAAACAGGGGGGAAGGAATGATAGAAATGTAAATACCAGGAAAAAAAAATGAGACTTTACACATCGGTTTTCAATAAAACCGATGTGTAAAGTGAAATCTCCCAATAGGATACCAATTGACAAATTAATTTTCCACATTGGTTAAAAGTTAACCGCTGTATAAAATATTATAAACATCGGTTATAAAACCGATGTGTAAAGTGCCAATAAACCACATTGATCGTTTCAACATCAGTTTTAAAACCGATGTGTAAAGCCAAAAATAACCGATGTGGAATCCCTTTTCTGCACTAGTGACTTCTCCTTCTTGATCGTTGGCATAACCTTAGTTGAGGAGTACCGAGGGATATCATATCAACCAAATGAATATCACCATCATCAGTTGAGGCATGCCTCTTCATTGGGGTAACAGTATTTGAGGTTGAAATAATTTGGGTGATAGTATTTGAGGTTGAAATATCATTACCAGTGTCATCAGTACCAGATTGAAATTCCTAAAATAAATAAGTGGGACAAAAAAATCCAATCAATGAAAATTAACAATAGTGGAATAAGGATACACAACATGTAAAATATTTTTTTAATGTAGCTATTAAATGAAGAATGTGGTTGATTTCATTGATTTTTTCACAAGCAACAACAAAAAAAAAAAAATAGACGTGCAGAAATAATGTAATTGATATAGTATAATCCTACTGTGGATACAACTGCTAGTGTATTATGGCATAGAAGTGAAGGAACAATGATAACTAACAAATTTACACAAATGAAATAGCAACTACTTAGGTGCAACCTATATAAATAAAGACAATTCAAAATGCAGCCTTATGTTGCAAACCATAATTAATGTCTTTAAGGTTATATGATGATGGACATAAAACTATATATGAATACAAACAAAAAGTAAGATATGTTCTTTTAAAATTTAGCATAAAAAATGCAACAATTGTGTGTGCAACTCATATACAACATATAAAAATGGGATTACATAATATATTTGACACTCAAAATCTCTAAGAGCTAATAGATCTTCACATAAAAATTTATCCAAAGAACATTTCAAAAGGCATAATATGTGAATCATGCATTATGTTCAACACACATAAACTATATAATGACAAAAAATTAGACTTGAACACACTAAAAAAAAGTAGAGTTCAAAATATATTGTAATTGAAACCTTATATAATATATATTTATCGGTTGAACATGACTAACCTTTTCGATTGTTGTTGGTGAAATATTACTCATCGAATCACCAAATTCAGAATCCTGCATTATAAGAAACATAATTATATACTAATTAATTGACATAATTGAGAAATCTAAATTTTAGCATTACAGTATAAAAAGATGTTGCCTGATGATGTAGCTATGTTTTTTTTTTTTTTTTACTTACATTGTCAATGGTAGACTTTTTGGAGATCACCTGTGAATCAATGTTAGTAACATAATCTTCCGAAGTTGTCTCCTAAAAAAATGAAAATTATATATAAAGATTTGTTAAAAGTAATGAAAGAAAAAGTAATTTATAAAGTTTGATAATATACATTAGTCTTTGGTATAGTAGACATGTAAGATTTGATAAGTTCAGCATCATCAATGATCTTCTAGACAGTAAAACTTGAAGATGGGTTGCTTTAGATGAAATCATTGACTTAAAGTTTGAAAATATATGTCTTTTTCACTAAACGCTCAAGCTCCTCGGGAACTCCATCATCATCACCTTGCTGCCAAAAATGAAATGAAATTAAATAGTTATGTTTGGATAAAGGTATTTACTAAAAAATAATGATTACTTACTTCAACCAAACATTTTTTCAGATCACTTGCTGTTTCTGAATAATTTGAAAGGCATGATTATCAAACAACACAAAGGATGCAGTAGTTCCATTTTGATCTTTGACCGCAACATGGACCTTGTACCTATACATATAAAAAAAAAATATTGGATTACAGGTTGTGATAATATTAAAGTTTAATTGTATTTGGGAAAATTTTAACAATTGGTAAGTTGAAACAAATAAAAGTATATGGAAAAAAGGTAATTAAATCTGTTTAACATACAAAAGTGAAAAATAGAGTAAATTTTACAAAAACTCTATTTATAAATATAAAATGAAAATATATTATAAGAAGGCATACATTGGCAAAATCTTTGGAGGGCTTCCATTACATTTTTTGCATGTGATTTCGCCATCTTCTACTTTGATTTTGGATCCATGAATTGAGCATGCATCATAGTACCAATTGAATTGAGTTTGAATTTTGAGACACGTAGCAAGAGTAGTGTAAACTCCATTCTGTAAAAATATTAAACTTTGTTAGTTGATATTTATTAAACATAGAAAATAATAACAACATATTGAAATAAAATACCCTTCCTCGATATGTTTCAAATAAGAAAGTGGTTTAGGCATCTCCGGAGACAAAGTATCATTTGTAATTGTTGTTTGAGTGTGAATATCATGTTGTGTATATCTCTGTGATGAATCTCCTTCATTCAAGTTCAAACTTGAAACACATGAAAAATTAGTAAATGCATTAAATTAAGACAGCATAATATGGAATCTAAAGTAAAAATATTGGTTTAGTAATTATATCAGTGTATAGCCTCAATTAGACATTAGACATGAATCACGGTTTGATAAATTCGAGTACCTATTTTTAAACTCAGCAACTTCGGGAACATCTGGATTAATTAAGAATTTGGAGGTATTCCAAGAATTTGAGGGCTTGAGTGCTTGACCTCACCTAATTAACAAAAAAATTAATTATATTGTTAACACATATAATATCATGTGAGTAGATTATTTTTTAATATAACCAAATAAAGTTGGATAATGAACCTGTTGTATATGAAATCATTGCTAATTGAAATATAACAATTAATGTGGTCTCCGAGGAGTCATGTAGAGTCTTTGTGAGTGAATCAGCATAATCACCAAACAAAGTACACTTAACTTTGTTGTTGCTGAAATTGATAAGATGAGTAAATATATAATAATAACCTCTTTAAAAACACTAGTGGAAAATATACATTAGACGGGAAAGGTTTACGTCAGTTAACCAAAGGCTAGACGTTAAAAAGGAGGCAGTGACAATTTTGTAAATATCAGACTTCATTAATTCAATTTTAACGCCATTTGTTGTAAGGACTGACGTTAAAAGTTAAGTGACTCACTTTTAACGTCAGTTCAATAAACAACTGACGTTAAAAGTGAACATTTTAACGTCAGTTCTTTATTGAACTGACGTTAAAAGTGAGTCACTTAACTTTTAACGTCTGTTCTTTCATCAACAGACATTAAAGGTTATTTTAATAATTTTTTTAGCTAGTATACGTACCCTTCCGCATTGCCTTCCTCAAAGTTTCAGTTTCACTTGCTTTGATGTTTTGTGTTTCTGTTTTGAAAACTAAAATATATGTGCGAAGTAAAAATGCTATAAGTTGAATTAATAACCAAAACCGGATCTCATCATGAAGTGTATCAATAATACAATTACAAGATACATTCAAAATTTTAAAATCCTATAAAAAGTTACATTGAAAGGGTTTAAAATCCTAAACATTTGTTGAGACTTCGTTCCCTTCACGGGTGAGCAAGAGAGGAGCGTCGAGCGACTGAGTTTTCCAGAGCGGCTGAGTGGTCGCGCTGTCGCGCACGCGCTAAAAAGGACGAGCGGGTTTAAAACTGTAGTTTAGGGCGACAACTCGGATGTCGTCTCTCAAGGACTCTGAAAGTGTTACCTTTCACAAAAATCAGTTTTGGGGGGGTTGGATTGGAGTGCAAATAAGAAACAAGGCAATGAGCAATTAAAAACAGGCGGCTTGAAAAGAGATTATCAATTATCAAACAACGATTACTCCATCATCAAGAATTCCCAACTATCCTTGGTTAATGTAATCCCAAGCCCTAAGCGATTCTAATCCCCTTTCGATTCAAAAGAACAACTAACAACGTAATTGCTACTATGGATGCAAATTCCTATTCCCGAAATAACAAACGGGGTTAAGCTCTCATGAACAAACGAACATGAATGAACACACGCGATTAAGTATAGGAAAAATAACATCACTGAAACAAATCAATACAATACTACACACTCCTGAAATAACAAACAGAAATGTATAATATGGTATTGAAAAGGGAAAAGCAATTAAAATAGGGATTTACAAAACCTCAAGTATATGGAATTCTCATACAGTAGACTAATCCTAGAACTTAGTTCTCCATAACAAAACGAAAACACACAGAAAATGTAAAACTAAACAATGGAGAAGCAAAAGTCTCTTTACAAACTGTTCAGAACATCAATTTATACAAGTCAGAAATAAAGTATATTCGCGAGGCGAAGCCTTTCTCGCGACGCGAATCCTGCGAACAGTCTGCAACCTTTGGCATTCTCGCGAGGCGAACAATTCTTCGTGAGGCGAGACTCTTCAACTTCAAAACTGCTACGGCCGTGATCTTCAACACGGGCAAGCCGTGATCGTCTCTGACTTTTCAGGGTTGCAACACTCGCGGGGCGAGACCTTCTTCACGAGGCGAACCAGAGACCTTGCATTTTTTTGGAACAGTCAGGCTTCGGGGTCGCGTGGCGAGTAAGCATTCGCGGGGCGAACCCCCTGTTTCCTTATTCTCTTGACTTTCACTTAACCTGGAAACAAAGAAATAACTATAAGTGTATTATTTAACTCAAATCTAGCTAAATTAACCTAAAACTACTCTAGAGACTCAAAACCTTGCTTGAGGACAATCTAATCTAAGTTGGGTGAAAATAGGATATAATTTGCACAAAACCCTGGTCATACTAGCCATAAAACTAGATGAGCCAGAGGCTTATCAAAATACCCCAAACTTAAACTTTGCTTGTCCCTAAGCAAACTAAGACTCAAAAAAACAAAAAGACTCAAGACCTGGCAAGCTTAAAAGATTCAATCAATATTGCACAAATTCAAGCAATACATCAAAACAGTTTTCTTTAATGTCCCCCCCTTTTTCAAGCAAAGCAATCCCCACATTCATTCATTCCAAACAATTGAGAATTTCATCATTCAGGCAATCAGAAATCTAAGTAAGGGATCTAAGTCACACACAAGAGGGAGATCACCAATTCAAACAACTGCCTTCCTCACAAGGGCATTATTTGTTCACTCAATCACTCAGTTTGTGTCAGGCTATTAACATTGCACTCAATTTCACTTTTAAGAACACTTCTCACAAATTTGATTTTCATCTCAAAATGATTCCCACAGAAAATATGTATGCAACATCAAAAGGTCTTTTATGGGTTGTAATGGGGCCTGGCTAAGGGTAGGATAAACAAAGGAACTAGGCTGAAGACCCTAGGAACTAAGAGAGCATGAACATTATTTACACTCTGAAATTCACTCAAGTTCCTTTCTTTATTTTTTCTTTATACTTCTGGGTGGCTACAGCCTTTTTATTTCTTTTTGGCATTTTTGTATTTTTGTATTTTTGTATTTTTTTTTCCAACATTTGTACACTTTTTCTTTCACAAGCCTTTGGCTCCAATCCCAACAACATCTTACACCTTGCAGCCACCCCAAACTTAGTTTCTTGCACCCATTCTAAGATTACATGCTCTCCTAATCCTAAGATCGGGTTAACATGATTTTCCAGATTTTTGGGCTTATAACATTAGGTTATCAAGAATTAACAGGCTAATAGGCTCAATGGGGCTAACTAGGGAACATGCATTAGGAATTGTTTTATTCAGGCCAAGTAGCTATTTACAAAGAAAATGCCTAAATCATCTGAAGCAAACACATAATCATGCAAACCAAAAAGAGATTCAATCAAATTCAGGGAAGTGCAACTTGAAAGTGATTTTCACACAGTCAAAAACATGTTGGAGGCTCAAAACCTCACCTGGACATTCATGCAAATTGTTTGAAAGAGATTCTATCCCTAGTGTGTGCTCCCTATCACCCCAAACTTATCATACATCATGCCATCATAACAAAATCCCAAAGTTCAGTTTTCAATTTCACATGGGAATCACTTTTCAAAATCAAAAATTTTTCAGCCTAGGGGGAATCATCACATATCAATCATGGAAGCAATCTGTGCAACATCAATCAAAATCTAGCAAACTTGCCAACAAAAGACTCAACACACAAATACTCCTGAGCTTCTCAAATTATTCAGGAGCTTTATTCAAAGAAAAGGAAAATAAAAAACAAGACAAAACAAAAACTACAACTAGTTCCCTCCCCCACACTTAAAACATGCATTGTCCCCAATGAACAACAGAACTATACAATCAGAGTGAGGGAAAGGAAAAGAGTACTCCCTGATCAAATGCAGTGTATGCGGAAGCTGCCACCTGGATCCCATTCCTTGCAGTCTAAGGCCAAAGAGGTAGAGTTCATTTCATGGTCCCATAACTTGCATCCTTGATATATGAGTAAACACTTGCCAATGATGGCGACCTTGCTCAATGCGGCGGACTCATCACCTCCTCTTGGGTCAAAGACGACCGCTTCATCAACAAAGTCCTCCCAATAGAATTTGGCTTCAATCCCTTGAACTATCCATGGTGCAAAATCTATTTCCTCTGGTGGTTTCGCAGGGGGAGGTGACAGATAGGTAGGGAGGGCCTCCGGTGCTGCTTCATCTTCTTCATGTTTCTCATCCACTGCACTGACAAATTTATCACCTGCTAAACATGCAGCAATCTCAGCACAAACCACACAATGGTTAGCGTTAGTACAATCAGGGCAAGAAAAAATATAATCACAGCCAGAATTAAATGGAAAATTAGAAAACAAGTTCTCATGGGTGTCCTCAATAGTCTCAGAAATCAGCTCCATGTGGAATACAGAGTGCTCTTCCACTGGATGTTTCATAGCATCAAATATGTTAAACTTTGCAACTATATCCCCAAACTTCATAGACATGGTCCCATCATCAACATCAATGTTAGTCTTAGCTGTCTTCATGAATGGTCGGCCCAGGATGATTGGTGATTTACTGGAATGTGTCTCTCCTGCCATGTCCAGGATGTAGAAGTCAGCTGGGAAGATCAGATCATCAACTTGCACTAGCACATCTTCCACCATTCCCATGGGGCGGGCACTGGTCCTGTTGGCCAATTGAATGGTGAGACCTGTATACTTCAAGGGACCAAGATCAAGTTTGTTAAAGATGGAGGTAGGCATGACATTGATAGAGGCTCCCAAATCCAAAGATGCAATTTTCAAACTTCTTATCCCCAATAGTGCATGGAATAGTAAATACGCCCGGATCCTTGCACTTCGTGGTAATGCCTCGAGTAGGGGCTATAACAGCAACTCTTTCTGGTTTAGACTGGATAAGCGCTGAGACATTCATTCCCAAATCAACCCTCTCATTATTCTTCATCCTCCTCTTGTTGGTGCATAGGTCCTTGAGAAATTTTGCATACTTGGGCACTTGCTTGATCACATCCAACAGTGGGATATTAACACATAACTGTATTAAAACATCAAGAATTTCCTTATCATTAAATTCACCAACAATCTTATTATTATTCTGCAATCTGTGGGAAATGGGATTGGTGTTCAGTACACTTTCTCAATGTAACATCGATCAAGGCTCAGGAGTTGTCTCAATAGTTCCTTCATTTTTTTCAGAGGTGGCCTCAATAACTTTTCCATATCTCAGAGATATGGCACTCACATTAGGGTTGGAAGCATTGGGATTTATCACTGGTCGGTTGTCTTAAACTGGTTTGTCCCTTGACCTTGTCAGTATGGTATTCATGGATGTGGCCAGCTGTCCAATCTGTGTCCTCAAATCTTGAATGCTAGCATCTGTCCGCTGCTGAAACTGTATACTAGATGCAGCCATTTGCTTTACCAAGTCTTCTAATGATGGTCCAGAAGGTGCAGAATTGGTCACTGGAGGATTCTGATGTGCCATTGGTTGTTGTTGGGATGAGTTCCCATACCGCAGATTAGGATGATTACTCCAACTGGGATGGTACCTATTTGTTGAGAGGTCCGGAGTGTTGTACCTGTTCTGGTTATTGCCTTGATTATACGGATGGACTGCAAAGGCTTGAGATACTTCACTGACAAACTCTTCTCTCTGGATAGGGCATGCATCATGTGGGTGCTCAGGTGAATTGCAAATGCTACACAACCGTGCAGGCTGAACTCTGTCTATTGCCAATTGCCTTACAAAAGAAGTCAGCTCATCCAATCTATTTTCAATGGCGGCCTGGTTGGAAGATGACCTATGAATCTCATGCACACCTCTTGGCTCAACTGAATTTCTTCTTGTAGAAAACTGCTGGGAATTCAATGACATATTCTCAATGAGTTGCTTGGCAGCAGCTGGGGTCTTATCAACTAATGCTCCTCCACTAGCAGCATCCAAAAGATTCCTATCCATCGGCAGCAATCCTTCATAAAAGTATTGGATCAGGAGTTGTTCAGAAAATTTGATGTCAGGGCAATCGGATACCAAATGCTTGATCCTTTCCCAGTATTCAGCTAGTGACTCATTCCCTTGCCTGATGCCACATATTTCTTTTCTTATTGAAGCAGCTCTTGAAGCAGGAAAGTATCTTTCCAGAAAAACCCTCTTCAAGTCATTCCAAGTGGTGATGGAGTTGGGCTCAAGATACAATAGCCAATCCTTTGCAGCTCCCTGGAGTGAAAACGGAAAAGCCTTCAGCTTGATACTATCCTCAGTGACTCCCTCTGATCTCGAGGTTGTGGAGCATACAACTTGGAATTCCTTCAAGTGCTTGTGTGGATCCTCACCTGCAAGACCATTAAACTTGGGCAACAAGTGAATAAAACCAGATTTCAGTTCAAAAGGAGTGTCAGCACCAGGATATGAAATACATAATCCATTATAGTTGACATCAGGGGCAGCAAGCTGTCTTAATGTCCTCTGGTCTCCCATGTTTTCAAAAACAGTTTTAAAATTGGAATCACTACTAGTGCTAGCCCGAAATTCCCTACGGAGTGTGTGCGTGTTCTTTCAATTTCCGGTCAAAATCACACGATTCAGGGCAATGAGACCTAGTAGCCGACCAATTCAAAACAAAACAGAAAATAAAAGAAAGAAAAGAAAAGAAAATAAAAACAACTTGCGAAAAATAACAACTCGTAGTCCCCGAACGGCGCGCCAATTTTTGGTCACACTGTTAGCACGACGCGCCAAAAAGGACGAGCGGGTTTAAAACTGTAGTTTAGGGCGACAACTCGGATGTCGTCTCTCAAGGACTCTGAAAGTGTTACCTTTCACAAAAATCAGTTTTTGGGGGGGGGGGGGGGGTTTGGATTGGAGTGCAAAAAATAAAAAAGCAAAAAAAAGCAATTAAAAACAGGGCAGTTTAAAAAAGATTATCAATTAAAAAAAAACGATTAATCCATCACAAGAATTCCCAACTATCCTTGGTTAATGTAATCCCAAGCCCTAAGCGATTCTAATCCCCTTTCAGATTCATAAAGAACAACTAACAACGTAATTGCTACTATGGATGCAAATTCCTATTCCCGAAATAACAAACGGGGTTAAGCTCTCATGAACAAACGAACATGAATGAACACACGCGAATTAACAAACGCGATTAAGTATAGGAAAAATAACATCACTAAAACAAATCAATACAATACTACACACTCCTGAAATAACAAACAGAAATGTATAATATGGTATTGAAAAGGGAAAAGCAATTAAAATAGGGATTTACAAAACCTCAAGTATATGGAATTCTCATACAGTAGACTAATCCTAGAACTTAGTTCTCCATAACAAAACGAAAACACACAGAGAAAATGTAAAACTAAACAATGGAGAAGCAAAAGTCTCTTTACAAACTGTTCAGAACATCAATTTATACAAGTCAGAAATAAAGTATATTCGCGAGGCGAAGCCTTTCTCGCGACGCGAATCCTGCGAACAGTCTGCAACCTTTGGCATTCTCGCGAGGCGAACAATTCTTCGCGAGGCGAGACTCTTCAACTTCAAAACTGCTACGACCGTGATCTTCAACACGGGCAAGCCGTGATCGTCTCTGACTTTTCAGGGTTGCAACACTCGCGAGGCGAGACCTTCTTCGCGAGGCGAACCAGAGACCTTGCATTTTTTTGGAACAGTCAGGCTTCGGGATCGCGTGGCGAGTAAGCATTCGCGGGGCGAACCCCCTGTTTCCTTATTCTCTTGACTTTCACTTAACCTGAAAACAAAGAAATAACTATAAGTGTATTATTTAACTCAAATCTAGCTAAATTAACCTAAAACTACTCTAGAGACTCAAAACCTTGCTTGAGGACAATCTAATCTAAGTTGGGTGAAAATAGGATATAATTTGCACAAAACCCTGGTCATACTAGCCATAAAACTAGATGAGCCAGAGGCTTATCACTGAGCAAGGGTGCACTCAATCTGTTTCAGCAATGGTCTTGGAACAGTCACTTGCTTCCAAAGCTGAGGTTTTAGAACTCTGGCTGCCGATACTCCTGAAGGATGATAAGGTGAGCAACTCACTTTATGTGATTTACATAACCTTATCACCCATGTTATGTGATTTACACAACCTCAGAAGTTGTTTGACTATTAAGACAAAGATCTTTGAGTCTAGGAATAGGAAGAAAGAGTGATGAAGTTAATCTCCATGGCAGAGTCATATTGTGAAGCAGAAAAATAAAAGGATGGAAGGAAGCTATTTATAGGAGCAGGGGATGAAGTTACTAAGCGTGGTAAGTAATTGATTTATAGGAGCCATATTCTGATTTTCTTGAAAACTGATCTATAAACTTAATGCTCATTAAGAGGATTAAGTTACAAGGTGCATGGGTAAGTAGCACAGTAGTCAAAGGAATGAATGTTTTTGCAGAAACTTATACACCTTTAACGTCAGTTGTTTAATACAAATGACGTTAAAAGTGTTTTTAAAATAAAAAATGTATATTTTTAACGTCAGTTTTTTATACAATTGACGTTAAAAGTGTGATTTTTACTTCAGTTAAATAAATAGCTGACGTAAATAATCCTATATCCCTATCTGAAATGCCCTGTTGTCACTCTTAACACAGGTCACTCTGTATATATAGTGCAGTTTATTTCTAAACTTTTTTTTAAACAAGTTTATTTTTAATCTTCATTAATTAGCTTGAATTAGTAAACAAATTCTTGTACGCAAATTAAAATAAATAAACACTTAACATAAAACAAGTTATATGTATAATCAAATCGTATCTCATCGAAGCGATTCATAAGTTACAATTACATGATTAAAAGATAAAAAATTTCTGCAACATAGCCCTAAAATATATAAAAGTTTCTGCTTCAACATCATTTTCTTCTCAGTCCTGTCCTCAGAAACTCCAATGGATGCATCTCCTCCCTCACTTGAATTCCTTGATGCTCCATCTGAATCCACAGTCACTTGCTTCGAAAGCAGAGTGAAGGGGACGAATGGGATGAAATAAGGTGAGCGAATCACATTACGTGATTCACCCAACCTTACCATCCATGTTACGTGATTTACTCAACCTCAGAAGTTTTTTGACCATTAAGACAAAGACCTTTAAGTCTCGGTATAGGAAGAAATAACAAAAGTCTCAAATGTGATAGAGCCATATTGTGAAGGAATAGAAAACGCACGAAATATAGAGGAAAAGAAGAGGGTGTATTTACAGACTGATACAGAAGAATGACAATTTATATAGAGAATAGAGACTCTCTGATTTTCTTGAAAACTTATCTATTAACTTAATGCTCATTAAGAGGATTAAGTTACAAGGTGCATGGGTAAGTAGCACAGTAGTCAAAGGAATGAATGTTTTTGCAAAAACTTATACACTTTTAACGTCAGTTCTCTTCAACAACTGACGTTAAAATTGTTTTTAAAATAAAAAAATATTTATTTTTAACGTCAGTTGTTTATACAACTGACGTTAAAAGTTTGATTTTTACTTCAATTAAATAAATAGGTGACGTAAATAATCCTATATCCATATCTGAAATGCCCTGTTGTCACCCTTAATGCAGGTCACTCCATATATATAGTGCAGTTTATTTCTTAACTTTTTTTTAAAACAAGTTTATTTTTAATCTTCATTAATTAGCTTGAATTAGTAAACAAATTCTTGTGCAAATTAAAATAAATAAACACTTAACATAAAACAAGTTATATTTGTATAATCAAATCGTATCTCATTGAAGCGATTCATAAGTTACAATTACATGATTAAAAGATAAAAAATTTCTACAACATTGCCTATAAAAAAGTTTCTGCTTCAACGTCATTTATTCTTCTCAGTCCTGTCCCAGAAACTCCAATTAATGGATGCATCTCCTGATCCCTCACTTGAATTCCATGATGCATCGCGCGTGAATCCACAGTCACTAGCGAAAGCAAAGTGAAAGGGATCTTTGCATAACCTCCTTCACTGGAATTCCTTGATGCATGGCGGCCAAAGCATAGTGAAAGGGATGACTGGGATGAAATAAAGTGAGGGAATCACATTACGTGATTCACCCAACCTTACCATCCATGTTATGTGATTTACTCAACCTCAGAAGTTTTTTTACCATTAAAACAGAGACCTTTAAGTCTAAGTATAGGAAGAAATAACAAAATCTCAAATATGATATGACCATATTGTGAAGGAATAGAAAACGCACGAAATATAGAGGAAAAGAAAAAGGGGGTGTAATACAGACTGATACAGAAGAATGGTTATTTATATCTAGAAAAGAGACTACCTGATTTTCTTGAAAACTGATCCATAACTTAATGCTGATTAAGAGGATTAAGTTACAATGTGTATGGGTAAGTATCACAGTAGTCACAGGTAGTAGCACAATAGTCAAAGAAATGAATCTTTTTGGAGAAAGCTATACATTTTTAACGTCAGTTGTCGAAAGCTATACATTTTTAACGTCAGTTGTCTTCAACAACTGACGTTAAAAGTGTTTTTAAATAAAAAATATTTATATTTAACGTCAGTTGTTTAACACAGCTGACGTTAAACAATGACTTTTAACGTCAGTTGTTTAAGACAACCGACGTTAAATAAATGACCTTTAATGTCAGTTGTTACAAACAACTGACGTAAAATGTTGTTTTATTTTTGGTTTTTGATTATAACGTTTACACCCGCGCGCCTTCTTCACTTCGCTCTGTACGTCTCTGTTCTTCTCTTTTCATCACGCTCACTCTCACTCTCAACTCTCAGTCTCAGTCTCACTCTCACTCTACCCTAATCGCGAGCTCATCTCCACCGCAACCACCGCAACCACCGCGAGGGCTTCTTCGCCACCACCGTGAGGTACACTCTTAACCCTAACTCTGTCTTTCCCGCTCATTCTTTGCAATAAATTGACATCTCTCTTTCCCCTTCCCGCCCACTAACTCTCCTTGTCCCTCTACTCTCAGTAACCACATCAAACGTTTGGCCACCACTCGAGGTCCCCTCCCCACCAACACGCGAGCACCTATTTCTGGTGAGTCTTTAGGGAACATTTTTTTATTTTTGGTTTTGAGTGTATGTTGAAACTGTAGTCTCTGTAGTTGAAACTTGAAACTGTGAGTTTGAGTTGTTTGGAATGTCTCTATTTCTGGTCGTGGGTTTTGTGTTTTCTCTTGTTTTTCTTCTGCCGTCATGACCTATTTCAAAATGGGAAGAAATTTAGAGTTGCTTGTAGCATGTGACATCAACAATATATTGCTCATTGGAATTCTGTTTTGTTAATTTATCTTCATCTGCTTATTTCTTTTGTCTTAAGAAACCTGAAAATGGTGTAAATTTGAAATAATTTTTAAACGCCTTGGATATATGTTTTGTATATCTACAGAACCTATCTAGTTATGAATCGTAATTGGATGGTTTGTAAGCGCACTAGTGCTGAGTATTTGAAGGGGGTGGGAGAATTTATAGAATTTGATCAAATGAATGTTCCTAATAGTAATGGAATGTTCTATTGTCCTTGTGTCAAGTGTTTGAATACGAGGAAATGTACGGTGAAGGATATACATACTCATTTGATTTGTGAAGGGATTTGCTTGAGTTATACAAGATGGATATGGCATGGTGATGTGTTGTTGAGTAGTACGGCAAGTGTATCCCAAAGTGAGGATGTTGACGTAGATATGGAGGATGATCGAGTAGAGGACATGATCCGTGATATTGGACAAGAATCTTTTCATCGAGCTCATGTGTGCGATAGGTTGTGCGGTGATGCGGATAAGCCTTTATATCCAGGGTGTACTACTCATACACGGTTGTCAGCGGTGCTAAAATTGGTTTGTGTGAAGGCGAGAAATGGTTGGACCGATAAAAGCTTCACGGAATTGCTTGAAGTGTTGAAAGACTTGCTTCTGGAAGACAACACATTGCCTGACCGTAACTATGAGGCCAAGAAGGTATTGTGTCCGATGGGTATAAGAAGATACACGCATGCCCCAATGATTGCATATTGTACACCGGTGTTCATGAAGACAATCACGATTGCCCCAAATGTGGGTTATCACGATACAAAGTGAAGGGTGGTGGTGATGATGTGAGAAAAAAGGGTCCTCCTGCGAAGGTGTTGTGGTATCTTCCAATAATTCCAAGGTTCAAGCGATTGTTTGCCAATGCGAAAGATGCGAAGAATCTTAGATGGCATAATGATGAGAGGAGACGTGATGGAAAGGTTCGTCATCCTGCTGATTCTATGCAATGGAAGAATATCGATACTATGTTTCCGGATTTCGCCGATGAGCCAAGAAACCTAAGGCTTGGACTTGCTACGGATGGAATGAATCCTTATGGTAACATGAGTAGTATTCATAGTTCATGGGCTGTTCTGTTGATAATTTACAACATGCCCCCTTGGTTGTGCATGAAACGCAAATACATGATGTTGTCTATGATGATTTCGGGCCCAAAGCAACCGGGAAATGATTTAGATGTTTATCTAGGTCCCTTGATTGAAGACTTGAAAACACTGTGGGTGGAAGGTGTTGATGTAGTTGATGGGTATTCTCATGAGACTTTCAAGCTTCGTGCCATGTTATTTTGCACCATCAACGACTTTCTAGCATACGGTAACTTGTCCGGGTACAGTGTCAAGGGGCATAAAGCATGCCCTATATGTGAAGAAAGGCACATGCTACACTCAGTTGCATCATGGAAAGAAGATGGTTTACCTTGGGCATAGGATATTTCTTAGACATGATCACCCATATCGTAAGATGAAAAAAGCTTTTAATGGATGCCAAGAGACAGAAGAAGCGCCGGCGGCCTTAATTGGAGAGCAGGTTTATCAAAGGGTAAAGGGCATCGATGTTATATTCGGCAAGTCCAAAAAGAAAGGTAAAGCTTCTGAGAAAAACATATGGAAGAAGAGGTCGATATTCTTTGATCTTCCATACTGGCGCAAGCTTGATGTCAGACACTGCATTGATGTGATGCATGTGGAGAAAAATATGTGTGATAGTGTGATCGGGATGCTTCTTAACATTCAGGGCAAGACAAAGGATGGTGTGAATGCTCGTCTCGACCTCGTTGCTATGGGTATACGAGAGCAGTTAGCTCCAGTTGTTGAGGATGGTAAGCGGACTTATTTGCCGCCAGCATGTCATACTTTGTCAAAAAAAGAGAGACAAAGTTTCAAGGTGTCTTCAGGGCATCAAAGTTCCACATGGTTACTCTTCAAATATGAAGAGGCTTGTCTCTAGTGATCTTAAATTGGTTGGCTTAAAGTCTCATGATTGTCACATGTTGATGCAACAACTTCTGCCCGTTGCTATTCGTGGTATTGCTCCAAAAAATGTGAGACATTCCATTACTCGGTTGTGCTCATTTTTCAATTCTATATGTAGCAAAGTCGTTGACCCCCGTATGTTGGATGACTTGGAAGTTGAGGCTGCTACAATCTTGTGCCAATTGGAGATGTATTTTCCTCCTTCCTTTTTCGACATAATGGTTCACTTAATTGTTCATTTGGTGAGGGAGATTAGATTATGTGGGCCGGTTTTTCTGAGATGGATGTACCCAGTTGAGCGCTACATGAAGATCTTGAAAGGGTACGTGAAGAATCCTCATCGTCCAGAAGCATCTATTGTTCAAAGGTATGTTGCAGAAGAAGCTATTGAGTTTTGTTCGTACTACCTTCATAACACGGATCCTATAGGGGTTCCTAAGCCTCGGCATGATGAGATCAGATGTCAAGGTAAGGGTACACATGGCTTAAGAATTAATAGCAAGGGCAGGGAGGAAGTGCTTCAAGCACATTTGTATGTATTGAACAACATCGATTGTGTTCAGCCTTTCTTATTTGAACATAAAAGAAAAGTCAATCAAGAAAACCCTCGAATGAGCGAAAGGTGGTTGTTGAACAAGCATAACAAGACTTTCTTACTATGGTTCAAGGAAGAAATGCTTAAGGATGGTAGTACTGCTTCTAATGACGTAAGATGGCTAGCACGTGGGCCTAGCTTCAACGTCATATGTTGGAGCGGATACGACATAAATAACTTTTCCTTTTATACAAAGGAACAAGATAACAAGAGTATCATGCAAAATAGTGGGGTTATGATCGTGGCCGAAGCAATGCACTTCTCTAGTGCAAAGGACACAAAACCCGTTAAAGCTTTGCTTGTCCTCAAGCAATTACTCAGGCCATAAGATAAATCAATCAAAGCATGGATAGTGAACCAAGAACCCTAGCAACTAAATCCAAGTGATAGGCATATTCAATAAGCACTTAAGAGATAATCAAGTTCAAGTCCAATTAGAAGCTTAGGTTCTTCAAGTTCATATTCTCACTGATTTGGGCACTCATCTCACCTCACTCAAGTGTTTTAGGGTATATGACAATTCACTCCATTTCCTCAAGGAAAGTATTTTACCATAGGCTTGACTATCAACCAAATCTCTACTTTATTAATGAAAACACTTAAGAATCAAGAGGTCTTTTACTTTGGTTGTAATGTGGCCATGGGATTAATTGTTAGGTGGGGAAAATCAAGAGAAGGGAAATTCAAGAAGGCTAAACAAATTATCAAACATTGCAAAGCATGACACCTTCTAAACTACCTTTTAGGGGCTTTGATTCACTTCTCCACCTCTTTCTTTTTTTTTTTTCATTTCTCACTTTCTTTTGTCATCCCCTTCTCCATTTTTTTTTCTTTTGTTTATTTCATTTTATTTGTTCGGAGAAGGGGAGATTTATATCTCAAGAGAAATTACTTTCTAGCTTTTTTTTTTCATCCCATACTTTTTCCAACTACCATTTTGCCCTTTTTGTAATACTTTAAAAGGTGCCATACCAAGCATTATTTATCAAAGTAATTCAAGGTACCAAGAAAAGTATTTTTTCTTTTAGGCTCAAAATTGGGCAACTAAGGGGTAGCATTTAAACATTCAAAGCTCGGGAGGCCGGAAAAATACCTAGTGCCTCAATCATTTTCAAAAGTGTTTTCAAAAATTTTTAAGTTTCGAAACGGTTTCAATTCAAGTTCTAGAAAATACAGTCCGAGAGGAATCAAAACACTCTATCACAAGAAATGGGGTAGATTTAGTGAGTACCCCTTTTTGGCTCAAAATCTTACATTTAGTAGTTCAAAAATCAGTGAGAAACACAAGTTTAAGGAACCACATGCTAATTATCAACTATCAAATAACTATCTCAAGAATTTTTATTTTTAGCCATATCATAAGAATAATGAAAAATTGGGTTCGAAAATTCACTATCTCAATTCATTTGGCACCAAGTTCTTACAATTGGATGCATATTCTAAGTGAGGGGCAATCTAAAGAATGTGATCATACCAATCTATGCCTATGTGAATGCAATATGAATGCAACAATGCAAATGCAAAAATAAATACCCCTACCCCAAGCTTGATTACTTACATTGTCTCCAATGTAAATAATCAAGTCGGAGAGAGGATAAAAATTGGAACAACTTACCGAGTCGGTAGCGGGTGTTGGCTCACATTCCAGTCAAAACTTGGGTGGAAATTTCATCACGGCCGTGAGGCTCATCACGGGCAGGCCGTGATCGTTTCTGGTCCTCAGGAGTTGCCCTGTCACGGCCGTGATCTACATCACGGCTAGGCCGTGATGCTCTCTGATCTTGGCATCCTACTCATCACGCCCGTGATGTGTATCACGACTAGGCCGTGATCCTTTCTGTGCTCTTGTATTAGTTCATCACGGCCGTGAGGCTCATCACGGGCAGGGCGTGATGGATTCTGACTTTATTTTTCTCTGCTCTTCTTCCGTTTCTCAACGTGAAAACACTAGACAAACCTATTAATGATATTTTTGCCTCTTGATCGTCTCAAATTATTCAAGAGGTTAAATCAAAACAAAAAGGAAAAAGGGAAAGAAAACTTGGGTTGCCTCCCAAGAAGCGCTTATTTATGGTCTTAAGCTTGACCATACTTCCTTCAGTTAACCGCGGTCGGCTGGGCGTAGATGTGCCGAAACACTTCTCTTCCAAAGAACTCCTTCAAAAAGCCGATTCTGCTCATACGGCCAATAATGCTTCCGCTTCGCTCTTTTCTCTCGGAGCTTCCCATCCTTCCTTCCTCCCGGCGGAAGTTTTGTTTCCACATGGATAGCAATTCCAACTTTATCACCACTGGGTGCATCTTCAACCATGCATATCTTTGGGGTTGCTTCCATGCTAAGTTCTTTCTCTACCGCTGGAGACGTTACATCAATTCTGCACACATGGCTCTCAAAAGGAGGGTTGTTATAAGAGTTAGTCAATTGAAAATCTACCCTACCTTCCTCTACATTCAGAGAGAGTTTAACATTCCTTACATCTATTACCGCTCCGACGGTTGCCAAAAATGGCCTTCCTAAGATGATGGGGAATTCAGAATTCCCTTTCATGTCTAATACCAGGAAGTCGGTAGGGATGAAGAATTTCCCTACCTTTACAGGAATGTTCTCTAGTATGCCTAGAGGAGTCCTAGTTGAGCCGTCCGCAAATTGTAAGGAGAATTTGAACGGTCTCAACTCTTTGCTTTCCAACCTTTCCATGATAGTGAGGGGCATCAAGCTCGCACTAGCCCCTAGGTCACATAAGGCTTGGTCAATTTGCACTTGTTCGATCGAGCAAGAGATAGAGAAACTACCTGGGTCTTTCAGTTTAGGAGGCATTTTAGCTTCTATATCTTCTTGCTTTTTCCTGACCAACCTTTGTGGGAAAGGTATCGGGGGTTGGTACGGTGGTGGAGGGGCATACTTCGGTTCTGGCTCTTCCTTTTCCCTTGGGTCCTCCTCCGGTTCCTCGTCCATTTCAGCTACCCCCACCCCAAGCTTATTATCCCTTAAGTGTATGTCATTGCAATGCTCAATGGGATTTACTTCGGGTTGCCCCGGGAATGTACCCTTAGGTCTCGAGTACGTGCTGGCTTGTTCGGCAATTTGGGTTTCTAGCATCTTGCTATGAGCGGCTAAGTTGTCTACCTTAGATGCTAGCTCCTTTATTGCCTCATTTTGCTGAGTTTGGGTGGCAACAAAGTTTTCCATGAGAGACTCGAGCTTAGATTTTTGAACCTGAGGATACCCCGGTGCGGCTCTCTTATTACCTTGGCCCTCTTGGAACTCATGGTTGAGCGTGTTGCTGTAGTTGCCGTAGGAGAGGTAAGGGTTGTTCTTCCTTTGGTTGTAGGGATTTGGGGGAGCATAGTTGGGCAGTTTCGGGTTCGTGTCATAGAAGTTGTGACAAGAGTTCACTTGCTCACCCGAAGCGCCGGATCCATGAGCGATACCACGAGGGCATTCCATCATGTCATGTCCCTGCATTCCACAAATCTCACAAATAGTGTTAGTAGCACCTATTGCACTCACATTAGCTCTTTCAATCTTATCTAATCGTTTATTTAGTGAGTCAAATTTAGACATAATCAGATCAATGCTACTTACTTCAAACTTACCCCCCGAAATCTTGTTCGGGTTATTACCTCTTTCGGATCCCCATTGGTGGTAGTTGGTGGCGACATTCTCGATGATGTTGAATGCCTCAGTCAGAGGCCTATTCATAAATGCTCCACCGGCTGCAGAATCAAGTGACACCTTCGAAGAGTAATCCAATACGTTATAGAAGGTGTGCACTATTAACCACCTCTCGAGTCCATGGTGCGGGCAAGACTCCAGCAGTCCCTTGTAACGATCCCAAGCTTCCGACAATGATTCTCCGTCTTTCTGGAAGAAGCCGGTGATCTGGGTTCTTATGTAGGCCGTCTTGGATGGAGGGAAGAATTTCTCCAAGAACGCCTGCTCCAGTTGGTCCCAAGTAGTCAAGGTATTAGCGGGAATTTGCTTAAGTCAGGCCTTCGCCTTTCCAGTGAGAGATGAGGGGAACAGTCTCAAACGCACAACATCGACCGAGGCTCCATTAATCCTGATTGCATCGGTGAACTCTAAGAATGTCTGATAAGCCTCTGGCTCATCTAGTTTTATAGCTAGTATGACCAGGGTTTTGTGCAAATTATATCGTATTTTCACCCAAATTAGATTAGATTGTCCTCAAGCAAGGTTTTGAGTCTCTAGAGTAGTTTTAAGTTATTTTAGCTAGTTTTAAGTCAAAATAATGCACTTATGCTTACTTCCTTGTTTTCAGGTAAGTAGAAGCTAGAAAAATAAAGAACAGAGGTCTCGCCCCGCGAAGGACACGCCGCCACGCGACCCGAAGCCCGACTGCTCCAAGAAATTGCTAAGTCTCCGGGTCGCCTCGCGAAGAAGGTCTCGCCACGCGAGCCTTGCAAACCTGAAAAAGTCGGAGACGATCACGGCTTGCCCGTGTTGAAGGTCATGGCCGTGGCAGTTTTGAAGCTTAAGCGCCTCGCCTCGCGAGTATTCCTTCGCCTCGCGAATCTGGAAGTCGAGAGCATCACTGTTAGGCCCCCGATGGCCATAACGGGCGTAAGGAGAAAACTCTTCATATCCTCGCCTCGCGAGAGTCACTTCGCCTCGCGAGAATGCCAAAGGTTGCCGACTCTTCATGAAATTCGCCTCGCGAATGTTTGCTCGCCTCGCGAGCCCTCTCGAATTCTGAAATAGTATAAAAGGCTGTTCGAATATTTTGTAAAGACTTTTGCTCATCTCACTTTCTCGATATACATTTTTTTCTTTGTGATTTCGTTATTGCTATGGAGCACTAAGTCCTAGGATTAATCTACTGTTTGAGGATCCTATATACTTGAGGTTATGTAATCCCTATTTCAATTGTTTTTCCCTTTTCAATACCATACTTTGTATTTCTGTTTGCTTAATTCAGGAGTATACTTGTATTGTATTGATTTATCTCTCGGTGATATCATGTTCCTATAATTAATCGCATCTCGCTTAATTTGCGTGTGTACATTTCGTGGTTCGCTTAGTTCACGAAGGGCTTAATCCCGCTTGCTTAATTCTGGAATAGGGACATGTATCTGTGGTAGTAGTTTCGCTTGTAAATTACTATTACAACCGGAAGGGGGTTAGAACCTGCTTAGGGCTTGGGATTACATTAACCAGGGATAGTTGGGAATCCTTGACAGTAGATTAATCGTTGTTTGATAACTGATAAACCCTTTTTAACTGCTTTGTTTTTGATTGCTCTGTTTTGTTTGTTCTTAATTGCATTCCAATCCAAACCCCCCCAAAACTTATTTTTGTGAAAAGTAATATTCTCGTAGTCCTTAGAGACGACATCCGAGTTGTCGCACTATACTATACTTTTAAACCCGCTCTTCCTTTTTTTGGCGTGTGGCGACAATGTACGACACAAAAATTGGCGCCGTTGTCGGGGACTCGAGTTGTTATTTTTCTTAATTTGTTTTTATTTTATTTTCTTTTATTTCTTTTATTTTCTGTTTTGTTTTGAATTGGTCTCGCTACTAGGTCTCATTGCCCCGAATCGTGTGATTTTGACCCGGAACTTGAAAGAACATTGCACACACTCGGTAGGGAATTTCGGGCTAGCACTAGTAGTAATTCCAATTTTAAAACTGCTTTTGATAACATGGGAGACCAGAGGACATTAAGGCAGCTTGCTGCCCCTGATGTCAACTATAATGGATTATGTATTTCTTATCCCGGTGCCGACACCCCTTTTGAACTAAAATCTGGTTTTATTCACCTTTTGCCCAAGTTTAATGGTCTTGCAGGTGAGGATCCTCACAAGCACTTAAAAGAATTCCAAGTTGTATGCTCCACAACCTCGAGAGCAGAGGAGTCACCGAGGACAGATATTAAGTCAAGGCTTTTCCATTTTCACTCCAAGGAGCTGCAAAGGATTGGCTTTTGTACCTTGAGCCTAACTCCATCACCACTTGGAATGATCTGAAGAGGGTGTTTCTAGAAAGGTATTTTCCTGCTTCAAGAGCTGCTTCAATAAGGAAAGAGATATGTGGCATAAGGCAAGGGAACGAGTCACTAGCCGAATACTGGGAAAGGTTCAAACATTTGGTCTCTAGCTGCACCCAAAGATCAAATTTCCGAACAACTCCTGGTCCAATACTTTTATGAAGGATTGTTGCCTATGGATAGGAATCATGGATGCTTGCTAGTGGGGAGCATTAGTTGATAAGACCCCACCTGCTGCTAAGCAACTTATTGAGAACATGTCGTTGAATTCCCAGCGATTCTCTACAAGAAGAAATTCAGTTGAGCCAAGAGGCGTGCATGAGATTCATAGTTCATCTTCTAACCAGGCTGCCCTTGAGAATAGATTGGATGAGCTGACTTCATTTGTGAGACAATTGGCAATAGACAAGGTTCAGCCGAAAGTTATGTAGCATGTGCAATGCACTGAGCATCCATTTGATCCATGCCCGATCCGGAGAGAAGAGTTTGTCGCTGAAGTACCTCGGGCTTATGCAATGGAACCCCTATAATCAAGGAGGCGAATGGAATCGGTACAGCATTCCAGACCTCTCTACTAATAGGTACCATCCTAGCTGGAGAAATCACCCTAATCTGCGATATGGGAATTCTTCCCAACAACAATCGATGGCACCTCGTAATCATCCTCCGCTGACCACTTCGCACCTTCTGGACCATCATTGGAAGACTTGGTGAAGCAAATGGCTGCATCTAGTGTACAGTTTCAGCAGAGAACGGATGCGAGTATTCGGGCATTGCAGACTCAGATTGGACAAATGGCTACATCCATGAATAATATTCAACAAGGTCAAGGGACAAACCAGCTGCCTCACACAGCCGGTGATAAATCCTAATGCCTCCAACCCTAATGTGAGTGTCATCTCTCCGAGATCCGGAAAGGTTGTTGAGGCCACTTCCGAAAGGATGAAGAAACTGGTTAAGGCTACTCCCGAGCCTACCGATGAGGCTACTCCCCGAGCCGGTGGTTGAAGTTGAAACTGAGAGAGTATATAGACCACCCATTCCATTCCCACACGAATTCAGAAAAATTTGAAGATGGGTGGTGAGAATA
The DNA here is from genome assembly GCA_030762895.1 of Sophora flavescens. Lineage (NCBI taxonomy): Eukaryota > Viridiplantae > Streptophyta > Magnoliopsida > Fabales > Fabaceae > Sophora > Sophora flavescens. Next base: position 11,565,882 of record CM061063.1, read on the forward strand.
AAGAGAAGGAGATTCTTGATGTTTTTCGAAAAAGTAGTCATAACATCCCACCGTTGGATGTGATCAAGCAAGTACCCGGATATGCTAAATTTCTCAAGGACCTATGCACTAACAAGAGGAAGATGAAGACTAATGAGAGGGTTGACTTGGGAATGAATGTCTCAAAGACTTATCCAATCAAAGATAGAGAGAGTTGCTTCTATAGGCCCTAATCAAGTCATCGCCACAAAAGTGCAAGGATCCAGGCACCTTCACTATCCCATGCACTATTGGGGATAAGAAGTTTGAGAACTGATGCTTTGGACTTGGGAGCATCGATCAATGTCATGCCTACTTCCATCTTTAATAACCTTGATCTGGGGCCATTGCAAAGACACAGTGTCTTACCATCCAGGTTGGCTAACAGACCAGTGTCCGACCCATGGGGATGGTAGAGGATGTCCTAGTGCAAGTTGATGATTTGATATTCCCTGCAGACTTTTATATCTTAGACATGGCAGGAGAGACTCAACCCAAGATCACCCATAATCTTGGGGAGACCATTCATGATGACATCCAAGACCAAAATTGATGTTTATGATGGGACGATGTCGATGGAGTTTGGTGGTATCGTGGCCAAATTCAAGATTTTTGATGCTATGAAGCACCCAAAGAGAGGAGCACTCAGTATTCCACCTAGAGTTGCCGATCGAGCTCATTGAGGACACTCATGATGACCTTATTTCGATTTTCCCGTTATTTCTGGTTTTGATGATGTATATACTTGTACTAACTGCACTAACACTAACCCATGTTCTGCTTGCTCGAGTTTTTGGATTTAACATTGCAGGGTGAGGATGATAGTGAAAGTGATAATGAGAGTGAAGTCATGTTTACTCACAGAAATCCTTGACCCTATGGCTGCTCCCAATGCACCATCCGTTGAGCAGCCACCTTCTTTGGAACTCAAACCACTTCCCGAGAACTTAAAGTATGCCTACTTGGGGAGGGATGCAACATTGCCATCATCATTTCCTCCACCTCAACTCGATCAGAAGACAAGCTTTTAGAAGTTCCGAGGAAAAACAAGAAGGCCATTGGGTGGACATTGGCCGATATTCCAGAATTAGCCCCTCCGGATGCATGCACAGAATTTCCATCGAGGATGGGGCTAAGCTTGTCGACAGGCCCAAAGGCGACTTAACCCACTCGATTCTCGGAAGTGGTAAAGAAAGAGGTGACCAAGCTTCTACAGGCAGGTATTATTTATCCCATTTCGATAGTTCTTGGGTAAGTCCTGGTTCAAGTTGTACCAAAGAAATCTGGTTTGACAAAGAGTTAGGAATGAGAATAATGAACTTGTGCCTACTAGAGTCCGGAATAGCCGGAGAGTTTGTATAGACTATAGGAAGCTGAACCAGGCCACCCGTAAGGATCATTTTCCTTTGCCGCTCATAGATCGGATGCTAGATCGACTGGCTGGTCAGTCCCATTATTGTTTTCTAGATGGCTTTTCCGGTATTTCCAGATTCATATTGCCCCCGAGGATCGTGAAAAGACCACCTTCACGTGCCCCTTCTGTGACGCTTGCTTATAGGAGGATGCCATTTGGCCTCCGTAATGCTCCCGGAACCTTTCAAAGATGCATGCTTAGTATTTTCTCCGATTTTATTGAGAACTGCATAGAGGTGTTTATGGATGATTTTACCGTGTATGGCTCCTCTTTTGATGCTTGTTTACATAGTCTAGATTTAGTTCTTCAGAGATGCATTGATACCGATTTGATTCTCAATTATGAGAAATGTCATTTCATGGTAGAACAGGGGATAGTATTGGGTCATGTAATTTCCAAAGAGGGTATTTCCGTGGATCCCGCAAAAATAAATGTAATTGCTTCATTGCCTTACCCATCTTGCGTACGCGAGATACGTTCCTTTTCTTGGACATGCAGGTTTCTTACAGCGCTTTATAAAGGACTTCAAAGAAGATAGCACTACCATCACAAATCTGTAAAAATGATGCCCTGCTCCAGTTTGATGAAAAGTGCAAAGAGTCATTTGACTATCTCAAGAAGGCGTTGACTTCTACCCCGTCTATCCAGCCCCCCAGATTGGACACTACCTTTTGAACTAATGTGTGATGCCTCAAATTTTGCTGTGGGGGCAGTTCTGGCACAAAGGGTGGGCAAGGTTGCCCATGTAATTCACTATGCTTCTAGGACCCTAGATGCCGCTCATGCAAATTACACCACCACCGAGAAAGAGCCGCTAGCTATTGTATTTGCACTTGACAAGTTTAGGTCTTATTTGCTAGGTTCTAGGGTGACTGTTTTTACCGACCATGCAGCTTTGAAATACCTGTTGAAGAAGCCGTGGCTAAGCCAAGACCGATCGTGGATGCTTTTGCTTCGTGAATTCAATGTGGAGATAAAGGATAAAAGTGGAGCCGAAAATCTGGTAGCAGATCATTTGAGTAGGATAGCAAGGGATGAGGATACATTTCCCATCCAAGATGATTTCCCTGATGAGAGATTGTTACACATGTATGGGGTAACCCCCTGGTTTGCTGACATTGTAAATTTTCTAGTTGCTGGTGTTGTTCCCCGCAGTACAAGTAGACGAAGTTCCACAAGTCAAGAGCGATGCAAAGTATTATGTGTGGGATGACCCCTATTTGTGGAAGTTTTGCAGTGACCAAGTCATTCGGAGGTGTGTACCCGAGCATGAGACAGAGTCCATCCTGCATTTCTCACATGCATCTCCAGTTGGAGGACACTTTGGACCTCAAAGGACAGCAAGAAAAGTCCTTGACTCCGGGTTTTACTGGCCCACACTTTTTAGGGATTCATATGAGGTATATAAGAGTTGTAAAGAATGTCAAATAACAGGCCCGGCAATCACTCGTAGGAGTGAAATGCCCCAGCAGCCAATGCTTTATTGTGAGGTCTTTGATGTGTGGGGGATGGACTTCATGGGTCCCTTCCCTCCTTCTTTTGGTTTTGTATATATTTTGTTGGCTGTAGATTATGTTTCAAAGTGGGTGGAAGCAATCCCCACTAGGACTAACGACGCCGCATTGTTTCAAAATTTGTTAGGTCCAACATCTTTTGCAGGTTTGGCATACCCAAGGCCATTATCAAGTGACTGTGGCACACATTTTTGCAATGTAACCTTGGAGGCCTTACTCGGAAAATATGGGGTTGTACATAGAGTGTCTCACCGCTTACCATCCCCAAACCAATGGACAGGCAGTAAATATCCAACAGGGAGATTAAGCAAATCCTAGAGAAGATGGTACAGCCAAACGAGAAGGGAATGGAGCCGCCGTCCGGAAGACGCACCGTGGGCCCAGTAGGACTGCTTTTAAGACACCTATAGGGATGTCCCCCTTCCGGCTAGTTTTTGGCAAGGCATGTCACCTCCCGGTGGAGGTTGAGCATAGAGCATACTGGGCAGAAAGTGTTGTAATATGGATATGAATAAATGCGGTGTTGAAAGAAAGCTGCGCAGTTGCAGCAACTTGAGGAGCTTAGGCTCAAGCCTATGAGAGCTCCAAGATTTATAAAGAAAAGACAAAAAAATTTCATGATAGAATGATAGTTAGGAAGGAATTTTTGTGGGTCGAAAAGTCTTATTGTTTAATTCCACTTTGAGATTGATGGTCGGGAAGCTTAGGTCTAAATGGGATGGCCCTTTTGTTGTGACTAATGTGTTTCCTTATGGTGCAAGTGGAAATTCAAAGTACAGGTACACAAAAGACTTTCAAGGTTAACGGGCAAAGGTTGAAGCCGTTCCATGGTGTGGATGTTTGCTGACCTGCGGATGCTAATGTTGAGGAGCTATCTTTGGATGCTCCAACCTACACCGATGCTTGATCGGGGAGTTTCTTTTCCTTTCCTCACTCGATTGTAAAGTCTGTTGTTGTTCATTGGGGACAATGCCTGCTTTAAGTGTGGGGGAGGGAACTAGTTGTAGTTTTTCTTTTCTTTGAATAAAGCTCCTGAATAATTTGAGAAGCTCAGGAGCATTTGTGTGTTGAGTTTTTAGTTGGCAAGTTTGTTAGATTTTGATTGATGTTGCACAGATTGCTTGCATGATTAATATGTGATGATTCCCCCTAGGCTGAAAAATGTTGAAAAAAATTTTGTGATTCCCATGTGAAATTGAAAACTGAACTTTGGGATTTTGTTATGATAGCATGATGAATGATAAGTTTGGGGTGATAGGAAGCACACATTAGGGATAGTATCTCTTTCAAACAATTTGCATGAATGTCCAGGTGAGGTTTTTGAGCCTCCAACATGTTTTAAAATGTGTGAAAATCACTTTCAAGTTGCACTTCCCTGGATTTGATTGAATCTCTTTTTGGTTTGCATGATTATATGTGTGTAGCAAATGATTTAGGCAGTTTCTTTGTAAATAACTACTTGGCCTGAATAAACCAATTCCTAATGCATGTTCCCTAGTTAGCCCTTTTGAGCCTATTAGCCTGTTAATTCTTGATAACCTAATGTTATAAGCCCAAAAATCTGGAAAACCATGTTAACCCGATCTTAGGATTAGGAGAGCATGTAATCTTAGAATGGGTGCAAGAAACTAAGTTTGGGGTGGCTACATGGTGTAATATGTTGTTGGGATTAAAAAAAAAAAAAAAAAAAAAAAAAAAAAAATGCCAAAAAGAAATAAAAAGAGCTGTAGCCACCCAGAAATGTAAAGAAAAAAAAAAATAAAGAAAGGAGCTTGAGTGAATTTCTATGTGTAAATATAGTTCATGCTCTCTTAGTTCCTAGGGTCTTCAGCTTAGTTCCTTTTGTATATCCTACCCTTAGCCAGGCCCCATTACAACCCAATAAAGACCTTCTGATGTTGCTTGCATGTTTTCTGTGGGAACCATTTTGAGATGAAAAGCAAATTTTTGGGAAGTGTACTTGAAAAGTGAAACTGAGTGCAAGTTGTTAGCCTGACATAAACTGAGTGACTGAGTGAACAAATAATACCCTTGTGAGGAAGGCAGTTGTTTGGATTTGGTGATCTCCCTCTTGTGTGTGACTTAGATCCCCTGCTTAGATTTCTGATTGTTTTCATGATGAAACTCTCAAATGTTTGGAATAAATGAATATGGGGATTGCTCTGTTTGAAAAGGGGGAAACAATGAAGAAAAAAAAACTGTTTTGATGTATTGCTTGAATGTGTGCAATGTTGATTGAATCTTTTGAGCTTGCCAGGTCTTGAGTCTTTTTGTTTTTTGAGTCTTAGTTTGCTTGGGGACAAGCAAAGTTTAAGTTTGGGGTATTTTGATAAGCCTCTGGCTCATCTAGTTTTATAGCTAGTATGACCAGGGGTTTTGTGCAAATTATATCGTATTTTCACCCAAATTAGATTAGATTGTCCTCAAGCAAGGTTTTGAGTCTCTAGAGTAGTTTTAAGTTATTTTAGCTAGTTTTAAGTCAAAATAATGCACTTATGCTTACTTCCTTGTTTTCGGGTAAGTAGAAGCTAGAAAAATAAAGAACAGAGGTCTCGCCCGCATGAGACACGCTTCCACGCGACCAGCCTTCTGACTGCTCCAAGAAATTGCTAAGTCTCTCGGGTCGCCTCGCAAGAAGGTCTCGCCACGCGAGCCTTGCAAACCTGAAAAAGTCAGAGACGATCACGGCTTGCCCGTGTTGAAGGTCATGGCCGTGGCAGCTTTGAAGCTTAGCGTCTCGCCTCGCGAGTATTCCTTCGCCTCGCGAACCGGGAAGTCGAGAGCATCACGGTTAGGCCCCGATGGCCATAACGGCGTAAGGAGAAAACTCTTCATATCCTCGCCTCGCGAGAGTCACTTCGCCTCGCGAGAATGCCAAAGGTTGCTGACTCTTCATGAAATTCGCCTCGCGAATGTTTGCTCGCCTCGCGAGCCCTCCGAATCTGAAATAGTATAAAAGGCTGTTCGAATATTTTGTAAAGACTTTTGCTCATCTCACTTTCTGATATACATTTTTTTCTTTGTGATTTCGTTATTGCTATGGAGCACTAAGTCTTAGGATTAATCTACTGTTTGAGGATCCTATATACTTGAGGTTATGTAATCCCTATTTCAATTGTTTTTCCCTTTTCAATACCATACTTTGTATTTCTCGTTTGCTTTAATTCAGGAGTATACTGTATTGTATTGATTTATCTCTGGTGATATCATGTTCCTATAATTAATCGCATCTGCTTAATTTGCGTGTGTACATTTCGTGTTCGCTTAGTTCACGAAGGGCTTAATCCCGTTTGCTTAATTCGGGAATAGGGACATGTATCTGTGGTAGTAGTTTCGCTTGTAAATTACTATTACAACCGGAATGGGATTAGAACCTGCTTAGGGCTTGGGATTACATTAACCAGGGATAGTTGGGAATCCTTGACAGTAGATTAATCGTTGTTTGATAACTGATAAACCCTTTTTAACTGCTTTGTTTTTGATTGCTCTGTTTTGTTTGTTCTTAATTGCATTCCAATCCAAACCCCCCCCCAAAACTTATTTTTGTGAAAAGTAATATTCTCAGAGTCCTTAGAGACGACATCCGAGTTGTCGCACTATACTATACTTTTAAACCCGCTCTTCCTTTTTGGCGTGTGCGCGACAGCGCGACCAATGTCTCTATGTGATCGGTTGGGTCCTCCGAAGGCAATCCTCCGAATTGATGTTGCCTAATCATGTTGATTAGCATGGGCGGTATGGTATAGTTCTCCGCCTCAATCTCTGGCCTTGCAATCCCAGTTCGCAAGCCTCTCGCATTTGGGGCTGCGTAGTCCTTCAAAGGCATTGTATCCGGTTGATTCGCCATGAGTGGAATGGGAATCGACCTTTCTCCCTCTCTTTGTAGTCTTCTACGTCTGTGGAAGGTCCTCTCGATCTCCGGATCAACTTCACCAAGACTCCCAAGACTTAGAGATCTTTGCATATAACACACAGAGAGATGGATACAATAGAAGGAAAAGAAATTTTTGATTTTTTTTCAGATATAAAAACTAAATGAACAAATAAAAATAAAAGGTCCAGAAAAATCAATTCAAAAATTGAATTGAGATTCGAAAAGGCACAGTCCCTGGCAACGGCGCCAAAAACTTGGTGGTCGTGCGTCGCGCGTGTGTTGCGCGCCGCGCTCTGCAATTCCGGCAAGTGTACCGGATTGCCGTCAAGTAATAAAAGATATCGAACCCATAGAGACTGTGTTCCCGAATCGCAATCAATTCTCAAATCGAGTGAATCTGGACTTTTTAAAAAGGATTTTTATGTTTTGAGTGAAAAGGATTTTGAATTTGAAATTAAAAGATAGATGAGCAGAAAACAATTAAAACAGAAAACAAATGTTTTTGGGGTTTTGATCTAAACGGATTCCTAGGGATTTGGGTTACCTTTGAGGCTGTTTATGTTGCTAATCTGATTTACCTTTGTTGATTACCGAAATTGCCTTGAAGGCGAGTTTATCCTCTGATAGTTTAAGCTCCCTCTCGGGTTACAAAAGCCGTGCCCAATTGACCCGACCCCTACTCTCGTGGTAGTCGATCCCAGATTGGACCCTTTGCGTTCCGTGACAACTCGTTGCTCCTCGAGGGACGGCTTCTAACTCTCGTGATTTCAGTCCCAAGTCTGACTTCTATAGGTCCGACACCTAAGTTCACCGCTAGGTTCCTCCTTAGAATGTCTAAGTCATGCAAATAACCTAAGTTCACCGCTAGGTTCCTCCTTAGAATATCCGCATCTCGCAGATAAGCGGCCGCCGGACTTTACGAGTGAAACACACTAGAAACCCTAAGTTCACCGCTAGGTTCCTCCTTAGAACGTCTACGTCACGCAAATAAGCGGTCACCGAATTTACGAGAGATTAACACACTAGAAATCAGATCTAAAACAATAACGAAATCAATAACGATTTTACATCAAATCAACAACATTTACAAAACTCGGGCAGAGCCCCAATCCCTAGAAACAAACTACTACTCCAGTCTTGCCATGGAGATGACAAGCTGGGTTGACAACATAATGAAAAATACAAAAATCAGAGAAGAGAAGAGGAGAGGAGAGGAGAAGAGAGATCTATGCCTAGAGTCCTTCTATGTGTGTTGTTATGGATGATGATAAATGTGTATGATGATCCCCTTCTGCCTCTGCCTGGTCCTTATTTATAGATGTGGGAAGTTAGAATCCCAATCTAACTCAAATTCTGATCCAATTCGGTTTCTTCAGGTCCAAGTAATGCGCGTCACGGCCGTGACGGTCTCTGTTTCTGGCAGTTCTGGAAATTTTCAGTCTCTCGCGTGGCGAGCTACCCTTCGCGTTGCTAGCCTCCATTTCATGGCCGTGATCTTCATCACGGCTAGGCCGTGATGTGCTCTGACTTGTGGTGGTTTTGGATCACGGTCGTGATGGATATCACGGCCAGGCCGTGACAGACTCTGACTTCAGACTTTGTTCCTTTTCAGTTTTGCTCGATCATGGCCGTGATGGGCATCACAGCTAGGCCGTGATGGGCTCTGTTTGGCTCATTTTCTGCACTTTTAAAGCTCCATCTTCATCCAAACTTCATCATGGTTGATCTTGAGCATTTTACCCTTGATTTCCGCAAAACAACACACGAAAACCGCCTTACCCGTTCCAAAGGAAAAATAACCAAAAAACAAATGAAAATATTCCTAAACTACATGAAAATGCATGCAAAATGATAGACAAAGATGATGTGAAATCACAATCATCAAGCACCGACACCTTACTTTGGATATATTGAAGATATTTGGGTGCTCATTACACTAAGCTTATGGTGCCGGTTTTTAAATGTAAGTGGGTTGATAGTAACGGTGGTGTACAAACCGACGAATTGGGGTTCACATTGGTAGACCTCAACAAGTTAGGTCATATAAATGAGCCTTTCATAATGGCTTCCCAAGCAAAACAAGTGTTCTACATCATTGATCCTTCTAACAAAAGGTTGTCCGTGGTTCTCCAAGGAAAAAGCATGTATAATGGTAGTGATGAAAATAAAGATTCAAATCTTGATATTCCTGAGACTCCTTCTTTTTCAACAAACATGCCTACTATAATCGAGGAGACACAAGTGGACGATGTACATGCCACTCGTGATGATCATCACGAAAGGATATTGATATAGGTAGTTTAAACTTAGTTTACATTTATTTTTATTTATACTTCTATATTTATTTTGAGTTATAACCTATGTTAATAAATATATATTGTTTCTGAATAGGCATACATATGGATCAGTCGGATAGCCCACATGCACGGGAGGACACTGTGGGGGCTACGCAGGACCCGATCGCGCCTACGCCTGATTCTAGTGTAAGTTTACATGTTATATACTATCTTTAGTCCTTCTTTTTAATGTAAGTTTATAATGTTACAACCCTCTATTTTATCATTTTTTTTTGTCCATACAGACATCACAGGCTCATAGGAAACAGGGTAGAGGAGCCACCTCGTTGAAGAAAATAGAGAAGGACAGGCAAAATGGACAGAAGCTTGAGGTGTCCTTCGATGCTAATCTATATGCCCAGGGACCCCGTGCTAAAGAATTTAATAAGTGGGTGTTTATACAAGTGAAGCAGCACGTAAGCATCAACTACAACCACTGGAATGACGTTCCACAGAACGTTAAGGATCATATTTGGGAGGCTATCACGGTATTTTACCTTTACATTCGTTTGATTTACATTATTAGATAATTATCCGAGTCATAATCCATCCAGTTGTTATGTATTTAATGTGTAGGTAGCTTGGACTGTGCCAAATGACGAGGATCATCGTCATAAATGTATGAAAATGGCATCAAAGCGTTGGAATGGGTTCAAGCATGATCTTACCAGGTACTATGTATCTGGGAAGAAACGGCTTGATAAAATGTTCTCGGATTATCCCTGGATTGATCAAGATACTTGGGATATGTTTGCTAGGAGTCGATAGGATGGAGAATTTCAGGTTGGTTGATTAATTTAATTTTGTATGCTTATTATAGATCATTTAACTGTATTTAATTATGTGTTTTTGTTTGAATAGGCTAAGGCAGATAAGGGTCGGCAAAATCGGGCGAAGAACGTCCACCGCCACACCATGTCTCACGGTGGGTACCAGACTCTGATCGAGGAGATGATGGCGGATAGGCTGAGGTGAAGCAGGAAGAGCACTCTGCTAGGATTGAAAGAGGAGAGGTGCCTGAGGGCATACCATTAAGTCCTCCGTCAGACATCGACCACGAGGATGTCTGGTTAGCCGGCCGCATGACAAAGACGGGATCTTTTAAAGTTGATGCCACTCGCGAAGTGGCAGATAAGATTGTAAGTAAATAATTAACTTGATTTCAATTGATATTTGCATAGATATTTTTAACACTTTTCACTTGCACGTTTTTTCATTTTTTTCATTGTAGATGGATCTTAAAGCACAATCCTCCCAGGGCTCATTCGTCCCTTCTGGACGGCGGGACGTCTTGATGATTGCTCTAGGCAATAAAGACCATCCTGGTCGGGTTATCGGTGTTCCTGGGAACGTGACCATCAAAGAATATTATGGCAAGTCTGCTTCACGAAAGCGGGTGGTCGATGAAGCATCAATTTTGGATGACATTACTCAAAGACTCATGTCCAACCCAACTATTACAACACATCTCGATGCAAAGCTTAATATCCAACCCGAATTCAAGCAAAGGCCGCAGAGCTTTCCTCCGTTGGTTCATCCCAGACACCTGCAGGGCATGCCGACCCTTCACATGTGAGCACAAAAGAGAGTTATAGTAGGGCACATGTGGAGGACGATTAGTTGGCAGCTAGGGAGCGGGAGTTCGACGTCCAATGCCATGAGCTTGAGTTGGAAATGAAAAGGCGTGAGCTTGAGTTGGACTTCAAACGACGTGAGCTCGAAATGTTAACAAAGGTATGTATTCATTATTAATTTCCAAATTAGTCAAATAATTACTTGTGTTTTTTTTAATTATCAACAACTTATCTATTTTATTTTTCCTAAATCGAAGGCCAAGTCGACGCGTCGGTGTCGCTGTCCTCCACTGTCACTCGCTTGTTCTCACTTGGTGAGGATTATGCGTTTGAGATTTTTGAATTTCCATTGGAGCACGATGGATGGGTGGCACGTCCAGATCAACAGAGGATATTTTCCTTATGTGGTGAAGATCTCAGGAACGCCTGCAGAAATAACTTCTGGATGACCGGCACGGTTTTGAGTCTCTGGTGCACGTCAGTTAATTTTAATTTTATAACTTATTTATTTTTGGTATTTTTCCATTTAATAATTTATTTTAATTTCAATATATATATTATGTAATTAACATCCACACCTTTTCATATCTTAGGTATCTCCATCGTTTTCAGCTTGATAAGGGCGTTGCATCAGTTTGCGGCTTCTTAGATCCGTCATTCCTTGTGCCCATGCATTGAGTAAATACTTAGGGAACTTGTTGGGAGATAATCAGAAAGAATTATATCTAGCTCCCTACTGTATGAAAAGCCATTGGCAGTTGTTCGTACTTCACCCGTCTAGGCATACTGTCATATTCTTATGCTCTCTCCACAAAAAGCCGCCATAGGAGGTGGTGGAAGCTATAAGTAAGTAAGTAACTAATCTTAAATTGAATTTAAGTTTTAATATCAGTTGTTTTTAGTTTATTACACACATAATATATGAATTTGTTAATTGACATGATTATTTGTTTATGATAGCGCGCTGAAGGCAAGTAGCATAAGTTGCGCCAACGGGAGAAGTAGGACTTCTAAGGCTAAAGCAAATCCTGAATGGACCATCCTCAAGGTTTGGTAGTTTGTTTATCAAATAATTAATATTATAATTACTAATTTATATGTATATTCAACTGACATTGAAATTAATTTTGTTGATAGTCTCGATTTCAAATTGACGGGTGGTCGTGCGGCTATTATGTGATGCTTCATATGCTGAACATAGTCTCTGCATCTATTACAGATGAATGGAATAAGGTAATATTTAAACAACTTGTTAAATTATATATTATAGTTTTGAAGATGACTTGCGTTGATGTTATTGTTATTATTTGAACGTGTGTAGGCATTTAACGACCAATCGCTCGCCTATTCAAGAAGATGAGTTAAGAGACTTGAGGATGCGCTTGGCTGAATTCTTCTTCAAGTATGTGGCTGAAAAAGGAATTGACAAGATACCTCCGCAATACTTAGATGAATAGTTTTTTTGTTAGACTTTAGAAACTAATTAATAACATGTATATATATATCCTTAGATTGGTAGTTTTGTTTTTAGACATTGAAGACTAAATTATATATATATATATATATATATATATATATATATATATATATATATATATACTTGTAGATAGTTATGTTTTTCTTATACATGGGTTTTGGTTTTAAGTCCCCCCATTGTTCCATTTTTCCTTTGCAATTCTGTAATGTGTGATATTCCGTGTTACTTGGGATATTTACTGAATGCAGGGATAGGCGGGGGAGTGATATTTTAAAACTGAATTTTAAAAAAATCTATTAACGTCGGTTGTATCAAACAAATGACGTTAATAATATTTTTATAAAATATACGATGACATTATTAACGCCGCTTGTTTGTTACAACCGGCGTTAAAATTAAAACCTTTAACGCCGCTTCTTTACCACAACCGACGTTAGTTTTAACAAAATTAACGTCCCGGTTGTGTTAAAGAACTGATGTTAATTTTAACAAAATTAACGCCGTTGTGTTAGAAAGAACCGGCGTTAATAGTTTTATATTTAACGCCAGGTTCTTTACCACAACCGACGTTAAAATATTAACTATTAACGTTAGATGTATTTTTCGGCATACAGATTCCGATATAAAATCAATTTTAACCGACGTAAAAGCATTTATTGCACTAGTGAAAACAACAAAATTTAGTACAAAATTAAGACATACTTGTTATCTCAGAAGATATAAATTCATGTATTTCGACTTTCGTCATTCTTTTGGAATTCCTTACATTTTTCAAATGAAGAGATTTCTCCAAGCACATCTAACATTTAATATAAGTAAAAAAATTAATATTTTCATAAGAATTAATATTTGCAAAAAAAAAATATAATAAATAAAACATAGTAAGGAGGTGAAAGAAAGACAATAAAAATTTAAAAAGTTACCAACTAAATAACCCTCAGAACATTTTCATGTAGAATATCTTCAAAGGCCACAAAATCAAATGACACTTTACAAGAAAGAAGCGAATTACCGACGCACCACGACTTCCATCGGAAATTTTGGCATTTACCGACTAAAAGCCGTCCTGAAAGCCCGATTTTGAAAAGTCATAGACATTTCCGACGGAAAGACCGTCGGAACAGGTATCGACAGGCATTCCATCTGGTATGTCCATTTGAAACCTTGCACGAAAAATGGAGGAACCATTACCGACGGAAATTCCGTCAGTAATCCTTCTGATAAAATTTTTTTCATTCACTAGCCAGAATTTTTAGTCCGAAATTTGAAATCATCCGTCTCGAATTTGGAATCGGTCTACATTTACCGGCATCGCCTAGGCTGGGTGCAGAACTTTCTAATATGTTCAAAACTTTCCCTCCCCCTCACTGCGCAAACCCTTCCTCTCTCCATCCTCTCCCAACTCTCCCCGCCTTCTCCTCACCGGAGACCCGAGCGCTGCGCCACACCTCCTCTCTCCAACAAACCCAAAAACCACCAACCACCGTGCGCCCCTTCCCCCTTCCCTCTCTCTCTTCTTCCTTTCTCCCTCATCTTTTCCCTCTTTCTTCTCCACCGCGAGACCCACAACCGTGTGCCGCCGCCACCTTCCCACCGCACGCCACCATGGTTGGTAAGTAGCCACCTTCTCCTCCAACTCGCTTCTTGTTTATGCATTATAGTAACTCACTCTGTGTCTTCCAGGAGAACCACCACCAGTTTGGAGCACCGACCACCATGCCCGACAAATTTCGCCACCGGTGGGTTGTTTCGTTGAGTTTCCAATTTTTAAATTTTTTTGTATATTAATTTATTGTTGTATGTATGGTTGTTAATTGGATGTTGTAAATTGTTAGGACAATGATAAAATGTGTTATATTTCGTTGGTTCATTTTTTTTAAGTGTGTTCAATGCATTGTGTTGGAGTTTTCCATGTTCTCTTTTGTGGTTTGGGTGTAATTAAATGTTGGTTTTGTTTTAATTCTGTTATTTTTATTTAGGGTTTGATTGTGGTTAGAAATATGTGTCATTCAATGCTGCTTATTGGTAATGTAAAATTCACCTTTAGCTTTTGATGCATATAAAACTTAAAATCAATACTTTTTTTACAAAACTTAAATTAATGCTTAATTTAGGTAAAATGTTTACACCTTTTAAAATGATTACTCCACGCCCGTTGATGTGGTACGCGGACACACTTGGATCATCCGCGCTGGTCTTCAGGAGTGCTTCGAATTGAATAATAATATTTAAAATTAGAAATAATGTTTATTCAATTAAATAAAATTAATCACTGACAATCAAATAACTAATAAACAATATTATAAAAAAACAAACATTTCAATTTCTCAAAAATGATCATATAGTTAATGATTACAATTAAACAATTTAGGTAAATAATCATATAATTTAATAAAATGTTTTATTAATTCAATTAAATAATAATATATAATTAAAATGTAAATATTTAAAGCAATTAACTCAAATCAATAAAATGTTTTATCAATTAAATTAAATTGAAAATAAATGACTTAATAAAATGTTAGACAAATGTTTATTCGATTTTTATGGGACAAATATATGTTTATGTTGATCGCTTAATTATGTGTTATACAGTCTTGTTATTATCAAACTTATGCAAATTGTCCGTGTTACTTAAAGTTTTATTTGATCTTAGGGTATTATAATAATACGGAATTGAAAAAAACGTAGTTTCCCGTTCAAGGTTCAATATTATTGAGCATGTACTGGTCATGGTATCGCTCATTTTATTGAATCTTGAATTGTCCATTTGGGCAAGGGGAATTTTTCTCCACTAATATAATATACTCGATTCTCATATGTTAAATAGTTGATGAAATTTGGTCGAAGCATTTCCTTTTGTTATTCAGTCCATACTTGATTATGGTATCTTACCGCAGACAAGTCGTGTACTTGGAAACCAATAAAATGTCATTTATTTTTCGCTTATAAGACATAGAAGTGATGAGTAGCTAGTATAATACAGATGGTGAAAAGTTTTTCCTTGAAGGATAAAGACCGTACCTTTGAAGGAAAGCGGAGCATTCGAGGTTATAGTATCAAATTTAAAAATACGTTAATTTATACGGATATGCAAAAGGATCGCTGGCATATTATCCCTCGAACTTCGTAGTCAGTGTATGATAGATACAAATGCGGGAGACGACTAAACAATCATTTGTACTAGAGTGATGAGTTTATAGCGAAAGCAAAGCAACATTGTGATTATGCCAAGAGTGGGGGTAGATGTCTGAGTGCAAAGTGCAAATGTATTCCGGTTTTGAGTGATGATGACGTGAAGTTACACCTACACCGACGTAGGTTCAAGCCAATTATTGGATATGGACTTATCATGGTGAGGAGTTGCGATATTGATTTGAATGAAGTCAATGGTGACGATCTTGAAATGGGTGCATCAGCAAGTGGCTACCCACGATGAATACGTCGAACAACTCTACAGTGTATATGATGGTGATGGTTATCTTGGGCAATATGGGAATTTTGAGGGAGGATGAGTCCATGTGACCGGGAGAACCTCCTAATGAATCGGGCATGAGATTCCACAATCTATTGTTAGGCAAATAAGCCATTTTTTTGAAGGTGGGCGTCGATTCAAAATTATCAATTTGTGTTAGGCTTCTAGCTGCAAGTCCAATTGGAATGTCCTGAGCAGTGTTTGGAGTTCTTTTTGTAAAATGCTTCAAGATGTGACTCCTTCAAAGAGTTGTTGCCAAAAGTTATTATGATGCAAAAAAAAAAAAAAAAAAGCGGTTTGTCTCGAAACTAGTCTTGGGGCTAAGAGGATTGATTGTTGTCCAAATGGGTGCATACTATATTATAAGTAGTCGGTCCCGCACAAATGATAGTGTGGAAGAATGTAACTTTTGTCGGACACCCGGTACCACGCTCAAAGTAGTGACCATAGATAGAGAAACCAGCCTCTCTGCCATGGCAATGTTCTATCTGCCAATAATTCCCTGGTCGCAGCATCGCTTGGATCAACGTAACCGTGGAACAAATAGGTGGCATAATGAAAATAAGCACTTCCTGGCGCCATACGCCACCCTTCGATGGTGAAGTTTAGCACTCTCGACTGGTTCATCCTGATTTTTCACAAATCCCTGTAATGTGAGACTGGGCCGTGGTTCCATGGTTTTACCCCATACATTCAGCCCTGTCTCTGCCACATTCATGTTAGGCTGATTGTTGCGATTCTTTTTCCCGAGAGCATGTCAAAACCATATATGTTTCTAACTGTCTCATGAATGGACCATCTAATCCTGGGCTGGGATAGATGTATATTTGGGCAACCTCCGATCGAATTATCCAAGTCGCGGGATGGTGAGTGACTTATGACGTTTCAAAAGAAGTGAAACTTTGATGAGGGATCACCGATAAGGATTATCAACGATTTTCCCGCATATGCATGCTCTTCTCGTTAGGGAGACGGTAATTTAGCGCCCGACGGTCATGGAATACGGAAAGGCTTTTACCCTTAGATATGGTGGGCAAAGTCTCCGTTTGATTCTCATCGCTTTCTAGATCCGACTCATCCTTCCAAAGAAACGCCCGAGCATTCAAAAAGAATCAGAAAGAGGAAGGTTTACCGCCTTTGTTGACTTTCGAACAAATGGGTCAGTGGGACTTCCAAAGCCACCGGCCATGGTCAAAATTATCGGTATGGAGAATGGCATAACTGGACAAAACAAAGTATTTTGGGAACTATTGTAGAAGGATAACTAAGATATAGCCTCGATGCGATGCATATTGGGATGAATTTTTTACAACATTTGTAATACCTGTAGGAATGTGTTTTGCAAGACGATGGACACTAGAAGGCAAGATGGACATATCTCTGCATCAGAGCGAAAGGATTTGGGAGCTGAAGCCGCAGCTAATGGGAAAATGGTCAAACCAAAAGCTACACTCTAACGCGAGTAAGTTTATTTGTTAGGTTAAAATACCTTAGACCTTTTCGGTTATTCCTCTAATTTGGCACGATATTCTTGTATAAGAACATGGAGGCTTCATGGGATGAAAAGTCATGATTGTCACGGATCATGGAGTGTTTGCTTCTATTGCTGCTGCCCTAGCATGATTCAACCGCCCCAAATCAATACTTTTTAAAGATATGCTCAAAAACTTTAAGAGCGGGATGGTCCACAGATGAAGAAAACATTCCAATATTGCACATGGAGAGGGTTTTCCCCCATAATTTGACTCAATGTATCTCCCCGTCCATCTTGCACATGAATGAGGCTTGTGACCAGACAATAAAGTGGATGTATCCGTTTAAAGGTAATTTTATTATATTTTGACATTTAAATAATTAGTGACCATTGAATAATGCCTGTCAACGATGCTTTTAATTACTTAGATTCACGGGCTAATTTAAACGATCAGTTAAAAACAAGGCTAGGGTGGAAGGATCAACTGCGGCGTCTTACTTACACCGTGTGGAGACAACCTACTGCTCCCACTATTTCAACAACTTTATGTTGGCACCAAGACATGTTAAAGAACGGGTGCAGATGCCGAGCAATGCAGTGGCATCCTTATATGCTATCCGTATTTAACCCCTTCCTGGCCGCCGCGCCGGGTAAGGAGCTTATCACCGGTTAACTCATTTAGGAGTATGCATCACCTCATGTACGTCTTGATAAATTGCACAGCGTGAAAACCATACCACGAGTAAGTCTAACGATTCATGGAAATAATGTATCATACGTTATTATAATTTCTCCTTCAACACATAGTACACATTTTATTTGTCA